>JADWQK010002002.1:4625000-5277379 GCA_017933935.1 Sesamia nonagrioides | reverse complement strand
GTCAAATTTTTGATCCAAGTACATTCGATATCTCGATACACTGTTGTACCCTGACCGTAACAATATTGCAACAAAAAGTTTGATATCTATCGTAGTTACCCGAAAACCATATTTACCCTTCTGGATTGCATTTTGTTTTCAGTTTGTGAGCGCAGTTATTCGAACACTTCTCCGTCAAAAAATAGTTGGAAAAATTGAACAGGACTTTCAAGATTTTCCAGGAAATCTGGCTCACTGTGCTCTTTCTCAGCCTTTTCTGAAATATCTACAAATCTCCATGTTTTTGTGACTTCAACATGCCTTTTTTTGGCGGTAGATCTGTTACTGACGACAAGGAGTTAGGCTGTGGAGGCTGCGTCACTGACGATGTGTCAGGTATTGATTCTTCTCCTGGTTCGTCTCCAAAGAGTTCATTCACTATCCTTGACTCAGCTTGAGACGATCTGGTGACCCAGAATTCAGCTTCTGCAAGTAACTGATATCCTGACAAATTATTTATACTTACGGACACCTCATCAACGCTATCTTCGTCACTATTTTGCCAATTCTCAGGAGGTGTGATGAAAATATCAGCTGCTAACACATCGTCATCTTCGTCCAACCGCGAGATTATCTAATTCACATTCAATCTGCAATAGATAATATCATAATTATAAGATAATAGTAGTATGTTATCAAATCTAATATATAAATTTTACATGAGTGTATGTTCCTGCTGTTCAAATAATGGAACGGTACACAAAATTCACACTTACCCACCAACTACCAATTTTCTTCAAAAAATATATAACGTAATGATATAACAAAAACGTAACGCATATATAAACACTTCACTATAAATATTATAATATAAAATAATATAATTACTTACGTTTTTCTATTCGCCATTATTTTCACCAAAAACTTTCAAATAAAATCCGTTTTTATGACAAGAACTACTGTTGGAATTTAAATGTTATTCACTCAACTGACACTTAAAAATGTCAGTAACACTAAGATAAATATATTAATTAGAAGATGCGTTCAGAAACTCAAATAAAATTTAAAAAAAGAACCGTTCCAAAATTGGAACACTGGGATGATATGGGTTAACATCCAGAACACGTGCTTAGCAGATTTTGGAAGTCTACTCGACTACGAATTGGTCAATGGTTGTTTTCTCTCAGCTTAAGCTAACTTTGTTAGATATTTAAAACTAATTTAATGAGAACCTCCAATTACGTAAACTTCTATCATCGTTTGGAAATCCTATAGTCTAAGTGCATATCATTTAGAACCATATTGCTCATCCATTGCTCCATATTTTCGAAAGTATGTCCACTCCATAACGTAAATTTAGCGCAATGAATGTTGTTAATCTGTCAAAATGAAGCCCATTGCTACTGATAATGTGTTACGTAATTACAGGGGTGGTCGTACTTTTCCCAACAATATTAAGGTCAGCTTCGAGTCAGTAAGACTAGAAGCTGACCTTAATATTATATTATAGGTAGTAACCTATCTGAAGTTCACATCACAGTTAGGTACTAGGAAATACACCTTGTCTTACTGATGAATATTGTACGAACATAGTGAAAAGAATTCCTAACACAACTTCCCCATGGCTCCCAATTAGTCACAATTCTCGTATTACGGTCCTGCCATGGTTTATTTTTTGATGGGATTTTGTAAGGATATTTTCAGTTGCATTTTGCTGTCCTTCCGGTTCGATTTACAAAACTGTCTTTGTTAATTTATTGTGTATATGATTGTAATAGAAATATTATTGTGCATATTTGAACTGAATGGTTCATCAATATGTTGAATAATCACATTGAAATATGGAATATTCAAGAATGACCGAGATATTCTGATTTATGTGAATTTTGATTAATAAATCCTTTAATATCAACTTGCTTTATTTAACACACCAAAAGGCTTTCAATAATAATAATATGCTTCAATAAGCAGCCGTTTATAACGCAAAATAGTTTCGAAATTACTGAAATATTTCTCGATGACATTGTACAAATAATAACATCCAACCCGTCGCCTATTTTAAAAATTTATAAACTGAGTATTACATCAACAAAAGGAATGAAAAATATATTTACCTAATTTAATAATAAGTCTTTTAAGGATGACTTTTATAAGGCTCCGTCCTTCACTCCCAGGTCAGTTTTAGAAGGTAAAATTTTGGGTCGGATGCTTTATTATTAGCGGAAAAACTAGGTAGGGCGTAGTTGATATACTTTTTACCTCTTGAAGGTTCTAAAATCGGGAATAGACTCTGTAGAACCTGTTGGTCATTATCGTACTCAAAACGTAGGTATTATTTCATCGCGAGTTAAATTACATATTTCAATGCAGTCGATGTAATTGGTAACTAATTTCTGAGTTCATGCAGAGCCTTTTTTTGCCAAGTAACTTTTCCATCGTGTCAGCAACTATGAGAAATTATGGCTTTTAACACTTTATGGGACGCTAAAAGCTCTCAGACGATATACGAATAAATCTAACTTACTTAATTCCTCTTGTATCTCATTCAGTAATGCTGTTTTATAAAATCTCACAATAAAAACATAAATGAGCTGTCAATAATTTATAAAATAGTACCGAAACCAGTCAGTTTGTCAGGGTTGTCGATAAGGACCAGACCCGAGTCGCCGGCGCGTTGTGTTTCACGCGCGCCTTAAAGAGATGTCAGCACATCGTGACGGGGTCCACGAAGACCGATGCCTCCTGGGTCAGGGTTGCGGGCTGGTTAAACAAGAAACCGTGGCCCTGACAGTCGCACAGGCAAGTGAAGAAACACGGGTGGGTTTTAGTCAGTAAAAGTCTGACACGCCCTTCCGCTCCGCCCAGAGCGGGAGAAGTCATTTAATGATTTCCCATCCCAACAAAAAAAAAGGGTTCTTACGATAAATCGGTCACCGAGCTAAACACTCTCTAACTAGGTATGCTATGTATATTCTCCATAACTTTTGTACTAAGTTTGCAGGTTACTCAAAAACTTCTCGCATAACAGATACATTGCAAATTCCCAGAGTTTATAAGTTTTCTTGGAGAAACGAGTTTGACAGCTCCAATCGATACCAGCTTTGTAAACCTTTCGTCTTAAATACTTTAATTAAATTACTTTTAAAACTGACTTTGTTGGCTAGTCATTGAAGAGGCCGATGGCCTTATTATTAGCTATATTGAGTTTTAGATTCTTTGTCGACTTTGTCTAAAGTTGTTGAAAGTCAGTATTTATAAACAGATTTGGTAATAATGCTTCTTTGTATTAATGCTAATGTGTCGATAATAACAAACCCCCTTATTCATAAACGTTGCTTAAAGTTAATTAATGATTAGTGACTGTTAAACCATACATTTTTGACGTTTGCACGTCACTTAACTTTAATCATCGTTTATGAATAAACACCATAGTGTTTGAGGGATTTATACATAAACCATGATTAAAATAAAGTGACGTTAAAACATCAAAAATGTATAGATTAACAGTCACTAATCACTAGTTAACTTTAAGCAATGTTTATGAATAAGGAGCTTTGCTATTAAATTCTAATATAAATAGTGTAGTTATATCAGTTATATGTAGGTATATATTGCTGATGGTAATCAGTTTTAATTGCGGATACCTACTAGAACAGGTACATATATTAGACACTAAAATTACAGGTGATATTGAGTCTTCGATATTGGAGACACATTAGCAAACTTTAGAGAATGTTGCAGACATTGAATATCCGACTATAACCTAATCTTTGACCACCTTCCACAGACCTACAAGTTAAATCAATTAAAAAGCCACAACATTCTTACATAGCCTAGATACCTAACCTTGATATACATATACACATACATATGTCTTACTTAAAATCTTACAAAAATATATAATTTTAGAGGTATGAGGAACAGAAAATCTTCCGATCAGACAGAAGCTGAGTCTGGGGGGCACTTGCCCCAACGATGGACGTTAGGAAGTTTTATATGTATATGTTGCAAAAAAAAACTTGTTAAACTCTGCTTGCGAGTTGTAAAATCTGTATGACGTCTCTCGCATGTGGTCTTAGTAGATACCGCTGTTGTATCAATTCATGTCCCTCGACGTATTCTTTTCTATAAGACTTATGGGTACTATCCATACTAATATCATAAATGCGAAAGTAACTCTGTCTGTCTGTTACGCTTTCCCGCTTAAACTTGTCAACCAATTTTGATGAAATTTGGCACCGACAATCTTTAGACCCTGAGTAAGGACATAGGCTACCTTTTATCCCGGAAAAATTTGAAATTCCCGAGGGAAATCTAAAAAGCGTGATATAACCGATCTCAACGCGGGCGAAGCCGCGGGCGGAAAGCTAGGGGTATCATGTTACTCAATAACTGGGTTGTGGTGATCAGATATCAGATAGCCAATCACTCCATGTATTTGCACGGTGGTCATAACATCGGCTGCCGGCAGGAGTTACCACCCACCATACAAGGCCTGCCGCCAAGCGATTCGTCGTGTTCCGGCATGATGTCGGGTGAAGCCGTACGGAGGACGGGTCTGAGCAGTTGTGTTGCGATGTGTGCCGGGTACGATGCGCCAAATGTTGTTGTGTCGGGAGTTTGGTCGTGGAGAGTTTTTAAGTGAATAGGCTTAATAATAAACTAGTGCGCTTTACCATCAACGATTGCATCACTGCTTACCATCAGGCGGGATTGCAGTCAAGCACTAGTTTATAATTATTATAAATAAAATGTATAATACTGCTGAGCAGCGGTGGCCTAGTGATTAGCGACATCTACCAACCTGCACTGGACCAGCTTGGTAGATTACGACCCACTTCCTTTCACCGAGATGAGGTCTTTGTCCCAACAGTGGGAACATTAAAGGCTGATTATGTATGTATGTAATAGTGGGTTTTATTATTTACAATATCATCATACTGCACATTAATTCATACTAATATTATAAATGCGAAAGTATCTCTGTCTGTCCGGCTTTTACGCCAAAACTACTGAACCGATTGTAATGAAAGTTGGTACACAAATAGTCTAGAGCCTGAGAAAGGACATAGGCTATATAATATCCCACTATGACCAATAGGAGCAGAGCAGTAACAAAAAATGTTGCGAAAACGGGAGTGAACGCGGCCGTGTTCATAATGCTCTCATTATTTTAACAGGCGCTTATTTTATATCAACTGAGCTCCTGTAAACTGAAGGCCACGCGGACGAAGTCGCGGGCAACAAATAATTTTAGAATAAGCCTTCGGTTCGTCAGTTCATGCAAAAGTATACAATTTACGGTTCACGTTGAAATTTAATCGGCTTCGGTACGATATTATTATAATGTTATAAGTATTTTGATGTACTTGCCTCCTTAAAAACTTTCGTTTAAGAAACAAAAGTAACTTGGGTACGTGGGAAAAGTTGAATCTCGGCATGTTTCCTTTTCGTTTCGAATTATTCAAGTTTCTTTCGAATATTCTCGGCTCTTTTGTTTGAAGATTTTTTTTTTATTTTTTTTCTCAGAGTTTTGAGTATGTTTTAGACGTACTTATAGTATCTATAACGAAGACTGGATTTTCTGCAAAATATCATGACTGAATTAAGATCGTCAAATTTTGCAGAAAATTCATTTAGGCGATCACCAACGCTTGCCCGTGCTTGGGATTTACTTTCGATCCTTTATAGAATTCCATACCCAAAGGATAAAAACATTAAGAGTGGACTCTAGTGCCGAGGAATTTGAGAAATAGGTATTTGAAAAAACTATTGCCGTCGCGGCGCTCTCAACCTTTCCCCGTAAAGTGCGAAAGGGACAGTTGCCACCCAGGCTGATTTTACCTACAAAAACGTTGACCAAAAGATGGTTCGTATTCCGCTGTTTTCTTTTTCAAAACACGACGAAGATCTATGCTTCTTTTTTGTCAAAAACTTATCACATTTGTGTAATAGTCGTCTGAACATCGCGGTAAAAATGGGTTATTTTTCGGGATTTTGAAACATCATATTTCTTTTATTAATTAAGTTTTCGAAAAAATCAAATAATAGGGGCGCGTATAATCAAGATAAAAGACTATATATGCGCTTCATTTTTAGTGCGCTAGTGACATATCTACCTTAGTTTAATATTTTATCAATGAGTCAGAACATAAGTATAAAGTGGTCGTTGATTTTATCTCTATCTCTCTCTCGCTCTCTCCTCTACTTCATAACACTACGCACTACTTTTGTTTTTGCAATTCATTTACAATAAATACACAAAACATTTTAAGCAAACTCAAGGCATCTACCTAACCGCAACTTCCATAGAAATCAGCCTATATGCACAACTAAAGTACCAAGTTCCAACTTCACTATAACTTCGACGTCATCGGACGATGTACGAACATCCTCTGATACAAGTACTGTCAGCTTCAAAAAGATGTATACATCAACAAGAATTAATTGTGTTGTATTAATTTTTATTATTGTATTAATGTGTAGCCAGTTAACAAAAATTACATATTGTGTATCTACTTAATTGATTATTATGCCGGACGACCCGTCGTACGGCAAGTTTCCACCCTTATGTTGGTAACACCACTACGATCCGGACGAAGCGTTTCTTCAAGGCTAGAGTGAATAGGCTCTTAATAAACTAGTGCGCTTTACTATCAACGACTGCGACACTGCTTACCATCAGGCAGGATTGCGGTCAAGCGCTAATATAAAATTTAATAAAAAGAAAAAAACAAAATGTACATAATTTAAAATATCGACTTTTGAGATTATCCTTCTATCTTTGTCACGGAAAACGATTGCTACAAAAAATAGTAGGTTCGTTACAGTGGCGCCTTCCTGTGTTGTTCAATTTTTTTTTCTACAATATTGCTACGATGTTTCTTATTTTTCCTCTACTATAGACAGACACAGCAATTTAAAACACACAACTTTGTAATATTTTGCGTTATTTAAACTTTTTTTTTTTCTATACGTTCATTGTTTGCTAGGTTTATAACAAATAATAAAAATCCAGTCAAATCCTCAATGTAGCTATTCACTGAAACACTAGTTTATTATTAGTCAATTATGTACGTTCCACAACTGGGAAAAGGCATATCCTAATACGAAACAGAAATTGTAATGAATAATTGTATGGAACAAAAATTGTACACAAATTAATTCTGGTCGACATGTTCTCGCGGCTGACTGTACTACTTTAGTATACGTCCACAATACCTGCCTTGCAACTAGCAGTGAGTACATTTCCGTCAAAACTTGTCTCTTACTATGAACGGAAACTTTAGTTTCGAAGCAAGGACTCAACTTCATAGCAGTTTTGAATGGACTGAACTAACTATCAGTCTACAAGTGTGCCTTTCTATTGGAGTGGCAAGGTATCATTAACCAATTGTTTTTCACTAAACCTAGTGGTATCGGCGGTGACTTAAAAGCTGTAGGTCTTAGATTCGAACCCCATCAAGCGCTTTACTTTACACCTTCTGACCTAGGGGGGAGGGGGGCGAGTTAGGCCTGGGGGGGGGGGGGCAAGTTAGGCCTGGGGAGTGGACAAGTTAGACCTGGGGGAGGGGGCAGGTTAGCCCTGGGGGTTTAAGCTGGGCCTGGAGCCAGGGGGCAAGCTGCACGCCTTGGGGCTTAAGCTGGGCCTTAGCGGCAAGTCAGGCCTGGAGGGCAAGTTGGGCTTTTGGGCAAGTCAAATTTTTAGAGTGAGTAATCTTTATGCGCTATAGTCGCTCGCGGTGTTTTGGCAATTACACCGCACATTTTGACAGTGTCTACTGCGTGGTTTCTTTAAAAGTTACAGATAAGTCCGCATTTATACTTTGTTTAGTAATTAGGGGAGTTCATGTAAGTAAGCATATTATAGTTATGTTTGAAAAAGATGTCTGCTTAGCTAGATAAATCACTCAATGAATACTATTGAACTGTCAAAATGAAACCCATTGTTACTGACAGTGTGTTATGCAAAATATTTTAAAAGAACGTTACCCCACACTAGGAATTTCTTTTGTGTCGTGGGTGCGTTTACAAACATATAAATTCACATACCTACACAAACATCCAGATCCGGAACAACTACTTGTAGGTCATACAAATTATTTGTTCCGTACGGGAATCAAATCCGTGACACGCAGCGCAGCAGTCAATAGCTCAACCACTGCGCTAACCGAGCAGCTAAATGACGCTACAATTCGCATAAATATCATGCCACTAGTGACTAGAGCTAATGGCAAAGCCAAAGCCAAAGGGCAATGGAAAGAGCTATGCTCGGAGTTTCTCTGCGCGATCGAATCAGAAATGAGGAGATCCGCAGAAGGACCAAAGTCACCGACATAGCTCTGCGAGTCGCTAAACTTAAGTGGCAGTGGGCAGGGCACATTACTCGTAGAACCGATGGCCGATGGGGCAGTAAGGTTCTGGAGTGGCGGCCACGTACTGGAAGACGCAGCGTAGGGAGGCCCCCAACAAGGTGGACCGATGACCTGGTGAAGGTCGCAGGAAGCCGATGGATGCGGGCAGCACAAGACCGGTCGGCGTGGAAAGCCTTTGTCCAGCAGTGGACATCTATAGGCTGAAGAAGAAGAAGAAGTGACTAGGGTCTAACCTGCCTCCTAATCGGCGAACACATTTTTGTCAAATGATTCCGACTAGTTGGGATCGTTTGGACTGAATGGACCAATGGGTGGTCCAAACGATCCCAACTAGTCGCAATAATTTAACAAAAATGTGTTCGCCGATTAGGGGGCTGTTTATTAATGTTTGCCTTGCCGGTGGATATTGGCCCGATGGCATTCAGTAAATGGGCTTTTTGGTTGCGTGCACTAATGAGCGGATGAAACGCTTTTAGAATCATCCCTGTGGCTATATTTATTTGCCCGTCATGGTTTTACATTCTCTAAATAGCTGATGTTCCCGTATTTGAGTTTCTCTTTTAGAAAGGGCTAAATTTGTTTTGTAGTTATATTTAGTTGTTTAACTTAATAAGTTGTGATTTACGGTGGAACTGTTAATTTTAGTCGTTATATTATCATCATCATCAACCTTTTTATCGTCCCTCTGCTGGGCACAGGTCTCCTCTCATACAGAAAAGAATTGAGCGTAATCACCACGCTTGCTCAATGTGGGTTGGCGATTTCAGACCCAAAGTCCAGGTTTCCTCAAGATGTTTTCCTTCACCTTCAGTCATTGGTATCCAAGATATACTTAGAAAGTACATATAACTTTAGAAAAGTTACATTGTTAAGTACCAATGTAACTTTTCTAAAGTGAAATCGAACCCGCGCAATACTTGAGAGGCTGGTGTTTTAACCACTAGGCCACCACGACTTGGTAATAATGATATTATATGCCATCATCCATACTATCCATACTAATATTATAAATGCGAAAGTAACTCTGTCTGTCTGTCTGTTACGCTTTCCCGCTTAAACCTCTTAACCGATTTTGATGAAATTTGGCACAGACAATCTTTAGACCCTGAGAAAGAACATAGGCTACCTTTTATCCCGGAAAAATTTGATGTTCCCGAGGGAAATCTAAAAAGTGCGATATAACCGAACTCCACGCGGGCGGAAAGCTAGTATAATATAAAATCATGAATATTATATTCAAAATGAGCCGAGGAGAAAGACAGTAGGGAGCTTTACCGTTCAACTACTCATATCTGTTGACTGATAGAAAATTCCTCAGACATTAAAACCGCCTTTTTACAATATTATTTCACTTGTGCAAGTTTTAATAAATCCCAATCCATACTAATATTATAAAGGGTTTTTCAATAAGGGCGGGTAGATTTTGAAACGAAATTAAACAAGCTGCGTATGAGGTATCAACAATTTTTTTTATTTATTTAAAAGGCCCATATATGCCATTAAGTATGGAAGATGACATCATTCAAATGCCCACCTCGGCTTCTCACAGTGGCAAGGATCCGGGTGGTCCAATTTTCAATGACTCTTCCGCATAGATCCGCCTGAATTTGAGCGATGGCATGTGTTATGTTCGCCTTCAGGGCATCGGTGGATTGTGGTTTATTTGCATAGACCTGCGACTTCAAAAAACCCCACAAGAATAAGTCTAGCGGGGTTAAATCGCATGACCTTGGTGGCCAATTCACATCACCCCTGCGAGAGATAACCTTAGTCTCAAATCGCTCATGCAGAATGTCAATCGTGGCGTGGCGTTCAATGTGGGTCATAAAAAAATGGTTATCATCGTTCTGTAGCGCTCGCCGTTGACAGTGACCGCCTCACCAACGTCGTTTTCAAAAAAATACGGACCAATGACGCCGCCGGCCCAAAATCCACACCAAACCGTAACTTTATGAGGATGCATTACCACCTGGTGAACCTCGTGTGGGTTTGTGTCGTCCCATATACGGCAATTTTGTTTGTTAACAAAGCCATTCATCCAAAAATGCGCCTCGTCGCTAAAGATAATTTTTCGCGGATCTATGCGGAAGAGTCATTGAAAATTGGACCACTCGGATCCGTGCCACTGTGAGAAGCCGAGGTGGGCATTTGAATGATGTCATCTTCCATACTTAATGGCATTTAAGGGCCTTTTAAATAAATAAAAAAAATTGTTGATACCTCATACGCAGCTTGTTTAATTTCGTTTCAAAATCTACCCGCCCTTATTGAAAAACCCTTTAAAGGCGAAAGTAACTCTGTCTGTCTGTCTGTCTGTCTCTTACGCTTTCCCGCTTAAACCTCTCAAGCGATTTTGATGAAATTTGGCACAGACAATCTTTGGACCCCGAGAAAGGACATAGGCTACCTTTTATTGAAAAAAAAATTGATGTTCCCGAGGGAAATCTAAAAAGCGCGATATAACCGAACTCCACGCGGGCGAAGCCGCGGGCGGAAAGCTAGTTTAAGTTTGTGAGGATGGACGGTTTTATCCTAAAAAACTTAAATGCTGGTGGAAATCTACTGACTGGATTTAACAGCTTACAAAGCTGTAAGCTGTAATATATCTATACTAATCAAAGACATTAAAATTATTTATCTTAAATCTCTTTGATACTATTATATTAAGCTGAAAAGTTTGTTTATTTGTTTGAACGCGCTAATCTCAGGAATCACTGGTCCGATTTGAAAAATTCTTTTTGCTTTTGATAGCCCATTAACCCAGGCTACAATAACAGGCTACTATAACATCACGCTGCTACCAATAGGAGCCGAGCACAATAACTAACTACACGCGAACGAAGTCTCTTATATATTTATTATTTTTATATCTTATCTTATTTATCTTTTATTATCTTATATACAGTATGTTAAATAACAGAGGGCGTTCCCTTAAATATCATTAATAGATTAAAATAAAAATATCAGCATAGAAAAATAAGCATAAAAAAATCCGAATAAAAAAAAATTCTAATTGGAAATAAATTTGAAACCTCCTGTTTTAAATCAAAATAGTAGTCGTCATGTATGAATAAATTGCGACGTTGCCGTCTTTCATGTTCGCGTGTACAGTGTGTTTCTTTTACATGTCAATTTAAAATTTTTATTGAATATTTTCATATTGGAAAATTTTTTAAAACATTTTGTTTTCGAATGGAAATATTTTTTTAGCATGTATGTATGCTATACTATTTCGGGTTAACGGGAACGCCCTCTGTTAGTTAACATACTGTATTTCTTGGCTATTTAAGTTTCGTTCTAAATAGGGAAAATGGCGTATCGGGTAAAGTTTTCACGTGGGACAGACTTTCCTGATACGACTAACATGAACGATTTTAGCTAACGAAGGGTTAGAAGGGTTGACAGAGTACTTCCCGGATGTGATGCTAATGTAGAAGCAGGATGTGATACTATATACATATACTTATGACATATCCTACATACATAATATATGATCATACCTATTGGTCCCCAAAAAAACGTTAAGGCAGTGGAGTTCTTCCAGAAATTATCTCTAAATTCACAGTAGGAATATCACAGAATTTGAAAACACAAAAATTATGTGTAAAATAAATGGAAAAAAAACATTAGAATAAAAAAATAGATAATAATGTTTTTGTTATTCCTTAAAGAGAAAGGACAGAATCAAAACATACTTTAACAATAACATCATTTTGTTTATAACAAACATCTCAAAAAAGTCGTGGTGGCCTAGTGGTTAAAACACCAGCCTCTCAAGTATGAGTGCGCGGGTTCGATTCCAGGTCAAGCAAGTACCAATGTAACTTTTCTAAAGTTATATGTACTTTCTAAGTATATCTTGGACACCAATGACTGAAGGTGAAGGAAAACATCTTGAGGAAACCTGGACTTTGGGTCTGAAATCGCCAACCCGGATTGAGCAAGCGTGGTGATTACGCTCAATCCTTCTCTGTATGAGAGGAGACCTGTGCCCAGCAATGGGACGATAAAAGGTTGATGATGATGATGAAACATCTCAAATCTGTTACATCATTTTGTTACGGTTTCCTAGAAAAACGATGGTTGCCACATAATGCCTGCTATTTACTGGCAAATGATGTAGCTGTCCGATGTAAGCACGTACGAAGAAGGTGTAATAAGGCTACAGTGACTGAAACGTTATTCTCGTGAGTTAGATGGCGTGCTTTCTTCACTTATCTTTTTTTTATAATTATAAACTAGTGCTTCACTGCAATCCTACCTGATGGTAAGCAGTGTTGCAATGGTTGATGGTAAAGCGCGCTACTTTATAAAGCCTATTCACTTAGAAAACTTAGTAAATAGGAAGGAAGACGGCAGTTGAGCGAGGTGATGCAGTGTTAAACCCAACAACACGACCAACGATGCTGCGCCAGAGGGAGATTGATCTGGAGACCCTCCACGACCAAACTCCCGACACAACAACATTTTTGGTGCATCAAACCCCGGCACACATCGCTATGCAATTGCTCAGACCCGTCCTCCGTAGCGTTTCACCAGACATCATGCCGGAACACGACGAATCGCTTGGCGACAAGACTTAGTCTGGTAGGTGGTAACTTCTGCCGGCAGCCGATATTATGGCCTACCACCGAGGAAAATTTCCATCTCAAATAAACGACTGCGTTAAACTTAATATACTTTACGAAATAACGGTTGTTACAATGTCTATTCAAAGCGCCTCATGAACTATAATTGAATGTCATTCTTGCAAATAGCCATCGTGTTGTATTGAATCAGAGACGTTTTTTTTTTTTTTTTACATATTATAAACCAGCGCTTGACCGCAATCCTGCCTGATGGTAAGCAGTGACGCAATCGTTGATGGTAAAGCACACTAGTTTATTAAGAGCCTATTCACTCTAGCCTTGAAGACACTCAAATTGTAGTCCGACGGAAACACCGCCGCGGGCAAATTGTTCCAGTCCTCGATGTACGCGGTATAAAGGAGGAGGCAAAGCGCTTCGTCCGGATCGTAGTGGTGTTAACAACGTAAGGGTGGAAACCAGCCGTACGACGGGTCGTCCGCTGGTGGAACGGAGATGGGGAAATTAAATCATGCAATTCCCTCGCACACTCCCCGAAATGCATCCTATAGAACACCGAAAGGCTGGCTACGCCTGTGCTCTAGGCTTTGGAGACCAACTCGAGTTAGATCAGGGTCACCAATCAGCCTCTTTGCACGTATCTCCACTGAATCCAAAGTGGCCAGGTGACACTTGGCAGCGCCAGCCCAAATGTGGCTGCAGTACTCCACACACTAACGGACCTGTGCTTTGTATAACATTAGAAGCTGCCCAGGTGTGAAGTACTGCCGGACCTTTGCGATAACGCCAAGTTTCCTGGCAGCCACCTTGGCCTTGGACTCAATTGGACGTTCTGATTATTTATTTGTGTATTAATTGTGGAATAGGACTTTTATTTATCTAACAAGAGATATTTTGAATGTTTTTTTATAGTGAAAGTATGATCATTACGTAAAACTCACTACCAAAACTATTAGTTTCACGGACACTCTCATAGCTACCAACGCCAAAATGCAGATAATCAAATGTCTTCATTTTGTCACTGATAGCATGATGTCTCACTTTGATTGACAGCCTCCGTGGCGTAGCCGTAGCAAACGCGGCCGCTGCACAAGGAGGCGCGGTTTCGATCCGCAGTGTAAATATTTTAATGCATGAATATGAATATTTGCACTGGTCTGGTCGTGCCTCGGAAAGCACGTTAAGCCGTTGGTCCCGGTTGCCATACGAACACCTAATGGCAGTCGATACGGGTTGTTGGAGCCCTAGAAAGTCCAACAATTGGTCTACCTGCAATGCTTCGATATCACCTACGGGTTGTGGGGGTCAGCCTGCAGTCGCTTCACGGAAAATATCGAAGTTTAGCCAAAATCAGCAGTTAGACTGGTAAAGCGGACCCCAGACTCAAAACTTAAAAAAAAAGCTTTGGCTGCGACTGGGATTAACGGTGAGATGATGATGATGAGCATGATGTCCAGTTTACTTACATAATATAAGTCAATGGTTTTTAGGCAGGCTTTTTAACAACGTAAAATCAAACTCCACCGCGGCCATTTTTGTGTCCGTCATCCCTATAGCCATTATTGCGGCTACCGATCTTCTAACACACCGAGTCTTAACTGCCATAACATAAGCCAAAATATTTAGTAAACATATATTTTACTCAATTATTTTCCAAATATTAGTTTTCAAAACCTGTTATGATATGCTGACATAACTCCGCCATGACACTTTCTAAACTAAGCAGAAATTGAAAGTAAAATTCTGCAGACCCGTGCAAGCCGGGCGGCTAAAATGAAGCAGAGATAATTGACAATAAAAACTGTCGAGGTACTAGGAATGTTTCTTTTGGCAAACTATTCTGCTGAGAGGAATAAGATATTTAAAAGTAAGACGTTTCTAGAACAACTGAGGACGTGGTCTGAAAACTTTTGTCGGTAGTCTCGTGATTATAATACTTATTACTTAGTCCGCCGCCACTGAACTCTGTTATAACCGCCCTGAGAGAACCCGAGAGCCGAATGAAGTGGAAGCACATCTACAATAATAGAATTTGTTTAGTTTTGTTTGTTTGTTTAAGCGTGCTAGTCTCTGAAATTTTACTTTCCGACGGCTATTTAGCTCCACGCTTGAACCCTAAGCAGTCGATCAAAAAGGGAAAAAAGTAAGATCGCTAAACAGAAACGAAAAGTTCGGGCAGGTGATATGATGCAACACGTCCTTCCAACAACAACCTTCACGCGGACATGCGATGAGATTGGAGAACAGGAAATAACATGCGGACGAATTTATAGGGAAAAGTTAGTCGTATATAAAGCCACAAAAGCCTCACAGGGACACTACCATAGGGTAGTGTCCCTGAGAGACTTTTGTACGGATATCTATACATTCGTGGACATGATACTCAGTGTGATACGCGACCACCAAGAGAAGAGAGAATTGGACGCAATTAAACGGAAAGGACGCAAACCAAAATGTAACTTAATGTAGTTTTTAACTTTTAATTTAAAAAATAATACGTTTCCCCACACTAGGAATTTCTCCAGTATCGTGGGTGAGTTTACAAACATATAAACTCACAACAAACAGCCAGACTCAATCGCTTAACTACTTTTTTTGACGCTGTGGTAATGCATTTACGCACCGTACCCCGAAGGGCGTGTGTGGGACTCGCCCAGCCGAAGCCGGGAATACCGACTAAACCCACAGCGGCACAACCACATCGCCTGAGTGGCGGGGTCATGGGAAATGGCAGAGCCTGTCTACCAATCCCCCGCCGGCGATTCCCGCCAAAAGGCAGGCCCACGATGGTCCCCCTATAAGGAGGGGCCGGACTGGGTACGTCTTCTAGTGCGAGAAGACGCAGCAGCCAAGGGTTTTGTAGCGAGGTGTCCTTCCTCTTAGCCCCACTCGTTTGCCCGGAGGCAAACGAGGCCCCCAGCTCCTCTCAATGAGGAGACCAGGTTGCCCGACGGTGACCCGGAGTTCGGGTCACCTCAGCCACCTGGAATGGTGGCCGACCCGCCGCACATGTGACCGCCGAAACGGTCCCCACTTCTGGTTTTGGTCCGCGCCGGTAAACCGGTAACCCCCATATCTGGGGGCCGTTCCCCTATCCGCCACCTGGGGACGCGTCCGATGGCAGGCCAGAAACTGCGCACGGAAATCGCTTAACTACTGCGTCAGCCGTGCCGTCAAGCTGCGTCCATTTATTTAGTTCTAAACATTTTGAGTGAGCTACTGTTGCGTATAGACAAAGAATAATTCGTATGAACGAACATCCAACCGGATTGAGCTTTTTTTTAAAGTGAGTTAAAAATAGATGTGTTGAAGAGTTTCAGCAAAAATTTTCAATCTAAATTATGTATATGGTTTTCTTTGGGCAGTGTTTATCAAACCTAATCTGTAAAAAAGCATTGTAGCTATATTAAAGTAACTTACTTCCCTTTTTTTATTTTCCGCAAAGTATTAAAAAGTTTCGTAGATCCCAAAGTAACGTTTAACGCAATTATCTTGAAGCAATTCCAAAGCGGTAAAGACCAAAGTTTACTTAAGCGTGTTCAGTTTGTATTCACTTTTGGCTATTAAAGTTTCACATCGAGTTTGCATAGAAGTTCCAACCTTGTACTGTGACTTGTACACTACATCAGTTTGTTCAAGTTATTACTCATTTAAGAACTAAATGTTATTTTAGTCTCTTGGAATTTAGACTTTGTTATAGAGCAATTAGGCTTGTTTTTTCTTCGAAAGTTGCTCCTAGACATGACAGATGTCTTATAGAGCAACTTAAATCATTCTTCTTCTTCTTTTCTCAAGTTGAGATTCAACCTCAACTCTTGATCAATGGCCTCTGTGGAATATATACCACAATTTTGCCAATAACACGTGTAACAAATTATAGAAATTCTTTGAAAATTTTATTTCACAATAATGGTCGATATTGCCAATGACAGTTGAAAAAGACGGCCGTGTGAACCGTCTATGAGGAAGGTTTGAGGCAAAGTCATGATGAGGCCACTACGCTGCGATATTTCAATGTTCTTTATGAATTATTTACTAAATGCACTTACTACATAAATTTACGCGCTTTTATTTAGTAAATGACACTGTAAATAATTTTAAAAGTCCAATGAAAAATGTGCGTGACACTCGTCTTAGCTTTCCCGTCAAAACTCCCAACTTAAATCAAAGAGATGTTAGCACAAAGTGATGGGTTACGCTGGGTAAGTCTGGCATAAACCCTCCAGCTCCGCCTAGAGCGATAAACTTAATTCATAATTAGCACCTGTTTCTGATTAAGTTTCGAATAATTAGATCTATGTGTCCGGCTTTAAAATAAGATGGGATTTTGGGTTCTTACGGAGCCAGGAACCAAGGGATCGTATATCACAGCAATTTTTGAGTTTCTACACCACGCGAGTAGACTTTTGGACGGCCGACAACCACCTTCGATTTCGAACTAACTTTTCTTGTTGCGCAGTATTGCCAGCGGCGCGTAGGTGTTGTCAGGTTATGGAAGGAAAGGATGGGGCTAGGGAAAGTATTTCATAGCCTATCCAGCACCCAAAAAAAAATTGTCGAGACAGAAAGACAGCCTTTTTGATGTAGTCTTTAAGAGTTGAGTTCCTTAAAGTCTACATTTTTGTGATACATATAAACCATTCAATTAAAGAAATTTGTCTATAGAAACAACATTGTAATGGCTAAAAAAAATATCTGCCATAAAAAAATACTGCAAACTAGACCCAAAACAACAAAAAATCAAATTGTATGGGCCGGTTAATTATTTATAGCAATTTTTTTCTTGTTACTCAAATTCATATTGATAGGTACCTATTTATCTAATCTACTATCAGGAATATTGCTAATAGTATTAACATGCACTCACAGATTACAAAAATAAAATCACTTGATCTCCTACAAATAACAAAAACACAAAAATAATATAATTAGTTTTTATATCGAAAATATACTTTGGTAACGATCTAACTCGATAAAGTTTCCGAAGTAATGGCCCAAACAATGCCTCGAAAGGTTGAGGCAAAAGGAAACACCTCCAAGAGATATAAAGAACTCATCATTACGATCGGAAGTTCGTGACTGAAACTGGGCCAGGGCTGTCCAAAGCGATATTATTATCAAAAAAGAATTGAAAAAAATACTCTTTATTTTATATGCACACCATATGAATTTGAGGTATATACGAAAAGGTGACATAATAAGCGATGTTATCGCTAAAATCAGGTAGGTAGTTTTTGGTAGTACGCTTTTTTTTTTAAATTACAGGTAGTACTGCGACCTGTTAATTAAAAAAAACGTACGTTTACAGGACCTAATTTCGTAACACGATACATACTATCAATTAGAACAATTTTGAAGCATATTTCTAATACATCGCCATATGCTCGAAACAAGTGTTCAATACAGTAAACAGCGTATTGAATGTTATTGGACTGTCAAAATAAAACCTGTTACTACTAATGGTATCTTACGCATTTACCGTGCAGGTTGTATGTTACTAAGTATAACTGATACGCGACCGTAGCAAATATTAATTTATAGAATTACTTAAAAATTATAATAGTAAAAATGATCAAATTATGGTAAAAATAATTTTAAAAATTTGTTAAAATGATCATCTATCGTTCGTCTAATGATTATTTTATGAAATTTGAGGCCAATTCTAACTTCAGGAGTTGATCGAGGTCAAGAGCCGACTCAATACGCAATAAAAAAAAAACAATTTAAAATAACTGCCTGCTCCGACTAGCGTTGGCAAACAGGGAGCCAGTTAGCAGCATCTTACATGATTACATCCTTAGAGACCAACCTAAGTCTTGCCAACCCTATCACCCCAGGTAGCAGTAGCAAATAAATGGCGTACAATTTAGTTGACTAATAAGTTTGTGCTGTTGTACCCACGTAGCGGCCATCCTAATATTTGCTACGTGTTATACTATAACTAAGTTGTCTTTAGAGACAGTTACACACGCCTACCTTTTACAGCGCTTCAATCGCGATGCCATGCGATATATATTTTTTTTAACATTGCTTGACCGTGATCCTGCCTGATAGAGCCAATTCACTCTAGCATGTTATATTTCGCCCAAATGCATATAGAAATTGTTGCAATGTGGTTACCGAGCGTGCCACGCAGCTTACGATAGATCAAAGTAGATGCACGCGCGCAACAGCTGACGCCAGAGGTCAACGCACCGCGATCGCCCGCCCGAGAGGAGCTTTGACCATACATATTTTGGTTGGAAAAACCAAGTAGAATAGGAAGGTCATTATATCTTTATGAAATTTTGTACATAGGTTCTTTACTTAAAAATACATGGACACGTGTTTCGATTATCGCATAAACAAAAACTAATGTTGTATATGTAGTCACGCGATATTGAACCTTACGCCATCGACATAAGGTCCTTTCGTAACAGTATAGATGATAGGTAGATGCTCACTGCCTTGTTGAAACAAGTTCGTCTTGTTGTTGTGTTGCATTTCATGTTGCATTGTACATAATTATGTGTACGGCATGTTCTCACTTTACAATGCATTTAAAGCACAAATTAAATCCAGGCTTTGTTCAAAGGCATATTATTCTGTAAATTCAAGCGATTCGTCGTGTTCCGACATGATGTCTGGTGAAGCCGTACGGTGGACGGGTCTGAGCAGTTGTGTTGCGATTGCATCACTGCTTACCATCAGGCGGGATTGCAGTCAAGCACTAGTTTATAACTATTAAAAAAAAATACTATTTAAATGATAAGAATAGCTGGTCGCTCTGATTAACTCAAGACAATGTTTGTGTTCCTTCTCCAGAATTAGCTTACTGACACATTATATGAGTTCATATAATTGCTTTTTACAATCCACAAATATGTGAGCTGTCACCAGAGATGTACAAAATGGTTTTAAAAAAGCATTTAAATACAAAATGCAAAATACTTTTCAGATTTACTATTTCAAATGCAAAATACCAAATAGTTTTGCTTTTTGTATTTGAAATGCTAAATGCAAAATAGGTATTTTCAAAATACTTTTTTCAAAATAAAATACTTTCTTATCTATAGATATAATGAATGTTCGTCGTTTTGGTTGATTTTTTTTTTGGTTCACTTCTTTCCGTACTTCTAAACGGAAAAGGCAAAGGCATGGTACGCCATATAGTCTGGACTTGAGGAAGTTCATCCTTTTCTATTTTTTTCCTTTATATGTATATCTTCTTATCCTGGTTAACTAACCTACCTCCTTTCGTTACCCGCGTGAGCCGACTACATTATGATTTTTAATTCGAGTCAGATAAATGACAACTCCAGTGTTGCAGGTTTTTTGTCCCAAATAAATAGTGATGCAAACTTAGGTAGATTAAAACTGTTTATTGTAACAAAAAAACTAATTACGAACGCTATGTTGTGGAAGAATTGGCCGCTGAATCGCGGTGCCACAATCCTGCGTCTGCCCCCCTATCACTGTGAGCTCAACCTAATAGAGTTAGGTGCGTATTCCAGACGGAAACTCAAGCATTGATCTCTGCTTAAACATTACTTAAAACTAGTTTTAACCAATCAAGTGGCTTGAATCGAGACTTAAGTAAAGCAGATGACAGCACAGTTGTAGAGAGATACCTGCCGGATGCTCGGGCTAGTAGGGAATCAATCCGGTCCGAAAGAGAGGCCATGGTTGAGCGAACGAGTGTTGCACTGCAGGCAGTCTCCGAATGGGGCAATGCCAATCTTGTAGCATTCAATGCCGCCAAAACACAGGCGTGTCTTTTCACCGCCAAAAGGAGCCCGTTCACCTTGGCCCCTACTTTTCGGAATGTGTCCTTGGAGTGTTCCGACCGCCTTCAGCTTTTGGGAGTTGAGATTTCCTCAAACCTTAACTTTGGGCGGTTCATTGAGTCCAAGGCCAAGGTGGCTGCCAGGAAACTTGGCGTTATCGCAAAGGTCCGGCAGTACTTCACACCTGGGCAGCTTCTAATGTTATACAAAGCACAGGTCCGTTCGTGTGTGGAGTACTGCAGCCACATTTGGGCTGGTGCTGCCAAGTGTCACCTGGCCACTTTGGATTCAGTGGAGAGACGTGCAAAGAGGCTGATTGGTGACCCTGATCTAACTCGAGTTGGTCTCCAAAGCCTAGAGCACAGGCGTAGAGTAGCCAGCCTTTCGGTGTTCTATAGGATGCATTTCGGGGAGTGTGCGAGGGAATTGCATGATTTAATTCCCCCATCTCCGTTCCACCAGCGGACGACCCGTCGTACGGCTGGTTTCCACCCTTACGTTGTTAACACCACTACGATCCGGACGAAGCGCTTCGCCTCCTCCTTTATACCGCGTACATCGAGGGACTGGAACAATTTGCCCGCGGCGGTGTTTCCGTCGGACTACAATTTGAGTGTCTTCAAGGCTAGAGTGAATAGGCTCTTAATAAACTAGTGCGCTTTACCATCAACGATTGCGTCACTGCTTACCATCAGGCAGGATTGCGGTCAAGCGCTGGTTTATAATTTGTAAAAAAAAGCTTGAGTTTTGAGTGACGTTCTGTAATACAGACCTTAGTTTGGGCTCAAGCAAAGGAGTACGTCGCCAGGAAAAAAAAAAAAAACTTGACACCGGAAAATTGGAAAAGTGCATCAATCATGCCATAAAAGTTGAAGATGAAATGTGTCAACTCGACCACATCATGGATGAATGTGCGGATTCATACTTTATAAATGTAACTGATTCTATTCGAGTGGTAATCAATAAAAAAGTAACGAATAAAAACGTATAAAATGATTTGTATTCTTTCTTAATTGCTCTGAATCTCTTTAAACATTTTTTCCCCAGCTCTTGTGATAATGTTGTAGTGAGTTTAATATGCTGGTAAGCCCCATATTTCTAAAATCATATTGTTAAATACGGTATGTATTACATATGTATTTACAATAAAAAACCGCTTTGATACCTAATGAAATAATGCATGACTAAATGTAAAAATGTCGTGGTGGCCTAGTGGTTAAAACACCAGCCTCCCAAGTATGAGTGCGCGGGTTCGATTCCAGGTCAGGCAAGTACCAATGTAACTTTTCTAAAGTTATATGTACTTTCTAAGTATATCTTGGACACCAATGACTGAAGGTGAAGGAAAACATCTTGAGGAAACCTGGACTTTAAGTCTGAAATCGCCAACCCGCATTGAGCAAGCGTGGTGGTTATGCTCAATCCTTCTCTGTATGAGAGGAGACCTGTGCCCAGCAGTGGGACGATAAAAGGTTGATGATGAAATGTCTAACAATAAGGTGGACCGAAGACCTGGTGAAGGTCGCGGGAAGCCGATGGATGCGGGCAGCACAAGACCGGTCATCGTGGAAAGCCTTGGGGGAGGCCTTTGTTCAGCAGTGGACATCTATAGGTTGAAGAAGAAGAAATGTCTAAGTCTATTGATTGCCGAACATCACTATTGTAGCGGGTCACCCTTATTCATATCAGTGACACTTGCCCTTGTCATTTTTCTGACTCGAATTAAAAATCCTATTATAGGAGGGGTTTGGGGTAAAGTCATGATGTGGCCACTATGCTGCAATATTTCAATGTTCTTTATAAATTATTCACTGAATGCACTTTTTACTACATAAATCACGCGCTTTTATTTAGTAAACGACACTATAAATAATTTTAAAAGTCCAATAAAAAATGAGTGTGACACTCTGCTTGACTTTCCCGCCAAAAAACCTGACCAAAGAAGTAAAAAATGATTTTTTTTCAACTGTCATTGGCGATATCCGCCATTATTGTGAAATCAAATTTTCAAAAAAAAACTATAATTCGTTACACGTGTTATTGGCAAAATTGTGGTAACCATTCCACAGGGGCCATTGATCAAGAGTTGAAGTAGTTTTCAATACCTGATCGTAAAGAAGAAGGAGAAGAAGTTACAAATATGGAATAATGGCAATACAGACGTCATTCGCTCATAAATTTCATTTTGTTTGACTGGTAATATTGGCTAAACTTTATCACAAAGTATTTTGCATTTTGAAATGGATATTAAAAATACAAAATATATCTCGAAAGGTATTTCAAATAAAATACAAAATGCTTTTTACTAAAAAGCATTTAAATGCAAAATACAAAATAGCTATTTTGTATTTTGTATTTGCATTTTAAATAGAAGTATTTCAAATAAATCGCATCTCTGGCTGTCACGCCCTTTATGCCAGGGGCTTTTATTTAGGTATGTAATAAGTTTTACTTTTTACATTTCAGTGATATTTTATTTTTTGTTTTGCTTTTGTGGTATTTTGGCGTGGCTAGCTGGTATATTTATATATTTTTTCTCTTGTATTACTGTACCTACATAGTATTGTATAAGCTATTGTGTTTTTTCTAAATGAACAGACAGCTGTGCTGCTGGGGAGTTTCTTCCGCCACTTCTTCCCAGCGAAAGCACTTAGGAAGTGTCGATGGGTGGGCGTTTTGGGGGACTGTCTTATGTTATATTCACGTTCAAAAAGTGCTGATTCTTCAGCCTAGTTTGAACAAATGACTTTTTGATTTTTTTTGAGATATGTTGCATTGCACATGTATATGTGTACCCACTATGAAGATTGTGGTTACATCGCGCTTTTCACCAACGCTCGTATATATCGGTGTTCAAACTAATTTCTGGTGTGAACACTTTAAGGAGTATTTATAGGCTATGTGACAGTTCTAGCTTAGTTCCTTACGTGTTGGAGTCGCATTACGGTACTATTTACTTAGGTTTCTGATAAAGGCGTTTGAAGAAGTAAATTAAGGAGTTTAGCTGTGTTTCCGCATGCGACGCGACTTTTTCACGTAATGTCAGTGCCGGTCCAACATCGCCTTGCGATTACTGTAAACTACATTGACAGGATACGGTAGTACGAATGTCAATATTAACAAAACAACTATCCATACTAATATTATAAATGCGAAAATATCTCTGTCTGTCTGTCCGGCTTTCACGCCAAAACTACTGAACCGATTTTGATTAAATTTGGCTCAGATAATCTTTAGACCCTAAGAAAGGACATAGGTTACCTTTTATTCCGGAAAAAATTGATATTCCCGAGGGAAATCTAAAAAGCGCGATAAAACCGAACTCCACCCGGGCAAAGCCGCGGGCGGAAAGCTAGTAAGTTAAAAAGAAAGAAAGAAAATATATTTAGTCAGCACAGACTTAAGGACACACATCATCACCTCAGCGTTAATCCCAATCGCATCCATTGCTTTCTCAGCTTTTGCAGTCTAGGCTTCACTTTACTAGTCTAACTGTTGATTTTGGCTATACTTCGATATTTTCTGTGAAGCGACTGCCGTCTGACCTCCACAACCCGAAGGCGACATCGAAGCGATGCAGTTAAACCAATTGTTGGACTTTTGAGGGCTCAAACAACCCGTAGCGACTGCCACTAGATGTTCTTATGGCAACCGGGACCAACGGCTTAACGTGCTTTCCAGGGCCGCGTTCGCTACCGCTACACCACGGAGGCTGTCACTTAATGACACACAATACATCTAAATTAAACATACTTAACAAATAAAAAGTAAAATCCCAATGTAAAAAATAGCAGTAAAGTGTGCCTCGCGGCTGCACCAAAAAGGCCCAATTCAGCAAAAATTCTAGACAACTAGTGCCTGATGCTGGTTTTCAACGGAACCTAAGGTACTACCTGATTGTGTAACATATTCACTCTTCTTCTTTCTTCTTCCTCGGGCTATAGATATCCACTGCTGGACAAAGCCCCAAAAGGCTTTCCACGCCGACCGATCTTGTGCTGCCCGCATCCGCGACCTTCACAAGGTCATCGGTCCACGTTGTTGGGGGCCTCCCTGCGCTGCGTCTTCCAGTACGTGGCCACCACTCCAGAACCTTACTGCCCCATCGGCCATCGGTTCTACGAGCAATGTGCCCTGCCCACTGCCACTTAAGTTTAGCGGCATATTCACTCAATCTGTATCATTTAGAGGATATTGCTAATCCATTGCTCCATATCTTCGAAAAATGAGACACCCAACAACATAAATAACGCAATGAATGTTGTTGAATTGTCAAAATTAAAGCCATTGCTACTATAGTACGTTGCACAATCCGAAAGTAACGTTAGTACAGAAATGAGATATACATACTTTCATATGTATCATTCTTTGGGTTTATGATAACTTCAGAAGCGTTGAAAGCCAATTCAGCAAGTCAACATAAAACGTAACGTCTATTGTGTAAAAATCCCAAGCGAAGTCTTTTGATTTGCTTTTAAAAAGGAATCTATACAACTGAGCTTTGCAAAGAAAACTTTAGCAGAACAAAAAAGCCGGACGAAGTCTTGCAATGTAGATAATTACCCTGTAGGTAATTACCTCGCAAGAATCTCATTCCACTCAATCACTATACTAATCCATTAATGTTACCACCCTAGTACACTTACAAACTAAGTTTAGGTTATCCTGTCAATACAAGAAGTATATAAAACTAGCTTTCCGCCCGCGACTTCGCCCGCGTGGAGTTCGGTTATATCGCGCTTTTTAGATTTCCCTCGGGAATATCAATTTTTTCCGGGATAAAAGGTAACCTATGTCCTTTCTTAGGGTCTAAAGATTGTCTGTGCCAAATTTCATCAAAATCGGTTGAGAGGTTCAGGCGGGAAAGCGTAACAGACAGACAGAGTTACTTTCGCATTTATAATATTAGTCTGGATAGCAGAAACTTGCATTAGGAAATGCAGGTGTAGAAACAAAGTCTTCAAAAAACATAAAATTATTCCTTTTGTACGTCCAAAAATTCTATTCTTATCTACAAAAGTTGAGAGCAATAATAAAGTTATATTAGCTGTCTTTATTATTAATTAACTTTCCAGTTTTTTATTACAGTTTCACCTCATTTAACTTTGTCCTCATAATAATGGCGTAACAAAGTGTTCACTGAGGTATACTTACTCGCGCTGTACTGACGCTTTTAGCCTAGTTCCGTCAGTGTTGGAGATGTGCTTCAGACACATTGTGGCGCTTTTCACCTACATTCTAAAGCGGCAAAGCGGCTTTTTGCGATTCACTTTTTTTAATTTAATGGAATAACATCGACAGTTTACATGATCAGCCAGTAATGTTCCTACTGCAGAAACACAGGCCACCTCCCGGTGAGAGGGAGTGGGCGGTAATCCACCACTTTTTTATATAGATTATAAACTGACCGCAATCCTGTTTGATGGTAAGCAGAGATGTGACATCTATCAAAACGCTCTGGGTATACGTATACCACAGCCTGGAGCACAGGCGTGGAGTAGCCAGCCGGTCGGTGTTCTATAGTAGTGTGCGAGGGAATTGCATAATTTAATTCCCCCCATCTCCGTTCCATGTTCGGACGACCCGTCCTACTGCCAGAGTCCACCCTTATGTTGTTGAAACCACTACGGATCGTAGACGAAGCGTTTCACCTCCTCTTTTATACCGCGTACATCGAGGGACTAGAACAATTTCCAAGCGACGGTGTTTCCGTCGGACTACAACTTAGTGTCTTCAAAGCTAGAGTTAATAGGCTCTTAATAAACTAGCGCGCTTTACCATCAACGATTGCATTTA
Organism: Sesamia nonagrioides; assembly: GCA_017933935.1. NCBI lineage: Eukaryota > Metazoa > Arthropoda > Insecta > Lepidoptera > Noctuidae > Sesamia > Sesamia nonagrioides. The sequence continues at coordinate 5,250,877 of JADWQK010002002.1, read as the reverse complement.
CAGTAATGCACTAGTTTATAATTATTAAAATAAAACAACGCAGCGCTACTTCAGGTATTTATCGTACCCCGGACCGTAGCTTCGTGTTGCCATTTAACAAGGGTGCGTTTCTAATTAAATAAATACATAACTAAATCGTGATACAGGCAATGCCCTCTATTTTAAGGTGCATTCAAAAATATACAATACGTGACGCGTCTACGTGATCAAATCAAAAATGAGGAGATCCGCAGAAGAACAAGAGTAACCAACATAGCCCGAAGAATTGCAACACTTAAGTGGCATTGGGCTGGGCACATTTCCCGTAGGACCGATTCCCGATGGGGCCGACGGTTTCTCGAATGGCGACCACGCACCGGAAGACGCAGCGTGGGTAGGCCCCCGACAAGGTGGACCGACGACCTGATGAAGGTCGCGGAAAACCGCTGGATGCGAAGGCGCTTGACCGGTCGTCATGGAGATCCTTGGGGTATGCCTAAGTCTAGCAGTGGACATCTTTCAGCTGAAATGATGACGATGACGATAACGCCACAAATGTATTAAATGCTTAGCTTTTATTTTTGACCTTTTTCACAAGAGCTAAAACTAAACCAACTATTTTCGCTATTTAATCCAATCTTCAAAATCCTTGGTTTAGCTCCTTAAACCGAGTCGGCTTCTATAACAGTCTCAAAGGAGCCTGCAATACGAGATAAGTGGGAGCATGCAACCCTAGATGAAATATACCAAGGCTCGGCCCAATTAGTGAATGCTAAGAATACACTTTTGGTTTACCGCAAATGTTTGCTGAAAATTACAAGGTAAAACTGCAAATATTTTTGAGAAGAAGTATCTTAACGATGAAGTAACCGAGTACTTATTTCAGTGCAGCAAATGACATTTTGTAATTAGCACTTTTACGACAGCTTTGCCAAAAATCTGCGAGATTTTCATTCAGCTGCCCTCACCTCCAAGGGTACGCCCATCCTTGACAACAATCCCGCCTGATGATAAGCAGTGATGCAATCGTTAATGGTAAAGCGCACTAGTTTATTAAAAGCCTATCACTCTAGCCTTGAAAACACGCCGCGCCCCAGGCAAATAAAATAGGCTGCCTAAAAAAAAATAATTAGTCCGTCAGTCCGATTTCTAAAAAATACTAGACACGTATTTTTTCTTTTTCATATAAACAAAAAAATAAAACGACACAGTGCGTTGCAAACTCGTGTGATGTCACTGCACGCTACACATTTTAGCGAGCAGTGACGTCACCAGCCACCACTCCTGATCTTTGATGTCTTTTATATTTGTCAATTTTTATTGATTTGATAAAACAGAATATACTTATCCAATATTTTTCTATAACCTTAATGACGGACTAAATAGAATCATTTTTTTTTTTACCCAAGAAACATCCCTATTAAAATAGTATATTTCATTACAAGTGCGGAAAGCCTGTCATTACAACGAGTTCCGACAAATGTCGACCCGAGCCGAGGCGCAGCCGAAGGTGAGGGTTGACAGTCGAAGGAGATTTTCTTAGAATAGTGCAAAAATATATGAATCACCGGTCCAAAAAGGAAAATCCGACCGTTTTTTTCAAAATTATCAAAAAGGAAAGTGTACATCTCAAGCAATCGGGATAAACAAATTTGGTAATATGCCAAAAGAAATAGCTACGTTTCTTGGTCTGCCGGATGCAGAGTATTATACTGGGCACAGCTGCAGGAGGACCTCTGCTACATTATTGGCAGATTCAGGAGTCAATTTGACGTCCTTAAAGCGACTAGGAGGTTGGAAGTCAGACAAAGTTGCAGAAGGCTATATTGCTGATTCATTACACAACAAACTAGAAACTGGGAAAAAAAATCACAATCCATTAATATAAAGTCCAGTCCGTCACCTTCACATGACAATAGTGAAGAGAAACTTCGTCCATTTACCTTCGTTGATAATGATAAGTCATTAGATCCAATTCCATCAACTAGCAAACGCCATTGTATAATAACGCCTTTGACAAATATACATGAACAATCATACGAAATTAATAATAGTTTGTCTCAAACAGTAAATATGCAACCTAAAACTTCCCCAGTTAGTATAAAAAACTGTACCAATTTCAATGTATATGTGAATTATAACTTTTCTAAGAAATAAATTATTAGTTAGTTGAGTTTATTGTGTTTTTGTTATTTTAATTTTTTTTGATATGAAATGAAAATAAAATGAGATGAAATTAAATAAAACCTAACCTAACTCATTGAATTAAATCATTAAATCTGATATTGAAACAAATTAGTAGCTTCTTTTTAGAATTATTTGCATGAATCATAAAAACTTCTAAGATTTTTTTAAAGTAAAAACTTCATGGTTGGTTTTTTTTGTATTTTTTGTATTCAGAATCTTGATTAGTAGCATTTTTACATGGGCTTCAATATCTTTTAAAGTAATATTGGATAACTCCTCTCTGCGGCAAGCACCAACAATGCCAAAAATCAGCGCAACCTACAAAAAAAAAGGGATTTGATTAATATATTTTTAAATAATTTAATGACTATATTTTGCGATTTCGTAAACTGAATACTAAAGAAAAATATAAGTACTTATTAATTAATTACCTTTGTGGCTAAATAACGATCATCGGGAGCTTCGTTTAAAAACCTTTCCACTTCATTCGATGTTAATATTTTCGACTTTTTAGTTGTAAAACCGTCTGATTGTCGTTTTAAGAAAGTATTTAGTTTTGGGTATTGACTTATATCCACGTTGTTTCTTATTTTCAGCATACTTTTTATCATCGAAAACCTCGACCATAATGTAGAAGGTTTTAATTTTGCTGACAGTTCGGAGAAATATGCCAACATAACATTTTCTGAAAAACTATTTGCCTTTTTCTCTTCTCTCCACGCAATAAATTCGTTGTATATAGATATGTAGCGACTTTTTGACTTTTCCGGTAAAATGTTCTCCGAAGCATTTTGTGCAATTTTACTGAGTTCAGGTGGTGTTAATTCAAATAAAATATCGTCGAAATTACTCATTTTGTGCAACAAACAACTAAACTCGCCAAGAAAATTTTTGAAAAATGGCGCAAACCGTAAAAGAATATAAGCAGAGATTTTTTTTCTTCACCCATTCGATTAGGCAAAGGGAACTATGCCCATACAGCCAAGTCTTCAGTTGAATTTTTTTTGATATGAAATGAAAATAAAATGAGATGAAATTAAATAAAACCTAACCTAACTCATTGAATTAAATCATTAAATCTGATATTGAAACAAATTAGTAGCTTCTTTTTAGAATTATTTGCATGAATCATAAAAACTTCTAAGATTTTTTTAAAGTAAAAACTTCATGGTTGGTTTTTTTTTTATTTTTAATAGACAATATTTTGACAGTTGGGAAAGAGAACGCACTAGTTCGGAAAAGGTAAAGAAAAAGCACGAATGTGTAATAGCCCACTTTCCGAACGCTATACGTCCCTGTAAAACACCACTTTTTGAGCAACTGTATTAAAAAGTATTTTAAGTGTGTATGATAGATATGAGTAATGAAATTTTTGTAAGAATTATCTTGAATGCTGATGATAAGCAGTGATGCAATCGTTAATGGTAAAGCGCACTAGTTTATTAAAAGCCTATCACTCTAGCCTTGAAAACACGCCGCGCCCCAGGCAAATAAAATAGGCTGACTAAAAAAAAATAATTAGTCCGTCAGTCCGATTTCTAAAAAAATAAAACGACACAGTGCGTTGAAAACTCGTGTGATGGCACTGCACGCTACACTTTTTAGCGAGTAGTGACGTCACCAGCCACCACTCCTGATCTTTGATGCCTTTTATTTTTGTCAATTTTTATTGATTTGATAAAACAGAATATACTTATCCAATATTTTTCTTTAATCTGAATGACGGACTTAATAAAATCATTTTTTTTTACCCAGGAAACATCCCTATTAAAAAGTATTTTAAGTGTGTATGATAGATATGAGTAATGAAATTTTTGTAAGAATTATCTTGAATGAAAGGTTTTCATTCTGTGTTTTCCTTTACATTCATGCTTTGGGGATCCAATCATAAGACTTGCACATTTTTGTTAAGTAGAATTCTTTTGAAGAATGCTTATAAAGAGTTTCTAGATTCAATTGCTTTGTTTATCTATGCGGAAGAATTTTAATTATTCCCGTCGAAGCTCCACTCTCCTAGCTTTGTTATTTGACCTGTGCAAGCTGAGCTAAATGAGATTTCCGAGGGTTATTCGCAGACCTTTCCGGTTAGATATCCAAGCCGCCTTTTATTTATCTGAAGAGATAACAATAATAATGATTTCAATGATATTATAGTATCCAGCACCATAATTTACGCATTTTTTATCATTTTGAAGCATATTGCTAATTCATTTCTCCATATTTTCTAAAAATTGGTCTGCTCAACAACGTAAATAACGCAATGAATGTTGTTGAACTGTCAAATCCATTGCTACTGATCGAGTGTTACTTAATTAGGCTGCTGGATGAAGTATGGCAACAATTTGTCATATTTTAGTGTCTTTATTAAGCTTGATAGAGAAAAACACTAACGCATATGTATACTAATATATAAAGCTGAAGAGTTTGTTTGTTGGTTTGTTTGAACGTGCTAATCTCAGGAACTACTGGTCCGATTTGAAAAAATCTTTTTTTGCGTTGAATAGCCCATTAATCCAGGAAGCCTTTAGGCTATATAACATCACGCTGCGACTAATAGGAGCGGAGCATAACTAACTCCACGCGAACGAAGTCGCTGGCGGCCGCTAGTGGTAAGTAATATCATCGATGTTGTGTTTTCCTGTGTTCATTACTGTGCCTACATAGTATTGTATCAAGTCATGTGTTTTTTTTTTAATGAACCGACAGCTGTGCTCTTGGGGAGTTTGTTCCACCACTTCTTCTTCCCAGCGAAAGCACTAGGAAGTGGCAAAGGGCGGGCGTTTTGGGGGGACTGTCTTATGTAATACAAGCTTTCGCCCGCGGCTCCGCCCGCGTGGACTAATATTTTTCGTATCCCACGGGAACTGCATATTTTTCCGGGATAAAAAGTAGCCTATGTGTTATTCCAGACTATTATCTACCCCTGTGCCAAATTTCAACCAAATCCATTCAGTAGTTTTTACGTGAAAGAGTAACAAACATCCATACATCCATACTTACAAACTTTCGCCTTTATAATATTAGTAGGATTGACGTTCAAAAAGTGCTGATTCTCAGCCTGATTTGAATTAATGACTTTTGATTTTGATTTACCCTATAATATTCCCACTGTTGGGACCCAGCCCTACTCTCCGTGATAGGGAGTGTGCTATTATCCGCTATCGGGCCTAATGTGGGTTGTGTATAATAAATACATGTCATCGAATATTTGGTTATAGGATATGCCGGTTTTCTCACAATGTTTTTTTACTTGGAGATCAGTGGTGATGAATTCAAAATCAAAATTGCTTATTTCAAATTTAATTTTTTTTTTTAGCCAATATCGGTAAGTCCAAGAAAAGTGAAGCTAAATTGCACGTTCCAAAGCGTAGAACGTGCAAGAAACTCCATGGACAGTCTTTTAAATTCATAGTATGGGTTACATGTCTTCGTTACATATTTTTTTTTTTAAATATTATTTATAAAAAGTAAAAGTGCCTGACTGTGTTCGAATCTACGATCTTTAACTGTGCTAACTCACAGCCCCCTCTAATTCTTTATTATTTTGCGCACTGAACGTATTTATGATTTTCGATAAATTATTTCGATACTATCTTACTCTAAACACGTGTATAGTATTTTGAAAAAAAAAAAAAAACTATGTACAAAATTTCAAAAAGATATCATTAAAAACCACAAAGCTTGTTATCTTACTTGGTTGTCCCAACAAAAATATGGTCAACGCACCGCTCGCCCGCCCGTGCTTGAACCGGGGGGCTGTCTCTATGTTCCTAGTATTATGATCTACGTCAGCTGTGTTGTGCGCTCGGTAACCACACTGCAACAATTTCTAAATGTATTTAGGAAAATATATGTACAACATGTTTTTTTTTTTACATATTATAAACCAGCGTTTGACCGCAATCCTGCCTGATGGTAAGCAGTGACGCAATCGTTGATGGTAAAGCGCACTAGTTTATTAAGAGCCTATTCACTCTAGCCTTGAAGACACTCAAATTGTAGTCCGACGAAAACACCACCGCTGGCAAATTGTTCCAGTCCCTCGATGTACGCGGTATAAAGGAGGAGGCGAAACGCTTCGTCCGGATCGTAGTGGTGTTAACAACGTAAGGGTGGAAACCAGCCGTACGACGGGTCGTCCGCTGGTGGAACGGAGATGGGGGAATTAAATCATGCAATTCTCTCGCACACTCCCCGAAATGCATCCTATAGAACACCGAAAGGCTGGCTACTCTACGCCTGTGCTCTAGGCTTTGGAGATCAACTCGAGTTAGATCAGGGTCACCAATCAGCCTCTTTGCACGTCTCTCCACTGAATCCAAAGTGGCCAGGTGACACTTGGCAGCACCAGCCCAAATGTGGCTGCAGTACTCCACACACGAACGGACCTGTGCTTTGTATAACATTAGAAGCTGCCCAGGTGTGAAGTACTGCCGGACCTTTGCGATAACGCCAAGTTTCCTGGCAGCCACCTTGGCCTTGGACTCAATGAACCGCCCAAAGTTAAGGTTCGAGGAAATCTCAACTCCCAAAAGCTGAAGGCGGTCGGAACACTCCAAGGACACATTCCGAAAAGTAGGGGCCAAGGTGAACGGGCTCCTTTTGGCGGTGAAAAGACACGCCTGTGTTTTGGTGACATGTCGTAAAGATGATTGGAATCGATTCAGTTGCTTATTCTGAACAAACTATATTCAGGATTCGTATAAACAAAAAATAACGTTTTAAATGAGACTTCACACAGCCATACAGTTCGATCGATCAGGATAAGTTACGCTTGCCACCGTTGGTTAGACTGGAAGCTAACCCTAAAACAGATGGAAAAAGGCTAGGTAGATGATGATAACTCTCTTTCTATGTCACTAAATTTTCGCACTCTAAAGCGCAATATACATACGCTAGGTACTAGTCACAAATGAATGCTTGTAGAATGTAACGAATTCTGTGAAGGGTGAACTTTGCATAATAAAAATGAATATCTGAAATTCCAATAATTCCACTATTCGAAATTTAAAATAGTTATGTTCCTTTTTTAAATGTTCATCGATATGCGAGCGAGAGTAAAAAAAAGCCTGTTGTCCGCGCGGCTGATGAACGGTACTATAAGCAGATGTAAATTTTTATTGGAATTTTCCACCTGGAATTTTTCAGAGGAAATGTGCCCGGTTAAAAAGTAACGTTCAACGATGGTCGATTATCTTGGACATCATTGACATCAATAAAGGAAAACATCTTGACGGAACCTGGACTTGGTTAATATAATATTAAAATCGCCAAGTCTTGCAAGAATGGTGATCAGCACTCATGCCTACTTTATTATATGAGACCTTTGTCCTTTAGTGGTACAGTGACAGGCTGATATACTAAGAACTAATTTCGCAATTGACAGATAATTGTTAATCGTGGAATAAATTTGACGTTGCCGATCCCCTTGTTCACAAAGTAAATTAAATTTAAGTACAATGCATCTTGTTTTTTCTATTTCATTAAAAAAAGGACAGAAGATAAAATGTTAGTTTAGACCTGTTGAATTAGTCTGCTCCTGACGTAAATTGCGCAATATCGCAGCATAGTGGCCTCATCATGACTTTGCCTCAAACCTCCCTTGTAGATGGTTCACGTGGCCGTCTTATTCGACATGAATAATGATCAATACGTGACATTGGACAGTCATAAAAAAAAGAAAAAAACATCTATTTCTTTCTATTACAAATGCATCTGTACTTAACTTAAAATTAGTTTAGTTTTTACCCGACTACGGCAAAGCAAAAGGAGGGTTATGATTTTGACAGGCTATGTATGTATGTATGTATGTATGTATGTATGTATGTATGTATGTGTGTATCATCTGTTCCCTCGTAACTTCTAAACTACTTATTCGAATTCGATAAATGACATATCATTAGAAGCGTCTTAATTGTCCGCTGGTTATAGGCTATATGTAGTTTCACAAAATCTAATGTGGCGCCCTCTAGCGGACAAAACATACAGAGTAAAAAAAAAAGTTAAGATAAATATGCCGTGTTTGGTATCATTTGAAAGGGCTTTACTTGTACATTTTGAATATATATATATTACTAGCATTTGCTTGTGATTTTACCTATATTCATGGGCTGATTGCATATAATTCACATCTTTTCGTTCATAGATAGCTTCTTTACTACTTATCAAAATAAGACCACTGCAGAACCATTAGAAGGGCCTTGATATTCTGTTACTTATGAGCTATAAAGTTTGTCACCAAATTTAGTATTACGCCCTCTAGCGGACAAAAAGTTCTATGTTAATATAAAATTAAAATAAATATACCGTATTTGGTATCTATCATCTGAAAGAGCTTCACGAGTACTTTATGTTTGTACATAATCCCTAGTAATGCTTCGTAGAAATTTGAATGTAAACCAGGGTTTGGTAAACGGAGCGATGGGAGTGGTGAAGGCCTTCGAATGGCCTGCTCTTCGGCGCGATCAATTGGAACAGGAGAACAGCCAAGCGCTGTTCTCATACAATTTGGCGACGCATCCATAAAAGCAGATATTAACGGACTTATCAAAATCGAGCCTTGCCTCACTGAATTTGGCGGCTTGAGGGGTTCTGGGCAAATTCAGCGTAAAATGCTCCCGCTGATTCTTTCTTGGGGTTGTACTGTACATAAATTACAAGGTTGTACTCTAGATAAAAAGTTACAGATCTAGGAAAGTCATTGTTTGCTAAAGGACAGGCCTACGTCGCTCTCAGTAGAGTTAAAACCATAGAGGGATTATTTATAAGTGCCTTGGATCATAATAAATTACTTAAAAATCCACATGACAGTCGATCGTTAGCAGAATTAGATAGATTAAGAAATCTTCCCAGGTCCTCTTAATATATGTTTTTTTTTTTTAATAATTATAAACTAGCGCTTGACTGCAATCCCGCCTGATGGTAAGCAGTGACACAATCGTTGATGGTAAAGCGCACTAGTTTATTAAGCCTATCCTTAAAAACTTATGAATAGCAAGGATGACGGCAGTTGAGCCAGATGATGCAATGTTAAACCCAAGACCAACACGACCAACGATGCTGCGCCAGAGGGAGATTGATCTGGAGACTCTCCACGACCAAACTCTCGACACAACAACATTTGGCGCATCGTACTCGCCACACAAGGCAACACAACTGCTCAGACGCGTCCTCCGTACGGCTTCACCAGACATCATGCTGGAACACGACGAATCGCTTGGCGGCAAGACTTTGTCTGGTGGGTGATAACTTCTGCCGGCAGCCGATGTTATGGCCTACCACCGTTAGAAAAACACCCAATCTATTTATACTAACGACCTCATCCACTAATTCATGACCCATTCGGTGCCATCGACGCAAATGTGCGTCGCTACTACGAAAAACCGGGAGCTTCATACGGGGAAACCGTTGCTATACGCGCTACGATCCAAGCGCTACGAAATAGTAAAATAGGACATCTCTACATATTACTATACGCCGATACATAAGTCAAAAGAGATGTCGTATGTTAACTACCTAGTTTTTAGTTCGTCAATTTAACTTTTGTTAATATTATGCGCCACAAATACACTTTAACACCAAAATAGTACAAATAATAAAAAGTAAAAAAACTAAAACCCAACTACGACAAAAAACGACGCTGAAAAAGTATAAAACAAGATTTTCAGAATACTGAACTGAACAAAGTTGCTAATGCAGTTGCAAGTAAATGGACACAGTAGACTCTACCAAGATGCGTGCATGTGAAGTATGCAATATTCACTATGTAGAGATAAATTTTCATGTTTGGAAAGGCGTAGTCACACGTTACATATACCTACCTACCGTAGCACTTTGATAACGTGTGACTGCGGTTTTCCAAACATGAAAATTTATCTCTACATAGTGAATATTGCCAGATTTACATTACAATTTACAACGAAGGCATCTTGGTAGAGTCTACTGTGTCCATTTACTTGCAACTATATTAGCAACTTTGTTCAGTTCAGTATTCTGAAAATCTTGTTTTATACTTTTTCAGCGTCGTTTTTTGTCGTAGTTGGGTTTTAGTTTTTTTACTTTTTTGAACAAGAGAATTGGCGCCATTGTCAAAGATTCATAATTATCCCTTGAATAAAATTATTAGGCGTCAGAAAAGTTTGCTTTTTGTATAACTCACATCTGCACTTAACTTAAAATTAGTTTAGTTTTTGGACAAGGGAATTGGCACCATTGTCAAAGATTCATAATAATCCCTTGAATAAAATTATCAGGCGTCAGAAAAGTATGCTTTTTGTATAACTCACTAAAATCAAAATCAAAGCTTATTTATTAAAATTAGGCTGAGAATCAGCACTTTATGAACGTCAATATTACATAAGACAGTCCCCCAAAACGCCCACCCATCGACACTTCCTAGTGCTTTCGCTGGGCGGAGGAAACTCCCCAGCAGCACATCTGTCTGTTCATTTAAAAAAACACATGACTTTATACAATACTATGTATAGTGATACATAGTATTGTATAAAGTCATGTGTTTTTTTGAATAATTTCATTGTTGTTGTATTTTCTTGTGTTCATCCATTGATAAAATATTAAACTAAGGTAGATATGTCACTAGCGCACTAAAAATGAAGCGTACAAAAGGAAGTAAGTCCTGTATCTCGCTTTAGTCACCCTCGATACACTCGTAAAAACAAACGACAAACACTAACAGCGCAAACAACAAACACTAGCCATCTTTTTCTTCTCTATGCTTTAGATTGTGCCCCATCTCACTCACACTGTACCAATGTATGCCGAATAAAAATATGCATGTGTGCTGCTGCTGTGTTCGGCACATTTTTTTTGGTCAGTTTGTTAGAATATATCGTATCTGTTTAATATTTTATCAATGTGTTCATCACTATGAACACAAGAAAATACAACAACAATGAAATTATTTACCATATGCCAAGCTACCACGCCAAAATACCATCAAAGCAAAAAAAATGTAAATAACTAAAAACTTATTACTTAAATAAAAGCCCTAGGCATAAAGGGTGTGACAGCTTACATATTTATGTATTTAAAAAAAAGTGATTTATATGAACTCATATAACGTGTCAGTAAGCTAATTCTGGAGAAGGAACACAAACATTGTCTTGAGTTAATCAGAGCGACCAGCTATTCTTATCATTTAAATAATCATTTACGGAATAATATGAATACGAACACTATGAACAGAATCTTAAATAATTCAACAAGTATAAGTATACTTGTTGAACGATCTAGTTTATTGCTAGTTTGTAAGTACAAACTACAAGCGTTTAGGCGACAAGTTGTGAGGTCTAGTTTATTGCTATAAACTAGACCTCACAACTTGTTGCCTAAACGCTACTGGTAATAGACCAAATTATTCGTCCTCACTGGACTCTCGACCACAAAATTACAAAGTAGAAGAACATCATCCATACTAATATAATATTATAAATGCGAAAGTAACTCTGTCTGTCTGTCTGTTACGCTTTCCCGCTTAAACCTCTCAACCGATTTTGATGAAATTTATCACAGACAATCTTTGGACCCTGAGAAAGAACATAGGCTACCTTTTATCCCGGAAAAAAAACCGGGATAAAAGATCCCGGAAAAATATAATGTTCCCGAAGGAAATCTAAAAAGCGCGATATAACCGAACTCCACGCGGGCGAAGCCGTGGGCGGAAAGCTAGTAATTATATAAAGCCACAAAGATCTTCCGGGACACGACTATCAGTAAAGTAATACGCGACTAAGAGGAAGAAACTAAACTACAATTACAGCAACAATTTTCCCATCACAATTGTCTGTTGTGAAATAATTGCGCGGCAGTACCTACCATCTGTCATAAAAAGTTCCATTATAATATACCTCGTACGGCGAGTATATCCACCCTTACGTTGTTGACACCACTACGATCCGGACGAATCATTTCGACTCGTCTTTTACACTGCGTACATCGAAGGACTGCAATTAGCCTGCGGCGGTGTTTCCGTCTTTTTTTTTTTAATAATTATAAAGTAGTGCTTGACTGCAATCCCGCCTGATGGTAAGCAGTGATGCATTCGTTGAGTGTAAAGCGCACTAGTTTATTAAGCCTATTCACTTAAAAAACTTAGGAATAGGAAGGATGACGGCAGTTGAGCGAGGTGATGCAATGTTAAACCCAAGACCAACACGACCAAACGATGCTGCGCTAGAGGGAGATTGATCTGGAGACTCTCCACGACCAAATTCCCGAGACAACAACATTTGGCGCATCGTACCCGCCACACATCGCAACACAACTGCTCAGACCCGTCCTCCGTACGGCTTCACCAGACATCATGCCGGAACACAACGAATCGCTTGGCGGCAAGACTTTGTCTGGTGGGTGGTAACTTCCGCCGGCAGCCGATGTTATGGCCTTCCACCGAGAAATTCTGATGAGTCTGATTACATTTAATTGTTTTCAAGGCTAGAGTGAATACCGAATATATACCGACAAATCACACAGATTGAGCTAGCCCCAAAGTAAGTTCGAGACTTGTGTTATGGGATACTAACTCAACGATACTATATTTATAATAAATACTTAAATAGATAAACATCCAAGACCCAGGTCAATCAGGAAAAGATCGTTTTCCATCATGACCTGGCCGGGGATCGAACCCGGGGCCTCCGCGTCGCAGGCAGGCGTGTTGACCGCTGCGTCACGGAGGTTGCATAGGCTCTTAATAAACTAGTGCGCTTTACCATCAACGATTTCATCACTGTTTACCATCAAGCGGGATCGCTGTCAAGCGCTAATTTAGAACGTTAAAAAATCCTAGTAGTTTTATTAACTACTAACTCCTGCGCCTTCGTCCGCGTGATATTTCGGCTCTAGCCCTCAGTATCGTATTGCATCGCCGTCCCGCGTAATCTTTTGGACGTTTCTTAGGGAACTAGTCATCATCATCTCGGCGTTAATTTCCGTCGCAACCGAAGCTTTTTTTAGCTTTGGAGTCTGGGGTCCGCTTTCACCAGTCTATCTGCTCATTTGGCTAAACTTCGATATTTTCCGTGAAGCGACTGCCGTCTGAACTCCACAACCCGAAGGCGACATCGAAGCATTGCAGTTAGACCAGTTGTTGGACTTTTGAGGGCTCCAACAACACGTAACGGCTGACATTAGATGTTCGGTATGGCAACCGGGACCAACGGCTTAATGTGCTTTCCGAGGAACGACCAGACCAGTGCAAATATTCATACTCATGCATCCAAATATTTCTTGCGCCTCCTTGCGCAGCGGCCACGTTCGCTACCGCTACGCCACGGAGGCTGTCAATTCTTAGGGAACTAGCGTGATGTGAAATAGCTTGTCATCATAATCATCATAATCAGCTTATAATGTTCCCGCTCCTGGTACACAGGCCTCCTCTTGGTGAGAGGGAGTGGACATCTGCCACGCTGGCCCAGTACGGGTTGGTAGATGTCACATGTTTTTGAAGTTTTATTTCTAGGACATGCCGGTTTCCTCACGGTATTTTCCTTCACCGTTTTGAGAGCAGTGGCGCTGAAGTGCAAATATTTTTTTCAAATAGATAAGTGTGGCAGTTCCAGAGATTAGCGTGCTCAAACAAAAATACTCTTCAGCAATATTATTAGCATATACAATGTAATTTTATGTTTAAGCGAAACCTGAATATAGTATATTCAGAATAAGCAACTGAATCGATTCCAATAATTTTTACGACATGTTATATTTATTCACAAATTTATTACAGTATGGTTATTGAGCGTGCTACGCAACTGACGCGCGCGCTTGCCCGCGCTCAGCTGACGCCACAGGTCAATGCACCCAACTCTCCCATACAAACGGAGCGTGGACCATATTTTTGTTGGGACACCAAGTAGGATAACAAGCTCATAACTTTGTGGTTTTTAATGATATCTTCTTAAAATTTTGTACATAGATTCTTCACTTAAAATGCTGGACACGTGTTTCGGGTTTCACGAAAAAATAATGTTGTATAGGTACATACATCTGTATATTGTTTTTTTTTTTTTTTATAAAAACGTTTCCCCACAATAGAATTTGCTCCCTTACCGTGGGTGCGTTTACAAACATTTACACTCACAGACTCGGAACAACTACTTGTGGCAATACATATATTTGTTCCATGTGAGAATCGAACCCGCGACACGCGACAGGGCAGCAGGCCATCATTGAACCACTATCAAAATCTTTGTGATAAATCCCGTATTGGTTAACGATCATGATTTTTAATGCGACATCAAAGATCTACATCAAAAAGTTATTATTTTTCACATAAAAGCTTTGACGCACAACGAGTAACACAATTCGGCTTTTCACGACGCATAAACACTGTTTGTTTCATAAACGAGTCAGAAAATGATTTGTGTTTGATTGAAGTGGGATCATGTTGCTTGTTTTGAAATTCAAAATCAGTGGATATGAGAATAGATATACGATGTGAATCACTGTCTCTCTATCCTACTAATACGTACACGTATTATAAATGAGAATATTTGTGAATATGGATGGATGGATGCTTCTAGCGCGCTTTACCATCAACGATTGCAACACTGCTTACCATTAGGCGGGATTGCGGTCAAGCAGTATTTTTCTAGCGCCGGAGCGGTCGTCGTGGAGAACCTAGAGGGAGGCCTATGTCCAGCAGTGGACGTCTTTCGGCTGAAATTATGATGTAGGACCTGCTACTGCGTACGGATTTGATAGTGTAAAATCTTAAAGAAAGGGTGTCCCTGTATCACTGATCAACCATTCTGATACTTTTCGACCACCACCAGATCGTGTGATCTGGTGCTCTAGTCTACTACATATTACAAAAGTATCAGAATAAATAAATAAATAAATATATACGGACAAATCACACAGATTGAGCTAGCCCCAAAGTAAGTTCGAGACTTGTGTTATGGGATACTAACTCAACGATACTATACTTTATAATAGATACAAATATAGATAAACATCCAAGACCCAGGCCAATCAGGAAAAGATCGTTTCCCATCATGACCTGGCCGGGGATCGAACCCGGGGCCTCCACGTCGCAGGCAGGCGTGTGGACCGCTGCGCCACGGAGGACGACAATGAATGGTTAATCAGTGATAACATAATGACCGATTTTGACAAGTTTCTTATTATGTAATTGAAATTTTATTTAATTAATTATGACTTTCCAGTTCAATTCAATAGTAGTTTTTAAAAAATCATTTCTAGTAACGGGTTTTGTAATAATGGCAATACGGCAATGTCATACTATCATCGTCCATCACGAGACAACTGACCGATAAGTGATTGATTATTTATTATGAATTTAGCTGATTATGAACTCATAAATGACAATGGAATCGTGTTGGAATAAGAAATTTATAAAAATAGCAGGTTAGGGCCACTGAAATAATGATAAGCGAAGATGAAGATACTGGCGAGCGATGGAATGCGATTCGATGGGTCAGAGGCCAAAATTATACGAAGTACCAGTCTACCACATTGGTCGATAATCTACGGATCATTCATCATCATCATCAACCTTTTTATCGTCCCACTGCTGGGCACGGGTCTCCTCTCATACAGAGAAGGATTGAGCGTAATCACCACGCTTGCTCAATGCGGGTTGGCGATTTCAGACTTAAAGTCCAGGTTTCCTCAAGATGTTTTCCTTCACCTTCAGTCATTGGTGTCCAAAATATACTTAGAAAGTACATATAACTTTATAAAAGTTACATTGGTACTTGTCTGACCTGGAATCGAAACCGCGCACTGATACTTGAGAGGCTGGTGTTTTAACCACTAGGCTACCACGACTCGACATCATTTACTTTGATTTTAAAAAAAATTAATACTCTGCTATCGCACTTACGTACTAGTACTTACGTAGTACGAAACTACATATTTAAAGTAAGCAACCCTTTCAATTTCAGTATCTTTTAGTTAACGCAATGTATATTTCTTTTATTATTTTATTTTTATCAATAGAAATAAATTTTGCAAAGAAAATTAAGTCGATTTATTGATAAAATCAGATCTACATTCAGAAACCAGATTTAATAGAAAACCTACACAAATTTTGATTCAAAGGATTTCTTTTCATTAATTCACTAACAAAAATAAACCCTTTGAATCAAGATTGTATCAAACCCTTACTTTTCCAATTGAATGTAAAATAATACCAGTTTTAGTACTAGCCCCTGAATAAAAACTTTCATGCCCATTTTTACGCTGTTGGATTTACAAGACTCGACTAAACGCTTAGAGTGGAAAATTCAATAGCACGTTTTTATTTAGGGTTCAATTTAGGTGTCGCCTAGTATTAGTATTGCTTTAGAACGCCAGATGCGAACAACACGTCATACTGACGTCACAAAAATCCTTTATCTCGCAAGCAGAGTTTTCCGCGCAACTAGCATACATACATCTCTTGACATTAGCCGTCGGATATTTCCCGTCAGGCGAAACACCCGTCTGGTCGGAGGATCCACCCTTTCTTATTAAGGATGAGTATACTTTACAGCCGCTCCGCGAGTTATGAAGCGGGCTATGTTGGGCGTCTCTCTGAAGGACCGCATCAGAAATGAGGTGATCCGACAGAGGACCAAAGTCACCGACATACCTGAGAGCAAGAGCATGAGCAAGCTAAAGTGGCAATGGGCTGGTCAGATATGCCGCAGGACCGACAACCTTTGGGGTAAACGAGTCCTCGAGTGGAGAGCGCGTCTCAGCAAACGTCCGTAGGACGCCCTTGGGCGAGATGGAGCGACGACATCAAAGAGGTGGCTGGTAGTGACTGGCGGAGAAGTGCTCAGGATCCAGCTTGTTGGTGTGCCATGGAGGAGGCCTATATCCAGCAGACGAGAAGAGGCTGATGATGATGATGATACTTTGCATCCTCCTATACAATTTTCCTTTTATACAATACTAGCGGCCGCCAGCGACTTCGTTCGCGTGGAGTTAGTTATGCTCCGCTCCTATTGGTCGCAGCGTGATGTTATATAGCTAAAGCCTTCCTGGATTAATGGGCTATCCAACGCAAAAAGAATTTTTCAAATCGGTCCAGTAGTTCCCGAGATTAGCGCGAACAAACAAACATACAAACAAACTCTTCAGCTTTATAATTATATTAGTATAGATGTAGGTACTGATGACCCTATTTGATAATTAGACTGGAAGTGAGATTGAAATTTACCATCCACTCTATCCACCATCGCTCTATCATGTTGCATAACTGCTTACCATCAAACAAGATTGCGGTCAAACACTAATTTATGTTATAAAAAAAAAAAACCTAAAACATGTCACGTTTAACATCTCACATTTCGTTATAGAGAAAAAAAGATATAACTCGCTCTGTCACTCTTATACTTTAATTTTTAATGAAGTTTCACTTCTATCAAATGCTCTATTCAGCATCAGCATGCAATATTTTTTCCTGACAAAAAATTCCCTCATCCTCCATAGAAAAGGGAGGATTCCGTATTTTATGGAGGGTGAGTGAACTTTACACCCCGTTCCTCATACCCCGTACTCGTACAACGCCACTACATCACCCCCTCTCTTTGGAAACAAGACCGCTACAAGTAAAATCTTGTTTTACAACTCGTCCCTTCCTTAGTAACCGGTTAGTATTGCTCTCAGTTTTAGTGGTTTAGCCTTTCAACATTATAAACCGGCATTGCCTTTGATCCAAGTCACTGTATTTGGGATTATAATTACGGAAAAGCTTATTAGGAAACCCTTTTTGATATTATTCAGGTAGGATCCAAATAGCTTGTTGCTATTTGATACGTATAAATAAATAATTGTATCAGTTTATTTACTAGCTTCGTGATATTTAGTTAAAAACTGTTAATTGAAAAGTGTTGTAAAACTTGTTTAGTTTAATACTATAAATAAGAGTTTTATTTTAACAATTCGGTTTATTAATGACTACATTGTATCATCATCATTTTAATGTATAATCCCGGTTGCATCCGCAGCTTTCGCGTTGGAGGCCGGGCTCCGCTAATGACTACTTTGTATAGCGTAAGAATTTTTTTTTTTTTTTCAGAAACTGCATACCATTTTTTTTTCTATTTCTACAAAAGACCTCTATACATTCTGCCTAGTTAATCGATTCGCATTTCTATTTATGTCAGCAAAACGATTCATGATATAAAACATTAGATTAGATAGATTACTATGAGATATAGTAGTTTAAAACTTGAGTCACAATTAACTTACTGAAGTTCAAAGGGATTTCAAATCCATGTCAGTTGCTAACAGTACGCCACTCTTCCCGTGTCATACTCATCTCGTGGAACTCGTACATGGATGACGAAGCGAACCTAACAGGGTTGCCACCTATCCAGCCATTGTCACATTTATTATGAAAAAAAAATATATTTTAGGGTTTAGTCATGGGTTTAGTAGTCGGCAATCAATAAAAAAAAAGAATTGACATAAATGAAATTTCATAAATGAAACTATTACAATGTATGAACAAGCGGTGCCCATCCAATCCAATCACGGTTGAATTAAATTGTTATTGGTATACCTAACAATCCGTATACATTATTTGTATCGGGAAAACTATTATACGTATCAAACCAACCAGCATAGAATTATTTACAATTATTGTATGTAGTTATACTTTCCTATTGCATTCTACTTATGCCTACAAAGCCGGGCTAAACTTAAAAATAATTTCCTCTAAGAAAATAAATATTATTTCGCAAAAGGAGTTAACTTAATACATGTGCGGTAGGCAATACATGCGCGGGCGATGGGGGGCAGCGCACGCGGCATGCGGTCGCATCGCTCATAATAATACCGACGAAAATGGTATTGTCACTTTTTTTTTAAATCACCAAATTTTGGAGAAGTTTATTTCAAAATTCATTAGTAAAATTAGTATTATGTAATTAATTTGTATTAGTATTATGTAAAATTTCATATTTTAATTGGTCATGCGTTTAGCTAACCTTTATTATCCTTATGGGTCGGATGGGGTTTTCTTTATATATTGTACAGATTAGTATAGATTATCAGCATCCGTTTATGTCCCACTGCTGGACTACGATTCCCCTTCTCTCCTTCCATTCATCCCTAATGCTTCGTCTAGCCCTCCGCCTGCCGCTAATACTATTGTTTGAGACCGAGTGTGTGATTATTTTTGAACCCATTATAGCAATTCCAACATGCGACAGATGTGACGATTCACCATGCTTATTTGTCTGAAGACTAAAACGAAAATTATACCATTTTTTTTAATCTCTTTGGCAACCCTAGCCGGAACTAAATAGGGTCGGCATGAATTGTAGTGAGACAAGCCAACGTGGGGGATGAGGCGCAATTTAATTTTGAGCTCAGATAAATTGGATTGGGACGGCACCGCCACTAAATAGATTGTTAGGTGCAAACTATATCGGGAAAAAGTTGCAAAGTAAACTATGTATCAGGTTTATCTTTTAACTGAATAGGGATGTTTCCTGGGTATAAAAAAAACGATTCTATGTATTCCGTCATTCAGATTATGGAAAAATATTGGATACGTATATTTTGTTTTATCAAACCAATAAAAATTTACAAATATAAAAGGCATCAAAGATCAGGAGTGGTGGCTGGTGACGTCACTGCTCGCTAAAAAGTGTAGCGTGCAGTGATATCACACGAGTTTTCAACGCACTGTGTCGTCTTCATTTTTTGTATACAACGTGTAACAAAAAGGGTATATACATTCCAAGGGAATGGCATCTTTAGATGATATCAAACGATATCGGAAGGGTTTCAACTCAAAATACACAAAAAATTGGTACCAATTTTTCGGTTTCATGTGTTTCTTAAAATCAAATCATAACAAACGTGGCAGCACACTACATACGTTAATAACTACTCGTTACCCGTTACTTGCAAAAATCCGATAAATGTCTTCAATATCTCTGTGCGCCTAGTATGATAGTAGCCTATCACAAGCGGTGTTTTTCCTCATAACTTCCTAACATAAAGAGATAGGATTAAAAAACCCTTCCGATATCGTTTGATATCATGTAAAGATGCCATGCCTTTGTTATGTATATCCCTTTATGTTACACGTTGTATATGAAAAAAGAAAAATTCGGGTCTAATACTAGACACGTATTATTTCGTTTTGGAAATCAGTCTGACTGACTAATTAGTTTTTTTTTTAGTCAAATACCCTATTGTTGGTAAATGTGTTATTGGGTGGAATTGTGAAGCAAAAATCTTCATAAATTTTCTTTAGCGATATAATACTGTACACGTGACATTGATCCTGTTATTATGTGTACAAGGCATGCTACACGTTCAGGTCGGCAAAGACACGTTCAGGTCGGCAAAGATTCAGCAAGAGTGGCACAAGAATAAGTATAGCTCTATGTTAGATGCACTTTGTAGATATAATAATAAATCATCATCATCTCAGCGTTAATCCCAGTCGCATCCGAAACTTTTTCAGCATTGGAGTCTTTGGTCCGCTTTACCAGTCTAACTGCTAATTTGGCTAAACTCTGATATTTGCCGTGAAGCGACTGCCGTCTGACCTCCACAACCCTAAGGCGATATCGAAGCATTGCAGTTAGACCAATTGTTGGACTTTTGAGGGTTCCAACAACTCGTAACGATTTTTTCTTTATTGATTTATAGGAACTTTTACGCACAGCGTATGTCAGTCCCATCGTAACCTAAACAATTACACTTTCAGAACACGTGGGCCATGAATTTGAACAAAACTTTTGCATCGTCACCATTTGAACTCGTAACGACTGACATTAGATGTTCGTATGGCAACCAGGACCAACGGCTTAACGTGCTTTCCGAGACACGACCAGACCAGTACAAATATCATATTCAGGCATACAAATATTTGCACTGTACGGGGATCGAAACCGCGCCTCCTTGCGCAGCGGCTGCGTTCACTATCGCTACGCTACGGATACAATAATAAATAATACAGTAAAAGTATATGTAAAAAGAAATTGTCCGTGATATGGCCTGTGTCCCAATCTTGGGACATAGGCCTGTCATATGTTATCTTGTTTCTAAGACATGCCGGTTTCCTGACAATGTTATCTTTTACCGTCGTCAGTGCACAGATGATGAAATAGTTAACACAAAAATAAATGCAATAGTCTCTATTGCATTTATCAAAGAAGTTAAGATTTATTTTGTTAAAAACTAAAAACTACACAAACGCTACTAATCATTATTTGTAGTTGAAATATTCTAGTCAGAAATTAGCTATAACATTTTTGATTCCATAGGAATATCTGGATAGAAACTACCAACTACTAATTGTTGATCTATGAACCATTTGTGTGCCAAATTATATCCAAATCTGTATAGCGGTTTTTTTGATGAAAGAGCAGCAAATATACATACTTACGTCTGTATGTCTTTCCAAATTTTTATGATTATAATGTTAGTAAGATTATTAGGATAATTTTCGTGTTTATTTCCGGTATAAACACACATTTACACACACTTTAAATTTCGCCATTGTCATAGACGTAGGTACCGAAAGCTCCTGCGCATACTTACACACACATTCACATCGTGTTTGTAAACTTGTTAACCACAAGTAAACCGTGCTACGCTTCGTGAGATAAAAATCATATACAATATTTAGATGATAGTTTATCCCTGACTGGAAAAGTCATCCAATCATTCAGACTTGTTTTAATTATTCATCGCCAAGAAGGTATATTTTAATTTAACTTTTTTGCAGAGGCAGTCTCGGACATAATAGAATTAAATTAGTAAGAAAATTAATACTTTAACAGCGTAAAAATTAATCTGAAAAAGGGTTTTTATTTTTCCCTTTAATTTTTGGGAAAACAGTTCCAGTCGTGAATTCATTATCCCACATTTTAAAGTCTTCGCTATGGCTTCGTGTAAAGTACTAAAAAGATGCATTATATTTGCGAGTATTTTCAGCATATAAATCCGAAATGGTAACAAGAAATGAAACTGTCATTGTAGGATAAGGATAAGGCCAAGGATAAGGTTATTATAAAGGGTCATAAACAGAGAACATTCTGTATGTAAAAATATATAAGAAATTAATCTATCAATCAATCAATCATCATCAGCCTCTACTCGTCCACTGCTGGACATGGCACGCCAACATGCTCGATCCTGAGCAGTTCTCCGCCAGCCACCTTTTTGATGTCGTCGCTCCATCTCGCCCAAGGGCGTCCTACGTTTGCCGAGACGCGGTCTCCACTCAATTAATCTATACGTATAAAGCTGAAGAGTTTGTTTGTGTGTTTGAACGCGCTAAACTCAGGAACTACGGGTCAGATTTGAAAGATTCTTTTTGCGTTGGATAGCCCATTAATCCAGGAAGGCTTTAGGCTATATAACATCACGCTGCGACCAATGGCAGCGGAGCATAACTAACTCTACGCGAACGAAGTCTCTGGCGGCCGTTACTCTTCGAAAAATTAATAAATGCACCAAAACCCCCCACGGTCAACGCACGACCATATTTTTGTTGAGACAACCAGGTAAGATATCAAGCAACTAACTTTGTGGTTTCATGATATATTTTTGAAATTTCATACATAGATTCTTTAATTAAAAATAATGAATACGTAGGTGTTTCGGGTTTTCGCATATACAAAAAATGACGTATCAGCTATACAATATGTAAAGAAAACCCTGTCCGATCTGTGTAGGTATTGTTAGGTATCGATAACTGATTCTACTAATTCCCACAAAGACAGGCTAAACTTAAAAAAAATCCCCCTAAAAAATAATATTATTTCGCAAAAAGAGGTAACTTAATACATGTGCGGTATGCAACCCCTTCCGCGGGCGGTGGGAGGCAGGGCACGCGGCACCTGTGACGTAGTCGCGTCGCTATTCGCTTATAATAATACCGGTGTTGACACTTTTTTAAAAATTACCAAATTTCGGGGAAATTGGAATTAATTCCCGGGAAAAAAGGATTATTTCAAAATTCATTAGTATTGTTACTATGATGATTATGTAAAATTTTATATTATATTTGGTCAAGTGTTTTGCTAACCTTTATTATCCTTATGGGTCGGACAGGGTTTTCTTTACATATTGTATATACAACGTGTAACAAAAAGGGTATATACATACCAAGGGAATGGCATCTTTAGATGATATTAAACGATATCGGAAGGGTTTCAACTCAAAATAAAATACTCAAAAAAATGGTACCAAATTTTCGGTTTCGTGTGTTTCTTAAAATCAATTCATAAGAAACGTCGCAGCACACTACATACGTTAATAACTACTCGTTACCCGTCACGTTACTTGCCAAAATCCGATAAATGTCTTCAATATCTCTGTGCGACTAGTATGATAGTAGCCTATCACAGGCGGTGTTTTTCCTTATAACTTCCTAACATAAAGAGATAGGATTAAAAAACCCTTCTAATATCGTTTGATATCATGTAAAGATGCCTTGCCTTTGTTATGTATATACCCTTTATGTTACACGTTGTATATAAACAAAGATTTATATAAACTATCTTTATTTTTCACTTTTTTTTATTAAATTATTTTACAAAGTTTAAATTAATTATCTGTGTAAAGTGGGTCAAAATCGAGTCCAAAGGAGTCTTTTACAAACTTGCATACATACATGTGAAGCTAAAAGAAGCGTCTTAGAAACAGAGCTCTTCATAAAATAATTTTCAAAGGTAACGTTCCTCTGCGTCCTACAATAAAGCTTATTAAGAAAAAGTTCATTCTTTGTAGAATATTTTCCGACAGAACGTCATAAAAGTTACAGCAGCGATGTAATTTCATGTTATTATTAAACCCTGCAAAGTTTTCATTTTACAACACCGGTTAACACAAAATTGACGAAGAACCATTTTGCTTTGACTTGGTTTCCGTTTTATAGTTCTTTGTTGGATTTGTAACTTAGTTAATTGCCACAGAACATTTATAGCCTTGTGTTGCCTCTTAAATGGAGATATTTTTCTTTCTTTAGTGGCACAAGAATAAATGAACTGAACTTTTGTGGTTTAAGAACTTGATTATTTCTCATTAAGAATTGGATTGTATCCTAAAAAATAATTTAATGTCCATCAAATAGGTTTATAAAAAATATTGAATACGTATTTTTTCTTTTTTCTTTCATTCAAATACTTAGGAAGATATATTGATATGAAATGTCGCATGACGTCACGCCGTGGTACAATATATACCACGGCGTGACGTAATTAGCCCCCACTCTGTAACTTTTATACTCTATATCTCAGTAGATTTTTGGTAATTTTGACAAAATAAAAAAAAAACGGTTCTTAATTTTTTTTTTTTTTTATTATCTATAAGACGGACTAATTATTTTTTGATTTTCATACCTTGGATACATCCCTATTGACACCAATTTACTTACTGAGAAACTAAATAGGTATACGTTTATATGTAAGAAAGAAATATACGTAAGCAAGCATATTATAAACTGGAAGATTATATCCTTGATAAAAACTGCTTGGATAAATGCCAGTCCTACTCCACAGCCACAGACAATTTTGTAGGTTTGGAAGAGATACCATTCCCCCTTTTTGTTGTTTTCCAAATATTCCTTTTTTATTTTATTTGTTTATTTCAACGTTGTGCACAATATTTTGCTACCATGATTTTGCAAGTAATATAGTATTGTATAATGTAAAAGCACTTTTCAAGTTTGGGAATGTGAGGCACCATGGACTATGGTTTGTTTTTATATATATATATATAACTTGTTTGACATTGCGAGATTGGCAGTTGAGAGTTTGTCATGCTCACTCAAATGTCTTGCTGATGGTGGCGCGTGTTGTTGGGTCATTTGGTTCCCTTTGGATGATGCGCGCGTCATGCTCGTGAACGGGGGCCGTCAGTGGAGACTGGTCATCTCTTAGCTGCCAGTGGGCTTAATTCATTTTTATATTTTAATTAATTTTACATTGTGCTCACATGATAGAAGCAACATAAATATGTAACGAAGAAATGTAACCCATATATTATGATTTTAAAAGAGTGTCCATGGAGTTTCTTGCACGTTCTTCTCCATAGAGATCTACGCTTTGGAACGTGCAATTTAGCTTCACTTTTCTTGGACTGACTGACATTGACTATTCAAAAGTACAAAGTGATGGTTAATTTGAAATAAACAATTTTGATTTGATTGATTTGATTTGACGTTTATTGGCATTACATACAGCAAAATAAATAAACCTTAACTCTATAAAAATATAAAACAAAAGTAGTAAAGCAAAAATGGCCTCAGCTCAACATAATATTAGATGACAATACAATTTATATAACCTGATGCTATGTTTGTATTCAATATCCGCGCAATATCCGCATGACACTGATACACCAAAACGATTAAAGTTTCATTAAGAGCAGAAACATGTAAATAACCTTAAATTCCTTTTTGGAGGTACACTCCTAAATAAAAGCCGTGGATACCGGAAAAACAGTTTAATCACTATCACAATAATTATAGGCGTAACATAACGCTAGTTAACAATAGTAGGAAAAACACTGGAAACACTGAGATGAGTTATGAGAGTTAAAGTCTACTCTGTAATAACGACTACTTGTCGTAAGGTTTGTATACGTACTGCCGCGATGCAAGCCGCGAGCAGAGTTATGTTTATTTTGTCGGAAACTTTAAGTGTTGAGGATTTTAATATTAAATAGTGTTGTGACACAATACGCCACACCTTATTGTGTCACTTTGCAAGTTAGCTTATATCACTTAGCTTATATCACTACTGTCATTCATAGATTTTTGACAGCCATTACGGATAGTCAGAAGTACTAAAGGCTGTTACCAAGGGGCATCATCGTATTACTCAGTAACTGGGTGTATTTCAAGTACTCTATGACACATCAGCCACAATTACGCCGCATTCGGCATAGGGCCTAACCTTCCTTCAGGCGGTTTTTTCAGCTTAAACGCATTTAATGTATTTTGCATAGCAAGCGACACATCATGCGATACGTTACAAGACCGAAAGGTCGGCGGGCGTAGCTGAACGTTCGGCGTGTGTTGTGCATCGCGCGCGTGGCGGTGACGAAGAGCGGCAACGTCTTCTAAGGCCTCTATAATAGCTAATATTCTAATTAAATCCATTTTTCTGGACAATTCCGGTACGCCACAAAAACCGCACAGCATAAAGTGTCTACACAGACAGACTGACGCTGACGCCAAGTAACTTTCCGTCGCGTAGCACGCTGAACAAGACGCCGCGTTTTGACCGTTTGATTTGCCACAACAACTGAATATTGTAACTGACACTTCAGCCGCTGAGTTTTCGGCGTCGTGCGTTCCGCAGATGTGTCACTACACTTAAATAACATCGCGGCCACACAGGCAGATACGAAAAACTATTTTAACTTAGAACATGTACCTGCAGATAAAAAAAAAATCATTTCGTTTTCACACATCCCTAGTAGACTATTCCGTACATGTGTTTCGGCAGTTTATACTTTTTAATGTAAATAACTATTGTCAACCTGTGCTACGCCTGCTACGCGCTACGCCGTAGCATCTGTATTTTATTTGTTGTTCTTTTTTCAACCTATAGCGAATTGTTTATTGTTTGGATTTCTATTGTAATGTTCTAACTTTGAAATGCTGTTTTCGAGTATTTTTTTTAAATATAACCTACCTTCATTGTAAAGGTACTTTAATCTAAGTTAAGGTTTTAAAAGCTCTTGGAAATTTTCGATTCGAAATGAGAGGGTATATATTGCCATTGAAAATAAAGTAAATAACAGTAGACACTAGTTTTCATTTGCAGCGTTTATCTTTCATCTATTCGTCTGAGTGAAACCTCTGGGAGCCCACTGTTTTGCTCGAGTTTAAAAAACAAAAAAGAAATACGTAGTACAGTATCAGTAGCAATGGGTATCATTTTGACAGTTCAACGACATTCATTGCGGAATTTACTTATTTTTGTTGAGTAGGAAAGTTTTCAAACATATGGAGCAATGGATTAGCAATATGCTTCGAAATGATTCCAACTGATAGTAATAGTGTGTTAGACAATTAGGGTGCTGTTTTTTTTTTAATTTTATTTAATAATTATATACTAGTGCTTGACTGCAATCCCTAGTAACATCAGCTGCCGGCAGAAGTTACCACCCACCAGACAAAGTCTTGCCGTCAAGCGATTCGTCGTGTTCCGGCATGATGTCTGGTGTAGCCGTACGGAGGACGGGTCTGAGCAGTTGTGTTGCGTTGTGTGGCGGGTACGATGCGCCATATGTTGTTGTGTCGGGTGTTTGGTCTCCAGATCAATCTCCCTCTAGCGCAGCATCGTTTGGTCGTGTTGGTCTTGGGTTTAACATTGCATCACCTCGCTCAACTGCTGTCATTCTTTCTATTCCTAAGTTGATCGATTGCATCACTGCTTACCATCAGGCGGGATTACAGTCAAACACTAGTTTATAATAAATAAAAAAAAATGCGATGCAATATTCTGTACCGATCCATCCCTTTAATGAAGCAATCCCTTTTACTGGCTATAAACAGAGCATCGACCTCCCCGTCCAAGCGACCTTGTATAAATGTAGCCACCCTTGTCAATGTATCTATTTTTAAATATTTCAAAACTAACGGCTAGCTCCTGCTTTGCACGATTTTTACGATGTAACAAACCATCGAGATTTAACATTTGACAGCCTCCGTGGCGAACCGGTAGCGAACACGGCTGCTGCACAAGGAGACGCAGGTTCTATCCCCCGCAGTGCAAATATTTGTAAGCATGAATATGAATATTTGCACTGGTTTGGTCGTGCCTCGGAAAGCGCGTTATGCCGTTGGTCCCGGTTGCCATACGAATATCTAATGGCAGTCGTTACGGGTTGTTGGAGCCCTCAAAGTCTAGCAATTGGTCTAACTGAAATGCTTAGATATCGCCTTCGGGTTGTGGAGGCCAGACGGCAGTCCCTTCACGGAAAATATTGAAGTTTAACCAAAATCAGCAGTTGGACTGGTAAAGCAGACCCCAGACTCCAAAAGCTGAAAAGCTACGGATGCGACTGGGATTAACGCTGAGATGATGATGATGAAAGACTGCTTAAGTGCCTGGTTATGTTCCCACTCACCACCTATTATAGAACCGGCTCGGTGGTAGGCCATAACATCGGCTGCCGGCAGAAGTTACCACCCACCAGACAAAGTCTTGCCAAGCAAACGCGCAAGCGATTCGTCATGTTCCGGCATGATGTCTGGTGAAGCCATACGGAGGACGGGTCTGAGCAGTTGTGTTGCGTTGTGTGGCAGGTACGATGCGCCAAATGTTGTTGTGTCGGGAGTTTGGTCGTGGAGAGTCTCCAGATCAATCTCCCTCTAGTGCAGCAGACTTTAGCAGTCTTTATCAACCCATAATGTTCCCAATGCTAGTAAACAAGTCCTTTCTGTGAGTGGAAGTGGGCTGTATTAGGACCACGCAGTTCCAGTACAGGTATATGTGAAAAGTATGTTTGCTTTTAAAACATCGATGTTTTCCGTCACCGTTTTGAAAGAAGTGGTGATTAAATAATTTACACAAAGTAAAGTGCCACACTGGGTTCTAACCTACAACTCAAAAATTGCAGCTGTTTCCACTGGTTCAGGATATTAACAAACAAAAAGCGACTTTAATTTATAATACGCATAGATGTTGCTTTACACAGTCTTTTACATATTAGAACAGTGCTAAAGTGGCGTAACATATAATGTAGCAGTAAAGGGTACAATCACTTTACCGTCACCGAGTAGTGCTGTGTTCCAGTTAGAAGGGTATACGTGCCTGAGCGGCGTGGCGTAATAGGATAGAATAGTTTAATTTTAGAGAGGAATCAATATGACAATTGCAGGCGCACTTTAGTATTGCAATTCTTTGGGCTATGTCGGTTACTCTCGTTCTTCTGCGGATCTCCTCATTCCTGATTCGATCGCGCAGTGAAAGCCCAAGTATAGCCCTCTCGATTGCCCTTTGAGTGACTTTGAGCCTTCTTATAAGGCCCATTGTTAGCGACCACGTCTCAATTCCATAAGTCATCACTGGCAACACACACTGGTCGAATCGACTTTTGTCTTAAAACACTGCGGTACTTCCGACGAGAAGATTCTACGTAGCTTCCCGAAAGCAGCCCAGCCGAGTTGGATTCGACGTTTGACCTCTTTCTCGAAGTTGGACCTTTCTAACTGGATAGTTTGTCCTAGGTTCAAATTAGTGCTTGACCGCAATCCCACCTGATGGTATCTAAGCAATGATGCAATCGTTGATGGTAAAGCGCGCTAGTTTACTAAGAACCTATTCACTCTAGCCTTGAACACACTTAAATTTTAGTCCGATGAAAACACCGTCGCTAGCAAATTTTTTCGACTACAATTTTAACCATTGTAGCATTGCCTACGTTACCTTTTTGTCAATCATATCTATTAACTTTTTTTATTACAATTCTAATCAGGTTTATTACAATTCAAATCACGTTTATTACGGTTTGAAACTCGTTATTTGTGTATAAATGAACAATTTTAACACGCTTTTGATCTTACTTTTCTAAGAGGCTCCGGCGGGCTCTTTGTAATGTTGCCACGCGAGGCCGCGGTGTTCTCACACGCGGCGTCGCGAGTAATATCCGTACTGAGCGTCACAATCTATATGTATACAGGATAAAATTTTATCCACTTCGCAAACTTTTTCAACTTATAGCTAAATAAGTTTTATAGATAAAAATATTATTACTTTGGTATGTTTTAGTAGAAAAAAAAATAGTTATTGATAACGAAAGATGTTTATTATGAAATCGATGTTATGGTCACCGCACGCGGTCCCATTCATTGTCGGCGGAAACATCACAGGACCCCCGCTCGCCCGCGCCGCCCGCATGTTCACTATGCGGCCATATGCTAATACTACGATATTGATATGAATAATTCGTGTCTCTCATTCGCCGATTTTAGGGCGGACAAAAACATGATTTTTTTATTTTAAACTAATAATGCAGATTTGTTCTGTTATTGATTCTGAGCCACCCATTTGTTTTTGCGCACTCGAAAAAAAGTTTCCCTGTATATTCCAAAAATATTCGTCATTTACATTTCTAAATACATTTTTAAAAATATGCAAATATTTTTGATAGATTACAACTCAGATCACGTTGTGAACGTTTTAAAGTTAGGAGAATTGCATCTCAGAAACTTAAACACAGACAAAATTATCAGATATACCTAACTCCTAAAGTATTACACAAAACACACTCGCGTTAACCCGTCAGCCAATTATATCGCTATTTACATGTTAAAACTTCAGAGCTACTCTTTATACTTACCGATTTTGACAAACACTTTTCAAAGAACAAACGTGAAACAACGCGTTTATGTTGCGGAAACGCAACGGTATTTATCGCGATGTCAACGTCGACGCTCACACATGTGATTGTGCGCACATTTCTAAACATTACACAACACAAACAAACCCTACATTAAAAAAATAAAAATCAACTTCTGGGTCAGATTCTAGTCTAACCGGTTGCAGCTAAATACCATTTTTGTACATAGAACGACAGCCGATCTAACCTCCTCAACCCTCAAAAAAGAATTCTTGCCATGCAAGAAGTGGAAGGACGGCACATATAAAAAAAAAAAAAAAAAAACCTCCTCAACCCAATTACACCCAGTAATTGGATAATAGTAACACGGCAGATTTTAGTAAGACACCAGTCTACTACTATTATATGATTTTTGCTGCCATCTTAAGCTCACAACATATCTGCCTTACTGCTTGCTGAGAATGAGGGAATGGGCCATAATCCAACTTGCAGCTTCAGTGCGAGTTGGTAGGTGAATCACATTTTTGGTTTTTTTTTTAGGGCATAAGCTGCGATTTATGTACGTGGAATGCGGTTAGAACTTAAGCAGCTATTTTACTCTTGTAGAAAAAACATTAGGACATTAGTAGGGAATCAATCCGGTCCGAAAGAGAGGCCATGGTTGAGCGAACGAGTGTTGCACTGCAGGCAGTCTCCGAATGGGGCAATGCCAATCTTGCAGCATTCAATGCCGCCAAACCACAGGCGTGTCTTTTCACTGCCAAAAGGAGCCCGTTCACCTTGGCTCCTACTTTTCGAAATGTGTCCTTGGAGTGTTCCGACCGCCTTCAGCTTTTGGAAGTTGAGATTTCCTCGAACCTTAACTTTGGGCGGTTCATTGAGTCCAAGACCAAGGTGGCTGCCAGGAAACTTGGCGTTATCGCAAAGGTCCGGCAGTACTTCACACCTGGGCAGCTTCTAATGTTATACAAAGCACAGGTCCGTTCGTGTGTGGAGTACTGCAGCCACATTTGGGCTGGTGCTGCCAAGTGTCACCTGGCCACTCTGGATTCAGTGGAGAGACGTGCAAAGAGGCTGATTAGTGACCCTGATCTAACTCGAGTTGGTCTCCAAAGCCTAGAGCACAGGCGTAGAGTAGCCAGCCTTTCGGTGTTCTATAGGATGCATTTCGGGGAGTGTGCGAGGGAATTGCATGATTTAATTCCCCATCTCCGTTCCACCAGCGGACGACCCGTCGTACGGCTGGTTTCCACCCCTACGTTGTTAACACCACTACGATCCGGACGAAGCGTTTCGCCTCCTCCTTTATACCGCGTACATCGAGGGACTGGAACAATTTGCCAGCGGCGGTGTTTCCGTCGGACTACAATTTGAGTGTCTTCAAGGCTAGAGTGAATAGGCTCTTAATAAACTAGTGTGCTTTACCATCAACGATTGCGTCACTGCTTACCATCAGGCAGGATTGCGGTCAAGCGCTGGTTTATAATATGTAAAAAAAAACGGCAAGTCCTAGAATCGAAAACTCGAAAGTTATCTGACACCTACTAACGTCGCATAATAAACAATATTGTATTACTTCGTGAATCCCAAAGTTTCCTGGACATGAAGATTTTCAGGAGATTCCATGTATAATCTCGGGAACATACGAGTATTTCGAAGACAGGAAATTACTTGCAATTTGGTCCCATTCCATTGAACACCGTAACAGTTTGTTACGTCAATTTGGTATTTATAAATAAATTGATATTTACTGATTGCCTTGTGAATTTTACCGTGAAATTACATACTGAAATGAATGCCGCTCGTTTTTGTTTCTAACTCGACTTTGTTTCAGATACCAACAATTTTGTATACACGGATATTTTTCAAAAAGAAATGGTTGGTTAAGACCATCATAATGAACAATTTTCACAATGGGACCAGTATGATATCGTCCAAGAATAGGTATATCAACTGTCCCATAGACAACCTCAATACCTAACCTACTCGACCTAAACGCCCCCTACGTAACCTAGGTTACGGCTGAATTTTTAATCGAGAATACAAAACTGTTCCCATGGAAAAAATTGTTTAGTTTAACACCTTTCTATTTTCCATATCTATACTTTAATATATAGAACTACTAGTCCGATTTAAAAAAAAAATTCGTTGGATAGCCCATTAATCCAGAAAGGCTTTAGGCTATATATCATCCCGTTGCATCCTATAGGAGCGGAGCTTATCAAAAATTTTAAATGTATGCTGTAAATTATGATCTAGAAGTGTAACAATGTATCCTCTTTTTTTTACATCTATAGAAATCGACTCTTTTGGGGTCAAAATAATATATTCAAATAACTACCCCCACGCGAACAAAATTGCGGGTGGCCGATAGTATTTTTATTATTTCTTTATATACCTACGGTTACGGTTTGAATTCATTTATTTCTAAAGATTACAAATCACTTTACAGAAATATGACTAAATTAGGTACATTTTAGTAGTCCAGGGAGTAGCACAAACTTACAATTAACATTACATTTAACATTATATCATTTAGCATTACAATACCCTACCCAATACCCCAAACCCCAATACCTTTCATTTTGTTTGTCGTTATTAAGGGTATATTAGGGTTTTCAAAGACCAAACTTTTAGCTCATAGATATGAGTTAAAATCTTGCTCAGATCAGGTGAAATATTTAAACACATTCACAATTAATATAAACAGAGTTGCTCTCAATAAGGAAGATAAGAGAGCACAAGGTAAAACAGTAACTAAAGTAGTAGTAAAAAATTTGAAGATTTTTGTTTTGGAAGGTCAACGGCCGCTGTTTATATTGTAATTTGAAATATGAGATGAGAAAAACTGTTTCCTTGTATTGTATTTTGTAAATATTGATATCATTATATCTGCGAAGCTTACGAACCTCTTAGTTTTAAAATTCTTATAGTTATTTAAACTGAATAAAGTTTCCACAGAAAATTATTGTCTGAGAATCTCATTAAAACCAACATATCATACATACTCGTAATACAACTCATAACTTGGCTAAAAAGAGCAAAAACAAAGAACCACCCCACTATAAAATGTGAGCTGAAATTAAAATGATAGTCTAAAAATTTCACAAAAAATATCACTCGACAGTGCGATGCACGATGCTTTCAGAAAATGTTGCTCGTATATTTTTTACTTTGCCACTTTTCAAACTTGCATTGCATACTTTTAAATGGAATAATAAAACCGGTGTAATAACTTTTTGTAAACCTGGCAAGTAATTTTTTTCATCTTGTGATATCCAAATTTCACTCTATTTTGATCTTTTAAACAAAGTGTCAAAAGTTCGTCTACCTATTTCATTCATTTATTAGCGACCCGCCCCGGCTTCGCACGTGGACAAATGATATAGGTAGCTAAGCCTTCCTTAAGAAACGGTGGCCCTTCAATAAAAACAATGTCTACTGTGCCCCCCATCAGCCAATATCTGACTCTGCAAGATACATCGACCTTATAATTGTCTATGGATAGCCACCGCCTTCAAACAGAATCAAAGCCTACCGGGGTAGCAAGTTTGTTCGAAAAAATGGTCCCCCATTCCGGCCCAATCCCTCCGCGGTTTAGGCAGCGAAACACTCAAGTAGCAGGCGGCCGGCACGGGCGCGAGCTTCACGCGAATTTTTTCTGGTCTTTAGTTTTGAATAAATCGAGATATCTCCTGAATGAAACAACCAATTCCAATAATTCAAAAAGAGACCTTCCTGTTGATTCACTCTATCACTCTATTAAAAAACTGTATCAAAATCCGTTACGTAGTTTTAAATATTTAATCATACAAAGCGACATAGGGAAAGTAAAAGTGACTTTGTTTTATAATATGTAGTTATTTTAAAATTACTTTTAAATACGAAAACATTATTATACTGCAAAAAATACTCCTGGAAACTAGGCTAGTGAAATAACCAAAATTTTTGGTAAAACTTAAACGAACGAAACTACAGGTGAATAAATCATATTATTTACTTACATAGAGTCAAAATTACAACAAATCGAGATATCTCCTGAATGAAACAACCAATTCCAATAATTCAAAAAGAGACCTTCCTGTTGATTCACTCTATCACTCTATTAAAAAAC
The DNA here is from genome assembly GCA_017933935.1 of Sesamia nonagrioides. NCBI lineage: Eukaryota > Metazoa > Arthropoda > Insecta > Lepidoptera > Noctuidae > Sesamia > Sesamia nonagrioides. Next base: position 5,216,298 of record JADWQK010002002.1, on the reverse strand, counting down.
TGTATCAAAATCCGTTACGTAGTTTTAAATATTTAATCATACAAAGCGACATAGGGAAAGTAAAAGTGACTTTGTTTTATAATATGTAGTTATTTTAAAGTTACTTTTAACTACGAAAACATTATTATACTGCAAAAAATACTCCTGGAAACTAGGCTAGTGAAATAACCAAAATTTTTGGTAAAACTTAAACGAACGAAACTACAGATGAATAAATCATATTATTTACTTACATAGAGTCAAAATTACAACAAATTGCTAAGAAAATCTCTCACCAAGCAACACTAGACTGAAGTAGATTGGTACAATATAGTTATCTTCCCTCAAACATTATCCCACCACACAACATAAAAATAAATCATAGATAACGACCTGAAGGGTCAACGCCTATCGAGATGGTTAACCACTGTGAAAAATCTTTGACGGGATTTTTGCTGTTTTCAAACCACTGGGCTGGAAAGGCTTCTCACGTCCACTTTGTACATTCCGATACACATCTTTTCTTTGTGAAAGTTCTCGTTGAAGTGGATTCACTACGATGAACATTTTTCTACAGTTATTAAGAGATAAGTATTTGAATTTCCCGTTTATAATATAAAGCCCACTTTTTTGGTTTTAGTTAAGAAGGGACTCTAGTGACGAGGAATTTGGATATTGGAATTTGGAATAGGTATTTGAAAAAACTATTGCCGTCGCGCTGCTTCTAACGTCTCCCGGTAAAGGACGAAAAGTTGCAGCTCAGGCTGATTTTACGTTTCGTATTCCGCTGTTTTCTTTTTCAAAACACGACAGATTTCAATTATTTTTATATCAAAATTTAGAGGAAAAGTTTACCTATACTTCTATTATTTTCTTTTTTGACAAAAAGTTATCACGTTTGTCTAATAATCTGAACATCGCCGTGTAATGGGTTATATTCCGCGATTTTGAAGTATCGTAATTTTTTTATTAATTAAGTTTCGGAAAAAACAAATGATAGGGGCACATATAGTCACGGTGTGAAATTGTTGAAAAAAATAATTGCTCTAAAAGCATTATCAACGAATAAAACAGCGAAATACGTTTGTATAGAGAAAGCACCATTAGAATTCCCTCTTAAGAGAAAATGTAGCAAAACAATGAAGTGAAATTATTATAAATCAATGTTTCACTTTATTTTTATATAATACTAGCTGCGTCCCGTGGTTTATAAATTAAAAATTTCGATCCCGTGGGAATATTGGTATGAAAGTTTCTCACATCATCGTCAACCTTTTTACCGTCCCACTGCTAGTCATAGTGCTCATCGATTGGCCCGCTTCAAGGTTGTAAGAACTCGCAACCAATCAGAGCGCCAAACTCGCTCGAATTTGACGATTGAGTCTCGTAATGAAAACTCATACAAGGCATACTGGATTTCTGCTCCTCTGAAGGATATCATATATATATATCATATATCTCACCCTACTATATTAGACTTACAGATTACAGGCGAAACATATGTATACTATAGGCTATTTACTGAACACTTGCTTATCAACCGTAATCAACCGTAGTGAGTTCTCTACAACTCCGAACTCAAAGTCTTTTTCTTCTATTTAGACACACAGATACTACACCTCAACACAAAACACACACACTTACTAACACATCATACTTAGTATAAGTTTACATATGTTTGCAACTAGAGAGGACTCTAGTGGCGTTTTCTCCAAACAAACGTATTCCGCTGTTTTCTCCCTGGATAACTCTTTTAGAGCATTTATTTTTGTCTACAACTTTACACCTTCATTTTACGTGCCCCTATTATTTGATTTTAGAAAACTTAATCAGTAAAAGAAATATGATATTTCAAAATCCCGAAAAATAACCCATTTTTACCGCAATGTTTAGACGACTTTTAGGCAAATGTGATAAGAGTTCGACAAAAAAGAAAATAATAAAGGCATAGGTATACTCATCCTCTAACTTTTGATATAAAAATAATTGAAATCTGTCGTGTTTTGAAAAAGAAAACAGCGGCATACCAAACGTCTTTTGGTCAACGTTTTTGATGGTAAACTCAGCCTGAGTTGCAACTGTCCCTTTCGCACTCACGGAGAAAGGTTGGAAGCGGCGCGACGGCAATAGTTTATTTAAATACCTATTTTTCAAATTCCTCGGCACGAGAGTCCCCTCTTAATAGTTCTAAACAGTCTATTCATCTATTGGATTTTATTCGTACTCCTTCTGTAGGAACCTGGGCTGATGAACCTTAATCCTGATTACCATATAACCTAAGATGCCACAATCTATTCGTCTGTATCTTCATTATCATTTTACAATAATTTGTTAAATTTTATGTATACTAATAGGCTGCTTAAATCATACTTCTTTCAAATATATTTAGTTAAACTAGTATGATACATTTATCGTACATATTTATTGTATAATCTATGTAAATAGTACACTGTAGACTACCTACAGTATTTCTCTCTCCTTCCCCTTGCTATTCCATCCAAAGGTTGTCTGTAATGTAAAAGATCGCTCTTAGCGATAAGACCGCCCATTGTGTCACCCTATTTATTTTCTGTAATCTATATGGTGAACATTATAAAAAGATTATTCTATTTTGTTATTATTATTATTATCTCTACCTAACTGTTCTCTGAAATAAGGCGTGATGTTATGTCATATCGTGTTTTTCCCAAACAAAAAGTTATTATTGAATTGCGGAGACCGGAACACATTCCATACCTTTTGTGTTGGCCCTCTTTACCCTGTGCCCGGGATGGGGAATCAATGGAACCTATGGACCCTTCAAAGGCGTGCTCCAGACTTCCAAAATAGCTTTTGTTTTGTACACCCTCTGTGGACTCTGTAACGTGTAAGAAGGCTCTAATATTGAATATCGAATAGAATTTTAATCTTGTAGCAAGGCCTTTGGTGAAAATATTGAAAACTATATCCTGTGTCCTGATTACCCATCTCACTACTAGTTCCATGCTTACTCTATGATGCTAATTGTGTATGGTTCTTTAATATGTAAGTTCATACTTATATACAATAAATATATGTATGGACAATTCACACAGATTGAGCTAGCCCCAAAGTAAGTTCGAGACTTGTGTTATAGGATACTAACTCAACGATACTATATTTATAATAGATACATATATGTATAAATAAACATCTAAAACCCAGGCCAATCAGGAAAAGATCGATCACAATACATACATACCTATAGATACAACATGTAAATTAATTAACGCACTTTCTGAAAACAGTTTGTTCAGAATCGTTTACTGAATCGGTTTATATCATTTTTAATATAGGTAATTTTTTATTCCACAAATAATTAAAACTACGGAAATTATTGTCATAAGTATGCATTTCCCTGTTGTTTTTACAGACTTTTAAAATGGCAGTTTTACTTGTATTCGTACAAATGACAGCCTCCGTGGCGGAGCGATGGCGGACGCGGCCGCTGCGCAAGGGGGCGCGGGTTCGATCCCCGCACAGTGCAAGTATTTGTATGCATGAATACGAATACTTGCACTGGTCTGGTCGTGCCTCGGAAAGCACGTTAAGCCGTTGGTCCCGGTTGCCATACAAACATCTAGTGGCAGTCGTTACGGGTTGTTGGAGCCCTCAAAAGTCCAACAATTGGTCTAACTGCAATGCTTCGATGTCGCCTTCGGGTTGTGGAGGTCAGACGGCAGTCGCTTCACGGAAAATGTCGAAGTCGAAATTTAGCCATTTCAGCAGTTGGACTGGTAAAGCGGACCCCAGACTCCAAAGCTGAAAAAGCTTCGGATGCGACTGGGATTAACGCTGTAATGATGATGATGATGACTTGTATTCGTACAAATTTAATCATTCAATACAAAATAAAGGAAACAAACCTTATTCCAAGAACGTTAAGGTTTTCGTTCTCATCGTTTATAACAAATTTAATAATTAACAATGCATTATACATGTTCAATAAAAAATTCACAGTTTGTATTATGATTCTAGGATAATATTCTAAATGGGGTGTTTGAGGCGCGTTAATTACATTACATGTTGTATACAATGAATATGTATATGCATATAAATATACTTAAAAGTTATAGTAGGTAGATATAGCGTTATATGGTCCACATTAGCGTTATATGGTAGATATAACGCTAATGTGGTGTGAGCTAATAATACTTGTAATGTATGACGAAAATATAGTTAAGAATCAAACGAGCGAAGAATGTTGAATATTATGTGGACTTAAAAACTATGTACACTCTATTTCTTCTAAGTGTAAAATTAGTCGGGTACTCTGCAAACAATATTTATGCAGTTGGCCTTTTAGGTCGCCGTCATATTAGTGCCCAGTCGTGAAGACCGCGTCGAAACTGCACCGTCTCATGGAGATGTTACACCTAATATAAATATTTAATGCCGGCGCCGAACTGGTGATCCACGCACAGCGGTGGTGAATGGATGTATTTATAAGTGATGCAGCTACATATTTGATTATTCCCAGCATTTTTATAAAAGCTTTTAGCCTTTTTTATAAAGTATTCTTTTAAGGATGATACAAGTACGTATTTAGCCTATGACACGAAAAACCACTTGAACTTTTATACTGTGAAGCCAAAGAGATTTAAGATAAATTTAAATGTCTTTGTGTGAAGCAAAATATACGAAACATCTTTAATCTTTTATAAGATCATTTCACCGTATTCCGAGGCTTTCTTTTAAAACATCAAGGGAAATTGCGAAATTTTCTTTGCGTCTAATTTACATGCTAGAAAAGAAAATGAAAATAATAAATTTTACCACTAAGCACTTATCTACTAAAACCGACAAGCGACAAACTACTGACAGGTGTCAAACGTCAAACTGTTGCATTAATTGTCTGAAGTTCGTGTTCCGGCATGATGTCTGGTGAAGCCGTACGGTGGACGGGTCTGAGCAGTTGTGTATGCGATGTGTGCCGGGTACGATATGCCTAATGTTGTTGTGTCGGGAGTTTGGTCGTGGAGGGTCTCCAGATCATCCTCTGGCGCAGCATCGTTGGTCGTGTTGTTGCGTTAAACATTGCATCACCTCGCTCAAATGCCGTCTTCCTTCCTATTCGCTCAGTTTTTTTGAGTGAATAGGCTTAATAAGCTAGTGCGCTTTACCATCAACGATTGCAACACAGCTTACCATCAGGCGGGATTGCAGTCAAGCACTAGTTTATAAATATTTAAAAAAAAAAGTTTAAGAAGTCAGGGTTCAAGAAAGATTCGCTCTTAGCAGGCCTCATCACACTGTGAAACATGTAGTAGACTTAACACGCATGATCATGATATGTACTAGAAAGTACCTACTTATCTACTCGCCTAACAATGGGCTAAGTCGTAGCCGTCAATCAAAGTACCACCCACAGCGCTTATAGAAAGTTACACGTGTTTCGCCATACTAATAAAAATACTTCCGAAACCATAAATAAAAATATTTTTCCGTTACCATGGCAACGTAATGAAGCACCCTCGGGACTCGGGGCGCTTCCCCTTGTCAAGGAGTAGGTAACAAAATTACCGAAACTTTCAAAAAACATTTTCAGGTGCCTAGAATTATTATTCTCATGTCAATATTAGCTTCTGACGCTTTCGAATGACTGCTGAAAGTTAATTTAACTTATAAGTTAGTTCACTATTATGTAGTTGTCCATGTGGTACAGGGGTTAGAATAGTACCAAACCATATCCTCCCGCGGGCGTCGGAGGGGGCGACTAAGGAAACTCTCACCAGGAAAGCGGCCAGCTCCTGTGAAATATCAAATTATTGCGATCCCCAACCGGCATGCCAAGCGTGGCAGACCCCTCCAAAGCAACGAAAGCCTTGGGGGAGGCCTTTGTCCAGCAGTGGGCCTCTCTAAGAGAAACCTTCCTTCTGTTTTTAAAAAGCCACAGAATTTACAACAAACATGGTTACCATGGCAACTGATCTAAAACCACCCAGCTATCCGCAAACGGACAAATGAAGTTAGATTTCATCCATTACATAAAGCTTGCTTCGTTTTACACAAAAGGATTGAGCAAAACCATATCTAACTTCACAATACTAGAACCATATAAACTCCCAACTATACAAAACACGGCTTGGATTCTTATAAAGATTAATTGTTACATACAAATGATTATGCTAACACAGTTTAATTTATTATTCACAGAGGACAAAAGTTTACGTTGAGCTGTGATCACAAATCCTAGCCATTTGTTTTGATAAAGCTACAGTGATGAAAACTGGAACATTCGCGGTCGTATCGAGAGCGTTGTGACATGCTTGTTACAGACAATAGGCTATTTGACAGATTTATAATTTTTATCTTGAATTACTTGGTTGCGGTTAAGAAGTTCACCGAAAGTATTGATTTTAATTTTAAATACGTATTTCGTAAGAAATATGCAAATAAAAATTCAAAATTCAAATAAGCCGCGAAAACGATATATATATAGCAATATGGCGTCGCGCTTTAGTGACGTCACAAGCGGTTTTCGGTTCTCAGTGGTGTTTGTTTTTATTTATTATTTGTTGTTGTTATCTAATAAAATGGTTTACAAGTGGTGTGCTGTACCGGGTTGTACAAATAAATCGATTAAAACCCCCCGAAAAACAGTTTATAAGTTTGCCGAAAATAAGCGTTGATGCGCGTATGACGTCATAGCGACATTAGCCAATCCGGATCGTTTCACAATGTGTGGCGCGATAAACAAAAAGCGAATCATATTTTTGTGTTTTGGATATATTAATTGTTATTATTTTTTACTAGCTTTCCGCCCGCGGCTTCGCCCGCGTAAATTTCGGTTATATCGCGCTTTTTAGATTTCCCTCGGGAACATCAAATTTTTCCGGGATAAAAGGTAGCCTATGTCCTTTCTCAGGGTCTAAAGATTGTGTGCTTTCCGCCCACGTCTTCGCCTACGTGGTGTTCGGTTATATCGCGCTTTTTAGATTTCCCTCGGGAATATCAAATTTTTCCGGGATAAAAGGTAGCCTATATTTTTTCTCAGGGTCCAAAGATTGTCTGTACCAAATTTCATCAAAATTGGTTGAGAGGTTTAGGCGGGAAAGCGTAACAGACAGACAGACAGACAGACAGACAGACAGACAGACAGTCAGAGTTACTTTCGCATTTATAATATTAGTATGTTTCATCAAAATCGGTTGAGAGGTTTAGGCGGGAAAGCGTAACAGACAGACAGACAGACAGACAGACAGAGTAACTTTCGCATTTATAATATTAGTATGGATTAAAACTCATGTAAACGACATAAAGAACCCTCATTTTATGCCATTAAAGCAAAAAATCACAAAAAATTGAATAATGTCAAATAGCCTATTGTACAGGGAAATTTTATGGTACCGATGATACTCTTGTTCAGAAACTAATTTTAAGTTCATCGCATTTTTTACATGCTTTTTATTAGCTTCACTTGTATGTTTGCTTGCTTGTTTTTTGCTTGCTTGCTTGTTTGTTTGACCGTCTCTAACTCTTAGGACTACGAGTGAGCGGCTCATTATTGTAAAATGGCCCACTGTTTTCAATACGTTCGTTCGTTGATTTTTTTTAAGTACATATATCGAACTAAACAGTTGAAAATACATATAGTTTTAAAAAATTAAAAATAAAACATGCTTTTAAAGAATATCAAAATAAAAAGTTAGAAATAATTTTAATAAAAGCGTGAGGCGGTATAAAAATTATGGCACGAAGCGCCTCACGCTCTTTTTTCAATTATTTTTAACTTTTTAGTTTGATATTCTTTAATAGCACGTTTTTTTAGTTTTTTAAACTGACGTAAATCGACATATTTTTAGTCGCCATGTTTTTCATCGCGTCTAATCTGTCTATCTTCTTCTCAGACTGTAGAGGTCCACTGCTGGACAAAGGCCTCCCAAGGCTTTCATTCCATTGGAAGGGTTTGTCATCCCCATGCTTGACAGGCGGGTTTGGGATCGCAGTAATTTGGTATTCCAAAGAAGAAGCGCGGCTGCCGGCTTCCCTGGTGAGAGTTCCCTTAGTCGCCTCTTACGACACCCATGGGAGGATATGGGTTGGTACTACTCTAAGCCCGTACCGAACTGGGCAAACGGAAGGTACGGTATCTGCGAATTGTAAAAATGAAATAAGTAACGTACTTGGTGAGCCCAATGGCAGCTCCTCGGCACGGCAGCAGGGTGGGGTCGGGAGCAGTGCGACGACGCAGAGTGACAGGAGCCTCCCAGTCGCGTGCGCCGGTGGTAGCCAGACGCAGCGCTTCACCGCCAGCTAAGTCAGATAGTATCTACCACACGGGACAATCTGTCTATGGAGTATCTTAATTTGACAGGACTATAATAATCTTCTGTCCTTTTTTTAATGTAATAGAAAGAATAAGTTGCACTTAACTTAAATTAAATTTAGTTCCTGAACAAGTGAATCGAGACCAATGTTTATTAAAATGACACACTACATGTATTTAAGCAACTGCAAGTTACAATAGGGATGTTTCTTGGAAAAAAAAAATGATTCTATTTAGTCCGTCATTCAGATTATAGAAAAATATAGGATACGTATATTTTGTTTTATCAGATCAATAAACATTTATAAATATAAAAGGTATCAGAGACCAGGAGTGGTGGCTGGTGACGTCATTGGTCGCTAAAAAGTGCAGCGTGCAGTGACACACAAGTTCTCAACGTGCTGTGTCGTCTTCATTTTTTGTTCATATGAAAAAAAACTTTTTTACAAAAAAACAATCGACTTCTAAAAACCACTACAAAGTGAAAAATAACTAATTTCGGAAGTCGGTGTCTTTGGTTTTTGTATAGGTATTAGTTTTTGACACCGACTTCCGAAATTAGTTATTTTTCACTTTGTAGTGGTTTTTAGAAGTCGGTTGTTTTTTCGTAAAAAAGTTTTTATTTTACACTTTTAGTTGTGAAAAGTAGGTACTATGTATTCAGTTACATCCGGTCAGACTGGAAGCTGACGCAAATATAGTTGGGAAATGACGTAATTTTGTTTACTTTAATTTTTACCAGTAATTTTGAAGAATTCTCTCGACTGCCTAAGGTCTTAATCATCAGATTTAGTTAGAAAGTTCTCATCAATATAAACAAATTAAAACCAAACACAAAGTAGGTACTGCAAACCGTTGAGGAGTTCAAGAAACTGGCCTTTGTCTTCATCATCAGAGCTCTTATGACAGTCACAACCCATCTAGGTGTAAAGTTCTTATCAATACAAATTAATCAAGCCCAAACACAATGTAGCTGCTGTGAATTGTTGAGGAGTTCCTTCGACTGTCTTCCAGGTCCATCATCAGATCTACTCCAGACCTTTATCAAATTGTAGTGCTTTAAATACTTAATGATAAAAACTTTTTTACAAAAAAACAACCGACTTCCAAAAACCACTACAAAGTAAAAAATAACTAATTTCGGAAGTCGGTGTCTTTGGTTTTGTATATTCGTTTTTGACACCGACTTCCGAAATTAGTTATTTTTTACTTTGTAGTGGTTTTTGGAAGTCGGTTGTTTTTTTGTAAAAAAGTTTTTATTTTACACTTTTTAGTTGTTAAAAGTACTATGTATTCAGTTGCATCCGGTCAGACTGGAAGCTGAAGCAAATATAGTTGGGAAACGACGTAATTTTATTTACTTTAATTTTTACCCGTAAGTATTCCCTCAACTGCCTATGGTCTTCATCATCAAATTTACTGCAGACCATTATTTTAACCCAATGGGTGCAAAGGTCTCATCAATATAAATGAATTGAGTCCAAATACAAGGTAGCTATAGTAAATCGTTTAGGAGTTCCCTGAACTGACCTTTGTCATCATCATCAGCTCCCTAATGACAGTCACCACCCATCTAGGTGTAAGGTTCTTGTCAATACAAATTATTCAAGCACAAACAGAAGGTAGCTGCTGTGAATTGTTGAGGAGTTCCTTCGACTGTCTCCCGGCTCCATCATCAGATCTACTCCAGACCTTTATTAAATTGTAGTGCTTTAAAATACATACTTAATGAAAAAGCTAAGAAATGCACTAGTCGCCCCTGCAATTTTTGAAAGTTCCCCTTGTTTTCTCTGGTCTTCCACCATCAAATCCTGATATCCTTATCATGGGACCACCTTGGGAACGTCTTCTTTCTAACAGAAAAAGAATTGTCAAAATCGGTTCATAAACGACGAAGTTATGCGCGAACAAACATAAAAAAAAAAAAAAAAAAAAAAAAATGTATACGGTCGAATTGAGTAACCTCCTCCTTTTTGAAGTCGGTTAAAAATACTAAGAAATGCACTAATCGCCCCTACGATTTTTGGAAGTTCCCCTTGATTTCTCTGGTCTTCCATCATCAGATCCTGATGTCCTTATCATGGGACCACCTTGAGAATGTCTTCTTTCCAACAAAAAAAGAATTATCAAAATCGGTTCATAAACGACAAAGTTATGCGCGAACAAACATAAAAAAAAAAAAAAAAAAAAAAAAGCATATATACGGTCGAATTGAGTAACCTCCTCCTTTTTGAAGTCGGTTAAAAAGAAAAAATATGTGTCTAGTATTTTTTGGAAATCTGACTGACGGACTAATTCTTTTTTTTTAGTCAACTACCCTATCGGTAACAGTGAAAGTATATCACTAAGTTTACATTATCGATCCGATGTGGAATCACACAACATGACAAACAAAAACAATTAAAACATGATAACTGTAAGTGTTTGAGCTTGCAATTTACATAAGCATAATCAGCCTATAAAGTTCCCACAGTTGGGATACAGGCCTTCACTCGGTGGGATGGAGTGGGCCGTAATCTACCACGCTAGCCCAGTGCGGGTTGGTATATGTCACATGCCTTCGAAGTTTTTGACTGTAGGACATGCTGATTTCCTCACGATGTTTGCCTTCAATGATGTCGTGGTGGCCTAATGATTAAAACACCAGCCTCTCAAGTATGACTGCACGGATTCGATTCCAGGACAGGCAAGTACCAATGTAACTTTTCTAAAGTTATATGCACTTTCTAAGTATATCTTGGACACCAATGACTGAAGGTGAAGGAAAACATCTTGAGGAAACTGACTTTATAAGTCTGAAATCGCCAACCCGCATTGAGCAAGGGTGGTGATTACGCTCAATCCTTCTCTGTGTGAGAGGAGACCTATGCCCAGCAGTGGGACGATAAAAAGTTGCTGATGATGTTGATGAAATACATAAACAATACAAACTTTAAGAGCGAGAGCGTTTGAAGTCTTACTTGTATAACCTACTTAAAGCTTGAGGCTATTCAACGTTGTTTCCTTTCATTGCTATAATATCTGTTGTTCTACTTGTAATATTATCAGGATGAAAGCCGTCAAGACTAGCACATAGGTTAGACCTATGTCCTAGTGACGACAGCTTTCATCTTCATTCATGGCCGTTTCCATTCTAGCCTCGAGGCCCCATTGTCGGTGTCCCAAGTACGATTTAGAACAGAAATTGTATAGAGAGGGACAATGTTTCCAGATAATATTGTTTAGAACTTACCGCTCGACCATTGAGGACGGTGTCTGTCTGAAGGATTGATGAATGGACTCCAGTCCTCGAATGAACGTTTATATTTATACGCTGCGAAGGATTAGTGCAAATTAATTTATGACCACCCTTCGAGAAGCCTTGACACGGTTTACTTGTAATTTATTTCATCATTTATTTACACTTTCGCACATGAACTGTACAGAGCGGGACTTAATGCGTTAGGCATTTTCTACCAGTCAACCACGGGTGGTGAAGATATTTCATGGCAGGTGCTTTATTATAAAGAAAAAAAAACTCTAAGCATTATAAGAGTTTTTTGTGTACATATACACATGCATACTATTACCAAAATATACATGTACTTATAATATATACAAAACTAAAACTTGGGAGTGAGGTGTTGAAATGACTCTACCCTAATTGTTACGAAAATTATTCTGCATTTCCGCTTAAATGCAAACCGTCGTGCGGCCATCCTGATATTAAGAAAAACCGCATTCCAAAGAAGAATGGATTGAATATGAATTGAACAAAGTCAGACGTATGTGAAGGACTTATTAATAAACCAACCAATACGGTTAATACGGTTTTTGAATCTGTTTCCCTTTTCTCTTATTTGATTAGTTTTCGTCCCTATGATTAATGACAGTGTTAGGTGTTTAATTATCTCACCGTTACATGGCAACTCCCCTTGATTTCGTAGCATACAATCAATCACCATCTGAATCACTGTGAGGGATATTAATAATCCATTGCTTCATATATTACAAAATTATATCTGTTTAACAAAGTAAATAACGCAATGAATGTAGTCCAACAGTCAAAATCAAAACTATTACATTCTGTTACACAGTTACCTGTTGGGACGTAAATATGGTGCTGTCTCTCAAACAATGGGGCACGTAATATCGTCTTCAGCATGTCCTGTGTGACTACCATGAGTTCTCATTACGAAGACTTGATCATCGATATCGACCGCGTTTGACTCATCGATTGGCCCGCTTCAAGGTTATAAGAACTCTCAAGCAATGAGAGCGCCAAGCGCGCCGATGTGTATGATCGAGTATCGTAATGAAAACTCATGGTAGCCACACTGATGCCTGCACGTTGCAGGAGCTGCTAAAAGTTACTAAATCGTAGTCCTAATTCTAGTCTATATGGCATTGACTGCCATCACGGTTACTGATGAAGATCAACAATACATTTTCCTTAATGTTTGTTGTCCAGCCTCGGACTTGTTATTGTAATTGCAATTTTAGAGGTATCAGGATAAGGGTGTAAAGTTCACTCATCCTCCTTAGAAAAGGGAAGATCCTCCGATGAGACGGGTGTTGTGTCTGGCGGACACTTGCCCAACGGTTGATGCTGAGAAGTTGTATATATGTAACTAGGGGCCGCCAGCGACTTCGTTCGCATGGAGTTAGTTATGTTCCGCTCCTATTGAACGCAGCGTGATGTTATATAGCCTTCCTGGATTAATGGGCTATCCAACGCAAAAACAATTTTTGAAATCGGACCAGTAGTTCCTGAGATTAGCGCCTTCAAACAAACAAACTCTTCAGCTTTATATATTAGTATAGATATGCTAGTTGTACGCAAACTCTGCATGCGATATGCATCATCATGGGACGTCAGTATGACGCGTTCTTCGCAAATAGCGTTTGTGAAAACCGCTACAAATTAATAATATTATTGATAACATTCGCTGCCATCCTGGTGAGTTTGTTAATGAACATTATTTTTTATACGAAACCCAAAACGCCCAGTATTTTTAAGAAAAGAATCTATGTACAAAATTTCAAAAAGATATCTTGCAAAATGACAAAGTTATGAGCTTGTTATCCTACTTGGCTGTCCCAACAAAAATATGGCCTACGCTTCGCTTAGGCGGGCGAGCGGAGCTTTGACCTCTGGCATCATATGTTGCGCCTGCGCGGCGTGCGCAATACTATGATCTATCGTTGCGCGCTCGGTAACCACAGTGCAACAATGTCTAAATTGTATTTGGGAAAAAATCTAACATGGTGTAAAAATAATTGGAATCGATTCAATTGCTTATTCTGAAGAAACTATATTCAGTTTTCCCATAAACAAAAACTAACGTTGTATACTTGCTAAATGTATTCAATTACTTTTAGATTTTTAAAGCCCTATATTGTTACACAACATACAATGTAGCCGAGCTAGAAGACTTTTTTGTATTCAGTAAACATCTTTCTAAATACAAAAACTTTCCGCAGCTTTCATCAGGTTTCTCGGCTCCTTTCGTCGTGTTCATAAAACTCTTGTTTCTAAAGCGATATTTTTTCCACATGAACTGGTAGACGCCAGGCGCGTTACTCATTATATAAACATTGCATTTTCGTTCAAACGTGAAAACAATATAATATATAACATACTAACCCACTTGTTTTGCGACGAAACTGATATGTTCCGAAAAGGTGGTAATTTTTGAGTGAATTATCCTTAGATTTTGGAGATTTAACAATCTAAAACAGATATCAATATCTATACTCTATACCAATATATATTTTTTTAATAATTATAAACTAGCGCTTGACTGCAATCCCGCCTGATGGTAAGCAGTGATGCAATCGTTGATGGTAAAGCGCGCTAGTTTATTAAGCCCATTCACTTCAAAAAACCTTAGTGAATAGGAAGGATATATAAAGCTGAAGAGTTTGTTTGTTTGTTTAAACTCGCTAATCTCAGGAACTACTCGGCCGATACGAAAAATATTTTTTGCGTTGGATAGCCCATTAATCCAGGAAGGCTTTAGGTTATAACATCACGCTGTGACTGATAGGAGCGGAGCATAACTCCACACGAAGGAAGTCGCTGGCGGCCGCTAGTTTGTAAATAAAAGGAAAACATTTTCCATGTCCATAAATGGTCTGAACATTACCAGATGTTTACGAGACTTTTACATTTATTAGAGTTTATTTCTTGTTCATCACACGCCCACGCCATTACTTCGTTTCCGCTTAACTTTATTTATGACTTATCTTTTTGCTCGGCTCCTAACGTTCAGACCGTGACGTTAAATAGTCTTACCAGGAATAGATCTATCTAATCCAGACCTTTATTTTGCAAATCTTACTAGCTGTTCCAAAAGTATGGACGTGGTATAAAGGTTATGCTACTAATATTACAAACTAGCTGCCGCCAGCGATGTCGTTCGCGTGGAGTTAGTTATACTCCGCTCCTATTAGTTGCAGCGTGATGTTATATAAGGCTAAAGCCTTCCTGGATTAATGGGCTATCCAACGCAAAAAGAATTTTTCAAATCGGACCAGTAGTTCCTGAGATTGGGGCGTTCAAACAAACAAACTCTTCAGCTTTATATATTAGCACTAGCTGACCCGGCGAACTTCGTTCCGCCTTAAAGGCAATATATCACATGACTACTTTTTAAATTAGAATAATTTTAAATAAATAAATATTATTATTCAATGATTCTTTATTTGGGAGCACTATCCTGGCGGTTCTTCGGAAATCTTTAATGTGCTACAATACTCGCAAACAACATCCATTGGCCCAATGCGAACGCCATTGCGCTATATTATATGCGTATTGAAACGCTGCCCGATTCAAATTAGTATTTGATGAATTTCTTCTTGTGCTTCGTAAATCATCTAGCGCTTGATCTCTGAGGTTTGCTCGACGATTTCGCATTGCCAACCGAGCCGTTTCACGGGCTGCCTCCCTGTGCTTTGGTGAGTGAGAAGCACGAAGTCGAGCCATACTAAGGCTGCGCTCTTCAAGTGCAATTTCTTGCTCTTCTTCAGTTGTTTTTTTTTTTGTTTTGTATGGGAAATCATCAAATGACCTCTCCCGCTCTGGGCGGAGCGGAAGGGCGTGTCAGACTTTTATTGACTAAAACCCACCCGTGTTCCTTCACATACCTGTGCAACGGCCAGTGCCATGGTTTCTTTTTTATCCAACCCGCAGCCCTGTGGACCAGTCCTCGTGGACCCCGTCAAAGTGTGCTGATATCTCTTTGAGGCGCGTGTGTAACACAACGCGCCGTCAACCCGGGCCTGGTTCTTACCAGGAGGCTAGCTGCCTATCGCTCGCCGCCCGCAAGCCCGCGCCTACGGTGGTCGGGAGTCCGATATTGCCTCCCGACCAAGGCGCTTCCTGCAGCGGTTTGAGGCGTGAGGGTAGTGGGATTACCGCTCCCTCACGCGCTCCGCCTCCTCCTTTGCCAGCATCACTGCTTCACAGAAGGAGGTGAAAGATTACCATGCACTCTTTCTTGCTCCGGACTATGGCCGGGACCAGGGTCGGACGCGAGAGATCGCCACCGATCGCCGCCACGAGGACACGGCTGTGCTCTACCCAAGCCGGGCAGACCTCCACCATTTGCTCCACTGTGTCGTCAGGGCGATGCACACAGTGGTCACCCTGGCGTTTACTCCCGCTTTATAGGGAACAGGAACCTCCCGAAACAGCCGCGTCCGGTGAAGACCTACGTCAGTCCGAAGGTGAGGACGCCGTGGCGCCTCTCTAGCTACTTCTCAAAGAGAGGACTTACCGCCTCTATTATGGCGTGCTCTATTATGGATTGCGACAATTACACTGTCCATGTCGCCATGAAATCCCGCCGGAGCTCTGTCCGCTGTACTGCGATTTTTCGCGGCAACGGAGTTATGCCTCCTCTCGTCACTCCCACATGTGGGCGAGGGATAGTGTTTCTCCACAATGTAATGGATGTTATTATACATATAAACGTTTCTTTTTAATTACTCTATCTATTAAAATAAACCTCATCAAAATCTGTTTCGCAGAATTAAAGATTTAATCAAACAAAGGGACAGAACGGGACGGAACGGGATAAAAAGTATCCTATGTGATATGTCCTTCTCCCAGTTCTTATCTACCTCCCTAACAATTTTGAGCCATACTGGTTAAGCGGTTTTTGAGTTATAAATAGAGTAACTAACACGACTTTCATTTACATACATAGACTTAATTCAAATCGGACCAGGCCTTTAAGAGGAATTCAGTAACGTACACACGTACAGCAGATTTAGGAATATACCCATGGAAAGCATTGTCATCTACATTTGTAACAAAGATATCATACCTCTCTCTACCCCAAGAGCTCTTGTTTCAGTCTCTTTAAGTTAAATAAAAATCTTAAATATTTATTATTTCTATTTATTTTTTTCTCTTTTACTTCTTATGTACAATTTTCTTTTTAAGTAACTACAAAAATTAAAAAAACTATAAACTTGTCTAAAAACGAAAAAAAAAACTTGTGATTGCCCGGGTTTGAACCGAGGAACACCTGCCATCGCGAGTAGACTATAACACTATCCACTACGCCACAGCCGCTATGTCAAGCCGCGCGAAATTAGCGCCCATATTATGCGTGAAGTATTGCGAAAAAGAAAACTCGAAAACATGCGCTTCCCCAGACATAAGACTGAGCTAGATCGATTTCTCGTCCCCGAAAACCCCCACATATTAAATTTCAGCGAAATCGTTAGGGCCGTTTCCGAGATCACATGTTTTTTCAAGCGATCAGCGCCATCTACCGGGCTGATTTGTGAATCTAAACCATTCAGGTCGCCACTCAAACGCATACAGAAAAATTCATTAAAATCGGTCAAGCCGTTTAGGAGGAGTTCAATGACATACACACGTACAGCAGAATTATATATATAAAGATAAGTAGATGTGAAATTTTATAAGTGAGTGTGTATCTTTGTTACTCTTTAACGCAAAAACTACTGAACGGATTTGGATAAAATTTGGAATACAGATAGTTTATAACCAGGAATAAAATACTTTTTATCCCGATATTCACACGGAACCAAAACTTACGCGGGTGAAACCACGGGGCGCACTTAGTATAAACTTTTTTTTTTAATTATAAACTAACGCTTGACTGCAATCCCGCCTGATGGTAAGCAGTGATGCAATCTTTGATGGTAAAGCGCGCTAGTTTATTAAGCCCAATCAGTTTAAAAAAAACTTAGTGAATAGGAAGGAAGACGGCATTTGGGGGAGGTGGTGCAACGTTAAACCCAACAACACGACCAACTATGCTGCACCAGAGGGAGATAGATGTGGAGACCCTCCACGACCAAACTCCCGACACAACAACATTTGACGCATCGTACCCGGCACACATCGCAACACAACTGCTCACCCTGTTTTATGTTTGTTGTGTTTTATGTGTATTGTTTTACCACTGTTTACCCGTCCTCCGTACGGCTTCACCAGACATCATGCCGGAACACGACGAATCGCTTGGCGGCAAGGCTTTGTCTGGTGGGCGGTACTTCTACCGGCAGCCGATACTTACTATTAACGTACCTACAAATAAATATAGAAAATTTATAGTCACAACTCCCTCAAGCTTTTAAAAATAATTAGAGGACTACATACAGTAGGACCTTGCGAGCGGAAGTATTTCGAGTAGGAAAACTAAACGAGTTTCATTAAACTACCGAGTTTCAACTAACTGTCGAAAGCGTTCAGTTGAAAAGCTTACAGCATTCAGCTTAAAATGCTGTAGCCTTGCACTGAATGCTACTTTGCAACAAACTACTCCAATGTTACTAAATAATTTAATAACTGGAAACGTCGTTCAGCTGCGATGTAAAAAGTTAAGTGTAAAATTTAATGGACCGCTTTTAGATGTTCTCACTCAATGAAGTACGATCTTAAGTAATCTTTTAGAATACCTCTCCAAAGGATGATTTATTTTCTGGGCACGCCACATTTCCGGCAGAAAGTCTCCCCTTTGAGGAGTAGCTAAAGAGGCGTCACGTGCGTTCTCACCTTCCGCCTAAACCAGGCCCTCACCGGACACGATCTTTAACGGAGGTAGCTGTTTACGATAAGGCGAGAGAATGCGCCAGGGTGCCGCCCTTAGACCACGTTATTTTAAAAAGAGTAACTATGGAGTTTATAAATGCCCATTATTTTAAAAAGAGTAACTGTGGAGTTTATAAGTGCGCATTATTTTAAAAAGAGTAACTGTGGAGTTTATGAGTGCCCATTATTTTAAAAAGAGTAACTATGGAGTTTATAAATGCCCATTATTTTAAAAAGAGTAACTGTTGAGTTTATAAGTGCCCATTATTTTAAAAAGAGTAACTGTGGAGTTTATAAGTGCCCATTATTTTAAAAAGAGTAACTGTGGAGTTTATAAGTGCCCATTATTTTAAAAAGAGTAACTGTGGAGTTTATAAGTGCCCATTATTTTAAAAAGAGTAACTGTGGAGTTCATGAGTGCCCATTAATTTAAAAAGAGTAACTGTGGAGTTCATAAGTGCCCATGTTGGTTTATATGAAACTAGCTTTCCGACCGCGGCTTCTCCCGCGTGGAATTCGGTAATATCGCGCTTTTTAGATTCCTCGTTTCAGTTTGTGCATATTCGTTTACAACACTTTGAATTAAACGACCCACAGCGCCATCTATCACCGAACTGGTATGAAGCTAACAATATTTTTGTTTTGCCTCGGGAATGTCAAATTTTTCCGGGACAAAAAGTACCCTGTTATTTAATCCAGATTTCTAACTTTGCGTCTGCAAAATTTCAAAGCAATCGGTTCAGTAGTTATGGCATGAAAGAGGAACAAACAAACAAATTCACTTTCCGATTTAAAATATTAGTAAGGATAAAATATCTTGATTTGAATTGATTTGACTACACAGTGAAACGTTATAGAGTTATAAAATTAACATAACAGAACACATAAATAAATCGCTAATCCCACCGACAAACTGTTACGCAGTTTGGTGGGTTTATCACCGTAAAATGCTACAACTTTGCCGTCACTTTACAACATTGACCTTAAAATGATAAATAATTCTCGTACAGAAACGATTTTATAATTTTTCGTACTACCAAGAGCAAGTCTGTAATATATATTGCAACATTTATGCATCATTCATTCAAATAACCCATCAGTAAATTGTCAATTTCAATTATTATGTCAGTGATCGTAGTCGTGTTTTACCGGCTTGGTAGAAAAATTTTATTTGAGAGTTTTTATCCTTTATTTACAATTGGAGTAAGTTGAATAGCAAAGAAAATATGCTGTTTTTTGTTTTCTACCACGATTTTCTGCTATAAATGTTATTTTGAAGGGTCAAATCATGGCCGGCAAAGTTGTAGCAGGTTTCGGAAAATAAATACGCACCTTTGTCTAGGGTTAGGGCTGCCACATAAACGTTTTTTAACTTAGCTCGTAACATCACTCGCATAGTTTGTTATTTTTGAGTCTAATTTATTTATTTATTATTTATGAGTCTCGTGTAACAGTTGATATTGCTACAAAAAAAGCACAGTTGTATGAGAGTTTTAGAAAAAGTGTTCAACTTTGCCTACCATCGTTAAAAATATGTAGGTATGTATTGCAATTACAGACTAGATAAAGTCTAAAATAGAAAACAAATTATAAGCAAAATAGGCGCCTAATCGTCCCGTTTGCGTCCATAATAGTCTATGATATTTCTAGCTAGGCAATGTTGCTGTTTGTAACGTAACTTTGCCTACGTTTTTAAATGCATTTTATGGTGATTAATAGAAGATTTTTTGGCTAATATGAGCTGCATCCCGATAGTTTAACGTACAATTTTGAATAGTGATTGAAAACACATATGACTTTCTCTAAACTGAAGAATTTATGGAATAAAAACGTCAAAATACAGGCAATGTTGTAGCATTTTACGGTATATGTAAACAATTGTTGGTCATAATAAAGCATTTATTTATTTTATTTATTTAACATAACACAAATTACGTTGTTGACACCACAACGATCCGAACGAAGCGTTTATCCTCTTCTTTTATACCGCGTACATCGAGGGACTGGAAGAATTTACCAGCGGCGTTGTTTCCGTCGGACTACAAATTAAGTGTCTTCAAGGCTAGAGTGAACAGGCTCTTCATAAACTTACGAGCTTTACCATCAACGATCAAGCACTCGTTTATAATTTTAAAAAAATATATGTTTAGTGCCAATGTTGGTTTATATGGAATAAAATATCTTGATTTGAATTGATTGAACTACGCAGCAAAATGTTATATATAGAGTTATAAAATTATAGTGTTAAAATTAACATAACTCACAATGGGGAAAAGCGTTTTCTGTATGGCCCCTAAAATTTATAATAAAGTACTATAGTCATATAAATCATTGCCGGTAAATTTGTTCAAAAAGAAAATTCGAGGTTTATTAACAGACAAGTGTTATTACATTGTGAATGACTTTTTGAATGACACTATTTGACATTTGTATTTATTAACCCTTATATTTTGTGACAGTTTATTCAGACAGTTATGCTCCGCTCCTATTGGTTACAGCGTGATGTTATAGCCTAAAGCCTTCCTGGATTAATGGGCTATCCAACGGAAAAAGAATTTTTTAAATCGGACCGTAGTTCCCAAGATTAGCGCGAACAAACAAACAAACAAACATACAAACAAACTCTTCAGCTTTATATATAAGTAAAGACTATTTTTTGACATTGATGTTTATTCCTTTCTATTTTGTATTTGTTTTATTTTGTAATTTTAAAATTGTAAATTTCACAATTTTGTACGACTTAAGGGTGAAATATGTCGGACGAAAAAATTATTTTGTGACATCCTGCATGCTTAAATTGTATGCATACCTACACATATTTGACAAATAAAGTTATCTTTATCTTTTATCTTTATCATACGCATTGCAACTTATCGCGCATAACAGACGTATAATAGGAGATCTTTGTATCTTTCGACTCATCGAACCAAGCCGACTAATGTAATCAATACTTCAATTAAATCTACTGTTATTATAAGAAATCCTACGAAGTTAGAGAAGACCCACAATGGCTAATTTATTATCTCTCTTGTTACAGCGCTTACCTGAAGGATGACTTTGCGGTACTTCCCTACCTGGAGGCTGGCTTTAACAGGGTGAGTTTACTCATTGAAACTGAAAATAGTAAGCTCTATATTATGGTATTTCACCAGAACTTTACTGTGAGATATGATGCATTAACGAATAAAGGTATTAAGTTTACAAATTAATAAAAAATATCTTCACACGTTTTTTTTAAATTAAATTTTTAATATTTATTGCTCTGGTGTAGGTATGTATAAAAGTAATGTATAAATTACACCTGACATAAAGACAATTGCACAAATTGTCTCTATGTCAGGTGTATTTTTTACAATATTTAAAATTCATCATCATCATCAACATCAACCTTTTATCGTCCCACTGCTAGGCACAGGTTTCCTCTCATCAGAGAAGGACTGAGCGTAATCACCACGCTTGCTCAATGCGAGTTGGAGATTTCAGACCAGGTTTCCTCAAGATGTTTTCCTTCATCTTGTAATCAGTCATTCGTGTCCAAAATATGCTTAGAAAGTACATATAACTGAGAAAAGTTACATTGGTACTTGCCTGACCTGGAATCGAACCCGCGCACTCATACTTGAGAGGCTGGTGTTTTAATCCCTAGGCTACCACGACTACTGATATTGATAAAGATACTAATATTTTAAATGAAAATTAATAATTATCTATTTATTTTAAAATAATCCTTTTTTATCACCCATTAATGTTCCACTGCTGGGAAAAGGCCGCCCATCAATTTTTACACCTCCGTCTATCCTGAGCTGTCAAAGACCAATCTTTATCAAAGGAATCCAGCTCATCTACGTCTGCGATGTCATTTTCCATTAAGCTGGACACACTAGGTCGTAAGTTCGACCCTTTGATCGTCTGACATGCTTCAGATGTGTCCAGCCCAATTCGATATAAGCGTGACAGCTTTCGGAGTGACATCAGTTACTTGTGATGGAACGGACTTTTGTTTTCCCGGCCCTCAACTTTAAGAACACTTCATACCATTGTCGACCTCTGCTGAATGGTCAACAACCACGTGTGAAATCCATATGTGAGGATAAGATGAATAGCCTTAGACATGTCTATTCTCGAGTCTTCTCTTGAAGAATGGTGGGAAATCGCCTTTCATTAGTGTTTCATTGCATAATAGCACCTAAATATAAAATACATTAAATGTATATCAAAGATATTAAGTAGGCGAGGTCAGTTCTTGCAAATGGATAGTACCCACGTTTATTTTCAATGACATTTGAACCGCAGATGAAATTTGACTTCGTAGTTACCAACCCTGTTATAGGTGCAGAAACGAAGAATGTATGGTCAAGCCAAAGTTTATATGGCGTTCTAAAAAGAAATAAATTATTTTCTATAATAAAATGACTGACTGATACTGTATGTTGCTTATATAAAATAGGTATTCAGTTCCTAAAGACTGTATACAGTGCCTCGTATTAATTACTAGCTTTCCGCCCGCGGCTTCGCTCGCGTGGAGATCGGTTATATCGCGCTTTTTAGATTTCATCATTTTTCCCCGGGATAAAAACTCTACGGACTTTTAACTCTACGTTTGAAAAATTTCAAAGCAATCGGTTCAGTAGTTCGGCCTGAAAGCGGAACAAACAAACAAACTCACTTTTCGATTTATAATATTAGTAAGAATAAGGATAATAAATGGCTAATCCTCCAGTTGACTTTTCACATGTAAAAATTGCAGTATAACCGACACACATGTAAATGAACTAACAAGCGATGTTAGCAAAGTTCCTGGTAGGTACTTTCTTCACTAAATTACGCTCGTAATAGAAGCTTACTATTAGGTTTTCAACGTTCAGTTTACTGCCGTGAGCTTGTAGGGGTATTTACAAAAGCCACATGCGAACAACGCGTCATACTGGTGTCACACAGATATTGTATCTCGCAAGCAAAGTTTACCGTCCAACTAGCAAAGGCAAGTGCCCGTCAGACACAACACCCGTCAGAGGATCTTACCTTTTCCATGGAGGATCGGTGAACTTTACATCGTGTTCCTCATATCTCAAGTTGAAAATCTAACAGTACAATTTTAGATGTTTTAATTTGGTTCCTCAGTGTTAGTAAGAACGGGCAACCATCTGTTATATTGCAAGTAAAAAACAGTACCTACAATATACAACATGTATACAATCTTGCACCTTTGGTTTTAGTACTGCAAACGTGAGTTATTACTAAAAGCAATTTTGTAAGAACAGAGTCAGTTTTACTGACAATACGACAATAAATTAAACAACGTGAACCTCAACACATTATAAAACACAATATATTTATTTTTTATTTTACGGACGAATCACACTGATTCAGCTAGTCCCTTAGTAAGTTCGAGACTTGTGTTATGGGATACTAACTCAACGATAAACATCCAAGACCCAGGTCAATCAGGAAAAGATCGTTTCCCATCATGACCTGGCCGGGGATCGAACCCGGGGCCTCCACGTCGCAGGCAGGCGTGTTGACCGCTACGCCACGGAGGACGAAAAAAACTAATGGATATAAATATATCCATTAGTTTAGTCACAGGAAATAATTTTTCATTTTTCACATTTTCTACATGATGTACATGTTGATAAGGAAGCGCTTACAGGTTGATGACCGCCGCATCCAGCGGTACTAAACTTTAATAATAATGGCGCGAAACAGCAAGTCGATACACGAACGCGCCACGCCTGCTGATCGGAGGGTACCGTTTGCAACTTTATGTGATTTAGTTTGTTTGAAATTTTCATTTTTTTGTTTTTGATGCTATTTTTTTTTCTACGGTTCAGGATTATTCCTATGAACCAACATGGTCTGTGTTTTCATTTATTGTCGTATTGTCAGCCACACTCTGTATAAGTTGCCGCTTGTTTGCGATCCGTTTAATAATTTCGTACAAACTAAACTACGATCCTAAAGAAGCACGTCATAGTTCAGAAAAGTAGAAGCTAGCTTCTTCATAATCAGCCTACAACATTCCCACTGCTGGGAAGCAATCATAAACGTAAATAACGCAATTAATGTTGTTGAACTGCTAGTTCTTTACGTAATCACCCCGCTACTGTAGATCACGAAAATCACATTAGTATAAAAGTGGAAACACAATGGATGGTCCTACTCATGGAAGTATTTCCACGAATAGGACATCCCATTGTATTTACATTAAGTTCATAAGCATTGAAAGTCGATATAACAAGACAACAGAACAACCAACGTGACGTCTGCTATGTCAAAAAGCCGGGCGGCGTTTTTTTATTTGATATTAAAAAAACTTAAAAAACGTGCTTTTAAAAAATATCAAACTAAAAAGTTTAAAATAATTTTAATAAACGCTTTTTTTAATTATTTTAAACTTTTTAGTTTGATATTTTTTAAAAGCATGTTTTTTTGGTTTTTTAAACTATATTTATTTTCAACTTTTTAGTTCGATATTCTTTTTAAAAAAAAAACATTTTATAGTAATGAGCCGCTCACTCGTAGTCCAAAGAGTTAGAGACGGACAAACAAACAAACAAACAAGCAAGCAAACAAACATACAAGTGAAGCTAATAAAAAGCATGTAAAAAGGAATCTGTAGAACAGAGCATTGCAAGGGAAACTTTCGTCTAGTAAAATAGCTCGACAAAGCCTTGTGTATCAATGCCGATAATTTTCAAGCCTGAAAAAGTCTTTAATGAGATAATGTTTCATGAAAAGGAATCTGTAAAACGTTAGGTACCTACATTGTAAAGAGCTCTTTTTAATTTTATTGACAACGTAATTAAGTCTTGTTTAGAAAATTTCTTTGATATTATGAACTTCAATTTTTTTTTTTTTTTTTTTCAATTAATAGACACAACGGTAAATAAATACCTAATCATATTTTTTTATTTTATTTAATCAAGATATTCTTTATTAGGTCTGATAGTGCTCACATTTAACAAAATACAACAAGTTTTTAATTTCCGCATAAACTTTCCCTTTGGTAGTTTGTGTAATACTTAGTTCATGAGCTTATACTTTATTTCTGTAATTTAATGGCTGTTTTAATGAGTAATGTCCTATTCATGCGTTTCTAAGCCTCGCCACTTATCAGCTTACACTTTAGCCATTCATGATTTTTATTTCCGACCAATAAATCCATAGTGTTAGTAACATAATATCAAAATAACTTATATCTAGTGTCAATACCAATCACCCTCCGCGCAAACTTCTTTACAATCGGAGAGCCGAAACTCCTCGCTAAAGTCTGTGAACTTTCGCAGAGTTCATTTCACCCACATTTGGGTCTACTCCTTTTCGGTCCCCGCTCGTATATAACTTTAGACTACCTCGTTGCCAAACATAGTATTTCTACAATCTGTCCGTACAGATTGTCCAGAAGAACTTCATTTTCGGCTAACCTGTAACTTTCACTACCGCAAAATCTCATGAGAAAAATCTACGGCACGCAACTTATTGTCACAAACATTATGATAATGCGTCTACCTCAGTTATTTAACCCCATACAAGCGAAAAATACCATTGTAAATACCAAGCAAAAACAACTATTTATGCATATTAAACTCCTCCACCAAATAGACATAATAAACACAGCAAATTACCAACAGCACTCGACAATAAATGCCTGTGTTTACCCTCGCAAACATAATAATCCTATTATCATAACATTAGTATTTAACTTACCCTGGATCCATATTTTACCTAGTTTCCAGTCAATGGAAGTAGACAACAGGGCCGAGCAGAACTAACGTGGTTTACAATGACTACAGTGAATAGAAATGAGTTTATGTAAATGAGGGCCACTTAGCTCGAGCAACCTAGTAATACATGTAATAAGACGCCATTGTGTGTCAGTACAGAGAGGGTTGCTAGTTCTTGGCAGTTGTCTCCTTCAATTTACCCTTAGTGAGTTTAAACGTGACTTCGGGAGACATTTCAGCTCTTGGTTCACAGTCCGGTTATTTGCGGTGTCAAGGTTTTAAATTACGCTCTACAACAGGGAAAGTCACAGTTCTGTGAATATCAGCTCTGGGATATTTATTTCTAAATGTCGCAGAATTATACAGAGAAGTGTATTTTGGCCTGGTACAAAACTTTTTGGATTTTTGCTTTTTAGGGTTCCGTAGCCAAATGGCAAAAAACGGAACCGTGATAGATTCGTCATGTCTGTCTGTCCGTCTGTCCGTCCATATGTCACAGCAATTTTTTTCCGAAACTATAAGAGCTATACTGTTAAAACTTGGTAGGTAGATGTATTCTGTGAACCGCATTAAGATTCTGATGCAAAAATAAAAAAAAATATAATAAATATTGGGGGCTCCTCATACTTAGAACTGAAACTCATTTTTTTTTTCATCAAACACATATATGTAGGGTATCTATGGATAGGTCTTCAAAAATGATATCGATGTTTTTAAAATATTTCTAAACCGAATAGTTTGCGTGACAGACGCTTCCAAAGTGGAAAAAAGTTGATACAAAATCTAAAAAATACATTTATGATGTACATTACTATAAAAACTACCAACGAAAATTGTTTTGAACGAGGTCTAGTAAGTAGTTCTTTTTAATATCTCGTAAATCGTAAACCGCTTAATAGCGCGTAATCTTTCATACAAATAACTTAAATGCTTTAATTTCATAAATCAATGGTACAGAACCCTTTGTGCTTGAGTCCGACACGCACTTGGCTGGTTTTTTTATGATTGTGTTTAGTTTAGTCTGTGGCCTCCCTGGGAGAGTCACAATAAATACCTTTTTTATTTCTTTCTGTATTCTTAAATTCAACAACAACAATAGTTAAAAACGTCGTTATGTGTATCCTATTCCATACATCTTATGCAGGAGCAAACAGTATCCGCTTTAGTACAAATAATTATAATTATATTTATTTGAAAATAGATATAGAAATAATTACTTCAAAAATTTTGTTGAGAAAGTTTACTACATAGGCACCTCGTTTACAACATACGAGACTTTCCTCAACTTAGCCATCTTATGAGAATGTCTAGACACATTCCCACCGAATCTATTTAGAACTACTAGTCTTCAACTAAAGGTGGTTGGTGGAACAATAGCTTCATCTGAAGTTTGGTCCCTCATCGCTATTCTAGTAATGAGCTCCGAACGAACAACTTTTAACCACCCCTATCGAAACACACGTATCATGTGGTATCTCGTCATTTAATTCAGGAATGCCAAACAATATTCCAAGTAATGCAGCATTGGGTATAAGTTCTGGAAAGTTTTACATATGCGAAATATTCAACTGAACCTCTGAAAATTTATTGAATTTCTAATGATGGACGGTTTTCTTTCTTTAAAAACCACTTTGGTTTCTAATGCACACTTTACTACTTTCAATTATGATGAATCAAGTTTTGACAATTTTTTCCCAATCGAGGGTAGGTTGTTCTTCTTAGTACTCTTAATCATCATCATCATCATCATCCTGTGCCCATGGCCTGGCCTTTTCCTAAGTATGTTTGGGATCGGCTTCCAGTCTAACTAGCTTTAGATAAACGTCAATATTTTACACGGAGGGACTGCCTATCAGACGTCCACAACTCATTTACTGGGTAATACGATACCTCTTGGTAAGATTGCATGTCAAACTTTCTGACTTCTGACGACCCCTAACAACTGTCAAAGATCTACGAATGACAGCCGGGACCAATGGCTTAACGTGCTTTCCGAGGCACGCAGAGGTCTCCGTATGTGAAGATGGTCACCCATCCACAAATTAACCGCGCCACGCGTAGCTTAACCTGATCGATCGACCTGTGCGGCTTTTATTATTTAGCCACGAGCGTCTTAGTACTTTTCCCAAACACTCCCATCATCATCTCAACGTTCATCCCAGTCGCATCCGAAACTTCTTCAGTTTTGGAGCCTGGGGTCCGCTTCACCAGTCTAAGTGTAGTGACACATCTGCGGAACGTACGGCGCCGCAAGCTCAGCGGCTGAAGTGTCAGTCGCAATATTCAGTTGTTATGACAAACCAAACGGTCAAAACGCGGTGTCTTGTTCAGCGTGCTACGCGCTGGAAAGTTACGTGGCGTCATCGTCAGTCTGTCTGTGTCGACACTTTATGATGTGCGGTTTTGTGACGTACCTGAACTGCCCAGAAAAATGGATTCAATTAGAATATTAGCTATTATAGAGGGCTTGGAAGACGTTGCCGCTCTTCGTTACCGCCACGAGCGCGATACACAATACACGCCAAACGTTCAGCTACGCTCGCCGAAGTTTCGGTCGCGCAACGCATCGCGTGATGTGTCGTTTGATAAGTAATAGTACATTACGATATTAGTGCGTAATGATGGTTATAACATGCGAGGCGGAATTTCAGCCCGAGCCGAAGGCGAGGGTGTAATTGAGCCGAGCATGTTATAACCAATACGCACGTATATCGTACGACGTTTTTTAACACACTTGCGAGGAAACAGAAATAGAAGTATTTTATATTTTGTTCATTTTAAATAACCTCAATCTGTGAATGCACACTGTTGCTTTCCCTCCATTAGTATTATTATTTGCCATTTCAAATATGGAACAGCGCGCAGCGCGAGCCGTGCGGCGGCGATCAGTTCCATAATTACTTGAAATGGAAAATAATGCTGTTATGGAAAATAATGCTGTTATGGACTATAACTTAACTATTTGCTTTGATAAAACACGCGTTTGTTGTGGCCTGCTTTACATATTTAAAACCGGTGGAATTACATCAGCTTTACGAGCAAGGGTGTTAAAAAATACATTAAATGCATTTTACCTGAAAAAACCGCCCGAAGGAAGGTTAGGCCCTATGACGAACGCGGCGTAATTGCGGCTGATGTGTCATAAAGTACTTGAAATAAACTGCGAGCGTATTTAGCCGAACTTTTGGCGCCGTACGTTCAGTAAATGTGTCGCGACACTAACTGCTAATTTTGACTAAACTTCGATGTTTTCCGTGAATCGACTGCCGTCTGACCTCCACAACCCGAAGGCGATATCGAAGCATTGCAGTTAGACCAATCGTTGGACTTTTCCTAAACACTAATAACCGATATCTCATTTCCTTAACAGGTGATGGTGGAAACATTGAGCGCTACAGCGTGGTGCGCTGAAGTGCTTCAGTCGCGCGCCGCGGGCGCATCGGTGCGCGCACACGTCGCTGCTGTGGCTGCGCTCGCCGCCGCCGCCGACCGCTGCCGTGACCTGGTTGCTGTTACTGACGACCAGCAGAGGATACTTGTAAGTACATATTCTCAAGAATTAGATTTCTCTCGGTGGTAGGCCGTAACATCGGCTGCCGGCAGAAGTTACCACACATCAGACAAAGTCTTGTCGCCAAGCGATTCGTCGTGTGTCGTACGAAAGACAGGTCTGAGTTGTGTTGCGATGTGTGCCGGGTACGAAGCGCCAAATGTTGTTGAGTCGGGAGTTTGGTTGTGGTGGATCTCTAAATCAATCTCCCTCTGGCGCAGCATCGTTGGTAGTGTTGTTTGGTTTAACATTGCATCATCTCGCTCAACTGCCGTCTTCCATCCTATTCACTCAGTTTTTGGAGTGAATAGGCTCTTAAGTGATGCAATCATTGATGGTAAGCGCGGTAGTTTATAGCGCGCTTACCATCAACGATTGCATTACTGCTTACCATCAGGCGGAAGAGCAGTCAAGCATTAGGTTATATTTAAAAAAAAAAAAATTTGTCACTAGACTGAATCTTCTCCAACGAACGGCTAAGCTTTTGTGTGGAATCGGGTTTTTTCCCAAGATAATACCAGCGATAGTAGTAGTTCACCTATTCTCAAGATTGAAGGAGCAGATAGCCTACATCTCAATGGTTGTTCCTGCATACATAGTCAGCCGATAGTGTTCTACTCTTGGGACACATGCCACCTCTCGGTGAGAGGAAATGGGCCGTAATCTACCACACAGGTCATAATAACACATGTCTTCGAAGTTTTTCCTCTAGGACAGGCCGGTTTCCTAAAGATGTTTACCTTCACCGTTTTGGGAACAGTGGTGATGAAATAATTTACACAAACTATAGCGCCTCACGGGGTTCGAACATACAACCACCACCGCAGCTCTCTGTTCCTACATAGCTATTCACAACCATTCGACAGATTTTTGGCCTTTCATATATCTATGTTTGTGGCCTATTCCCTGACAGCAAATATTCGTTGGCAGAATAGCGGTAGCTATTTGGTTATATAACTTATTCGGGTTTTGTATTTATGAACAACGTTTAGAGGTTTCCTTGGACAACATTGGTTGTTATTGTGAATATTATATAAATGCTGGACCAACCATTCATACATATATAGGCTGCTTCTTCAATCTTGGGAATAAGAAATAACTTGGTTCAAGTAAATAGAGTCTAGCTTCGAGTTGAAATTGTCCATTACTATGATCAACACATATAGCTACACATGCGACAAGTAATGCAGTCTCGTGTTGCACGCGCACCAGAACAAGCGCGTGTTTTTGTGCTGAAACATGGCGCTAAATTATTTATTAATTGTCTACTGGTAAATAAAATAAGGACGTGGTGAAATTTAACTGTATATTGCTCAACAGCTTGCCAACAAATCATGGTGCAAGGTACTGGGCTGGCGCGTTGACGAAGGTCCGAAGGTACTATCTGACTCAGCTGGCGGTGAAGCGCTGCGTCTGGCTACCACCGGCGCACGGGACTGGGAGGCTCCTGTCACTCTGCGTCGTCGCACAGCTCCCGACCCCATCCTGCTGCCGTGTCGAGGAGCTGCCATTGGGCTCACCAAGTACGTTGCTTATTTCATTTTTACAATTCGCAGATACCGTACCTTCCGTTTGCCCAGCCTGGTACGGGCTTAGAATAGTACCATCCCATATCCTCCCATGGGTGTCGTATGAGGCGACTAAGGGAACTCTCGCCAGGGAAGCGGGCAGCAGCGCTTTTCCTGTGGAATATCAAATTACTGCGATCCCCAACCCGCCTGCCAAGTGTAGGGATTATGGCAAACACCCCAAAGCAATGAAAGCTTTGGGGGAGCCCTTTATCCAGCACTGGACCTCTATAGGCTGAAGGAGAAGAAGGAGTACACCAAAGTGATAATTGAAAAGTTAAATTAAAATAAAATGTTTGATTCCACATAACTTTGAACAAATGTTGCCTAATATTTCCTTGTTTTTGTATGTCAAAATATAGATTATTATTTATAATAATACATAATATTGGCAATACTTTCCTCGTTGTGGCGTAGGTTCAATAACAGATGACAGTATTTGACATTACATAATTACATTTATAGTCAGAGATTATTTGAGTTATTCTAGCTTTATTACATTACCTACGCAAACAAAATCATCATCGTCATCATCAACCTTTTTTATAGTCCCACTGCTGGGTACAGGTCTCCTCTCATACAGAAAATGCTTGCTCAATGCTGGTTGGCGATTTCAGACTTAAAGTCCAGGTTTCCTCAAGATGTTTTCCTTCACCTTCCGTCATTGGTGTCCAAGATATACTTAGAGAGTACATATAACTTTAGAAAAGTTACATTGGTACTTGCCTGACCTGGAATCGAACCCGCGTACTCATGCTTGAGAGGCTGGTGTTTCAACCACTAGGCCACAAACAAAATACGGACTCGAAAATCAAAGTATACATCATTATTTTTTGTTTGTATGAAACTCGATCCACGTGTCCAGTATTTTTAAGTAAAGAATCTATTTATCTTTATATACATTTCAAAAAGATGTCATGAAAAACCACAATGTTATGAGCTTGTTATCCTACTCGGCTGTCCCAACAAAAATATGGTCCACGCTCCGGTCGGGCGGGTGAGCGGTGCATAGACCTCTGACGTCAGCTGTTGCAATGTTTTTAAGAAAAAATATAACATGGTGTAAAAATTACTGGAATCGATTCAGTTGCTTATTCTGAACAAACTATATTCAGGTTTCGCATAAACAAAAAATACCTTTTTATAAGATAATGAAATGCAGTGGCAACAGTTATATGAGCAGTTCGCATTTCTGTGGTTATCACTCCTGACCACAACTGTCCGAGATACAGCGATACTCGACCAGTCCTCACCGTATGATCTTCCTGATATACAGTTTCCTTCAAGTTAATTTAAATACTCGGTAGCGTGTCAGCCAAGTTCAAGTTATGTATTACATTTCAGCAAACTGTTTAAATTAGGCGTTTAGTCAACCGCCTGGAAATAGTGCTTGTCTCCCTTCGATCTCTCGACTCGCATGGGGTGATTACAGTTTCAACCTAATCCACTTGGCCGGGATTGGTTACAGTTCCAAAATAAACTATAATTTCAGACTGTCAGTTCAAAGGCTACTGTTTAGTTACAGGGCTAGGCAGTTCGTTAAACGATAACGCTAATTAAACTAATTAGTTGCGAACTTGCGACATAAGTATACAACGTTATTTTTTTGTTTATGCGAAACCTGAATATAAGTAGTTTGTTCAGAATAAGTAACTGTATCGATTCCAATCATTTTTACACCATGTTATATATTTTCCCCAATAACTTTAAGAAATTGCTGTAGAGTGGTTACCGAGCGGTTACGAGAAATCATAGTACTTGTGTCGCGCGCCACAGCTGACGCCAGAGGTCAACGCACCGTGCTCGCCGGGCCGTGCGGAGCTTTGACCATTTTTTTTTTTTTGGGACAACCAAGTAGATTAGCAAGCTCATAACTTTTTGGTTTTTCATTATATCTTTTTGAAATTTTGTACATAGATTCTTTACGTAAAAACACTGGACACGTGTTTCGAGTTTCGCATAAACAAAAAATAATCCGTACTAATATTATAAATGCGAAAGTAACTCTGTCTGTCTGTCTATCTGTTATGCTTTCCCGCTTAAACCTCTCAACCGATTTTAATGAAATTTGGCACAGACAATCTTTAGACCCTGAGAAAGGACATGGGCTACCTTTTATTGAAAACCTTTTTTTTTGGGAAATCTAAAAAGCGCGATATAACCGAATTCCACGCGGGCGAAGCCGCGGTCAGAAAGCTAGTGTTGTATATCTATATCATCTCAGCCGAAAGACGTCCACTGCTATACCTTCTGCGGGTTCTGTGCTTTTCGGAATAGATATTCTATTGAAGTTACGATTGTGTTTTTAACTTATTTTTAATAATTACAGTATGATAAAACTACTAAAATTTTCTATCCCGTGTGATTATGGGTATAAAAACGTTTTTTTTTTTATATATATATTTTTTTATTTAAACGTTGCCGCGCTCTAGGAATTACTCCTGTTTCGTGTGTGCATTTACAAACTCCTGTTTCGTGTGTGCATTTACAAACATTTAAACACTCATACAGAATACCATACAAATATTTGTTCCGTGCGAGAATCGAAACCGCGATACGCAGCGCAGCAGTCGTTCGCTCAGCCACAGCCCACAACACTAACCGTGTCGTCGGTTATGTATTACCTACTAGCTGCGCCAAGCGGTTACACCCGCGTAGGTTTCGATATGCTCCGCTCCTATTGGTCGCAGCGTGATGTGATATTGCCTAAAGCCTACCTGGATGAAGCGGGCTATCCAACGCAAAAATAATTTTTAAAATCGGACCCGTAGTTCCTGAGATTAGCGCGTTCAAACAAACAAACAAACTGTTCAGCTTTATATTGGTCATAAAATATCAGTGTGCCAAATTTCGTCCATATCTGTAGTTTTGCGTGAAAGAGTATCATCCATCCATCCATACATACATAACTTTTGCATTTATAATATAGATACGTAGGAAGTAGAACTGATAGGATTAGGAAATATCATTAAAATCAATATTTTGGAGAATAACGCTTTGAGATATTGCGTAAGTACTGTTTGATCGATCTTTTTGTATCAGCATCCTTAAAAAGGTAGTGCATTCTTCAGTCACGTTTGGCAGGTAAATGTATTAGACCCCAAGGGTTGAGGTGTTCGTAAAATCATTCGGTAAATGATTGATGTATGAACGTAAACAAGGCAAAAAGTGAATGATCATAGCTGTAGGTGGCTTTATGTAATTTCTGCCTTCGGTCGATGGCGTTGTAAATTCATGTACATTTATTTTTTTATATTAGACAGTATCTAATATTCATGCATATAGGAAAGAGGGTCGTACCTCTATCCAAAAGACCTATAGTGCAGTTTTTTATAGTTTAATTTAGAGTCATATGACATACTAGCTGCACCACGATATGTTGTTTCGATATGTTTTTTTTTATATGCTCCGCTCCTATTGGTCACAGCGTGATGTTATATAGCCTAAAGCCTTCCTAGATTAATGGGCTATCCAACGCAAAAACATTTTTTCTAATCAGACCCGTGGTTCCTGAAATTAGCGCGTTCAAACTCTTCAGCTTTATATATTAGTATGGATTCATGTTTCATCAACATGATCATATGTCATATCATATTACATATTTATTCTTTACGTCTCATGTGTTTTCCAAATACGTATATCAGGAACCAGTCTCTCACAAAGGTGGAATTCAGCTGAGACTTTTCATTTTTGTATACACTATTACAAATCAACTTTGTGAAGAGAGAATAAATGATAAATTATTATTATTTTTCTTCTAAGATATTTCACATTCTTTCTCTCTCTAACTCTTCTCTCTTTTCCCAGGCACACTTCGCACATAGTCTTCGTGTGCGAGCCAACCCACGCGATAGAAAACGAGCGTGGTCGAGGATCCTTGCACTCCATCCGACGAGGGTCTCTGGACGTTCGTTCAGTCGCCTCCGATGGCTTGCGACGAACTTCTCTTGCGAAGCTGCAAGGGTTGCCGCTTGAAGCTCCCATTACCAAGGTATGCATAACAAATGTAAAAGTAAAACACATTGTTTTTTTAAGCTTTCATTTAAGCTGATTATTAATGACAGACCCTATCTTTCCCGAGTTTTAAGTCTTACTGCACAAATGACTTGCTAAATGAGGAGTTTTCCGACAGGTAGGTAACTTTTCAAAAGTCCTTAAGAGTTAGCGCTACCATAACTTTTGGTATTTTTTCTTAATTAGATTTGTTACGGTTAATTTAGTCTGTGGCAAGAAAGGACTGACAGTGACGGAATGTCATAAGTCATATTTTGATTCATCAGCATCATCAACCTTTTTATCGTCCCACTGCTGGGCACAGCTCTCTTCTCATACAGAGAAGGATTGAGCGTAATCACCACGCTTGCTCAATTATTTTGATTGATTTAAACAAATAAATAAACGTACTGGAAGACACAGCGTAGGGAGGCCCCCAACAAGGTGGACCGATAACCTGGTGAAGGTCGCGGGAAGCCGATGGATGCGGGAAGCACAAGACCGGTCATCGTGGAAAGCCTTGGGGGAGGCCTTTGTCCAGCAGTGGACATCTATAGGCTGAGGAAGTAGAAGAAGAAGAAACAAATAAAAAATGTGCAAATTACACTCATATAATATTACCAAAAGCTCCGCCTGCGCCATCTAGCAAGTCATAGGAAAGCTCCTAGAAAACTGGTCATTGTTTGAACTTCCATTGAACAATCTCACTATGTCACTGGTTTAAATTTAATGTAAGGAACTTATTCTTTGATACTATATGAATATTCAGTTCGGTAAAACGTATCCGACCTATCATCCATATATCCTTTATAGCACTAATTGTGTCTTAGATCGATCAAAATATCACTTAATATTTAGCAGAAACAGATTCTGGTGTCAATAATCCACGAGGACTCCTACAAATCACTTTTTTATGAGAATATTTACAACTATTAGGTAGTTATGGAAAGATAAAATATAGGAGCATCTGTCGTTCCAAACAAAAGAAATTATATTTTTATGCGACAGACGTGGGCCACAAAATTTTACTACTGTTTCATCAAAGAACATTTCAAACGATATATGAGTGTCTTTTATGTCCAAGTATTAATATTATAGCCTTTGTTTAATACAGTTAGTTGCAGTTACTTCTATCTCTCTACGGTATTAGCCAACTTTCTTCTACCTTGATAAAGTTTGTGGGCAATAAATTTTCATGTCCACTGATAGTCGCAATGAGAATATAGTGGTCTCGTAGGTAAGGTTACTTTCGTTAAATACTTTGAGTTCTCTTTGAATGTTACGTCTTTTATTATATGCAAGTCCTTTCTACACTTCGCCTTTCTGAGTAAGACAATCCCTTTGTTATTTCACTATAAAATTACTCGTGGCATGATATCATTAAATAAGTAGATTTACAACACATTTTGCTGGCAAATTGTGATTCAGTTCATGTTAATACATCCTTTATGTGATATAGAAACATTAATAGTGAAGCATCGCCCGATAAAAAGCTGTCAACTCTTTCACTTTGTAACATTCATCAGTTATTATGAAAAAGAACACATTAAAGCTAATTTTGAGGTTATTAAAATTTTATAAAATCTAAAATTTGTGAAAAATTACGGATAGAAACTATAAATTGTCTGTTCTTAGGTGATATCCCTGTTGTCTGCGGCAACGGAAGGGGCCCCTCCATCCACAGTGGCATGCATCGACAGGGCAGTGGACATGCTAAGGACCTCCGAGCTGTATTTACCTCAAATGCGGGGCAACGATGACCCCAGAATGCGTGGTGTTGAAGACCCCATCGCAACTGATCTCATCGGAGCCTTACTATCGGTGAGTTCAAAGACTTAGACTAAGCTTATCACCAAATTCCAGTACATATTTCGTATACAGTTCACAATGTGTAATAGTCCTTACCAAGACACGTAATGCCACCCCGCATATCGTCTAATTATTACAAAATTAATCTTCAAATTTATGTTGTCTGTGTGCATAACGATAGTTATAATTAATTATGATATTCCATCTAAGTAGATGACATTGGAGCAAATTCTCTTGTTCACAAACTAAACTAATTTTAAGTTATGTGCAACTTTTTCTTCCTATTTCATGAAGAAAGGGATAGAAGATAACATATTAGTTTAATCTAGACCTGAGTCGATCACGATTGATTGAATCATTTTGATTCGATCGCAACCAGTACACGAATGATCGAATCGCGGTTCTTAAAAAGATTCGATCATTTGACCCACATACTAAGCATACAAAAATGGACTTTATTTTTATAATATTACATTACTTAATTGCTTATTTGTAAAATGATCGAGTCTCCTTCCTAGAGATTCAATCATTTGACCCACGTACGAAGCATACAAAAATGAACTTTATTCCTATAGCGTTACATTACTTAATTGCTTATTTGTAAAATGATCGAGTCTCCTTCCTAAAGATTCGATCATTTAACCCACGTACGAAGCATACAAAAATGAACTTTATTCTTATAGCATTATAATGTAATGCTATAAGAATAAAGTTCATTTTTGTGTGTGTTCCGTTCGGGCGAATGGAAAAGGCAAAGGCATAGTACGCCATACAGCCAAGTCTTCAGTAATTTTTTTTCTTCATTAAATATCTATCCTAACTTATCCTAACTTATCCTAATTTATCCTAACTTATCCTAGCATAACTTAACCTAAACTAACTCCTTTCGTTTTACGCGTTTGGACGATAAGGAGCGGTTAAGCGTAAAGACATGATGAGGCCACTATGCTACAATATTTCACTGTTCTTTTTGAATTATTCACTGAATGCACTTTTTACTACATAAATCACGCGTTTTTATTTAGTAAACGACACTATAAATAATTTTAAAAGTCCAATGAAATATGAGCATGACTCATCTTAACATTCCCGCCAAACCTCCGCTGTCACTGTCCCTCCATAGACAGTTTAGACGCGATTCTAGACATGGCGACAAAAAGTACGTCGATTCGGCGCGGACTAATTTCACAGGTCTAATCTAACATTTTATTTTCTATCCTTTTCTTAATAAAATAGAAAGAAAGGGATGCACTGAAGTTAAATTTAGTTTAGTTTGTGAAAAAGGGAATCGGGGCCATTGTCATTTACACAAATGACATTGTATTTATTTTTTGTTTTTGATATACAGTATGTTAACTAACAGAGGGCGTTCCCGTTAACCCGAAATAGTATAGCATACATACATGCTAAAAAAAATATTTCCATTCGAAAACAAAATGTTTTAAATTTTTTTCCAATTAGAAAATATTCAATAAAAATTTTAAATTGACATGTAAAAGAAACACACTGTACACGCGAACATGAAAGACGGCAACGTCGCAATTTATTTATACATGACGACTACTATTTTGATTTAAAACAGGAGGTTTCAAATTTATTTCCAATTAGAATTTTTTTTTATTCGGATTTTTTAATGCTTATTTTTCTATGCTGATATTTTTATTTTAATCTATTAATGATATAAATTAACGAGTTTAAGGGAACGCCCTCTGTTATTTAACATACTGTATTATTGATTGTAGATAGGTATTGATTATAGTAAAGTATGCATGTAATTATGTTTATATATGTACTAACGGTGCTATTTATTTGTTTACGATCCTGTTCGCGTGGGGAAGAGGGAGCAAGTGAACTCTAGCCTATTCTTTATGGTAGGAGGTTTGGAATTTCAAGTCTCTCTATGTCTATACCTTCAAAAATATAGACTTTTTAGATAGTACATAGATCTTTATGATTCATGCTTTTGTTTCTTTTACACAGGGCTCATTTTTAAGTAATTACAACTATTATTTTTGTATCGTAATTATATGTATTGTACCTAGTTATTATTTAGTTCAAAATCGTTTGGCTTTCTAGAATAGCTACTACCTAACACGTAACGCCGGTAAAGATATTCGCACAATCTAACACACTGAGTATACAAATGTATATATAGGTGTATGTATTATGTTTTTAACGTATTGTTTGATGTTTATTTATATTTTTATATGTATTCAAACATAAAATGAACCCTGGGTATAATAAATTTTCGTCTAAATTTCAATTCTATCCAGTCTTCCGGAATGTGTCACTATAAAATACTGTGTGTAAAATTTTCAAGAATCTGTCTAACAGTTCTTAGCAATTCATGTAATTCTTTAAAAATATAAAATACTAACTACATATGTTCGTTCACCAGTCATTATTACTACTAAATTATACTAATAAACTGTTTTATTAATTTTGTGAATAATATGAGCCAATATTGCTGGAAACGTTAACAAAATAACAAAATCTAAGTTAATTTTAATATTTTAATCTTTCGGTGTGCCTCTAAAAACATACATATAGATTACTAAACAGAAAATAGCATGCATTCAAAAGAAAAATACTAAATCCATATAAAACTATGATTTGTAGAGCATGCTTCGAATCTTGTAGAATACTTAACTACACGCTGTGAAGAATATTAACTAATATATATATTCCATATAAATAATTATTTAAAACAAATGGTAATTCAATTACAGCAAGGACCGACCAATACGCTGTCCTCCCGACGAAGCAGCAACGACTCCACTGTCGTCAGATCGCAGACCAACAGAACCAACATCAAGCACAAGGTAACGGTCAGGAGTATGAATAATTAAAGTCTAATTTTTATATCTATGTATATTCACAAACAATATCTATTTGTCTTTGATATTTCAATCGACAATTAATGAAGTATTATTTGTAGAATAAAATTCACCTCTTACAGAATCTGTAAGCAAGAACTGTCAAAAATTCGAAACTATTCTTCGAATAAAATTCGAATACAAATC
The DNA here is from genome assembly GCA_017933935.1 of Sesamia nonagrioides. Classification (NCBI taxonomy): domain Eukaryota; kingdom Metazoa; phylum Arthropoda; class Insecta; order Lepidoptera; family Noctuidae; genus Sesamia; species Sesamia nonagrioides. The sequence goes on along the minus strand of JADWQK010002002.1, from coordinate 5,176,311 downwards.
AGCCCTATGTGTTTACAAACATATAAACTCACATACACAAACAGCCAGACCTAGAACAACTACCTGTAGGCCATATAAATGTTTGTTCCGTGCGGGGATCGAAACCACGACACGCAGCGCAGTAGTCGACCACTCAACCACTGCAACAACATGTCGTCTATGACACAATCTTAAAAAAATTACTGTCTTTTAAATTCATAAACATAGGGATGCATAGTGCCGATCGCCAGTTAAGTACTGTCTATGAATAGATTTTTTGAACCCTGTGCGTCCCCGTGTACAGTGTGGTAAGGGTATAAATTTGCTAGACCACAATGACAGCTGGATCGGCATTTGAATATGTTGACAAAAAAGGTCGAACGCAACTGTTATTCTTGTCAAAAAACACTTTCGTCAATTTTTTTATTCTATTATTTTGTTTTCTACCGTACTAGTGGGCGAATGCCTCCCTGTTTTCCTTCCAAACATATATTTTCATTATTTTCTATTTTCAAAACAACAAATCTGAACAATTAAAATTTTAGGATTAGCAACTTTAATTACACGATAGATTCTGTTATCGACAGTTTAAATACGATTGTTTATGGATACTTCCACTGTTTGATCCCAATTCAGGTTTTAGAATTTGTATGATTAGGATAATACTTATATTCAAATCAATTTCAATAGGCAATTTATTGTCGTTGCCTTTTTAGCATCTATCCCTCATTTCCTTGCAATAATAACACTTTTTATATCTACATACATATGTAGGTACATAATTATATCCGTCACTTGGGAAGTTTCGCCTGTTAATTTAACTTTACTTAAACTGCTCGATTGACCATTTTGTAATATTAATTAATAAATCTTCCTACATTTAGTCAGGTAGGTACAAACTAAGGTAGACTAATTCTAGGTTGGCACCTAATAATAGACCTTTTTGTGAACCGCGTTGTGCTACTATTTCCTAGAAGAGTGATAACCGATCCAAGTAGTTCTGTTTCCACTCTAATTTGAAATGATTCTTAAAATTACAGATACCTATTCATAACGTCTTTTAAAGATATGATGCTAACGCTCTTATAGGAATCCGTAGCTATACCTACTGTATTCATTATAGGTGAAAAAGCGCTTTTTCATTCATCAGTGTTAAGTGAACTCTAATATAGGCCACTATACTGGCATATGTTTGGTTGTCACTTATTAACGTTAAAACTCACAATCAGTAAGCCTCACCGCTATTTACTGTCCAATTTCAGACCACAGGCCAACTTCGCGAGCTTCTAGATACAGCCTTAAGCTGGGACTTTGAGATCTTCAAACTGGAAGACTTGACCCGTGGCCGACCGCTCGCACACTTGGGTCTCGCCCTCATGGGGGGGCGCTTCGACGTGTGCGCTGCGCTCGAGTGTGACGAGAGGACGCTCCTGCACTGGCTGACCATCGTGGAGACCAACTACCACGCTGTCAATACGTACCATAACTCTACGCATGCTGCTGATGTGCTACAGGTATGGTTGTTGTTAAATATAAATACTATATGTAAAGAAAACCCTGACTGATCCGTGAAGGTATTGTTAGGTATCGATAACAGATTCTACTAATGCATACAAAACCGGGCTAAAGTTAAAAAAAAAATCCCTCTAAAAAAATTAATATTATTTCGCAATAGGAGGTAACTTAATACATGTGCGGTAGGCAATAGGTACATGTGCGGGCGAAGGGGAGAACGGCACGCGGCACGCGGTCGCATCGCTCATAATAATACCGCCGAAAATGGTGTTGTCACTTTTTTTTTTAAATACCAGACTTTGGGGAAGTTGGAATTAATTCGCGGAATAAAAGAAAGTAAAATTTCATATTTTATTTGGTCATGTGTTTACCTACCTTTATTATCCTTATGGGCGGGACGGAGTTCTCTTTACATATTGTATATAGACAGACAGAGTATATTTTTTTTATTTCATAGTAGTTTATTTGTAAATTGTATAGAGCATAGATCATAAAACTCTTAATCCAATTTCGTATTACAATATTATCTTGCTTGGACAATGGACCGCATGTAGTTTGAATAAATAAATTATTAATGTATATACATTTAACATTTTACAAAATGATTCATCCCTTTCTCATGAATTCGAGACCTAAGTAAATAAAGCCTTTTATTTCATTCTAAACGTTGTTCTATTAAACGGATAACAAGGCGTCCTTCAGGGTACTACTCTCAGCTCTAATCTAACACAACTTTATATCTATTTGTTCTCATATTATTTCTTTACAGCTTTGTAAACCACTTTATTTCTACCTTCCAGGCGGTAGCATACTTCCTGGAGAAGGACCGGCTCAAGTCAGTACTTGAGCCTCTTGAAGCCGCTGCAGCTCTGATAGCAGCCGCAGCACATGATGTGGACCACCCAGGAACATCATCAGCGTTTCTGTGCAATGCTCGACATCCTCTGGCCGTGCTATACAATGATGTCAGCGTGTTAGAGTCGCATCACGCGGCCTTGACCTTTAAACTGACGCTTAGTAAGTGTAGAATTCTTTATTATTTTGCTATGGTCTCTAATAGATCCGAAGGATATTAGAATAGAATCTAATAGAACCGAAAGCAAAACAGTTATGTTATGAGTGAACTGAGATTAATCGTCGTCGTAACTGCCCTTGGTTCGTTTCAAAAATAAGCTGAGATTTTTTTTTAATTAGTAAAACATATTACAATCTGCAAGATTTTTTGAATGAAAAAGACTTTTCTGTTCCGACGACTAATATACATGTATAATAATAACAATGAATAATGTGAACTTTAATTAACTTTAATAATATAACTTTTATTTAATTACCTACCTATTTGACATAATTGAATATACTGTGATGTAATTTACTTTTGACTTTAGCTTTTTTCTTGACTGTATATTTGTATTATAATGTTACCTTGACATCAATATTATTATTCGTTTGCTTTGTATTTTGTTGCGAGACTTAAAGCGACTATTATACCAATTATGTAAAATGTAACCCTTATACCTAGAACATTTGTACGCCGTGATTGGCAAAACATGGACGCTCTCAGTATATGTATATTTTCAATACCTTGCATGTCTGTCAAATCAGTTAATGTAAACGCATGTTTGACAAATAAATGATCTTTATCTTTATCTTTAGTCTATATAAAATAATAAAAGAGTTTAAATCTATATGTAAATTTTCTCATTGATACTGCTGGTTAGGTCCCAAAAGTAAAAAACAGCGAATTCTCCACATTGTTCTCTACGCCTGTGTCATAAAAAACAGGGCATCATGGAAAAGGAAATCATGGTGACATTATGAAAAGACTGAAACTACGTCGTTCATTTGTCTCTACAGATGACGATCGAGTCAACATCTTCAAGAACCTGGACCGCGACACGTACAAGCAGGTGCGACAGAACGTCATCGACATGATCCTCGCTACGGAGATGACGAAGCACTTCGAGCATCTCGCCAAGTTCGTGAACGTCTTCTACGCCAAGTCTAGTGGCAGTAAGGAGGACAATATGCATACTGATGTGAGTAACAATATATTTTTTATTCTCACAATTGATTTGAATCAGTCCCTCTTCATACTAGGACAAGGTTATTTACCTGTCTGTTTATATTTATACCAAATTAATTGGACTAGGCGTAGCTTGTCTTTTTCTTCCATACTTATGCCTTTCATTGCCATCAAGTGGAGGAATTCTGTTATTTGGCTGAAAGGAATGTGTTATCCAAGATAATTTAGCTGTGACTATGTGTTGTATTTTATCAACATTTTATCAACTACGTAATACAAAGACAAATTCTCACATTTACATAAAATAACCAAGAAATTACTAGCAATACCCACCCACATCTTGCATACTCGCATGGTAAAATCTGGCACCAAGAGCCTTTTCATGTGCTTAATATTGAATTCTGAGTTTAATCGTTTACAGCAAGAACCACTAGCACTGGATACAACAGCGCTGTCGTCGCCTGAGAACGTGGTTTTAGTGAAGAGGATGATGATCAAATGTGCTGACGTGTCCAACGCGTCGCGACCGCAGAAGTTTGCCTTTGAGTGGGCCAGGAGGTGAGTGAATTGATTAATATCATGACGATGTTTACAAAATTCACCAATAATCCTAATATTCCAATTTATTTTGGGTCTTGTGTGATTTTTCACCTCCATCAGCCGTAATTTTAGCATGAACCCCATTTTGTTTTCATTTATTAGAATTCTCGTTATCCACTCATATTTATAACTTTTACTATCTAGGTTAAATCTCCACTACTGTATGAAACGAGTGATGGTCCGCCTTAATTGACTTATTAACATTTTACCTTGACTGAACAAACCAAGGTATCTGCCATCAAATCCCTATAACTTAAGTCAATTGTACTAAAACTGAACCCCACGTGTTCCAGGATCGCAGAAGAATATTTCCTCCAAACGGATGAGGAGAAAGCTAAAGAATTGCCGGTGGTGATGCCCATGTTCGACCGCGCGACCTGCTCCATACCACGCTCGCAGATCGGCTTCATTGACTACATCATCATCGACATGATGGAGGCCTGGGCTGGTGAGTGTTATTAACTACTAAATAAACAAATTTTACCAGAATGTGTAAGGTTTTAAAAAAATCACATTAATGTTAGCAGGAAACAATATTGTATTATGACTGATGAACTGATATTTGGGAGAACAGTAATATGAGGAATAAGAAAGGTTCCACTACACTGACCTGTGGGACTCCATAATTATTTAGTCGATAATCACTGCTTTTTAACATATTTTTATTATTTGCACATCAGAGATTTCTACACATTCTTCTCGATTTAGATAGTCGCTCCAACAGGCTTTCACTTTATCTCTTATTCTCCATATTTCTAGTTTCATAAAAGCAATTAATGGTCCTCAAAATCAAACGCTTAACTTTTGTCTTAACTTTGGATTGCACGAGACAAAGCTATAATCTGAAAAGTGAAATATCTCATGCTTGTTGATGGCTCCCATAGCTTGCAAGCTTTATGATTTCTACTCAGACGCTTAGCGTAAGTCTGACTATAGAACCCAGAGTATTCTAAATAAACTTGAGCACCGTCATTCGGAGGCTCCTTTAATGCACCTCACATGTGACTGCAACAAGGACCAGCTTTATAAATCACTGAACCAAATGATGTATGTTCCAGCATTCATCGACATGCCGGAGCTGGTGAACCATGCCCGCATGAACCACGCGCGCTGGCGCGAGCTGGACGAGGCAGGCGTCACCACGCTGGCCGACGTGCGGCGCGCACAGGGGAGGCAGAACGCCATAACGAGCGCGAACACCACGGCCGAGGAGTAATCACCGGCCGGTCACGTACAGGAATCGAGCAACACCACCCGCTGACGTCACAACATGGAGGCTCGGCAGCGGTCAGGAATGTTCGGCAGTGCGCGCGGGTGGACAGGTACGGATGTCAACGTTATAAGTCTGAAACGGATCATAGGCTGATGCCTGACGGATGTGTCCGATAATACGCTTATTTTATACTTATATATCCGTGTTAGTGTGGATATCACTAATTATAATTGTTGATATCTACTTTTTTAAGTAGTCGTATTTATTAGGTAATATTTAAATGAAACATATTTACTGCATCGATGTATCATTGGATTTTTCATTAACTGTCCACAGATGGCATGATTTTGTCTGGCTTTGTGTGTACTTAAACGTTTTAACTTGTGTGATAGAATATGTTTATTAGTGATGTGCTGAACTATACATATTGGCCTTATCGTAGCCCTGAACTTTATCGTATTGAATATGTCGAGTCAGGAGTCCTCATGTAAGCTTAAATTGTTCTATTAATAAAAGCAATTTATGACATGAATAGCAAATATGTAAAATTATATTTTATCTAAATATTGTCTGTGTCGTCTGTGGAATCATAGACAATCGGCATAATCCACTAATTGTTGTATTCAAGTTGCCATATACACGGGTAGGTATCTTAGCTACATAATATGTAATATTATTATCTTTTACAATGTCCGTGATATAAGTGCCATATTAATGATTGGCCATGTTTCTTTAACGATGTTATGATCACTTCTCACTGCATCCCATGACAGTACCTTCACCACACCTTACCATTTACTTACTGATAGAATATGATTCGTGTACAGTGAGGGCGTGTAGTGGCTTGACTTTTCAACCGAATTAAAATGGATGTAGAAAAACTTGCTTGTAATTGGAAGTTTTATCCATGGAATCTGAAATTCCCCGTCAACAGCAGTCAGAATCTTTAACGCCCTTACTTTTAAGAATCGCACCAAACTTGAAATTAAGTATTTCTCTACTTCTTATATTGTTATACTATTGAACAATTGGTCCATTTATACACTTGAGCTTTCAAAGAATTCCTATTTTTATAAAAAAAAACTTTTTGTAGTGCACACTTTCGGCCTCAATCATATCAAAATTCCAAATTTTCGAATGATTTTGATAGAAACAACTGTTGTACAATAAATCTACTTGAACACCTTTATTTCATTCCTGGGGAATATTTTATAACATTTTATACTTAACAATTATAAAAGTTAATGTTATTTATTAATAGATATATTAGAACACTTGAATATTTCTTTAATAAAATAATTTATTGTATTCGAATAAGGTCTAACAGATATGTTATAGAGATTATTGAATGATGTATTCGTCTATATGACGCTGGTATTTAAGAGTCGTACTATAATAGTTGATACTACAATTGTAAAGAAACCATAAAAAAATAAAATACGCTTCCTTGTGCTCAATGTCAATACATAGCGGTTTAATGATATCTAGTGTTATACATACATACTATTTCAATATTCATCAACTTTATACATATTATTACGTAGTTCAATTTGCTGCTGTGTACCAATATTGTGCTGTATTGGTTAGGTCGTCGTGTTAAATCTCATATTATATTCTTTAATTAATTAATCAATAATTAATATGAACCTACCAAAACGTACTTTTTTCGCCTACTAACAAGTTCTAATGATCAAATTAGTTAATTTTTTGTTATAGTTAGCTCAATTTAATTAGATTTTAATGATTATAAAATCTTGATTTGGGATTGTCCTGTGGTGGAAAATTGTGAAAATATTTTCGTCCTCTGCTAGTTATATTTAGTCTCCTACAGCCGTTTCTACATGTTTGTGTTACTGTAGAAGAACAAGACCTAATCTAACTGAATTCTATTTATATTGAGTTTAATGTAAGTTGGTCATTTGAGAAATTATAACTATTAAGGTACCGGGGGCTGGTCCCCATATTTAAATGTGAAGAATAGATAAAATTACATTGTTGTGAATTTTATATGCGAGACGAGTGCTATGCATAACTTGTATAAGTACCAATTAATTAATGTTAATGTAAATGAATAAAGATTCAAAACACTTCACAAAGAAGTGACGAAACATGCTTGTTTTATTTGTTAACCTATTGGCTACGTCAGCTCTACCCAGTACCCGCTCCGTACAGACGCACCAAGTGTGCCCCCAAACATTCGAACATGAACATGAATACGGTAGTTGATTGAAAAAAACTAATTAGTCCGTCAATTAGATTTCAAAAAAATACTAAGCACATATTTTTTCTTTTTTCATATAAACAAAAAATGAAGACGACACGGTGCGTTGAAAACTCGTGTGACGGCACTCCTTGCTACACTTTTTACCAACGAGTGACATCAAAAGCCCCCACTCCTGATCTTTGATGCCTTTTTTATTTGTAAATTTTTATTAATTTGATAAAACAAAATATACGTATTGGATAGGTATATTTCGTTTTTTTCTTTAATCTGAAAGACGGACTAATTAGAATCTTTTTTTTTACCCAGGAGACACCCACAACTGAACCCTCGATCATGCGGATACTTCTTGAGTATACGCAAGAAGGTTCGAGCATCCATGTATGCCAACTAGAAGCCGAAGCTCAAACATGCATTAGACTACTAGCGGCACCTTGAGAACGGACGAGAATGCTCTGTTATCTAACAAGGCAACCGGTCAAGATCAATTAAGCCATCCTTGGCGTGATACGGAATAGTATGGCATGACAGATTGTGGTGCCCTCCATTAAGCGGAATGATCGCTGAACTTTATTTCAACTAGCTTAGCAATCATAATTCCTCGACACAAGCTGACCCATCCAATCGTCTCGTGGGATGCAATGGCGTGAAGCGTCAACCCGTGAAATGAAACGGTATGACACGTCATTCCGCAGCACCGCGCGGCGAGTGGTGTCATGCCACAGCATGTCGCGGCATCGTGGTATTGAAATAAAGTATAATGAATTCTTGATGCTGTCTGACAAGACGTCCAATATCACGCTGAACAGAAACGGACTAAGGACGGATCCATGGTGAACTCCGACGGTGATGGGGAAGGGTTTAGTGTCGCCAAACTCTGCATGTGACATGTTTGCGGATGAATTGCATAAGATTATGCGGGTGTGTCTGATATTCTGTGAAAGAAATTATGCGAAGGAGTCCATTGTTCCATGTTCGTTTATAATTTTGTCCCATGTTAATTGACGTAACTAGTGTTGTACTGTATTAATTAACTAGTCTATAAATAAATAAATCATTACATTAATCTAAATGAATAATTTACAGGACAATCCATTGATATAATATTAAACAGATATGATATGTTCTAACAAACTAACCGAAATAAATGTGCCGTTCGCAGCAACAGCACACATATGCAATTTTTTTATTCTGCGTACATTTCACACGTTGGTAGAGTGTGAGTAAGATGGGGCGCAATCTAAAGCATAGAGAAGAAAAAGATGGCTAGCGTGTGTCGTTTGCGCTTAAATGGCACACACGCGCGTATGGAACGTGTGTATCGAGAGTGACTAAAGCGAGATACTGGATTTACCTTCTTTTGTACGCTTTATTTTCAGTGCGCTAGTGACTTATCTACCTTAGTTTAATATTTTATCAATGGGACAATCGCAATTTTGCGGTTGTTAAGGTCATCACACAAAAGCTCAGCGCTGGATCGGATCAACGCCGGCTCACCTCATCGACATACCGCCAGCCAGCTAGTAGGCGCATGAATGAAGTTTTATGACGATGCCCATTCGGCGCCAAGCTGAAATACTAAAAGCTTTATTTGAAGATACTGCTTACCGGTAGAATCTAATCTCAAACGATAGATCAATCTTAGTAGATTGGCCGTTATAATTTGCCGACACATTAGATAAAAAAAGCCCAAGGGGAAAGGAAAGAAAGAAAGGATTGGCCATTGCTTACCTAAATACGCATCGTCATTTAACAATATTCGTCCTATGACGCCTTGTTTTCGAGATATTTTATAAAGGTTGTCTATAATGTGATCGCTCTTAGCGATAAAGACTGCCCATTGTGTCACCTTTTGTAAATTATTCATATTTATTTTCTGATAAAAATGAACTTAAAAACGTGATTCAGGATTAAATTATGCCTCACATGTAAGTAAATGAAGTATTCTATGAAGATTAAAAAAAAACCAGTAGTTTCCATAAAACATTTTATTATAAACAATAATTATTTTAAAAAAAACATACTCCATATAACTTATTACAATTCCAACATTGCGGTATTATAAATGCAATATATTTACACTTCCACTCTCGTTTTTACTTTTACAGTGATGTAATGTTGACCACCAACCTTTTTACTACAGACAAGAAAAAAGTTACTAGTTCAACATTACTTAACAGCAAATAATATATTACTTTGAGACATAAACATGAAGTTCTATACAATTATATATATTTCAAATTCATCAGAGTAACGTTTCTTTATTAAACCTATTTTGATTGTATACAAAATCAGATAATCGATAAAAAAAAAGCTGGAATGGAAGTCTGCTTCACTCAAGTAAAGTAACATTAATAAAAACTATCGTTATTCGTTTATGTGCACAATAAATAGTTTTGACCAAACAAACGATCTAGAAAGTCCTAAAAGTCTGAAGTAAATAGAAGGAATAAAATAAATAAATTTCAAAATATTTAATCACCAATCAGTACTTAGTCTTATCACTATTAAATTATTTCTGTCACATGTACAGAAGACAGCACAGCAACCTACTACAATCTGTCATATTTCTTAATTCGATTTTCAACTTTATCTGTAAAGCATTAAGACTCAAGGTTCTTTGGGAATATTTGACAGTTTCGGGTAGCTTGACCTGCTGCCCTCCGTATATAAGCTAACTCGTCTAGATATTATTTGGTCAAAAACCGAAGTAACATATATAATATTAAGAACTACATTTATTTAGTCCCACCCTGTACATGAAATGGATTAAGAGGTCGCGGACTCGATAAGAGGTTAAGAAACACGCGAAAAGAGTATTAAATGATTGGGCAAAAAGGAAAAAGAAAGGGATTGATTTCGCTGAAAAGGATTTTTTTCTATTTTGGGTTCCGCTCCCGAGCCCGCGGCCCCAGAAAGTGCTAAAGTACTTGTTTTTCTTTCGCGAACTTATCTAACTGAACACATCAAACTATCACCATCCTTGAATATTACTCTCTTCTCTTCACAAAAAACAAGGCCCTCTATAAAAGATAAGTACTAATTTAATCTTCCCGCTTGCTATACAGTTTTTCAATTATTAGTATAATATTGTTCAGCCATAAAGTTCAATTCGGCGTGACAGTCTAAGTCAGGTACTTGCACGCGCCTTGGAAAAGAAATTTTGTCATCTAGAGATTCCTCAGTTTAGACTCTTAATATGTTTTAAGTCCAATACATAATATTAAAGAGTCACAATATCCACCCAACACTTATAACAAAAAGGCATTTTATCGAAATATTAACAACCGAGTCCCCTCGATGCGTATGGTAGTTCAATAGGGGAGCAATACACCAGCCGTGTAATTGATATAATTTTTTCCCACAGCCTATATTAAAAATGACACTATCGATACAGCCGAAGTAACGTCAGCGTCAAACTCTATGACTGCTCTGCGTGGTTACTATGAGTTTTCATTCTTTTTTTTATTATTAAATTATAAACTAGCGCTTGACCGCAATCCCGCCTGATGATAAGCAGTGACGCAGTCGTTGATGGTAAAGCGCACTAGTTTATTAAGAGCCTGAATAGGCTAGCCTTGAAGACACTCAAATTTTAGTCCAACGGAAACACCGCCGCTGGTAAACTGTTCCAGTCCCTCATTCGAGACTCAATCGTCGATATCGGGCGCGTTTGGCGCTGTCATTGGTTGAGAGTTCTTACAACCTTGAAGTGGGCCAATTGATGAGTCAAACGCAGTCGAGTCTCGCAATGAAAACTCATATTAGCCACACTGAAATGCGCTACATGTTGCGAAGTCCCGCATCCCTCATCCCGCGATCACGTGTTCAGAGCCGCCACAAAGTTTGCATCGAGCTGTAGTATTTCTCTCATAATTCTCACAATAAAAGCATCTTTTTAATACCTAAAACAGGTTCCGTATTACGAAGTATTAATTCCATCATGTTTCGAGTGCAAAAAAGGGATGGTGCTATCGATAATGTATAGCTCCAACTCTATCTTACACTGGAATCATTATTGTATAGATTTTATTATATTGTAACACTCAACGACATACATAATATTTTACAGTATGTTCTACATTCCTTTACACATTAAAATACAATTTACAAGGTTTTTTAGATATTTGTTTTAAGAAATTGTTCTTATTGAAAAAAGCTACTAAAATATCTATGTATATGCATAAATTATAATAAAAAAGCAAATAATCATTTTAATATTCAGAACCAAAAAGTATTAAGCATATTAAAAATTGAACATTTTGATCTCACAGCTAATTATGACACCAATATCCAGCACAATTTAAAAAAAAAAATGTTATTTATGTCAAAACAGGCGGACACGTGACTTCCTCTCTTTCTAGCTCGTAAGTCAACATATAGTATTATCTCACTCCGTCAAATATATTCGTAAAAAACCTATAATACACGACATCGAATAAAAACCGTCCACTCATGCCCGGGTCTATTTTCAAACAAAAATCTTCCAACAATTTTGTTTAAAAATCAGACTGGCACCGAGATCGCGAAGAAAATACAATAGAACAGAGTACTTTAAAACAGGAATCATTAACATCACCCTGAACAAAACCTTTAACATTACATAAAACCTATTTAAACATTTAATAGCACTACACTTCGTTGGGAATTCTCAGTTCACAGTTCAGATTTTGTCCTTTTCTCACCAACGGAAAAGAAAAACAAAGGTAAATTATTTCGATTCTGAGAAAATTATATTCGAAAATACGAAATGTAGTGCCGTACGGGCTGTATAGAATAATAATTGTTCACCTGATGTAGACCAAGTGAGAGCCATTATTCTGTTGGGAGGTGGGTTGTCCTCCGGCAGTGGTGTCGCGCCGCTAGATGGCGATGGGTTTGTCACGACACTGTTCGACCACGTAGTTGGTGAACCGCTTGAGGAACTTGGGGTACTCTCGCTTGTACACCGCGCGCAACACGCCGGCCGGCGCCCAGCCACCTGGGTTCACTGTAAGGGAAAACAAACGTTAGTCTAAGATGTCATCATCATCTCAGCCGCATCCAAAGCTTTAGAGTCTGGGGTCTGCTTTACCAGTCTAACTACTACTTTCTGTGAAGCGACTGCCGTCTGACCTCCACAATTCGGAGGCCATACCAAAGCATTGAAATTAGACCAATTGTTAGACTTTTGAGGGCTCCAACAACCCGTAACGATTGCTATTAGATGTTCGTATGGCAACCGGGACCAACGGCTTCTCCTGTTTTCCGGACACGACCAGTCTATGACCAGTCTATGGACCGACTGTTGGTGGACCAACTCTTTTGCTATATCAGTTTAGATAGTTAACAAAAGGTAGATAAAAATCCACGTGAATAAGTTAAGTATCAAATTTAGTCTGCTAACAAAGTTTTTTTTTTACCTTTTGTAACTGATTAAACTGATGAACATTTAAACTAACATAGACAAACATCCAGACCCAGAACAACTACCTGTAGGCCGTACAAATATTTGTCCAGTGCGGTAATGGAACCCGCGGTCATTTTTATTTTATCTTTCTGAGGTCCAATAAAATAAATATAAATGATAAAGACGCAACCAAACGCTGCCATAAAAGAAATAATAACACAAGCACAATATCGATAGTAAGGAAGCATCACAATTTTATTATTTTTGAATACACAAACAATTAAATGGTTTGTTTTTTCTAATTCCACATTATTGAATACTAGCTTTCCGCCCGCGGCTTCGCCCGGGTGGAGTTCGGTTTTATTGTGCTTTTTAGATTTCCCTCGGCAGTGTCAATTTTTTTCGTGATAAAAAAGTATCCTATTATTTAATCTGGACTTCTAAAGGAGATGTTTCATTTTGGGTCACCACTATGTACCGCTATATAGATAAAAATGAAAAAAATAAAAGATTTTCATAAAAAATACTACTAAATTAATTTTAATAAAAATACAGGTATATATGATTCATTATTTGAAACGTTTTTTAGTGAGATAACCCTTTATTAAGTTAGCCATGATACTTTTTATGACGTTTGATTGGCGACTTTGACAGTTCTATTTTCCCGATGTGTTCGTGTCGAGTGTTGATTTGAGTTGATTGTGTTTATTTAATAGGCCGTATGTTCGGAAATCATGTTTTGTTTTTTTCGCAATCATATGGTAGATAATATAGATACGTTAGCCACATCGTTAGATACATGACACGCCAATCAAATGTCACTGTCAAAATCTTATTTCGCTTATTACTGACCACCATATTTATTAGTAGTTGTGTTGCACTCCTTGGCTGAGTTAAATTAAATCTGTATAAAAACTAAGCCAAAATATAGGAAATTAACATTAAAAACAGTTAACTATAGCGTAACTATACCTAGCATTAAGTGTACAATGTGCTGGCCCAGGCTTCATTCATTTTTGAAACATCTCCGTTACGTCTGCATAATTTCAAAGCAATTGGTTCAGTAGTTATGGCGTGAAAGCGGAACAAACAAACAAAGTCACTTTCCGATTTATAATATTAGTAAAGATGTTTAGTACGTATATGTACTTAGTTATATGTACTTTCTAAGTATATCTTGGATACCAATGACTGAAGGTGAAGGAAAACATCTTGAGGAAACCTGGACTTTCAAGTCTGAAATCACCAGCCCGCATTGAGCAAGCGTGGTGATTACGCTCAATCCTTCTCTGTATGAGAGGAGACTTGTGCCCAGAAGAGGGACGATAAAAAAAAGGTTGATGATGAGGATACTAACAATTGCATAAATGGTTTCTTTCTTTAAAATTCCACATTATTCAATATGTGTATGGTATAGTCCAAAACTATCGAGAATGTTGAGAGCGGTGATTTTTGTATAATAACATTACCTGTACTGCAGTAAGCGATGTCTGTGGTGATGTTATGCCTCGTGGGCTGCTCGCCGGCCGGGAACGTGGTGCGGCACGCCAGGCACACAGTCACGAACAGACGGATACACGCACCAGTATTTGACTGGAACAAGGAAACAGTTGAAATATTAAAACCTGGAATAAAGGTATTTTTAGGTGTAAGGGTATTTTAATTTTAAAAATACAGTGTTATTTTCTCTTTTTATACGAAATCTGAATACAGTTTATTCAGAATAAGCAACTGAATCGATTCCAATCATTTTTATATCAATCATGTTATTTTTTTTTCCAAATACATTTAGAAATTGTTGCAGTGTAACCGAGCGCAGAAGTCGACGTCACAGGTCAATCCACCAGCTCATAATTTTGTGGTTTTTCATGATATCTTTTTGAAAATTAGTATAGTAAGGGTCAAAAGTGGAGTACCAATTTTGACACTTATTGTTAATGCAATAAAGTTCAAAAGTGGTAATGCTTTTTGACCCTTACCTGTAAATAGATTCTTAACTTAAAAATACTGGACACGTGTTTCGGTTTTCGCATAAACAAAGAATAACGTTGCATAATTTTTTTTATATTTAAAGTTTCCACAACAACGTTGCATATTATGGCATAGGAGCGAAGAGTCAATCACGTTAAACACAGCAGGTGACCCGAATTAAGATTTCCGATAGTTGATGTAAAGTGCTTGATAATTCTTGCAATCATAATTTGTATATTAACTTTCTTCGTCCTGTTTGAGAAGGCTACATTTGCATCGTTCATTATCTAGCACAAAACGATTTTCTTTTTATTTGATTTCTAAAATAGAGAGAGGGAGAGATAGTGAGAGAGGGGGGGAGATAGAGAGGGTGAGAGAGAGAAGGAGAGAGAGAGGGGGGGAGAGGGAGAATACTCTTTACATTCTATTAATTTTCATATTTGTGTTCTGTAATAATATAAGGTATATTATTACACACAAATATGAAGATTTTACAAAGGGGTGACACAGGGGACCGTCTTATCGCTAAGAGCGATTTAAAAGGCTGCTTACGGAGGTTGCAAGAAAATTTAATTACAATCTAGATAATTAGGTACAATTTACTAACCGGATAATCCGCATTGGTGGTGGAATGATTAGTGACGGCGTACGTATTGTCGCTGTCCTGTCTCACGTGCGACCAGAACAGTGCATCCCGCTGCGACGCCGGCCAGATGCGCTTGAACGTCTGGTGGAACACGAGTGCGTCGGACGAGATCTCCTCTACTATTGTCATTGTTTCTAGTGTGGCTGGAACATAAAAGGGTAACCATAGGTATGTTTAATAAAATCCAACGATGGAGCATTAGAAGAAAATGCTACAAAGATAGTAGAATTGTAACGGAGCTTCGCCTCCGCTTCCGTTACTGCGGAAGTTCCACAAGAAATCGTATCTTCGCTTCCGCCTCCGCCTCCGCACAATTTTTCCGGAGTTATAACTCCGAAAAATTTGTCCGAAAAAATTGAAGAGGCGGAAGGCGTTATAACGGAGGTTTATTTACGCATTTATAAAATAAATAACGCGAAAGCTGCGACGCTCGACAATCGTCCAGCCGCGTTTGAGCGCGAAATGGTCAAGAATCAACTAGTGCGCGGCGGGAATTCGGCAAACACAATTTGTTTCTCCTTAATTTTCATTAAAAGAAGGTAATATTTTTTGACTAAGTATACTACTATTAATGTACGTATTTAAAATAAAAATGTTGTTTTAATTAACCATAAATTTCAATTTATTCTACATGTGCTTTCACCTCCGCCTCCGCCTCCGTTAACCTCCGCATCCGCGGAGGTGAGACTCGTCGCCTCCGCATCCACCTCCGCTAACAAGCCTCCGTTAAAACCCTAAAAGATAGTACCAACTGTTCGGCCATATTTATTATTAATCAGCAAGAACTACCTATTAGTCGATTCTTTATTCCAAGCTTAAACTATGATGATTAAAATGAAATGATAACTTTGATTGTTTGTTCCCAAAATATTTGTTTTACAACCATTTTAATCTCTCAGAATCTTTCAGTTTGTGGGTTAAAGCTCATCCCTAGTACTAAACTTAGATAAAAGAATAATCTCTTTTGGACAAACTGATTTCGTCATCATTATCAACATATTAGTAAGCCTCACATGCCATTTATTATTGGCTTAATTCCTTAAATTTATTAATGATATTCTCCTGAGAAAGAATAACAAAACCTGCAAAGATTTGTTGTTATGAAGAACGATATTAGCATAATACATATTATCAAGTAACAAACTTATTATTTATATATTTATAAAAATACTGACAGTCTATAATATAATCCCACACGAAATTCTGTCAATATTTTATTTCTTGTAAATCATAAATGTAAAATCTTTAACATTTTAATAATTCATGAATTACTTTTGCCGCGCAATATTGCACAAATTTTCGTTCGCCACAGCTCTTAGTTTCATCATTCGACGAAAGTATGACAACTGAGAGATTTGTTAATTTATAGCTGACTATCGAAACTTTCTTCATTCCGTATCGCCAAGTAATTTGCAGTCTTCGGCTATAAGATATTTGATTATACAAAGCAATTAGTACAACGTGAAATATTAGTAAAAGGAAAGTAAGTAGGTATATCTAATTCATTTAAATTAATAAATTAATTTCTCTTTAAATTTTATTTTCTGCAAGTAGGTTTGTACAAACAGCAGCGCATCAAAATTTCAAATTTGTTTATTATGTTTTCAACCTTAATATTTGACAGTTTCTGGTAGCTTGGCCTGTTGTCGTACGTACAAACACTTTTACAAGTCAAAAACTTGTACAAGATACTTTCACAGTCTCTTTGACTTAGACCATGAAGTCTGAAATCAGTCTGAACTTTATTCAGACTGACTTCATGGTCAGATCATATGAAGAAATATCTTCATATGATCTGACCATGAAGTCAGTAGTTGATAGATATATTTTTTTCTAAGGTTTGTGGCAGATATCTGGCACTCACTGCTAAACAAAATATCAATATTTTACAATGTCGTATGTGCGTCCTTCTTGAAACAACAATGAGTACCTACGTCGATGTGAGTACCTATGTCAAACTAAATAAACCTAAGCCTGATATAGCATAATCAGTCTATATATCTGTAGTCATCTTAGTAAGAGTAAAGCTCCCCACCCAACACCGCCCGAAACTAAGACGACTACTCGCAGTACACGCGGTGACAGCTAGCAGGCACCCAGAAATCCACGCGGCGACAGCTAGCAGACGGCCAGTTATCCACCCGCCGACCGCTCTTGTTTTTCACGATAGACACAGTTCCCGACACGCAATGCTTGAACTAGCAATTATTGCTATTGCACTTGAGGATGAAGAGAGAAGCGCAAGAAATAACAGATGAAGACTTTGGGTGCATAAAATGCTGAAAGCAATCGACTAAGCGGCGACGGCGCGGCGACGGCGCGTCGACTGCTAGCATTAAGCGCACGGACACCGCACGTCTAAAACATGCGGCCAGCGAGGCAACAACTACATAGCAGTCTGACGGCGGCAAGCTCGCTGACAGCGAGCTGTCTGCTAATTTATGATGCTAATGTAAAATATATCTAAAGAGCAATATTTAAAGTCCATTTTTAAATAATATTCTTTTGCCGAGTGGGAGCAGAGTCGTGGGAGAAAAGTTCAAGCCGGCCCAACATAGTTGAGAAAAGTCTAGGCAGATGATGATGATGAAGGAACATTTATATGCTGTTAGGAAATTACATTTAGCTCACGGATTGTTTTATTATGTTTGTTGGGGCTGCCCCGACTTTGCAGCGCCTCGGGAATATTTGCCGATGCCCGTGTCGACTGTTTTAACACGACAATGCGAAAGCGGTGCGCGTCTCTGGGGCGCTAGCTACGGATCACCTCCCACACTATGCTGAGCGTATTTGCGAATAGGTCTGATTGTCAGTATATTAACCATTGTTATATGATTCATGTACTGACAAACAAACAATTGACTCAGAGGCAGGCGTATTACTAAATATTTTCTCTTTATTTATTTTTAATGTTTAAAATTTTGCATAATATATTTGTACATGGTAGTTGATTATGTTTTATATATTTGTATTTCTGTATTTTATATTGATTGCGTCACTGCTTACCATCAGGCGGGGTTGCGGTCAAGCGCTGGTTTATAATTTAATAAATAAAAAAAATAATATTGTATTGTTTGTGTTTGTATGGGCTTTGATGCCCGAAATGGATGGATAAATAAATAAAATAAATAAAGATAATCTTATCCTAATACTCACTTTCCCACTCATATCGGTAGCGCGGGTTGAAGAAGTAGTGACACATCTCGCGCGCAGTCACGCCGCGCACTTTATGCATCGCTTTCAGAGGATCAGTCACCATGCCATCCACTTCCATCTCCCTGAGAATGTATACAAATTGAGCATCCTGGAATATATGGAATTTGTGTAACGTGGATAAACCGTGTTGTGTGCATGCAAAGCTGACCCTCTCATATAAGTTCGAAAATTCATAAGGATTCTGTTACACAAAGCCAAAACACCAACATTTATATGTATGTATATAAATGGTAAAATAAATAAATAAATCATACTACACTGACTACCAAACCCGACGGAAAAATGCTTTACTATTTATTTACAGTATTTGTGTTTACCAATCCCAGAAAAAATAATAATAATATTTATTGACATAACGAAACATACATTAGAATACACAGATTAACTAAATGCTAACTATGGCATAGAATAAAGAGGGGAAGTAGGTTATCTCCAACCCAATCCGCGATTTAATTAGGGTTGACGACTGTCCGCGCTTCGTCGGTTACGGTTGTCGCCCAAACCGCTAACAAATATTTATAGACTAAGAGCTTATGTTTAAATTATTTG
Source organism: Sesamia nonagrioides (assembly GCA_017933935.1). Classification (NCBI taxonomy): domain Eukaryota; kingdom Metazoa; phylum Arthropoda; class Insecta; order Lepidoptera; family Noctuidae; genus Sesamia; species Sesamia nonagrioides. Next base: position 5,156,989 of record JADWQK010002002.1, on the reverse strand, counting down.
GTTAGTATTTAGTTTACATATACCAGTTAGTTTTTTTTTTTTTTTAGTAATTTTGATTATTAGTTTTGTACACATAAAGAACATTGTTTATTTTTCATTAATACAAATATAAATAATACAAACATAATATCTATTGAATCACACATTTAATACAAAATTACAAATTAGCTACAGAAAAATACCTACTTTCTTCGGTTTCGACTATTACGAAACGCGTTGTGATTAAACTTTAATATATAATAAATATCCGTATCCTTGCAAATAACTTTTAGAAATATAATTTGAAAAATATAAATCTTTTATTTGTTCATAAATAGACATACCAACTTTGCAGTTTATGTGGTCATTTTTAAATGCTTTTTGGAACATCTGCTCCATCCTCTTAATAATATTTTCTACAAAGTCGTCAGGTGGAACCACTAATAAAGTTTGGTTTATAGAATAATTTTTGTAGTGAAGATACCTCGATTCTGCACTTAAATTGCAAACTTGCTGATTAGCATTCAAATACGATTTAAGTTGTTAGCAATCCTCGTGACGATCCATGCATTTTTTTAACAAGAACACGTGACGCGCGACCCTCGTCCGGTGCTAGCCGCGACTAGCGCACTGATAGCACTCTAATATTGTGTTTAGGTGTGCGTGCGGCGACCCATAGATACTAAGGCGCACACATACAAGCCGCGCGCTGTCTGTTTGTATTAAGATAGCCTACTCTGTCCCTCTTTATACTATGACTATGGTACAGAAATCTGTATACAGATATTATGACTCCTGGCCCCCTAATAGGCGAACACATTTTGGTCAAATGATAGCGACTAGTTGGGATCAGTTAGGATCGTTTAGACCGCCCATTGGTCCGTTCGGTCCAAACGATCCCAACTAGTCGCAATCATTGGACAAAAATGTGTTCGCCGATTAGGGGGCCGCCTCTTATACACCGCATGTAAAGACAACTCGGAAAGGCTACTTACTACCCGCTTAAAGCTGATTTACTAGAAGTCACTTTAGTGGTCAACAACTAATACCTAAGTTGGGCGGCACGCGCTTGCGATAGCCAAATGCACCGCATATTGCCGACAAACTGTCCTACCTACGCTACTGTCTCTATATCGGTTCAAGTCAAAGAAAAGCGTCGGCAAAGTGTACTCTTTCTGACCAAAAAATAAATGATGAAAAAGAGCAGTACAAACGAATGCAACTGCAAAATGCCGCTCCGTCTGGTTTAATTTAATGGTTTTATTTTCGACAAGATAATAATTCAAATAATTTTTCTTGTCATGTGTTATAATTTGTAAGTATTTTAATAAATAATAGAATCTCTTGCTTAGTATTCTGAAGTTTATTTCATTTTCCTACTTTGATGATTATTGGTCTTAATTTTGGCCGGCAGTGTACAGGTAAGGGTCAAAAGTGCATAACCACTTTTGAACTTTATTGCAATAACAATAAGTGTTACTCCACTTTTGACTCTTACTGTAAATTTCTTTTGAATTTCTGTAAGGGCGTAACACGTACGTTTCTGTCGTGCAGCAGAACCCTCGATTGGGAGTTCACACAGCAGCTCGTGTGGTTCACAACTGGTTCTCGTCTTTCACACAATATTGTCTACCGGGTTTTACGCAAAAATCGACAGCGAGCATATCATCAAGCTTACCTCAACCTAAGCTCACTAATTTATGCCTATATCATTGGATAAATAAGCTTCTTTGTTATTATCAATCCTTATCGGAATCGGTATTTTATGAGAATTGGCCATTAACTTATTTCCGATACGAACTTAGTGAATCATTATATAAATAATTTTATATATATGATATCAATGTTGTCGAAGGCGAAAAAGATAGACTTCAAATTTCAAGGCTGTTGGGAACATCATTTGTTTTGATAAGCAGAATGTATTTTTAGTTATCAGCGGGATGGCGCGGGCGGCGGTAGCGGAGCACCCCCACGGTTGTGTCCGATATTGTAGGTATATTCACACAGACGCAGCATGGCGCCCGCGACTTTACGGGCGATCGTGTGTAAGACAAGTCGGTGCCTACGTACTGTGGGGCTTGCGTACTCTAAGTTGATTACCTAAAGTTGGTATCGCGTTATTTGCAATACATTGCGCACTCGAAAATTGAATTTTCTGTAATAGCTCAATAACTACTTAAATCATCATCATCATCATCTCAGCGTTTATCCCGGTTGCATCCGCGGCTTTCGCGTTGGAGCTCGGGGTCCGCTTTCTTACTCAATTTCCTCCGTTTCGCGCGATCTTTAGCATCCTTTGGTGTGAGATTGTTGGCACGCATGTTATCTCTTACAACGTCAAGCCAGCACTTCTTTGGTCTCGCTTGTTCCGGCCCGGCGGAGGCGCCATGGCAAGACATTTTCGACCCACGTAACATGCCGGTTTTCGTAATAACTACTTAAATGATTATCATATTTTTATTAGTGGCATTTGGTCTAGCTTTTTGCGAAGTCTGCGTTATCATGTCAGAGACACCTATTACATTATAAGTAGGTACCTAATACATTATGGTAATATACATACATATGTAGGTATCTATTTATTATATATGTAACTAGATTTAAGTTTTTTTGTTATTATAGTTTCATCTAAACTGTTGCATCCTCTCAACCACGCTTGGTTGACTGGTTGAGAAAGCCTAAGATCTCTACTTATGTACTGGGGGTCCATCACTATTGCTCTTTTGGAGGAGGGTTGTGGCGCCGGAATGGAAAGAGAATGCCTTATACGGGAGAAGGTGCAACGGGCGATTGAAGCAACAAGGGTTTCGATGAACCGCTTTGTAAAAATACTGTTTATAAATTATATACAAAAAAGGCTTATCATAAACTACTGGACGGGTAACCTCTGACCCGGGACAATATGGAAAAGAGTGCTATAATCACATCTGCGAAAGTTTATTTACTAACTATGGACAACTTAGAGCAAACACAACAAAAAAAACAGAACAAACAGAATAAAAAAAATGTATGACTGACACCCAATTATAAGTCATCACTTATAAAAAACAGATTGTACAGAGATAGTGTGGATAACACAACCTAGCTTATAAAAATTAAAAAAAAACAAGCACATAAAAAAAATATTAAAAAACAAGCAATATAAGATTCTAGAATCCTAACATACATAAAAGCCTCAACCAAAAAAGCTATGGCTCATGCACCTTAAGAAAAAACTGTGGTAAGATATAGGGAAGCAAAAGTAGTATAAGAACAGAATCCACATACCCACTTCTACAAACATTGTCCACGTACCTCCTGTACATCCTCATGTCGCCCTCCTCGGCGAACAGTTGCCATCCAATCTCTCCGCCAACGCCTTCGAACGCCGCCTGAATCTGCTCTGTCGATATCCTGTCGATCTGAAATGATTATTGATGCATATAATTAATTGGAAGAGAGTTCTGAATTCGAGCTAGTTTATTTGAATAAAGCGAAAAATTTTAGTGTCGTTTAACTGCGGTTTGAGTCACTAGACAGTATAGAAGATCGTATGAGGGGTGTAAAGTTCACTCATCTTCTATAGAAAAGGGATTATCGTCCGACCATACGGGTGTTGTAGTGTTGTGTCTGGCGGGACTTGCCCACTAGCCCCCTAATCGGCGAAAACTCTTTTTTCAAATGATTGCGACTAGTTGGGATCGTTCAGCCCGCCCATTGGTCCATTCGGTCCAAACGATCCCAATTAGTCGCAATCATTTGACAAAAATGTGTTCGGCGATTAGGGGGCAGTTGTGAACTTGAATTCGTGCTAGTTGCTCGATAAACTCTGCTTGTAAGATACAGGATTTGTGTGAGAGATCGCTTCTTCAAAAGAAACGCTAAAAGAGCAAGCATTCATAAAATGAATGAGCGTTGTCGTTAACAGTAGGAAAGAATGTCTTTGACAACATATTTTTTTTTTTTTTGTCCTAAAACTACTAAGAAAAAGATAAACACACTATTTCCCTTATCGCACCATTGACCCAGAATATTAATACCGCGATATTATCATCAACTCTACCTGGCCTGAGGTAATTTGGATGACATTATGTTTTTAGGGCAACGGCGAAATGGGGCAGAATAGTTGGAAGGCTTGATCCAAATATTCCGTTTACAATAATAGGTACAAATTATCCAGGGTGTATCGAGTTCGAGGGTAGTGCAGACAATACAGGAGATGTTTCAGAAATGTATGGAGCCTGGGCCAGCACATTGTACACTTAATGCTAGGTATAGGTACGCTATAGTTAACTGGTTTTTAATGTTGATTTCCTATATTTTAGCTTAGTTTTTGTACAGATTCAATTTAACTCGGCCAAGGAGTGCAACACAACTAGTAATAAATATGGTGGTCAGCAATAAGCGAAATAAGATTTTGACAGTGACATTTGATTGACGTGTCATGTATCTAAGGCTATCGTATCTATATTACCTACCATATGACTGCGAAATAAACAAAACATGAATTCCGAACATACGGCCAATTAAATAAACACAATCAACTCAAATCAACACTCGACACGAACACAACGGGAAAATAGAACTGTCAAAGTCGCCAATCAAACATCATAACCTGTGTCTTGGCTACTTTAATAAAGGATTATCTCACTAAAAAACGTTTCAAATAAATAATTATATACAACGTGTAACAAATAGGGTATATACATACCAAGGGCATGGCATCTTTAGATGATATCAAACGATATCGGAAGGGTTTCAACTCAAAATAAAATACTCAAAAAATTGGTACCAAATTTTCAGTTTCGTGTGTTTCTTAAAATAAAATCATAACAAACGTGGCAGCACACTACATACGTTAATAACTACTCGTTACCCGTCACGTTACTTGCCAAAATCCGATAAATGCCTTCAATATCTCTGTGCGACTAGTATGATAGTAGCCTATCACAGGCGGTGTTTTTCCTCATAACATCCTAACATAAAAAGATAGGATTAAAAAACCCTTCCAATATCGTTTGATATCATGTAAAGATGCCATGCCTTTGTTATGTGGTTGTAAGGGTGTATACCCTTTATGTTACACGTTGTATAGCGTACACAGTGGTGGCCCTAAATGAATCATCTCCTTTGAGCTTTAAAGACAATCCAGCAACAAAAAATATTAAACAAACACATTCGGTCATCATCATCATCCCAGCGTTAATCCCAGTCGCATCCGAAGCCTTTTCAGCTTTGGAGTCTGGGGTCCATTAAACAAACACATTCGGTAAGCTTGGAAATTGCTACCGTATTATAGGTACCTAACACGGCTGACAGGGCTAAGAGGAATAACAATGACAATCAGGCTTGAATAGAAGGTTTTCCCAGGAGCGGGACCAGTACGCTGTGTTGACCAGTAAAATGTGTCATTGTCGAACACATCATCGCGAACTGTGGTCAATATGGCTACGTGAATTTAGTACATACAAAAAAGAAATATGGTCTCAGACCACGAAGTGTGCGGTGAGTCTATTCAAAGGCCGGTGTTAGAAAATCGACCTAAACGCAAGTCTGAATGCTTGGCACCATCATCATCATCATTTCAGCCGAGAGACGTCCACTGCTGGACATAGGCCTCCCCCAAGGATCTCCACAACGACCGGTCCTGCGGCTCCCGCACCCAGCGGTTTCCCGCGACCTTCACTAGGTCATCGGTCCACTATGTCGGGGGCCTACCCACGCTGCGTCTTCCGGTGCGTAGTCGCCACTCGAGAACTCGTCGGCTCCATCGGGCATCGGTCCTACGGGCAATGTGCCCGGCCCACTGCCACTTTAATGATGCAATTCTTCGGGCTATGTCGGTTCTTCTGCGGATCTCCTCATTCCTGATTAGATCACGCAGTGAAACCCCAAGCATAGCCCTCTGCATTGCCCTTTGAGTGACCTTTAACCTTCTTATAAGGCCCATTGTTAGCGACCACATCACACATGTTACAGATAATAACCCACCTCAGTCCACAAAGGGTGCACGGTGAGCCGGTTGTCAATGGCCGGTGGTGGCAACTCCACTTGGTCACGTGTATGCACGCTGGGTGGCACAACACGCGCACACCGCTCCTCCTCCATTTTGTCGAAGCCTGTCTCGACTGCATCGTAAAATTCGTCGTCTGGCAGTGTGGAGTGAGGACCCTCCTGTTGACAATGAAAAATAAGTATGTATTAAGTTTTGACACATGACATAATGAATTCAAATTAGTTCAATAAGAATACCTAAGTCGCAGCCATCTAGTTGCGGTGATGGGTTCTGAATTTGAGAGTCGATGGACAGCCATAACGACGGCGACATTTTATTTTGAACGCCACGTAGATGACATTCCCAAAGTAAATCCTTATGGTAATTTCTATTTCCCAACTTTACTATAATAAAATTCAAAAATTTAAAAGGCTAGAGCAAAATATGAACGTGCAGCAGCCAGATCCGCTGACATATTTAGAAAAACCCCCTGAGTTTTCAGTCGTAACATTGCAAAATTAGATTAACAAACTGTGCCCAGCCGTACTAATGCGAATTAGTTCGAGGAATGCTCTAATGCAAATTCTCTAATAGGCTTTTTCTGCTTTTGGAATTGCACATAATATTTTCCGTTTTTTAATAAAAAAAAGAATTACATGTAGATGCTTTTACTATTAGGTAGGTTGCATTAGTAACATTAGAAAACCAGCGTCAGACAGCTGTCGAGGCACTTACACTGAAATGAGCATTTTTTAAGACCCTCTCTAGCCAAAGCGTTGTGTATGCAAGTTGATTCGTGGATTAGCTTAAAAGAATATCTGCAGGTTGATATAATTTTAATCTAACACAAGAATCAACACGAATAATATACGATCAACAGCCGCATTTGCATAAACAGAAAAGTCGTACTTACAAAGACACCTAACAAAGGTACAAAAATATAGTAAAGTAGTCGGCTAACCGTAGCCTCTAGATAATATTATTCCGCGTCGTTCCGACCTACATACATAGTCACAGTCGCGAGGACATTCTAGTAAATGAAATTTGGTTGATTGCGCGATCCACGTGATGGTCTGTTTCGCATAATTATTAGTTACGGCTGCAATAGTCCGATTGTCAACCCCAAGGACACTGGATTTACGAAAAAGGAAAATGGATTTTTATTTTTCTCTGAACTAATTGAGAAAGTATTAATAACATAGGTATTGTCAACAATGGTCTATCATAAGCGAGCGATTGTGGGTTCGATCCTTAATAATAGCAAATCTTTTTGTTGTTTCATATAATTTAAAATTATGATAACTGATTTGTATTTTAAAGTAAAAATGTTTGCAAAGAATATTTAAACGAATAGGAAAATTTACTGAATATTTATACCAAAATAGGATTTTATTATATGTTTTAGTGTACTATAGATGTAATATAATAAAAAATATATAAAAATAAAACATTAAGCATATTATAATGCAATATATTATAAAGTTATATATTATTCGGTACAGATATACTTATACTAATAAATGAAACAAACGTTGAAATGGCAGCATTGTAATATTTTATATAAAAGTAATCCTTGACAAACTTATGATATTATTATGGTAAAAAATATAAAAAACATTTTTGGTTTTTAGATATGAAAGTTATAGTATTACATGTTATCATTAAAGAGGTTATAGCTTAATTATTCATTTTCTTAAAGAAAAGAGGATTGAAGCTTAACCTGAATATTATTACAACCATAAAATAATCTATACTTAGAACACAAAACAGTGCTTATTACATTTACAATTTTTTTGCGTGTATAGCATGGCTGCCATCCTGCAGTGCCTTTTTTCGGAGTTTGAAGGCATGAGATTATAATCTTCAAGCGTTTTCTTAGTTCAAAAGTAAACGAACTTATTTCTTATCGAATTCCGAAATTATTGTTTTTATAATTTACCAAAAGTAATTTGTATTGAAACTGCAAAAGGCGACATCTGTTAGCCATTAAGCCAACCGAACATATTACTGTCACTTAGCTAAATTACTTTACGAGTTGGTTTAGAGTCCGTTATTAGGATATACAGTATGTTAAATAACAGAGGGCGTTCCCTTAAACTCGTTAATATACAGTATGTTAAATAACAGAGGGCGTTCCCTTAAACTCGTTAATATATATCATTAATAGATTAAAATAAAAATATCAGAATAGAACAATAAGCATAAAAAAATCCGAATAAAAAAAAATTCTAATTGGAAATAAATTTGAAACCTCCTGTTTTAAATCAAAATAGTAGCGTAGTATCATAAACAAATTGCGACCTTGCCGTCTTTCAGGTTCGCGTGTACAGTGTGTTTCTTTTACATGTTAATATTAAATTTTTATTGAATATTTTCTTATTGGAAAAATTAAAAAAAAAATTGTTTTCGAATGGAAATATTTTTTTTTAGTATGTGTGTATGCTATACTATTTCGGGTTAACGGGAACGCCCTCTGTTAGTTAACATACTGTATATCATTAATAGATTAAAATAAAAATATCAGCATAGAAAAATAAGCATAAAAAAATCCGAATAAAAAAGAATCTAATTGGAAATAAATTTGAAACCTCCTGTATTAAATCAAAATAGTAGTCGTCATGTATAAATAAATTGCGACGTTGCCGTCTTTCATGTTCGCGTGTACAGTGTGTTTGTTTTACATGTCAATTTAAAATTTTTATTGAATATTTTCTTATTGGAAAATTTTTTAAAACATTTTGTTTTCGAATGGAAATATTTTTTTTAGCATGTATGTATGCTATACTATTTCGGGTTAACGGGAACGCCCTCTGTTAGTTAACATACTGTATATCATTAATAGATTAAAATAAAAATATCAGCATAGAAAAATAAGCATAAAAAAATCCGAATAAAAAAAAATTCTAATTGGAAATAAATTTGAAACCTCCTGTATTAAATCAAAATAGTAGTCGTCATGTATAAATAAATTGCGACGTTGCCGTCTTTCATGTTCGCGTGTACAGTGTGTTTCTTTTACATGTCAATTTAAAAATTTTATTGAATATTTTCTTATTGGAAATTTTTTTAAAACATTTTGTTTTCGAATGGAAATATTTTTTTTAGCATGTATGTATGCTATACTATTTCGGGTTAACGGGAACGCCCTCTGTTAGTTAACATACTGTATAATGGTATATATTTAAAACACTCTGTAGGACACTTCTGCACTGTGATTGTTATAAATAGTTTTTTTTTTTGTTTAGCTCGATAAGACTCCACCAGTCGCGCCAGTTTATTTTTAAACCACAAATGCAACCTCCCTTCTTCGCAAGATTTAAAAGTTTATTCAACGGTAAATATTGTCGTTTCGTTTCACTTGTCTCGACAGCTACCTTCGTCCTCCAACCTCTTGACCTTGACCTCCAATGGCTTACAGTATTTCTCTAAAACAATAACAATTTTATTACACACTTGCAACAAACGATTGGTTTGCACCTTGCCCAAATAATAATAAAAACAACTTACACAAAAGCCGGTTTCATATATGATATTTGAGATATATTGCTGCATATGCCTGCATATTGATTAAAAAAGTAAAACTAATAACACGAACTCGTAACTACATATATGTTCACCAACCAACAACAGCTAAGTAATATTATTTGAGTTATTGTAGTTAATAATAGTTATTGTAGGTAGTGGAATATTTTTTGTTCAGTTTGTTTCAAATCTACCGTCAACTTTTTATAATGACTCTAATATAGAAAAATCTTAAAATAAAGTATCATCATTAAGTTGCGGATCGGTATTTTTACATATTTTTGTTGTCAGAATTCATAACTCATCAATAAACATTTCAAAAATATTTTGTAAGTTATTAGATTTGAACTCGAACCACCTTGAATGCCTATCAAGGCGAGGACCGCTAGGCTATTGGAACACTTACTGTGAACGTTGAAATTAGTAAGTAGTACCTAACAATCATAAGCGGGCAGTAAGTTGTCAATGTGTATTAAACTTTATTATAGAAGAAGGTCGTAACTACAACTAGTATTGCTTGGGCATAGTTTTGTGAGATTGTAACTCGACTTTTGGTCTTGACTGTACAAGTAAGCTCAATCCATGGTCACAAAAAAACAAAGATTAAATTTCTTATACTTAAAAAATGAAATATTTACGTTTTCTTGTATACAATATGTAAAGACCGTCCCATCCGTGAAGGTATTGTTAGGTATCGCTAACTGATTCTACTAATGTCCAAAAAGACAGGGTAAACTTAAAAAAAAAAAAAAACCCCTAAAACTTAAAAAAAAAAAATATTATTTCGCAAAAAGAGGTAACTTAATACATGTGCGGTAAGCAACCCCTTCCGCGGGCGGTGGGGAGCAGGACACGCGGCACCTGTGACGTGTTCGCGTCGCTATTCGCTTATAATAATACCGGTGTTGTCACTTTTTTAAAAATTACCGAATTTCGGGGAAATTGGAATTAATTCCCGGGAAAAACGGATTATTCCAAAATTCATTAGTATTGTTACTATGATGATTATGTAAAATTTTATATTATATTTGGTCAAGTGTTTACCTAATCTTTATTATCCTTATGGGTCGGACAGGGTTTTCTTTACATATTGTATAACAGTTGCGTTTTTGACACTAATCTTCTTCTTACGTTTTTTTACCCTGCTTGAATGTCATTTGTGTAAAATGAATATAATCATTTATATACCTACTACAATTATTATAATAATAGCTTCCGCCCGCGGCTTCGCCCGCCTTGAGTTCGGTTATATCGCGCTTTTTAGATTTCCCTAGGGAATATCAATTTTTTTCGGGATAAAAGGTAGCCTATGTTCTTTCTCAGGGTCTAAAGACTGTCTGTGCCAAATTTCATCAAAATCGGTTGAGAGGTTAAAGCGGGAAAGCGTAACAGACAGACAGATAGACAGAGTTACTTTGGCATTCATAATATTAGTATTAGTATGGATTAACTACACTACACGTAGTGTCGGCGTCGTGTTATATTGACAGCAGCGAACACAGATACTAAGGTCTGTATTCCAGAAGGAAACTTAAGCATTGATATCTGCTTAAGCATTACTTAAAACTACTTTCAACCAATCAAATGGCTTGAAACGAGACTTAAGTAGAGCTTGAGTTTTGAGTGACGTTCTGTAATACGGACCTAACTCTTGATTGTTTGTTTAAATAGCTTCCCTTGCGCCAACGCCGCATTTGGCAATTTGCTGCGGATATTTGTATATAGTATCTATCAACGATTAACTATGACCAGCAGAGCGGTTAAACAATGAACAGAGTGCTCACATCATGAAATGATCCGTGAAGGTCATTTGTGACGCCGGTTTTGGCTATAGTGTATACAATGTTTATTATAATCAATTCTGTTGCAGTTAGCTGCTGGTTACCGTAAACTATAATAACAAAACTAATTTGCAAACGCAATTTATAAATAAGCAACAAATAAAATGTTGATTCATTTTAAGGCGTGAAAAGAAGCATTTTTAGGTGATTGACAAAAAAGCATAGAGGCTACAAGCACAGTGATTTTTATACTGTGCTACAAGTAAGGTTCAAAATAGAGATGCTTTGGTGATATTCAGAGAACTAATATTGTTTGTGATCCGTTTTACGATTATTTTATCATGTTTTTGTTTTAACGTTTAAATATACACTAAATTATTTTCGATGGTAAATTATGTAATAAGCCTAGATGTGCCACAAATACTCAGCGTTTCACGGCGGCGGTTGGGCAGCTCTATAAGAACCGTGACTTCAGTTCTAGTAGTAAATGTAGACCAAACAAATCGTCTGATACCAGCAGACGCAAAAATAATTACATCAATTTAATACCTGAAGAATGTTTTCATCTTATTTAACGAGATGAAACCGCAAAATGAGGCAACCATGTCGAAGTCAGAGCAGATATAAATACTATGAAATTTAACCGGTGAGTGGGAATTACACACAAGGGGGCTTAAAATATCATCTCATAAACATACACGTTTAAACATACCGGCAACAGTGAATACTTCCCTGATGAATATGAACCATTATTTCAGGTTTGTGACGTAGATGTTAGGTAAGAGCGAAGCTAAGCTTATACTAACAGAAAAATACAATGTTCTTTGAAAGCTAATTAGGTCTAAAAAATAACAAAAAAAGAGGCAAAATCCGAAGACGTTTTGGATTCCAAAAGTAAATTATTGTTGTGCATTTATATGCATCTTATAGGGCAGGATTAATAGGAATCGCAAATCATATGATGATAAATGTGGTCTAATGTGCCTACATTAATTACACCGGCACTATCGATTGTAATAATTTTGAAGCTTATTGCCAATTCATTGCTCCGTATGTTCTAAAAATGTATTTGCCCTACCACGTAGACAACGCAGTGAATGATTTTGAACTGTCAAAATGAAACCCATTGGTAGTGATAGTGTGTTAGGTAATTACCCTTGTTCTTCTTCTTCTTCAGCCTATAGAAGTCCACAGCTGGACAAAGGCCGCCCCCAAGGCTTTCCACAATGATCAGTCTTGTGCTGCGCACATCTATCGGCTTCCCGCGACCTTCACCAGGTCATCGGTCCACCTTGTTGGGGGCCTCCCTACGCTGGGTCTTCCGGTACGTGGCCGCTATTCCAGTACCTTACTGCCCCATCGGTCATCGGTTCTACGAGCAATGTGCCCTGCCCACTGCCACTTAAGTTTAGCGACTCGAAGAGCTATGTCGGTGACTTTAGTTCTTATGCTGATTATAAAATGGAAGGACCGTAAAATAAACGATTACTATCTCGCATAGTGTTTGCTCGTGCTAAGTCGTGGTGGCCTAGTGGTTAAAACACCAGCCTCTTAAGTATGAGTGCGCGGGTTCGATTCCAGGTCAGGCAAGTGCCAATGTAACTTTTCTAAAGTTATATGTACTTTCTAAGTATATCTTGGACACCAATGACTGAAGGTGAAGGAAAACATCTTGAGGAAACCTGGACTTTATAAGTCTGAAATCGCCAACCCGCATTGAGCAAGCGTGGTGATTACGCTCAGTCCTTCTCTGTATGAGAGGAGACCTGTGCCCAGCAGTGGGACGATAAAAAAAAAGGTCGATAGCAATAGCAATAGTGTTTGCTGTACAAAAAATCATCATCTGCCTAGCGTTTTCCCAACTATGTTGGAGTCAGCTTCCAGTCTAACCGGACGCAGCTGGGTACCAGTATTTCACATTGAGCGACTGACCTACTTATCTGACCTTCAACGCCCAGTTACTGGGCAATACAAAACCCCTAGGTAAGACTGTCATACTTTCGGGCTTCTGACTGTCAAACGTCCACGAATCACGCATGATAGCTGAGAACAAACGGCTTATTGTGCTTTTTGAGCCACGGAAGAGGTCTTGGTACGTACATCCAAGGAACAACCGATCGACCGTTATATTACTTAGCCACAAGTACATAAAATACAACGTGAAAATTACCCAAGGTAATCCCAAATTCCCCAAACACGACCATAAAATATGCTTGAACAGGAGGTGGTTATTTTCCACCTGCGTCTCAAGCATATTTTATCTTTAGCTTTTAAACAACAATACTCATAAATCTTAAGGTCGGGAAAACTTTAGTACCTGTTTGTAGACGATTCCCCTGACAACGTATGTAGGTTAGATTTGCTTTACGCCCTAAATAAGAACAATAGCTGTCTAGGGGTAACTTCAGTGACCTCGATTTGTCGTGTCTAGGTTAACGAAGGGTAATTAGTGGCAGCTAGTGTCCATTCAGTCATTATTTCATGTTACAGGGTTAACAGGACCGCGTTTTTATGTTGGTCAAACAGCTATAGTAGGTATTAAAAGACTGAGAAGATATTTTTTGTAATACAATTACATAGGTAAGTACAACTTTTTCCCATCAGGGTCTTAATTCACTCTTACCAGTTTAAAGATTCCCAACTTCAAAATTACGTCAATTCTTTAGCAAATTCAATCATCATCATCATCATCTCAGCGTTAATCCCAGTCGCATCCGAAGCCTTTTCAGCTTTGAAGTCTGGGGTCCGCTTTACTAGTCTAACCGCTGTTTTTGGCTAAACTTCGATATTTTCCGTGAAGCGACTGCCATCAGACCTCCATAACCCGAAGGCGATATCGAAGCATTGCAGTTAGACCAATTATTGGACTTTTGAGGGCTCCAACAACCCGTAACGGCTGCCATTAGATGTTCGTATGGCAACCAGGACCAACGGTTTAGCGTGCTTTCCGAGGCACGACCAGACTAGTGCAAATATTCATATTCATGCATACAAATTGCACTGCGCGGGGATCGAAACCGCGCCTCCTTGCGCAACGGCCAAATTCAATCTCACGTTCAATTCGCAGTTTCGTTCATCGTGTCATCTAACGTAGTAAACATCTTACGACAAATACTTCGTATTTTATGGTTATAATAATGTCTTACAATAAGATCCTACTTTAAAATCGTTTTAAACATTCTAACGACAGTAATTGTTTTAAAACACAGTCATTTGTAAAGGCTTTATCTTCATTTCTATTTGTTTGAGTATATAATTTATTTACTGAAGAACAATCCTGACATATGTAAATGACGTTTGTTGTATGGTGTACAGATAACTGGTGCGATAACACGACGTCATCATTAGCATGGGAACATTCAATGATAGACCGTATTTCAAGAATTTAAGACTCTTATTTCAGTACAACATTGTTTAGTAATTTCTTTACCCGACTTGATTTGAAAGTTAAACGTTTGAGCATTATAAACATTTAAAACCTATGAACATACCTATAAGTAAGAAATTAGCCGCCTCACAATAATTCATTCTTTACGAGTTTAAAAACCCTTTTATTTTAAACAAACTATGTATAAATTAGGTCAATTAAACAACTAATTTGACTAACGCATTTCATCGCGTGTTCGTTTCAGTAATACAATAACTAAAATGCCATAATATTCAAACATTCGTATAATACACGGGATGTTTGGAGTTCCCGCTGAAGGGTAGCCGGCACACCCCTTTGTGGCGAGGACTGCGGCCAGTGACGTAAGCTCGGCACTCCCCAATCCCCATAGAAACGACATGCTATACATAAATAGATAGTCCCTTGACGACTCGTAACCGTAATGATGTCTATTTTCGGACACGATTCCGGTAAAGCCTTAATATTTGACAGGAATTTTTTTTTTTGTGGAGTCACATCACTCTCGGACACAAACACACACACACACACTCATTCACATTTCACTTCACAAAAAAAAAAATATTCCAAATATTAAAACCTCGTACAACTAAAGATATCAAAAATGGAAGAGAGCAAAAATGGAAACGGTGTTTGCAGTTTTCAGTTTCGCAGTATTCAGTTACAGAAAACTTTTTCTTTTTAGGAACAGCAATACTTTTTAGAATCATGTAGGTTTCTGACACTCTGTATAGTCGATCACGCTATTATTGTTCAATCGACCGTTTAGTAAAACTCCAAACTCAGCATTAAAAACGATTACTGGCTGAAATATACTGTTCTCAAATAAATGACATTAAATAAGGTAACCGAAGAAACCTCAACGACGTCCTTAATAATTTTTCGGACAAACAAGTTATAGCAATATTTTCGTTGTCAGTTCGCATATTTCACGGTAGTACAGTGCTAAACATTTAAATTATTTAAATGTGTAGCAGTGCACACAAAATACACTCATTGTCGTGGACTTGACACCAGCCCGTATTACCTAATAAGTGTTTAGCAACATTTTTCATGGCAATGCCAATCCGTGATTCAAACCATTTATTATTCAAGCGTAAGGTTTGTTTCGTTTTATGATAACACGATCACGCGAAGACCGCATCTATTTCGCATTATATGACCGATGGGAATTCGCATCTCTTATAGAAAGTTTTGTGACTCTAATTTTGATTTGCTACTTAGTTATTAACAACTCTATGCATCTGATTGTTTGTGGAAGAAGGAGACTTGATTACTGTACTGTATTATTGTATCCCAATAGATCCTCACACGTCTTTGGAGAAGATAGAGATAACACCAGAAGAAAAGATTCCATATAGAGAAGCAGTAGGCTCACTAATGCACCTGGCTATAGTAAGCAGACCAGATATAATGTTTGCCGTCAGCTTTGTTAGTCGCTTTCTAAACTGTTATGATAATACTCACTGGGCAGTTGTTAAGAAAATAATAATAATTAATAATATATTTTATTTCAACAATTACTTATATTTATTATTGATATATTCTTCATATTTCGTATTATAGCAGTATATAGTAGCCAGCCTGTCCGTGTACCATAGGATGCATTTTGGAGAGTGTGCGAGGGAATTGCATGATTTAATACCCTCATTTCCGTTCCGACATACGGCGAGTTTCCGCCCTTACGTAGTTGACACCACAACGATCCGAACTATTTCGCCTCGTCTTTTATAGCGCGTACATCGAGAGACTGGAGCAATTTGTCAGCGACGGTGTTTCCGTCAGACTATAATTAAAGTGTCTTCAAGACTTGAGTGAATAGGCTCTTAATAAACTAGCACGCTTTTTTTTTACACACTATAAACCAGCGCTTGACCGCAATCCTGCCTGATGGTAAGCAGTGACGCAATCGTTGATGGTAAAGCGTACTAGTTTATTAAGAGCCTATTCACTCTAGCCTTGAAGACACTCAAATTGTAGTCCGACGGAAACACCGCCGCTTTACCATCGAAGATTGCATCACTGCAAAGAAAAGCACAAATCTTTCATCTTTTTCCTGTGGCTGACACGGCTGTACTTTAAATATTGTTTTCCCAAAACTTTCCCAGTACAAATATGTGGAGTATTTCTCCATGGCAGCGCAGAGGTGATTTTGAGTGCCTGTTTTAGGTCACAGAGGCAGAATAATAGGTGGAACATGGTTTATGGCATCAACAATCACTAATCTACTGCCGTTCCCTAAAGATAGCCTCGCTTTACTATGTTGACTTACATCTTCCCATTTGTGTTACATCTTTCATTGACACAAGCTACACAAGAATACACAAACTTGTTTTCGACCGTCAAAGTGGTAACCAGTAGCAACATTTAGGAAAATTAGTTATTTTATTGTTTAATATTTTTCCAACAAATGCAAACAAAGTTTAGGTGCATTAAGTATCCTTTTAAGCCTCTTTAGTCAGCTGGAAAATATAGAATATGACATTTCAGTCACAGTTTCGATAAAACAAAAGACAATTGTGTGAAAATAACAACGCGAAATAGGATTTTGAACGCTCAGTTCAGTGCCGAAAGTTTAATGTCTAAAAGCAAGATAACATTTAGGCATTTCAAGATCGCCTATTGTTAGTCGAAATTGGCATTAACCTACCTAATGACCTTCATCTTCTAAGCTACAAAAAACGTGAAGAATTCACGGATGTGGTTCAATATAGTTAACACTACTAAAAAAGATTTTGAATTTAGAGGGCGTATCACTGTATGAGTCACACCCAGTCATCAGAATTATATTACTACCACATAAACAATCCAAGGTTACCTACTATTCTACATCAACTGGGAGATCGTTACTATCAGTACTACTGTACCCACAACAGTTCTTTGTTTTGGGATGTAATGATGGAATTAGCACATCAAAGGAATCCTGACGTACAATGTGCTTGGTGGTTAGCAGCACACTAAATACTTATTGGTCGATGTTATGATAACAGAAAAACATTCTCATTCCCAGTCTGTCTCAATCTGTCAGAAATACGCCAAATGTTTGACAAGGTTTAAGATTAATTGCCCGGGAGATGAGATTGCGATTAGATTTTGAACGTGTTAATGTACAGGAATTGACATTCTGGTGATAACTGACGTTTTTGTTTTAGTGATTTGTTAAATGTTTTGAGGTAAATAGTGCATATATTTTACATACTTATCTCTCTGAACGTATACAGGTGAACTTTGTTGAGTTATTTAGAAATACACCAGACGGGAGTTTATATAGTTGTAAATATTCCAGCTGTAAGTCTGAAGACTAAACCTTGTACTTTAAAATGTGAGAGCCAACATCTGCTTATATGTCACTACACAATTTTCTTTATCGATATCACTCTTAAATTATATAGTCGATGTAAATGGCACGGCAACGAAGTTTTCGTTGATAACCTGTAATTGTTATAATCATAATGTTAATAACAGGCCGTGTAACTCTAATTACAGTGTTGTAACTTGGCATGGCAGAAAAATTTTAGGTATATAGGATTCAAATGTTTTACACTTTGAGTAGTTCAAGTCCAATAAAGTCAATAATTCATATTTGTCTCTATTAAAATCCCGAAAAACGACCATTTATAGGAAAAATGTGCAGTGCTGCACAGTCCCCCCTCCTACTTCAGGTAGGACAAATATGACATTTTTTTCATTGACAATTAATTTCAGATTGAGTATTGAATATGTAAAAGTTTGAAGCTGTTGCGTAAATTGAACTTTGTTGTTTAGAAAATTAATTTGTATTTCCCAAAACTCGTGTTTGTTTATCTTTTTGGCGATAAATGCACACGATGCGATGGTAATAAGTCACAAATACAGATTTATACCACTAGCAGGCTCCTACTCGCAATTTCTTGTTACCCGGTCCCATCCCGTCCCATCGCGTCGCCCGCCCGTGTCATTACGGTGTTAACGCTTACCGACTCTTGACTTTATTTCTTTGTTCTTGGCTCCTAAGAGATATAGCCGAATAGTGAATAAAATCAACCTTCCTCAAGAATTGGGCTATCAAATACAAACAGAATTTTCAAATTCGACTGGTAGATCCAGAGATTAGCGCGTCCAAATCTAATCTTGGACTTTGTTATTAGTATAGGTAGGGTATAAAAGATAGAGACCTACTAAAAATATACACAGCCTACCACATGGACAATTAATATCAACCTTCCTCAATGACATCATAACAAACTCTAAATTGCGCCATCAGGACAACTTGTTACGGGAACACGGGAAAATGACGTCACCACTGCAGACGAGACGTCAAAATGAGGGGAAACTAATGTTAATTTTTATAGGCGGCGCGGTATTTGAGAGACATTACTAATGCTGCCATAACATAGAGTTTAAGGTCAGAAAATATATCTTTATACACTACGGAACATAAACTAATGGCAGATGGATTTTATATATATTTTGGAGCACTCCAAATACAATTAATAAATACATGAGCAATAGCTAAACCAAATGACTGTAACAACGATAAGGAAACAATTAAAAGACCATTTGGTTCAGTCGATTCATAACCATCAGAAGGCTGTCAACAATAAATACTTAATAAGGAATCAACTTGCTATAAATAATAGCGAAAGTTCGTCAGTTTTCCGATAGCAGAAAATCAAACCGAAATCTGAGAAAGGAAACAATACTGAACTAATGACAGCATGATTATGGTAGAAGTACATATAACCTGCGTACCGACAGGATAATTGGCACCTACATGGGTGCTATTATAACTTTAACTTGATTTGATTGTGGACAGCAAGAATTTAAGACTAACAACAAACAACAATTAAGACAGCAACAATTTAAGATTTAAGTAGAAACCCTGATGCCGCCCCCGATTCTGTTTTTCACAAATAAAATTTAATATCAGGCATCTTATTCTTTATATGTCAAATTAGCCAGCACCAGACGTAAATTGACGCATTTTTAGTCATCATGTTTTAATCACGTCTCAACTGTCTATGTAATACCTTAACTAATATTTTATCTTCTGTCCTTAATGAAATGGAAAGGAAAAGTAGCACTAAACATAAATTTATATAGTTTGTGAATAAAGAAATCGGCGCTACTAAGTGCATATACGTTTGGTATTTTTGTTTTCATTGAGGATGTATGTAACCCAAAGTCCCTTAACATATCCGAACTCCTCTGTGCCTCTGAAAGCACTCTAAACTTTTAATCCCAGATTTTATTCGCAAATCTTTCAGTCGTCACAGGTACTTTGACAGTCAAAAGTCCAAAAGTCAAAACAACCAGTATTACCAGGGGGTTGATAGGGTGCTAATGTTACACAGTTTTGGAGATCAGATAGGAAACAGTTGTATGTAAAATAGTATTCAGAACCAATTCAGAACATGAATCGGGTTGAGTATGACCAACTTCCATTAGTTCCGTGTTGGGAAAAGGCAAACTAGAGATTGATTGAAAAAGATCGTTAATGCCTAATGCCGTACAATGCTTTCCCCCACTCCGTCCTTAGGAATACGAGCGACTGACGTAGAAAGTATATTAGTATTATATAGTAAGTATAAGTACATAAAATGGTACAAGAAATTTCCATGAAATCGAAGCCTTTCAAGAGCAAATTGGACTTCAATTAATTATATTTCAGCACACAAATGTAAATGGTCTCATCAATTATACTTGACTGTGGCAGACATTGATTGGATATTTTGTTTATAATAGTAAAGCGTAATGCCTATGACGTCATCCAAAAATTAATAGAATTGTAGTGAGTGGGCTTAACAAAAAAAAAATGGCTGAAAATAAAATTGTGATATTTAATTGACCTTTCAACAGAAAATCACTTAAGATAACGATATTCCTATAGTTCGAGTTTCGGACCGGATTGATTCCTTACTAGCCCGAGCTTCCGGCAGGTATCTCTCCACAACTGTGCTGTCATCTGCATACCCATAGATGCCGGGCATCAGCAGATCGTTAATATGCAGCAGGAACAGAGTTGCAGAGAGAACAGACCCCTGAGGAACACCGGCGTTGGTCGACATGGGCTCCGATGAGCATCCGTCGACAACAACTCGGAGGGACCGTTCAGTCAGGAAGTCTTTTACCCAGCCAGTCAGGCCAGCGGAAATGCCGTACGCTGGAAGCTTACTCAAAAGGCCAGCGTGCCATACCCGGTCGAAGGCCTTCGAGACATCAAGGGGGACGGCAATCACTTCCCCATTTTTCTCGAGGGCCTCGCCCCACAGGTGAGTGCCATACGCGTGCGCGTCAATACAGGAGACAACTCGGGCGCACATGCCTTAAGAACAATCGCTGGTATACCATCCGGACCACTAGCCTTATTCACGTCCAGACGACACAATACTCTCAGAACCTCCTTGTTCCTAATGCGAACCTCCAAAAATAATTATTGTCAAATAATTGCATGATAAAGTTAAATAAGTACTTTATATGGAAATAATGTTTATGCAGAAGTAAATGGCATTGTGTGGTAAAAATAATATAACAATATGAATCCAAGTTGTGGAAAGAACTGGTAGTCTCAGCAGAGTATCCTAGTATTTTAGAAGTATTAGATGGTATTTTTAGGTATAGAAGATGCAACCGGCTGGCGATGGAAGCAAAGCTTAGAAAAGTCGCAGAAATATTTAATAAATCGATGATTAGTAAAATTCTCCCTCGATTGTGCTACGGCGGCTGGTAACTGTCTAAATTAAGCTAAAAACATTTTATACTATCTCTGACACCTTCACAATACTTCATGGCTCCTGTCCAAAATTGACAGTCAAAGACATTCATTAGCGCGTAACTGACCGTAGCCTTAAACCAACGAAGTACAAACCAAAAATCCATTCAAAATAAACAAAAACATAATCTATAGACGTTGATTTAAATGCCATCAGTAAATGTTGTGACAGGCAGGGCGTTATAGTTATAAATAAATTTTACCACGAAATAGGGTTACAAAATCGATAGGCATTGTGTTCGTTAACCTTCGACTAATCGGTTTATACTCAATCGGAAGCGATTTTAGAAGATATTCGTGGGTCAAAGAGCAGTGGTAGCGCAATTGGATTGGCCACGACTAACGAGTTGGAGGTTATCGTTATAAATCGTGGGTTCGAAGACACAAGCAAACACTTTACACAGTGTATATTTTTATGACAACTGCTCTCAAAAACAGTAGAGCAACATATTATGAAGAAACCGGCATGTTCTAAAACCGAAATTTGGAACACATGTCGCATCTTGGTTTTTAGTTTAAACTTTAAACAAATCATATGATCAATAAGCAAAGGCTTTGATAGAAATATATAAACAGTTTATTGACGTTGTACCGGGCATGCGGCGCAAGGATGAATTAAGGTGTGCCATTGTCTACACCCGCATCTACACTTGAAGATATTTCACTGCGTACGCGCACTGAGTTCGCGTGGTTAAATTTTGGGCTATAAGCGCTAAGATTAAAGCTGTCAGGGTCAAGATCTTGTTGCTAGTCTTTATAGGTACATATGTTTCATGAAATTGCACAAAAGTAATTGGCAGTTTAAAACACAAGTTTCGGAGAATGTACTTTCCGCACAGTTGTGTTACAGAGTGACTTGTCCATATGCATTTCTTTGAAATCTTCGTCGGAAATCAACTGTGTCAACATGTAACTTACTCATCTGTTCGATGTACTTTTCTATGAGTAACGTTTTTATAGGGCAAATCATATTTATTTTTAAAAACGCATTGCTATTGTTTATCCACTGTATGACTCACTAGAAGTATTGGCCAAGTTTTAATATTGTTTAATGCGATTACAATGCGAGCCGGTCAATGCCTTATAAATACATAAAGTAGGCATACCGGAATTTCATTGCGTGTCGGACCCATGTTCCTTACACTTAAGCTTTGGTTGTCGAAGTCAAACAGTTGCACCATGTAAAATACTGGTATTCAGCTGCTTCCGGTTAGACTGGAAATCAACCCAGCATAATTGGGAAAAGGCTCGGCAGATGACAATAATATATGGTCGATACAGAGATAGCAAAGAAAATACAGTTCCTGCTTTATAATTGGACCGCTTTCTGCTAAAATGATCCAACCCACAAACTCGACATTTTTGATATTTTGTCGTAAGGTATATTTTGACATATCAAAGACACTTTGTTGGATTATTTTTGCAGAAAGCAGTCCTATTATGTGATAGTGCCATTGATATCATTGAAATACTCTAAATTAGTGCAAGGCGAACTAGATTTTAAACGTGAAATGGCCAGATGGTGTATATGTAGGTATGATGTAGCAAGGTCCGCGGACAGACGAGACTGGTTTAAGAACACACGTTCTAGCATCCAATAAGACTTGGACGAGGAAGACGTCTAGACTTGGAAGGATACAATGTGTAGCAATTAATTATCTTGAAACCGATTGCGCATTTTGAAGGGAAATAGATTATATCATTGACAAAGACTGGACTAGAATGAGATAATATTCTTCAAATCATGTGTAGGGAATCTTAAGTCATTTAATACATCAATCTTCTACGGATTCAGACGGTATGTTAAGACTGCATGGCACATTAACTCTTTTCCGACCTTATAAAAACTACCTTTATGCAATTAGTATCGTAGGTGCATGCAACATTTGTACCTATCAATTAAGCTTCTTGTTTTTTACGCTCTGGCATTCAAACCGAATTAAAATCGTAAGGTTTCGTTCTTTCTTTCGACTTTGTGTCAACTACGCCTCCTTTCCTGACCTTCACCAAGAACGGTACATCACATATTCGAAGCCATACATATTTAATTACAAAGCTATTAGAGGGCACTTTATTTCTTTACAATATACGATCGCATGCAGTGATTCAGGTTTAACGTCTCTATCAACTTGAGTGCGTATGGCTTATAATTATATATTTTCATAGAAAAAACTTTTAACATGAATTGTATTGAGAGTATTGACTGCCTGATAAAAGTCACCGACTGTTTATTAGGCAAGCAATACGACTAACCTGAAGACTAAGACTACACGTTTTTCTAGCCTTAGAAAACTACTGTTTTTTTTTTTGGCGTGTATAGGGCACAGTCGTCGCTGTTATAAGGATCACTGTGGAAGCTCCTACACGGACACATTTTTATCTACGACGCGGTGTAAACAGTAAAGAAACAGTGCAAAAAACAAATTTCACCGATAAACGGAACAAAAACCACACATGAAGTGTTTAAACACGGTTTAAAAGTGCGAATGCACACAATTTAAATGTGCGAAAAACCGATGTTTCAATTAGCTCTTAATCTGAAAACCTGCTTTCAACTTGCCCTAACAGAGATATCCCATTAAGGGCAACCATGGTGCGGCCGACGAGCAGTGGGCAGCTCACCACTCTCTAAGGATCAGGCTCAGGGCGACGGCGCGTTGTGTCAAGTGCGCTTCAAAGAGATGTCAGCACTTCGTGACGGGATCTATGAGAACCGATGCTTGTCAGAGTCGCCGGTTGTTCGTGTCCCCTAGTGCGCAGACAAATGAAGGATCACGAGTGGGTTTAATTCCCTGTTTTAAGGCCCTTCCACTCCGCCCAGAGCGGGACCATTTGATGATTTCCCACCCAAAAAAAAAAGGCAAAAATGGCGAGTTGCGTTAATGAACTCCAAACAACAATCACGTCACACAGTTCGAAGTTGCACCAATTACGGTTACTCTGATTGACTGAAGACTGCTTCAACACAGAAGCAGTCTCCAGTCAGTAAAGATTTTCTGTTACTATAGACGTAAGTACACACTAATGTATATAGTAACAAACAACCTTTTTTCAACAGCAACCAAACCACATTTCGCCAATTACGTTTTTAAATCCCATGTAATAGGGGCCGAGCTTATTGGCTTCAACCAGGTACAAATCCAGATTCGGGCTGCTGCTAACAACACTTATGCCAATCGAGCACAGAACTTTATTTTATTTGAAAAAAATAAATAAACGATATTACAGTAGGTAAGGTAATATCGTTTTTCGTGCACTTGTAAGTGCTTTATTTACAAATACATAGGCGCTTATAAAACAAAATCAATGTAATAATCACAAAATTTTCTCATGCAACACTAGACAAAGAAGGTTGCATATACATTAAAAATATATGATACGGAGGTGTTACTTTTTTAGCGTTAGTTCGGCTGTTTTACAGCCGAACTAACCCGTACAGGCATGTAAATTAAACAACAGGTCGTACGACTCATAGTTAGCGTAAGTTACCGTCTACAATAATAACATAAACGTCGCCCGATCAATGGCAAGGGAAGCAGGTTATTGCACCCCAGTTCTTACACTGAACTTCACTCACCTTCGTAGTATTCAAAGTAAACGTTTAAATTAAATATTGATATTGGAAAATAGTATACGCATACCAATCAAAATACGATGATAAATTACAAGTAGTTTGCAGAAATAAATAAAGAAAAGTTTTATTTTCTTTATCTATCAAGTATATGTATAATGTATGTGTGAGTGTTGACTTTATGATGTATACTATGTCTTATGCACACACGTTGGTGCATAAGACACTCAAAAGACACTCAACAGGTTAAGATAGTAAGCATAGATAGTGGCGCCGATTCTGTTGTTCACGAGTCAAGAGGGTCTCCAGATCAAACTCCCTCTGGCGCAGCATCGTTGGTAGTGTTGTTGGATTTAACATTGCATCACCTCGCACAACTGCCGTCTCTCATTCCTATTCAGGTTTTTTTTTTTAATTGTAGATGCTTAAATAAAGTATCAAGCTTCACTGCTTACAATCAGGCGAAATTGCAGTCAAGCACTAGTTTACAATTACTAAAAAAAATTCTGAATAATAATATTTGGCCCACGACGGTGTAAAAAAAACTACTACCGTGATAAAAAAAAGTACCCTTTGTCCTAATCGAGGGCATGGTTTATCGGTGTGGCAAATTTCATCCAAATCAGTTCAGCAATTAAGTTATGAGAAGGGAAAATAGAGACAGAGTTACTTTCGCATTGATAATATCACCATGAATTAGCTAGATTTAATCGGTCTTGCTCCCTTTTATTCGATTTTGATATCGAAAGTACCATGCAATGTAAGATACGAAAAGAAAGCAGCAGACATAAAAATCCTTTAGTTTTTTCGGTGCTATCACGAAAACGTTCAAAACAGTATTCTCAAATTTAACATAGCTCTGGAACGGAGTATACTGGGCACTAAACTTGTGGACGGGGTTAGGAATACAACAATCCGATCCACCACTGAAATAACTGAAGTCACTCAGAATGCTGCCACTCGTAAATGGAATTCGGCTGAACACATCTGCCGTATGTCAGTCAGGCTATTAATGGGCTAAACTGGCGACGCAGACTGAGATGATGGGATGAGTTGGAGTATTTTAATAAAGGTTGGTCCTCGGTAGCTCTGGAAAGAGAGATGGATGGAGAGTAGGGAGGTTTTCCTCAGCAGTGGGATATTAATCGTCATCATGATTAATGACTGATTACAAAGTGAAGGAAAACATCTTGAGGAAACCTGGACTTCATAGTCAAGTGAAAAAAACACGGGTGGGGTTTAGTCAGTAAAAGTCTGACACGCCCTTCCACTTCGCCCAGGGCGGGAGATGTCATTTGACGATTTCCCATCCCAACAAAAAAAAATAAAGGAAACCTGGTCTTTAAGTCTAAAATCGCCAACCTGAATTGAGCAAGCGTGGTGATTACGCTCAATCCTTCTCTGTATGAGAGGAGACTTTTGCCCAGCAGTGGAACGATAAAAAAAATGTTGATGATGGGATATTAATGACTGCTACTAATAATAACTCGACTCAAACAATGCCATGAATGCAATAAAAATACTCATTCATTAATTTTATGCAATCAAGTTTAAATGGGCATGCATTTAAACCGAACTGTTCAATGAATGAAATTTAATTACGCAGCGAAACCTACATCGTTTATTCTACTTGCATATAAAACGGTTGAGATATAAGTAAGTGCATTTGGCACATTGTCAATGATCCATTGTCCTATAACCAGTTACTGGAGCCATGTGGCATGTTGACCTAGGCGCCGTGCCAGGTGACTTGTCACTAGGGCTGGCACTCCCAAGTTAACCCAAAATCTCAGACTTCAAGGTGCAGTTTTACATCCTCGTCAAATTTCAAGAGGCTGTTATGAAAGGCATAAATAATCACATTACACTACCATAAACTGGTAAATAATTAAAACATAATTGTTTTTTAGTTATTGAAACTTGACAGTATGTCAGAATAAACCACTGATCTGTCACCAGTGGGAATAATAATTTAAAAAAAATCATGACGCAACTTAATTTTCCTCTTCCACTATCAACAGCAGTAAATACATAGTATAACTATATATATGTATAACTGTTAATAACATGTTAATAGTATGCTTATAATTTAGTATACTGAATCATATATTTACGGTGACTGTGCTACTGTCTGACTATGAAACAAGTAACTTAAATACATGAATAATAAAATAATTACATAAGTACAGCCAAAAACACATTACACGTTTAAGAAAAGATGTAAATGTCATGAAGAGAGTTTTGAGTGATGAATGTTGATGGCTATAATAGTAGTAGAAGAAGACTAAACAAACGGATGGAATGTGTGAATTATGATAATGGTAAGAAAGGGGAAGACTATAACATAACAACGACTAATGGGGCAGTAAGGAAAAAAAGGCATAATGTGCTGACCACAAAAAGAGGGATACGGGCAGGACAATGACTAATACCAATGTAAGCTGAGGTAACCCTAGCACATCTAGAAGTATGACGGGCTAAGATATAAGCATACATGAGCTCTCGAGGTTGGCAGAGCGGATTAGACTGGTTGCAGCCGCGATTACCTGGCATGTAGCATACAAGCACTAATCTATCGACATTCCAGACTGGCTAGGTCAACTCAATGAGGGATGATAGACAATTCATACCAACATAATATTAATTATAATTTTATAAACGTGGGTGGCTTTTTTTTTTTGTTTGTTTGTTCCGCTTTCACGCAAGAACTACTGAACGGATTTGGATGAAATATAGGATAGGAAACTAGGATAGGAAAAAATTAACATATGTATGGTCCATATTTTTTTGTGCTAGAAGTATTTACAAAAAATGTAATAATAATGGTTATCGATATAAAATTGGAATCCCTACATTTTGCGTAGGTATTTATATCGATATTCAGGCTTGGCATACAGGGCACGGAGATGCCATTTTAGCGTAGCGTTCAAAAGGTTAATAACAAGGAAGGGCAATACGATACAAAACCGACCCACTTTTTGATGCATTTTAATCTTTGTCTCCATAATAATACATAGAATTTCCTAATCATATTATAATCTACAGAAATTCCGACACAAGATCACATGTTGTTAGGTAAACACTTGAACATAATGCGTAGGCAGTCTTTATCTACATCTCGCACATCATGAACCTGATAAGCAGAATTTTATATCAGCCAGATCACCAATCATGATATTACCCCTGCCCTTTTTGTATCGCGCATGTGTGTAGACCTTTAGCGAAACATATCCGTTTATGTGCCGAGGCTGCAGTCCAATCACGTTTTTGTAAGGACAGTTCTCTGAGATGTCGCAGTACCCTATACTTACTCAACCAACGATGGTGATCCCTACATAGTGTTTGTCAAAGTCTACTTAGGTACTTTGTAATCTGTCGCATCGTCTCATTGCAGCTAATATTTACTATTCACGTTTACACGATAAATGACACATGTAATAAATATATAATTGCTTTTATGTATTTGAAAATGTGTTAAGAATATAATGTTGGTTTTTGTAATTTGTCTATTAAACATTTATGCAAGGCAGTAATTACTTACGGGACATTACCATCTGTACAATTATAAGATCAGGAAGAAGGGCACAAAATACAAATCAATGCTAATAATAAAGCTGAAGATTTGAACGCGCTAATGTCTACTACCTACACACTAACTACAAGACGGATTTGAAAGTTATTTATCCATTTGACTGAACAATTATTGTGGAAGCTTATACTAGACATGTATATGTTATAGTATAGCATAGCTCTTATGCATCTCATATGTATAGTATAGCTTCTTACCGGTCCGTAAGTACTAACGGACCAAAAAGGAGCCGTGCAAAAAGACACAAAATCAAAACTGATCCTAAGTCAAATTTTAATAACATGGTGATGAGATGCAACGGGGTGGATCGGGAAAAAGTCGTGTTGAAACTACAGGCCGCAGGCTGCAGGAAGTTACAGGCCCAATTTCATTTCTAATTTTCCAACCCCGACGGGGCGATAAACAGCTGATCCATCTCTTTCCCTATGTCATCTAAGATAACACATCAATCACGACGACAAAAGAAACAAGTCCTATTGTTTATCATATAGCTTATAAGTTGCCCTCGATACAAGATTACATGATCAAAAATTTTCCTCCTCGAACTATTTTTTTTACTGAAGAAACAATTCAGCTAATGATGCATAAAGATTCATGTCAACTTGACTGTGATCAAAACTGCTAAAAAAAGACCTTAAAACGCAAATATGTAATTAAACTTAGGCAAGATTTCAACCAAATGGCGCCTTAGGTGCACTGTTTGGTGTCAAATTGTTGTTAAATTACATAATTGTTAGTATCAGCTTTATTATTAACCTAGTTTAAACAACCGCAAAGACGCAACGTACTATGCATGCAACAAACTATCGTAAAGAGCATTTTGCTTCTACAGCATGAGTGATATCAAAGAATTCGTAAAATGGGTTGCATAACAACGACGTAAGTGGTAATGAGCGTAAAATATAATACATACTCGTCGGAAGTAAGTGTAATAATAAGTACTGTGCATAATCCTTTCACTTTCATTATCATTTCTTTACATTTTTTAAGTGGATAATTCCTTTCTGAGTTAGCAAACGTGGATCTAATAGTAAGTAGCTAAATAGTCCACACAAATCAAATATAGGAAAATTAAGACATTTCTGTGTTAAACGAGTGTGGCTCCGATTTATCTTGTTCAGTTTGCGAACAAGGGAATCAATCGGCGCCAATGTCTCCTTAATTAAATTTTTTGGCCTTAGGCTTGGAATTTATTTATTTATTTAAACTTTATGCACTAACATTGCACAATGGCGGACTTAATGCCTTAGGCATTTTCTACTAGGCCTAGGCTACCTTGAGGTGATGCAGAGACAAAACATGGTAGGTGCAAATAAAATTAAAGTTAAAAGAGAGAAATAAAAATATTATAATAAATACATAAATACAAACATACAAAATATAAACAGTAGAAAGAGATAAAAAATTATAGATAGAGAAAAACAAATATATGTGGGATGATTCTGCTAATTTCATACGTAGATATTCCCGAGCTTTAACTTCAAATGTGTACAGACTTGTCAACGTCCTGATATTCTAAGGAAGATTATTCCAAAGGAAAACCGCCTGGACAAGAACTGAAGACTTAAGAAAACCAGTGCGGTGAGAAGGACATCGTAGAAGACAAATATTGGAAGAACGAAGATTCTTACGCATCGCGGTACAGTAAACTCCAAAATTTTACCTAATTTCCCGTTCCTCTATATATTAATTGATACTTTAAAAGTCGCAAAAGACGTACTTACATTGATAAAAAAAAACATACTTATTGTGACTATTTCTGTCAATCAAGGATCTTAATTCACCTTTGATCCGTTCGTGTTGACACTAAATAATTTATCAATGCACAAATGTTAATCAACTGGGCTAAAATGGACATATGCATTAAAGTTGATAAGTAATGACAATTGGCATTAACTATTAATTAGTTAAAATAATGTCAACAAATGTTTTACATCCATTTTTAATTCCGGCTCCATCTTTGGTAAGATTGATTAAGTTATTAATCAAGATATTGGAAGAGATACCAGTATTGTTTGTAGGTCAGTGTATAAAGTTATAAACTAGATGCGACTTTTCTGAAACCGGCTACTGACGGCACCTACTGCGCGCATGCCTTTGCTTACAACCTCACTATGGTGGTTGTAGAAAGATGGATGTCGTGATATTGAATACTACTGAACTAAGGATTTTATTTTAAAAAGAAAGAAACATTTTTCTTTTACACGATTCCTTTTTGTTTGACGGAATTTGGATTAACTCAACAGAGTTAATCCAAATTCCGTCAAACAAAAAGGAATCGTGTCGCTTACCAATTGTAGCATTTTTTATGGACAAACTGGGCATATAAATAAATTAATAATAAGCTAGTTTAAACTGAAATAGCTACTTCTCTATGGTGAAGGGGGTCTACTATGGAAAGCTATGTACCTAGTCCTTGCTTCATTATTGGTAAAGATACAAGAGCCATTGTACAAATGTGCGCCAAAGTTGGACTACTAATAATGAGTGTCAAATTTTGTTTTTGCATTCTCTAAGAGACGATGAAGATGCAAATTTTATCCAAATATATGGCAGGCAATCTGTTGTACAGTTTTATTAAAATGATAATACTACATGATTACGATCTTACACGTTAAATATATAATCTTTTATAGTTAACTGATAAAATCAAACTCATGATTAAATAATAACACTTGTCAAGCTAGGCAACTTTTTTATAGTAACGAAACAATTTAGTTTCCACTTGCTTTCTTTTGGAGAAAGGAGTAGCATTACAAGAAAGCCCGCCCTTGGTTCGGGCATGTTAATTTCGTAATAACACTTCGCCTTGCACCAAATTCCACAATGGCATACCACCATATACGAATCGTCAGAACTGGTCATTAAAATAAATTTTGGGGTGGCCTTTAACGAAAGTTGGAAACAATCTTAAGCTACTTTAATGCAGAAAATGAAAAAAAAACATACTTTTTGGTTGAACACAGATAACAGCTTTCGACGAAATAAGTAACACTTGTTTAAACAAACCACGTATTCTTTCAGAAACTGCACAGTTAAGAGTCAAAAAATGCCTAACATGAACCATAGCTATTTATACCTTATGAACCATGCAATCTATCATGTAAACATCCAACTAATCGAACAGTAACATTGCAAGAACGCTGACTCAACATACCTGACGCAGAATTTTCTTGAAAATCTTAAACTTCATATTATCAGCAAAATGAACTCACTTCAACACAATACAAACATCACACAACTTAATGGTAACTAATTTTATATCAAGGCTGGAGATAAAAGCACAGAAATAGCGGCAAAGTCAACGGAACACGAAAGTAAATAAATAAAAAAGAAATATGTACGAACACGCGTCCGTTCTATTTGGCGTCCGCGCCCGAAGTGACGCTCGGATAGAAAATAATTCTGTACACGATACGATACGTTAATAAAACAGTAAGTATTCAGCAGCGTAGATATATCGCTAAGTAATTTTCACTTCCATAAAAACTTGGAAAGTAGTCTTGTAGACTGTTATGTTAACATAGATAACTTATCAATGATATCGATACTGCAATCAATACTCTATTAGATCTTATTTTACTAGATTATAAGGCACGCTGCATCTGTATATAGAATGCATAATGTGCAGTTTATCATTCTCATCTTGCTTGTGTATTTCTAGTATCTGATGTTCAAAAATTCAATTATGGTAAATAGTATGAAAGACAAATCAAGGATGAGTATCTAAGAAAGGTCTTAAAAAGGCGCAAAAATAAGATCACAAACTACTCAGACAAATTCTACTTCCTATCCTGCTAATATTATAAATGCGAAAGTTTGTATGGATGGATGGATCTGGATGAAATTATAGATAGTTTATAACTATGAATATCTAACACATATAATATTTTTTATCCTGATATTTCCACGGGATCCAAACTTACGCGTGTGAAACCGTGGGGCGCAGATAGTCTGTTATGTGTTTGTCAAGTCTTGATAAACGCAGCTAATAAATAGATTTGTTGTTTTATTTTTGAAATATTTATCAGATAAAAGGCTAAGCGAAAACGAACTTTTTGCGCGCGCTAAAACATAGTATTCGCTAACGGGGTGGGTTGAGGAAATAAGTTTTAGGCGGACGCAATGACGGGCAGAAATTAACCATGTTTACGAGAAGACATGACATTTTACATCATACATAACAAACAACACATTTACATGATACTTATTGGGAACAAAATCGTAATTAACAATGCTAATACAACTGATTGATGAGTAATTTAATACTCGACAGGCATGAGGCGATATAATAGGTTCATATCGCCTCATGTCTGTTAGGTGAGTATTAAATTTAAAATTGATTGTATTAGTATTCTATATTTTACACATGATAGAAGCAACATAAATATGTAACGAAGAAATGTATCCCATATAATATGGTTTTAAAAGAGTTTCCATGGAGTTTCTTGCACGTTCTGCTCCATAGAGATCTAAGCTTTGGAATGTGCAATTTAGCTTCACTTTTCTTGGACTGACCGACATTGACTATTCAAAAGTACCAAGTGATGGTTAATTTGAAATAAACAATTTTAATTTGATTTGATTGAGTGACACTATTATGGTACATGTGTTCGTTAGGTGTTCGGTCAAACTCAAACCAATTCAATTCAATATTTACTTCACGTACACTTACAGGGAGGCAAGTACAAAACAATAGAATCAATTATGGACCCTATCTGGCACATTTATTAATGTCCTTTATATATGTTTTAACAATAGGTTTACTAGCTTCTGCCCGCAATTGCATCTGCGTACTTTGTCTTCCCCGTAGCATCGCATCATATCGGCCGCCCGCAACCTGCCCGTGTTATTACACACATTGACATTTTTTTTCTGTTAGCTCCTTTGAGTCATAACGTGATGTTATATAGCCTATAGGGTTCCTCAAGAATTTGGCTATAAAACTTAGAAATTAAGCGTTTCGGGGATTAGTTTTGATTTGTATACAATATGTAAAGAAAACCTCGTCCGAGCCATAAGAATAATAAAGGTTAGGTAAACACATGACCACATAACAACTATTGAACTTTGAAATAATATTTTTTACCGCGAATTAATTCCAACTTCCCCAAAATGTCATGATTTAAAAAAAAAAGTGGCAACACCATTTTTGCCGGTCCGGTATTATTATGAGCGAATAAATTAGAAGCGATACGACCGCATGCCCCGTGACCTGTCCGCCTTCGCCTGCCGATGTATTGCCTACAGAACATGTATTAAGTTACCTCCTTTTTGCAAAATAATATTTATTTTTTTAGGGTGATTTTTTTTTTAGATTAGCCCGGCTTTGTGGGCATTAGTAAAATCAATTATTGATACCTAACAATACCTTCACGGATCGGACAGGGTTTTCTTTACCTATTGTATAGGGGCATGCAAATAAAAACGTATAAATTAATTTCTTTGTAACATTAATAATGAATCATTTATTAATTCACTGAATATAGCTATATACTCATAATGACTCATTTATATTAATCAAACCTATTACTACTTTTGAACGTCAATGTAAGTCAGTCAGAAATGAACATTTTTAAATCTTGGTTACATCATCCAGGCTTGACATTATACTCATAATAGGTATGTGAGAACTATTTAGAACGGTGAAGTAAAAAAGGAAACATATGCAAAGAAAAACAAGTTAGTATTTTAATTAAAATATCCGTGCCAGCCGTGACCAGTTCTTTCTTACAGACGGCGCCCGATCACGAACATGACTATTGTAACAATTTAGGTACCTTTTTTTTTTGTTTCCGGGGGAAACCTTCAAAAGGCATCTGACCTCTGGGACCGAGGTTGGGGATAGTAGGATTTTTACCACACTAAAACCACCCCATTGATTACTATCCGGATATAGAGATGGTACCGGTTCTCTTAAAAGACCAATTCCGGAACCGCCTCTGCGCAACACCTGTGAAGGCATATCCTGGGGAGACTGTAAAAGGGCCTCCCCTATGCCTCGTAACAATATAGTTAGTACCTAGCACCTATCCTCTGGTAACGCCATCACCAACACAGCTTATCTCAAGTCTTGTTGGCCTAAGAATCAGCATGGCCATACAATGTGCCTATTCTGTCAGCTTTTGAGCGTTTTTCGTGTCCCGTAAAGCTACGGATGTCTTTTTTATATTTTTTCCTTCTTACGCAAGGTGAAATTAAATTAGCTAGTCAACTCTGCAGATGTGATGGATACCTGTATATAATTCAGGTCTGTTTACAAAAAAAAAAAAAACGATATTTCAAGTAAACATAAAAAGAGCGGTCGATGAGCCTACAAAAATAAAAGTCAAATTAATCTCGTTTTTGTTTTATTGTGTTTAATTAATTAATATGAATACCTATCACGGGCGTGGAGTTTCGCTAGGGCTTTTAATTAGGCCGGTATACAGACGACAATTCAATTCATGCACATCAAGCTACTACAGTCTGTCAAATTTCTTTATTAGATTTCTTAAGGCTCAAGGTTGATTTGGGAATATTTGAGAGTTTCGAGTAGGACCTGCTGTAGTCCGTACATTTTATTTACATATACATAATAGTTAGCTTTTAAACCTCGAAGGTGAGTTACACGTAGGTGTGGTATAATAAAATAATATTAATCTTTATTCAATTTGTGTATCCAAATGTCTTTCCTCATATTCGGAATATTGACAAGTTCTTAAAACAGACAGTCTCGAAACGTTTTCCTATCATCAGCTATGACTCATTCTGACGTTTTACAAAAATACGATTGCGAAATTATGTGGAAAGGGATGTTGCCTAAGTGACTCATTCCGAGTAATAGAAATTTAGAAGAAAAATGCAACAAAATAAACGTAGGCGATTTAAAATACAACGAATAACATAAAAACCGATCTGCATCACGGATAGTTGGTATTGGCGGGGTAATGGCGTAAGACAGTATTAGTAGGGATGGGTTTCATTTTGACAGTTCAACAACATTCATTGCGTTATTCAGGTTGTTCAGTAGACTAATTTTCCATTCACATGAAGCAATGAATAAGTAGGTAATATCCTTCAAATCTATTCAGTTGTGATGGTTAGTGTCTACTCAATTAGTGTGCAGGTATCCGAATTTATATTACTGTGGAACCAAAAACTAGAAAAAATTGTCTAATGCGTGTCTTCCTAACATTTATGTGCACTTCAGTCAGAAATCGCCATCCCGTTTTAAACAAGCCTATTGATCAATCCTCGAGCGGTCTCTGTATGATAACTTCAATTATAAGGCCATTGCCGTGCAGTAATACATAATACAATAAGGCGATTATCACACTGCACCATGCAGCCCAGCGCGTGAATATATAGGATAGTTTTATCTGGGTATTCCCACGAGATCGAAACTTATGCGAGCGAAATTGCGGGGCGCAACTAGTGTGTAATAAAGATATCTAGTCTATAAATTTGAAAAGCTTTGGTTATTACCTAATATACTCGTAATTTCGGTTGACGTGAGCCTCTTTGGAATGAGCTAACTCATCCGGTACGCAATTTGCATGCCAGTGATTAAGTTGTTCCGCTGTGAAATAAGCCTGACTGGCCTAACTTGAGTATGGAATTTCTAGCTCATACTTTCCTTGGAGATATGAAGGCGCTTAAATTATATTCCCTTATGAAAACGATATTTTAATCTTTTATGGCCCCAATTTTTGAAAAGGAATAAAAATGACGCTTTGACATATGTATGTACTTTCTATATATAAAATCCGTCACACTGTCACATTTATTCCTCAAACAATTATTATTAACTGACAATTTAAAAATAAGTTTATATTATAAAATAAAATGATAATGTAACAATGAATAAACCAAAACAATATAACATTATTATTTTAAATATAAGTACATAAATACACAATATAATATAGAAAATAAACATAAAACTGTAATAATCAACCTTAAACTTTGAGTCGGTATTTGTATTTCGAACTTTGTTGAGGTTAAGTCAAAGTTCTTAATACAAAAGTGACAATTTGGTAATGAACTAAGCTGTAATTTTTTACAAGATGTTTATGTCATGGTTATTGAAGTATGCTAGGTTTTTTTGGCGGGAAGCTAAGATGAGTGCCACGCTCCTTTTTCATTGGACTTTTAAATTATTTATAGTGTCGTTTACTAAATAAAAATGCGTGATTTATGTAGTAAAACGTGCAATCTGTGAATAATTCATAAAGAACTATTCTGAAATATTCTGGCATAGTGGCCACATCATGGCTTTGTACCAAATCATCCTCCCTATTGATCGGTTCGCGCGGCCGTCTTTTTCGACATGAGTTACGTGACATTTGCTAAATGCACAAACCGCGCGAAGCCATAATAGAAAGAAAAAAGAACTTTTGAAGATTTTTATTTTACTTGAAATTGGCACAAAGTCATAACTAGTGCCACACTACAAAAAAAAAGTATGCACCTAATCATTAGAACTTCTAATCAATATAGGATTTCTAAATTGATCAGGTGCATAATTCAATAACTATTTAGGTGGTTTAAATATGATTTTTATTTAGATCAGAAATAAAAACCATGTTTTGTAATAATGTGGATAATATTCAAAAATGTATAAATAAATACTGACACACAAACTTGTTCACAATAAATTTATTTATTACGTGAATCACGAGACCGCTGACGTCATAAAAACCAATACAACTTCATCAATATAAATATATTGTTTACCGGATAATTCCCTATGTAAACATGGTAGTGTCAGTACATGATACGCCGCGATTAAAATTTTATGGCTGCATTGAAGTTCGCAACTACCTCACTCCTTACACCCGCTCACATATTGTGAATTTATTACCACGCAGAGACTCGCCTCATATTCCGAGCCGTCCCAAAGTTTGCATCGGGCCCTCCATTACATCGTAAAAAAAAGATATGCCAGGTCAGTCAGAAAGCATTGAGACAAAAAGTTTTTATGTATGAGAAACTGGCCAGTTATAAGATTAATTATACTAATAATAGGGACCTACCTTCCAAATTCAAAACTTCCCTCCACATTTTTCTCGAGCTAATTAAAATTATCGTGTCTCTATGAAAATGGATTTGCTTCGGGACCATTTTGTCGCTATGATTTTTTACGATTTCAAATGTCGCCTGAAAGCAGACGGATCGTACCTACTCGACCATAAGACTACAAATGGAATTCATGTATGAAAGCCCGTCTAAGGCAACCGTGCATCGGTGGTATAATGAATTTAAGCGCGGTCGACTAACTTTGGGGAATGAAGAAAGAAGTGGTCGCCCTTTGACGGCTGTTACAAAAGCAAACGTGCTAGCAGTGAAAGTTTGATCCAAGACAATAGACGAATTACATACCAAGAAATTCAGCATAAACTGCAATTGGATCAGGAACCCTTCACGAGATTCTACACGTGCATCTTCGGTTGCGGAGGATAGTTTCACGCTGGGTGCCGCAAAATCTCACCGATATTCAGAAGCAGGCACGGGTGGAATGGTGTTGTGATGGACAAATTTGAAGCAGGCTTGTCTCGGCGTGCTTATGACATCGTTACAGGTGATGAATCTTGGATTTATCAATACGATCTAGAAATGAAGCGCCTGTCGCCGGTTTCGGTGTTTCAAAACGAATCAACGCCTACCAAAGTGAAGCGATCTAGAAGCGGAGGTAAGATTTTGATCGCGAGCGTTTTCAGTTTGACTGGCTACTTGGTGTCAATTCCTTTACGAAACCAAAGAAGCATTAACCCTGACTGGTATCCTACCAAATGCTTGACAGAAGTTTCCTCTGTTGTGAGCAACAAGCGACCAAACACAGGGCTCCGCGGGTTACCGCTTCACCACGACAATGCGCCCGCCCACACCGCAATCAAAACGAAGGACTTCCTGGACAGTCATCATCATCATCATCATCATCAGCCTTTACTCGTCCACTGCTGGACATAGGCCTCTTTCATGGCACGCCAACAAGCTCGATCCTGAGCAGTTTTCCGCCAGCCACTACCAGCCACCTTTTTGATGTCGTCGCTCCATCTCGCCCAAGGGCGTCCCGGCGCTACGTTTGCCGAGACGCGGTCTCCACTCAAGGACTCGTTTACCCCAACGGTTGTCGGTCCTGCGGCATATGTGACCAGCCCATTGCCACTTCAGCTTGCTAATCCTCTCAGACACCAGTACATCACGTCACGTACGCGACATCACGTCCTGGACAGTACACCAGTCAAACTCCTAGGCAACCCTCCTTACAGTCCTGATCTAGCACCATGTGACTTCTTATTCCCAAAAATAAAAGATCAGCTCAAAGGGATACAATTTTCGTCGCCGGATGATGCGCTGTCAGCGTTCGAGCAGGCAGTAAACGAGGTGTCTGCGGCGGACTGGAAAAAGTGTTTCTAAAACTGATTCAGACGCATGAAACTTTGTATAGAGGCTGTTGCAGAGTACTTTGAAAAGATGTAATAAAAATATATGTACCTATAGACCACTTTTTTTATTATCGCAAAATTTTTTGAGTGTCCCACGTAAGTATTGCCAATCTGATTTTTTCATAGAAGACTAACCAATAATTCTGGTAACGACCATTTATTTAACCGTCGCAACTAGGCTGGATGTAACAGGATACTTTAATTATCCTGTGCTATTACCGATGTTCAAACAGACGGTCGATACCAGATTTAGGATACTTATTAAAGTATCCTGTACGATAATTGATAATGTTTATCATGTTTTGGACGATGCGTGTCATGTTAGTAACGACTAAACGGTTTAGAGGTGATTTCACGAATGACACTGAACGTGACCAGAACATTTAATTTTAAACCGAGTCAGTGTCAACATTCCACAATAATTTTGACACCAACCACTCATGAACGCGGTTTAAATGTGCCGAATGTGATCCGTGTAATTAGTAAAGTACATACATATGTACATAATCAGCCTATAATGTTCTCACTCCTAGAACACAGGCCTCCTCTTGAGTGGGCCGTAATCTGCACCGCGGGCTCAGTACGGGTTGGTAGATGTCACACGTCTTCGAAGTTTTGTCTCTAGGACATGCCGGTTTCCGCACAATGTTTTCCTTCACCGTTTTGAGACCAGTGGTGAAGAAATATTTACACAAATTAAAGCACCTGACAGGATTCGAAATACAATCCTGGTCCTAAATCCCTACAATCCTAGGTTGCTTTACTACTACTTACCTTAGCTTACATTTACCTTTATATAAAAAAACTTTAAATAAAAAACTATTCTATTCTATATATCTAGTGAATTATCAAGTGCGCTCAGGACTATTCCTGCCTACTAAATTCCACTGTATTAGGATTACCGATGCTGTACCAAACACGATTATTACGTATAGATATGTCCTATGTCCTACTTTTGTTAAATGGTTTTCTCTCTCCCTCCCCATCCAAAGGTTCTCTGTTAAAGATCGCTCTTAATGATAAGACCGCTGTGCCACCCTTTGTAAATCTTTTTATTTATGTTCTGTAATCTATATGGTGTACATAATAAAGAGTATTCTATTCTAATGGTTATAATTTAGCATTTAGTCCACGCTTCGCTATTTCGTGATACATTTTTATACTCGCACTTAATGGAGCAGTGGTGGCCTAGTGGTATCCACCTCGACTTACAAGTTGTAGGTAATAGGTTCGAATCCTGTCAGGCGCTTTCCTGTCACAAGCAAGTTTTGAAAATTGGTTTGCCCCTAGTATGTTAAGTGGGCTGTAGTGTTTCGTTTAAAACTTTGAAACCAATTTATAACACACTAAATAAGTAATCCGTATGAAAAGTAATATTCATGACATGTAAATTAATCACGTTTTTGCAGACTAATGCTAAACTAATTGAGAACTAACCTCATGATCTGGTCCCGGCTTCGATGCCAACCTTGCTTCCGTCAGCTGGTTTTTCAAAGCCCTGTGAAAAACAATTACTTTTAATAAACACTACATAAAGATAGCATCACAACTCATTTTTTATGTTATAAACTAGTGCCCGGCCGCGATCCCGCCTGATGGTAAGCAGTCCTGCCACCAGGGCTATGAGTTGTTCTAAAAAAGAAAAGGCACGTTGTTTCACGCTCGCCTCAAAGGGATATCATCACATCGTGACGGGATCCACGAAGACCGATGGCTGGGTCAGGGTTGCGGGTTGTTCAAAAGAGAAACCGTGGCCCTGGCGCACACGAAAGTGAAGGAACACGGGTGGGTTTTGGTCAGTAAAATCTGACAGGTCCATCCGCTTCGGCCAGAGCAGGAGAAGTCATTTCATGATTTCCCATCCTAACAAAAAAGGCAGATCTCAATTATGCTTATTTAGTTCAAATAATTAACATTATGCAATTTTATATATACACATATACATATGCATATAATAATAATAATAAGCCTCTTATCCTGAACTGCTTTCTTCTTTTTTTTTTTCTTTTTTTTTATGTTGTTGTTTACTTATAAAATATCCCTGAGTTCAGTGTGCCTCTTGGCAAAGGCCTCCTCTAACAATTTCCATTGTACTCTGTCTCTAGCAACCCTTCTCCACTTTGGGCCTGCCGTTAGTTTTAGTTCATCTTCCCACCTTTTGCTCTGTCTTCCTCTATTCCTTCCTTCCTTTCCTTTCCTTATTGTTTTGTTTGAAGAACAACCAGGGAACCTCGAAAAAATGATACAGGATCTAAATAGAGAGAGCGAGAAAGTGGGCTTATCTATGAATATAAACAAAACGAAGCTATTAACGAATTCAAACAAATATGAAATAAAAATTAAAAACCATCCTGTTGAATATGTAGATGAATATATCTATTTAGGACAAATCATCTCACATACAGACACAACTGCAAAAGAAATCGGAAGACGAATAGCTAACGGATGGAAAAGATATTGGTCACTGAAAGAGATAATGAAATCCACAGATCTCAGCATTGGTATCAAAAGGAAGGTCTTCAATACCTGCGTTCTCCCGTGTCTTACATATGGGTGTGAAACCTGGGCTCTTACGAAACATCACAGAAACATGCTGGAACACTGCCAAAGAGCTATGGACCGAAGTATGATAGGGGTAAAGAAACAAGATAGGATACGAAACACCGTCATAAGAAGTCAAACTAAAGTCACAGACGTACTTACTAGAATAGATAGTTTGAAATGGAGATGGACTGGGCACATGTTGCGCGGTACACAAGACAAATGGAGCAACATCATAACAGACTGGTACCCTAGAGATGGGAGAAGGAATAGAGGAAGACATATGCATAGGTCAATAATTAATATTATTAATATATTTGGTAAAGTGGCTAGGCAATCGACTGCAGAGCTGTTTGTGTATGTGAGTTGAAAAGTTTGTAAAGACTATACGGAAGAAATTCCAAGTAAGGGGCAAAGTTTTAAGCTCGCCGCCCGGTAAGGACCAGGCCCGAGTCGACGGCGCGTCGTGTTTCACGCGCGCCTCAAAGAGATGTCAGCACATCGTGACGGGGTCCACGAAGACCGATGCCTCCTGGGTCAGGGTTGAGGGTTGGTTAAACAAGAAACCGTGGCCCTGGCCGTCCCACAGGCAAGTGAAGAAACACGGGTGGGTTTTAGTCAGTAAAAGTCTGACACAAAAAAAACTGACTGAAAAAAAAAAGGGGAGCAACGTTTAAAAAAATCTGAATGTTGGTGACACCCATCTGGTAACACTTTCCAATGATTGTTACACGAAATTATTGTATTAGTTCTAGAATTAGCCGAAATAAAATCAAAAGGGTCCAAGGTTCTTCAACTATAGATACTGTATTTACTAAAATTGTCGAAATGGCTATTACCACAAGCGAGTTCCAGAATCTTTGGGCTTATACTTCGCGTTTAAGAGCAAAATATTAACTTCATGGTCATTTCGATATACAATATGTAAAGAAAACCCTGTCCGACCCATAAGGATAATAAAGGTTAGGTAAACACTTGACCAAATCATTCATCATTCTCCTGCCCTTATCCCAATTTATTTGGGGTCGGCGCAACATGTCTTTTTCTTCCATACATCCCTATCAGAAGCCATCTCGGCAGTCACCCCCTTCTTAGCCATATCATCCTTCACACATTCCATCCATCGTTTCTTTGCTACACAACACTTGACCAAATATAATATAAAATTTTACATAATCATCATAGTAACAATACTAATGAATTTTGAAATAATTCTTTTTTCCCGGGAATTAATTCCAATTTTCCCGAAATTTGGTACTTTTAAAAAAGTGACAACACCGGTATTATTATAAGCGAATAGCGACGCGACCACGTCACAGGTGCTGCGTGCCCTGCCCCCCGCCGCCCGCGGAAGGAGTTGCGTACCGCACATGTATTAAGTTACCTCTTTTTGCGAAATAATATTTATTTTTTTAGGGGGATTTTTTTTTAAGTGTAGCCTGTCTTTGTGGGCATTAGTAGAATCAGTTATCGTTACCTAACAATACCTTCACGGATCGGACAGGATTTTCTTTACTTATTGTATAATAGGCTGAACTTTAATTCAATAAAGTTAGGGTACATTTTGTATTTTCTAAATAACGCAATTTTAACGCAAAATGATTAGTAAAAATAGGGAAATGTATGCGATGTCCAAGCAGTGGCTATTCACAATCACGCAATACTTACATATAAAGCTCTTCAGCCTTGCTGGCTTGCTTCTCCCGGCGCCGCAACAGCTCAGCACAGTGCTGTAGAGTGGCGATGGTGGCGCCACACGTCGCCCGGAAAGATGCACTAGTCGCCCGAACTTCACCCACATGCAAGCTTAGGTCATTACCTGGTGAATAAATGAAACTATATTATTAGCGCTTTTGCCACAACAAACTTGAGCTTCTTAACGCAAATAATTGTACGCAATGAAATGCTGTTCGATGATAAGTACATCACTAGAATGTTTAAGTATAAGGCTATTTTTTAGGTTAGGAAGGTTAGTTTAAAACGTTCAAAATCTAGTCGCAATCTCATCTTATAGGCGACAAGCAAATATCAAAAACTTGTCAAAATGTATGGATATTAGACGTACTTTTTACAGATTGAGACTGACACCAGAGGAGTATCTCTTTGATATTCTAATATTCTATGAGATTTTATTATGAACTTAAGACGATACGCTAACTCACAGTAAATTGAAATTTAAACGCGAAAACTTCTATCAGATCAACTAGAGGGGTATTAAAAGACTGCTAATGAGACCGATAAAACTTAAATTCAAATGTTTGAAAGCAATATGTAATTAAGAATTTGCGCAAGTATTTCGCAGGACTAAAAACGTGTAACAAAATCAAAAGATTATTAATTATTATACAGTATGTTAAATAACAGAGGGCGTTCCCTTAAACTCGTTAATATATATCATTAATAGATTAAAATAAAAATATCAGCATAGAAAAAATAAGCATAAAAAATCCGAATAAAAAAAAAATTTAATTGGAAATAAATTTGAAACCTCCTGTTTTAAATCAAAATAGTAGTCGTCATGTATAAATAAATTGCGACGTTGTCGTCTTTCATGTTCGCGTGTACAGTGTGTTTCTTTTACATGTCAATTTAAAATTTTTATTGAATATTTTCTTATTGGAAAAAATTTTAAAACATTTTGTTTTCGAATGGAAATATTTTTTTTAGCATGTATGTATGCTATACTATTTCGGGTTAACGGGAACGCCCTCTGTTAGTTAACATACTGTATAATTTATTTCAAATAGGCGTATAATTTGTAATCATAATCTCGATCCTTAATAGGTGTGAAATTTATTAGAATTGGAGGAGTATCGGGTATTTCCCGGTATATCTCAGCATTTCCCTGATAACCTTGTGATCCTGGGGGATCACCGTAATTCCGGCTGGCTTAGTCACAATGTACAAATCAGAGTCACTCGTTAATGACATAAAGCAGGTCAAGATTGGTCATCAAACCGCAAGTCACCATTATTGCTGTTTTGTATATAAATGAGTACTGCAATAATATGACAAAGGATTATCCGGTCATCATAAGACAGTCACATTTATGTAGATTATAAGTTCTTATTTAAAACCTACAGAGTTATTGTTAACCTGCCTCATCCCAACGCTGGGCAAAGGCCCCTATAGTTTCGATTCAGGGCTAAAGTAGACCACTGGTTGTTAGTTTTGGCCAATTCATCTCGCCATCTTTCTACAGAGACGTCTTCTAGCTGCATCAAGGCTCCATGTGGTTGTTAGTTTGGCCCGCAGCTTATTGGGCATGCGGCAGAC
Source organism: Sesamia nonagrioides (assembly GCA_017933935.1). NCBI lineage: Eukaryota > Metazoa > Arthropoda > Insecta > Lepidoptera > Noctuidae > Sesamia > Sesamia nonagrioides. The sequence continues at coordinate 5,112,169 of JADWQK010002002.1, read as the reverse complement.
GTGGCCAACCCAATGTTACTTTTGCTTAGCGGTTTTTGAGCACCATCAGTAGGTAACTGTGTTTTCTTCAAACTAGCTCTTTCGTAAAAGAGCTTATGAATGGACATGTCAAAGAAAATGAATTCATAAGCTCTTTCGTAAAAGAGCTTATGAATGGAAATCCTTTCTTATATTATAAATGGGAAAGTGAGTTAGTTTGTTCCGCTTTCACGCTGTAACTACTGAACCGATTGCTTTGAAATTTAGCAGGCATAAGGTTAGAAGTCCGGATTAAATAATAGGGTACTTTTTATCCCGGAAAAATTTGATATTCCCGAGGGAAATCTAAAAAGAGCGATATAACCGAATACCACGCGAGCGAAGCCGCGGGCGGAAAGCTAGTGTAATATAAAACATTATTGTAATATGAATTTGAATTGAAGCTTCTGAAAAAGGTCTAGGGCCCAGTGCCACAAAGATTCAATTAAAATTACAAATAAAAATTTTGCCATAATAAATCAATTTTTCAGGCTTCAACTATTACAGTGAAGCTGACCGGAAAAGAGCAAACTATATTCTTTATTATTCATCCAGAACTGCACTTCCTCGCTCCAATGAGCAGTGAGGCTACCATGAGTTTTCATTTCGAGACTCGATCATACGCATTGCCGCGTTCGGCGCTCTCATTGGTTGAGAGTTCTTACAACCTTGAAGCGGGCCAATCGATGAGTCAAACGCGGTCGATATCGATGATCGAGTCTTCGTAAAGAAAACTCATGGTAGCCACACTGGCAGTCTTATACGCTGACCAATCAACTGTCGACTACTCTGACAACCAATTAACCCACAGACATTACAACCTAATTTGAAAGCAATTCATTCAATCTCAAAAATTACCAGCCTTGTGCAAAACAATTGAATATGATGTCATGTATGTAGCTTTTAATTTATTTGACGAACTGAAATTGTCTGATAAGTGATAACAATGAACCGGCAGGAAATATTTAGGTTTGAATAAGTTCTATATCGGTTTAATGTAGGTACGGTTTGTCGGAGCAATTACGGAAATATAGTTTACAGCAGTTGTTTCAGTTGTTTCAGAGTCTTTTCAATGTATACGATCATCATCATCAACCTAGCGTTAATCCCAGTCGCATCCGAAGCCTTTTCAGCTTTGGAGTCTGTGGTCCGCTTTACCAGTCCAACTGCTGATATGGCTAAACTTTGACATTTTCCGTGAAGCGACTGCCGTCTGACCTCCACAACCCGAAGGCGACATCGAAGCATTGCAGTTAGACCAATTGTTGGATTTTTGAAGGCTCCAACAACCCGTAACGACTGCCACTAGATGTTCGTATGGTAACCGGGACCAACGGCTTAACGTGCTTTCCGAGGCACGACCAGACCAGTGCAAATATTCATATTCATGCATACAAATACTTGCACTGTGCGGGGATCGAACCCGCGCCACCTTGCGCAGCGGCCGCGTCCGCTACCGCTACGCCACGGAGGTTGTCGTACAGCGTGTACAGCGTATACGATAATAATGTAAAAGCTGAAATATTAAAATGTCGGACGTAGAAATAAGGATGCAAAAAACCAAATCCGTTATTTTAGCTTCTAAATAATTAAAGCGTATAACGAGTGGCTCTCTGGATTCTACAGACATTAAATAATTAAAGTATTAATCCCAAATTGGGCCCAAGCCCAACCTATGTTTGTCACTGAATGTGCTCTATTACTATGCGGAATACCTTTATAAACATTAACATAGATAATACAATTCCAAGTCCTCTCGTTTCTCATATCAGATCGTGTTTTACCCAGATAACAGAATATCGGCGTTTCATCTCCGAATCTGCCTTTGAAACCAATCTACTGAGTGGAAATGTGAAACCCCACATAAGTACCGAAACATCTTTCGAGCCATCATCATCAGCCTGCTTCCTGACATTATACCATGTTATTTAAAGTCAGTGCTATCTCCATTCTTCTCTGGCAGCTGCCACTCAAGCATTCGCTCTTTTTTCTTCCATAGTATCCTTCACACAAACCATGAACTCTTTTTGTCACTCTCCTTACAAAACAGCATGACTGCCTATAATGTTCCCACTGCTCCGACTAGAGATGGGCAAAGAACCGGGTTTAAACCGTATTACTGGGTTAAAACCCAATAAAAACCCATTTATTCCCTCCCACCGGGTTTTTATTCGGGTTTTTATTTATAATTTAAACACGGTAAATGTAAATATTTGTGAATATTATACTCCGTATTATATAGTATTGTAATAGTAAGAGTCATCGTCCGTTTTTTGAAGAAAAAAAGGCTATTTTTATACTTCTTCTTCTTCAGCCTATAGAGGTTCACTGCTGAACAAAGGTCTCCCCCAAGGCTTTTTACGATGACCGGTCTTGTGCTGCCCACATCCGTCGGCTTCCCGCGACTTTCACCAGGTCATCGGTCCGCCTTGTTGGGGGCCTATTTACGCTGCATCTTCCGGTACGTGGCCGCTACTTCAGAAACTTACTACCCCGTCGGCCATCGGTTCTACGAGCATTGTGCCACTTAATTTTAGCGACTTGAAGGGCTATGTCGGTGACTTTGGTTCTTCTGCGGATCTCCTCATCTCTGATTCGATCGCGCCGAGAAACTCCGAGCATAGGTCTTTCCATCACCCTTTGTGTAACTCTTAGCCTTCGTATGAGGCTCATTGTGAGCGACCACGTTTCAGTTCCGCAAGTCATCACTAGAAACATACACTGATAAAAGATTTTAGTCTTGTGACACTGTGGTATCTTGGACGACGCGGAGATGTAGCGTAGCTTCGCGAGCGCTGCCTAGCCGAGCTGGACTCGACGAGACACCTCTTTCTCGAAGTTGGACTGTTTGTCCCAGGTATATATAGTTATGTATACTCGTTAACAACTTCGAGTGCAGAGAAACCAACTAGAATTGAAGTGGGTGCGATATGAGAGTTCGACATCTTTAGACCCACTTAGGAAGCTCTGCTGAGGTCATTGTGCATTTTGCCCAAGTCGTCCAGGGTCTCCGCTATGACCACGGTATCATCTGCAAAACGAAGATTAATTATGTACTCGCGGTTGATGTTGATGACAAGTCCTTTCCAGTCCAGAAGCTTGAAGATATCTTCCAACGCAGCAGTGAACTGGGAGATATGACATCTCCTTGTCTCACTCTAGGCTGCAGTTGGATCGGTTTCTAGTCCTGATGCTGGAGACGGACTGACATGGTGGTGTTTTTGTACAAACACTCACCCCAATGTGTCGATAGCCAATTTGGCACCGCTGGAGAGACTGTAGCACCGCCCAAGTCTCGATCAAATCGAAGGCCTTCTCATATTCCACAAACGCTAAGCATAGTGGTTTGTTATACTCCTCGGACTTCTGTATAACTTACCGCAGCGTATATATGTGGTCTACGATGGTAAAGCCTTTTTGGAAGCCTGCTATATAAAGCCTTTGCGGAGCGAGACGATTCATGATGACCCTAGAAAACAGCTTATAGACATGGCTCAGGAGGGATATTGGTCTGTAGTTTTTCAGTAAGGTATTATCACCTTTTTTGAAAAATAATACCACCACGCTCATGTGCCATGCCGAAGGCGTTTCGCCTTTGAAAATGACGGAATTAAATAGCTTCTGAAGCGCTTTAAGAACCGGTTTGCCACCCGCTTTCAGAAGCTCAGCCGTAATTCCATCATCTCCAGCCACCTTATCGTTCTTGAGCTGTTTCAGGGCCATACTCTTCTCGTACAGGCTGACGTCCGGGATATCGTCGGTGTAGTGTCGGGTTAGTCTGGCTCTAGGATCATTGGCCAGGCTCACAACAGGTGCGCGTGTTGATGTGTATAACTCTCCATAGAATTTCTCAATCTCACCCAAAAAGCTCGGGGTGGAAGTGACGATCCTACCATCCCCATTCTTCAGCTTCACAAGTAGGCTCTGTCGAACAGACAAATCTCTTGCGAACACTTGAAACCTTTGTTCAGCTCGATAGTCTCTTTAATACAATTTGTATTAAATTGGCGTATATCGCGAGTCAGAGACTTTGAGATTTGTCTGTTAAGGCATTTGATACGCGAAGCGTCATCAGGGGATTTTAAGACCACCTCCCGTCTTTCTTCCATTAGCCGACGGGTGGGACAGGAGATCTTCTTCTGTCCTTTTGAAGGGAGGGTTTTGAAGAACTTGGACCCTTCCGTATGCAGTTTCCACAAAACCTGTTGTTATAGTGGTCCACATCTACGCATTCACCGAGGCATTCAAAGCGATTTTGCAGTTCGATGTGAAAGCTTTTAGAGTTTTGGAGCTGGGTTGATGCTGGACGGAGCGTAGACTTCATAAATCGAGAGCGTTTCAACCTAATGTTGAGGTTCAAAATGCCTCTAACAATACGGTGATCACTCCCGGTTTAAACCGCAAAGAGCACCAAGACATCGATGAACATTTGACTTCTCGTTGATATTATGAAGTCTATTTCGTTTCTGGTCTCACCATCGGTGCTAATCCAGCTTCACTTGAGGTACAATGGTTTCTTGAAAAAAGAATTCATCACAAAGACTCCTTTTATTTTCCATGAAGTCCATTAGCATCTGACCTCGGGGATTCCGATTTCCAACTCTAAATTGCCCCACTTTCATCTCGTCCGCCTTTCGCATGCCCAGTTTTGCGTTAAAGTCCCCCATGACAACAGTGTAGTGGGTTTAAGAGGTATATGTGTGTCTACTGACGTCTTCATATATAACCTCCACCTCACTATACAGTACGCGACGCAGTACAGCTGATTTTCGGGTCTTAAATCGAAATGTGATGAGAGAATACGGCGTGCAGGACTGTGTGTAACCACATAACTTCGAGTAACATTATATATTTCCGAAAACTGCAATGGTTAATGAGAAAACTGGAACGCAAAAACTGAAACGGCCGCCATTTTGGTTCAAGTTATATTCCGAGTACTGTATATTTCTTTGGATACCCTTGAAAGGTGTAGTGAAGAATGTTAATTCATAGGATGGACTCATAAATCAGCAGTAAAGTGTATGTCTTAAACTACTGTAACTATTATTTTAAAATAGGCTTGATCATACAATGAATGGACTGTGATGAAATACTTGTATAAATAATACAATTGAAATATCACGTTCGAAGATTAAGTGGTCAAACTTTCTGTGATCTTAAATGCACCACTATTAGTGATATAGGTACTCCAAAAAACACTAGAAGTACCTAAGTCGTGTTAGGTCCACAATCGAAGATATTAGTGATAGCAATAAATAAAGACCCGCTTCTTGGGTTTTATTCGGGTTTAAACCCGTTTAAACCCAAAAAACCCGGTTTTAACCCATTTCCACCCATTGGGTTTAAACCCTCTGCCCATCTCTAGCTCCGACACATGCCTGTAATAAGGAGTGGGCCGTATCCCACCACGCGGGCCAATTCAGGTTAGTAGATGACACTTGTCTTCGAAACTTTTGTTAGTATATTTGGTTTTAAACCGACTTCAAAAAGGAGGAGGTTACTCAATTCGACCGTATATATGCTTTTTTTTTTATGTTTGTTCGCGCATAACTTCGTCGTTTATGAACCGATTTTGATAATTCTTTTTCTGTTGGAAAGAAGACTTTCCCAAGGTGGTCCCATGATAAGGATATCAGGGTTTGATGGTGGAAGACCAGAGAAAACAAGGGAACTTTCAAAAATTGCAGGGGCGACTAGTGCATTTCTTAGCATTTTCATTAAGTATTTTAAAGCACTACAATTTAATAAAGGTCTGGAGTAGATCTGATGATGGAGCCGGGAGACAGTCGAAGGAACTCCTCAACAATTCACAGCATTCCTTGTGTTTGGGCTCGATTAATTTGTATTGATAAGAACTTTACACCTGGATGGGTTGTGATTGTCATAAGAGCTCTGATGATGAAGACAAAGGCCAGTTCCGGGAACTCCTCAACGGTTTACAGTAGCTACTTTGTGGTTGGACTTCATTCATTTAGGTATATTGATGAGACCTTAGCACCCATTGGGTTAAAATAATGGTCTGCAGTCTGCAGTAAATTTGATAATGAAGATCATAGGCAGTTGAGGGAATACTTACGGGTGAAAATTAAAGTAAACAAAATTACGTCGTTTCCCAACTATATTTGCGTCAGCTTCCAGTTTGACCGGATGCGACTGAATACATAGTACTTTTAACAATTAAAAAGTGTAAAATAAAAACTTTTTTCCAAAAAAATAACCGACTTCCAAAAACCACTACAAAGTGAAAAATAACTAATTTCGGAAGTCGGTGTCAAAAACAAAACAAACAAAATATACAAAACCAAAGACACCGACTTCCGAAATTAGTTATTTTTCACTTTGTAGTGGTTTTTGGAAGTCGGTTATTTTTTTGGAAAAAAGTTTTTATTTTACACTTTTTAATTGTTAAAAGTACTATGTATTCAGTCGCATCCGGTCAAACTGGAAGCTGACGCAAATATAGTTGAAAAAAGTTTTTTCCTTGACACCTAGATCTCAAACTCCCCACTATCCAGCAATTCATGAAACGCCTTTCCAAGCGTTTCTTTGACACAGCCGCTATACATCACAACCCTCTGGTTGTCGCGGCAGCAAAATACACCCCCTCCAAAATCAGTAAGCTTCGCCGACCCAGACACGGTTTCACCGACCCTGACGACCCCATATCCCACCTCCAAGAGGCCAACAGGGCCACTAGCACAAACCACAAAAGACCGACATTCCGACCTCGCCGCCGAGGACCATCGCGACGCGTTCAACGTAGTAATCGCCCTCCCCGTCTCTTGTCCGATGAAGGCCAGCCCGCGCCGCAGCTGTGCCAGTAAATATAAATTCCCAACTATGACCTCTGAGTTTCTCAGAGCTAGTACTAGGAAACGCCGCGATCATCGAACCGAAATAAAAATAAAATTTCGATCTAGCCGTCCCTTGCTGTTCTCTCCAGCGACACCTTAAGCCGAGGTTCGTACCCCACAGGGGGTGCCCTTAGCGTGTAGTCGCTTAGTTTTTAGTAGCCCTGGCTGGAGGCTTTGAATTCATTTAAGGCAGCCACAGGATAGTCCGGTTAAGTAGTCACGACCTCTCAAGGTCAACTACGAGATGCCATAAAAAACAAAAAAAAAACCATTTTGAGAGCAGTGATAATGAAACAATTTACATAATGTAAAGTCCTTCTGAGGGCTAATGTACCACACAAATGAATGATAATGAATGTACATACAACTCGTAAGTCCTTTACGTTTGGGTCAGGACTGCTTCCGAAACATAATAAATCAATAAACGACACTATTGACGCACTGTTTGAGCGATTTGATTTGATCGGCTGCTGCGCTGCGTGTCGAGGTCTATTCCCGCAAGGCATAAATATTAGTATGACCTACAATTAGTTGTTCCAGGTCTGGTTGTTTGTGTATGTGACTGTATATGTTTGTAAACGCATCCACGATACAAGATAAATTCATAGTGTGGGGCATTTTTTTTTTTAAATAAATAAGCAACAAACCATCAGCAAGTTTAACAGCATCGATGGCTTCGGACGCGTCATCATTGATCTGTGGGTATGAAGCGATGCACATGTCGAAGTATTGCTGCAACTGTACCGCCTGCTTCGAAAGGAGCTCGTTGTATGTGTCCAGCTCTGCGATCTTCTCTGCCAAGCGACGGGCTGTGCGTCCTATGGGAAAGAAAATTTTAGGATAAATATGATAAAAACAGATGTTCATAGACATCCTTAATATTATTAATTATTTTTTATATAGGTACATTTAAATTGCAACACCCTAACATACAACAAGTCAGTTCTAAGAACCTACCTATTGTTTACATTTTCAAAATTCTACACTTAGTCTGCAATATTTTATTCAAAAATATTGATTAATTATCTTCTCGTTTTGATGTGCAAGCCAACACGCATAGATTTAATTTCATTAATGTTTAACTTCTATGTCTAGAATTGTCATAAAATTACAGAGTGATTGATATCAGTAATTCTTTAAATAAACAGAGGGCAGTGTCTCAACGCTTTTTTAAAATTAACGTAAATGAATATTTTTTATTTTATATTCAAAATGTACAAAATTGACCAAATATATGTTGATACAATGGTAAAGTTAGAAATATAAATACAGTTTAGTCGATTTCTTTAAAACCCCGACCTACAGAGATGCTAATGCTACCAAGACCGTGTAAAATGCAACCACATCTTCTCATAATAACTTATAACCATAATAACTTATAACTATCTCTCATTACTACATGACACGGCGACACGCAACTCGACACGGTAAATTCATAATTACATTCAAACTTGGCCTTATCAGGATAAAGTGGATAAAAAGTATTGTTTATCCATCCATATAATACGCTATACATAAATGTACTACGGTACGTACTGTTTAAATCTAAATTCCAGCAAGGACGGCAGTCAGATAAATAAATTCACATAAAATAAGCCTTCTTTTTTTTTTACGTATTATAAACTAGCGCTTGACCGCAATCCTGCCTGATGGTAAGCAGTGACGCAATCGTTGATGGTAACCGTATTCTCTTCCCGTAGGGGTGGGATAAAACTACGGAACACCACCTGCTACAAGTCTACCACCCTTACTCTATACTCTATTGTGTTTCTCGTATAAACCCCATATAGTACTTACTAATTCCATGCATTAAAAATGGCGTATTTGTTTCCCATTCCAAAGAAAATTTTAAAATTTGAAAACCGAATAACGCAGTGCGGCGTGTGAATATCAGTGTGGAGCAAATTACGCGGCCGCATACTACATCATTTTCCTTTTTACGTTTGAGACACCAACCTATAAGTTTTTGAGCAACCCTTTAAAGAAGTTCCTAATGATTCTCAGCGGGATAATGGAGTAACCCACTAACAATAGCAATGGCTTTTAACAGTTCAACACCATTCTAGGCATTATTTATGTTGTTAAGCAGATACATTGGATTAGGACTTAATTGAAAGTCTGTTGTTTAGAATATGCCGTAAAACTCGCCTGTCGTCCTCGTGCATACACCATAATTATATTTTATTCGTATTAAGTATTCATTCTGTTCCATTCCGTGCAATTAAGGTAATGGCTACGTTAAGGTCGTCCATTGTTTTATCACAGGCTAACGGTCACAGCTGACAGGTTAGAGTAGACATCTTGTTTCAGTTTCACGTGTTTTATAAAATAGTACAGTATTGCGCCGTTACATGATAGGAGGCCACTTTAAATGATATATCCGAATGATAAACATTAATGAATAATAAATTAAAGATGGGTAGCGATAAGTATCGGCCTATCTTCATATTATCGTGTATTCAGGGTGGTAGACATCGACGAGCAAACAGTTGCGATGGATGCGGTACTTGTGTAGACACAGTACTGGTGCGTAGCAAAATGTGCTGAAGTCATGGTTAAAGTTTGAAGTTTTTTTTTTCAAATTGGATGAACTTTTCAGTAGTAGAAAATAATCCAGCGAAACTTTACCAACGTGAAGTGTGGTATTGTTAACATCAACATCGTCAACCTTTTTATCGTCTCATTGCTGGGCACAGGTTTCCTCTCGTACAGACAAGGATTGAGCGTAATCACCACGCTTGCTCAATGCGGGTCGGCGATTTTCCAGGTTTCCTCAAGATGTTTTCCTTCACCTTATAATCAGTCATTGGTGTCCAAGATATACTTAGAAATACGTATAATTCAGAAAAGTTACATTAGTACTTGCCCGACCTGGAATCGAACTTACACACTCATACTTGAGAGACTGGTGTTTTAACCACTAGGCCACCACGATATAAAAACAATAAAACTGTAATAAAATAGATAATAACCATGAGAACCCGTTGACTGCAACGAGGTAGCTGAACCATGTCTCCTAAGACCACCGCCATTGGAACTGCTATCCGAACTGGTCCCATACCCTGACTCCACCTGAGAATTAAAATAAATTGAGTTATTAATGATATGACGGTAACATTAACAATTGTTCACTAAAATGATAGAATTGACTTTGTAAACCATACAAATTACAGACATAAATACAAAATGTGACACAATTGACAGTATTATTGCTAAGAGCAATCTTTGGAAGTCAACCATTGGATTTGGCAATTACTGTAGGTAGGTAGTCTATGGTGTATCATTTACATAATACAATTAATACTTTGAAGAATATTATACTGATCTAAAAAAAAATTACTCAAAAAACAAACCCATTAAAAATACTTAATGAATCATTAACAAAATGATTAAGACAATAATGGGATAATAAAACCTAATTAGGTTACTAATTAGCAAATTAAAAACCCAATAATATCTTATCGATAGTATTCTACTATCCGCCTATGGGACACTTTTTTTTTGTTTTTGGCTAGGTTGCCCAAGACCTTTGAGCAATTTCTTCGTTGTAATCTTGTTTTATTTCGTAACCTATTCTAACTAAACTTTTTTTTCCCGGGGTGGTAATCCTCATAGGATGTCCGCCGCCCTGGGGTGGGCGAAGGGGTCTATCAGACTTTTACTGACTAAAACCACCCCGGTCTCTTCTATCACGAACGCGCGTGGGGCCGCGGATGTCTAAATTCTTCCACGGCCCCACACCCTCCTGCTGGCCCGGTCTGTCCGGGCCTCGTCTCCTGCACGGGGTAGTGAGGTGTTAAACTACCCCGTGCATCGCCTTAGGCGCGCCGACAGTCGCGCGCGCCTCTGCCTCGGGGTCCATCGAATAGGGGGCGGGGACTTCCCCGTGTCACTCGCCCCTGGACTCATTCATGGAGGGCGGAAGCGGGCGTTATCCGCCCTTCCTCGGCGCCCGGTAGGTCTTCTGCGGCCAGGGAAGGGAGTTGAGATCTCCCTCTCCCGTACCGTAGCTTCCTTCTGCGATATCACGTCCTCGCAGAAGGACACCACCGCGTCCCACGACTCTGCGCTACCGACCATCCTCCGCACTACTGCCGGCAGCGTCAGTTCGCATTAAAAAAATTAAACTTAACGTTACCTAAACCTATCTCCTTTAGTTTCCAAAGTGAACCGACTAGGTTGGACGGTTGACGGTTTGGGATTCCTTATGGGCCTTTGTTGCCTTTTTTTTTTTTTTTTCGGGGTGGAAATCCTCATAGGATGTCCGCCGCCCTGGGTTGGGCGACGGGGTCTGTCAGACTTTTACTGACTAAAACCACCCCGGTGTCTCTTCTATCACGAGCAAACGCGTGAGGCCGCGGGAGTCTAAATTCTTCCACGGCCCCACACCCTCGTGCTGGCCCGGTCTGTCCGGGCCCCGTCTCCTGCACGGGGTAGTGGGGTGTTAAACTACCCCGTGCATCGCCTCAGGGGCGTGCGTCGACACTCGCGCGCGCCTCCGCCTCGGGGTCCATAGGGGCGGGGACTTCCCCATGTCCCTCGCCCCTGGACCCATTCATGGGGGGCGGAAGAGGGCGTTATCCGCCCTTCTTCGGCGCCCGGTGCGTCTTCTGCGGCTCGGGAAGGGAGTTGAGATCTCCCTCTCCCGTTCCGCAGCTTCCTTCTGCGACATCACGTCCTCGCAGAAGGACACCACTGCATCCCACGACTCTGCGCTACCGACCATCCTCCGCACTACTGCCGGCAGCGTCAGGTCGCCTCCTACTTCATTTGTGAGGACACGGCGCTGTTCCTCCCAAGCTACACACTCGGAGAGCGTGTGCTGCGCCGTTTCCTCCCCGCATTGGACGCAGTGGTGGCACCGAGCGTCCGGCTCCCTGCCTAGGCGACACAGGTACTTGCCGAAGCAGCCGTGCCCCGACAGCACCTGCGTCACCCTGAACGACAGGGAGCCGTGCCTTCTCCCGAGCCAGTCGTCGAGTACTGGCCGGATCGCCTCGACGGTAACGAGGCCGGCGGTAGGGCGCATAAGCCTCTGCCGCCAGTCCGCCACCAGGACCTGACGGAGCTCCTCTCGGTGCAGCTCGATCTGCCGCTGCACCGGACTGGAGCCCCGTTTCCGCTCTTCCTCGCGCCATCGGTACAATGACGCGAGTACTTTCGCCTCTAGGTCCCAGGGCGGGGATCCGGCCAGGACGCAAGCCGCCTCGTAGGAAATCGTGCGGTACCCGCGGACGACCCTAACGGCCATCGCCCTCTGCGGCTTGCGCAGAATGGCGAGTGTTCCGGCTGTCAAGTCCATCGCCCACACAGGGGCCCCATACAGGGCCATGGACCGCACGATTCCCACGTATAACCGCCTACAGGCGGCGCTCGGGCCCCCATGTTGGGAAGCAACGTTGATAGCGCGCCTGCTGCACCCATCAGCTTGGGCGCCAGTCGCCGGAAGTGGGGCCCGAATTCCCATCGGCTGTCGAGCACCAATCCCAGATACTTCATGGTGGACTCGACAGCTATCCGGGCCCCACTGACCACGATATGCGATCCCGGCGCCGGCGCACGCCGGGGGCCATGGAAAACCATGGCCTCCGACTTGTCAAGGGCCACCTCCAGGCCCAGGCGCCGGATGCGGTTCACCACCTGTGATACCGCAGCCGTGGCTACCAACGTCGCTTCCCTGTGCGAGCTCCCCCGGGCAGTGACAAGCGTGTCGTCCGCATAACACGTCAAGTCGGCGCCCGACGGGAGCTCGCCTCTCAGCACCCAGTCGTAGCCGATGTTCCACAGGAGCGGTCCCAAGACCGATCCCTGTGGAACACCGCACGACATTTGGTGCTGACCGGCACCGTCACGTCCCCGATAGATGACGCATCTGTCCTGCAGATAAGCCCCTACTATGCGGCGGAGGTAGGGAGGCACCCGATGGTATTTCAGGGCCTCCCTAATACAGCTCCAGGGTAGGGTGTTGAAGGCGTTGGAAATGTCTAAAGACACCGCCAACACCACCCCACCCCGGGACACCGTATCCTCCGCCAGGGCTCTCACGCGCATGATGGCGTCTATGGTGGAGCGCCCACGACGAAAACCGAACTGGTTGTCGTTCAGGTTCGGCCCCTCTCCGCACAAGTGGCCGACGAGGCGATCTGCGATAATACGCTCAAAAAGTTTGCCCGCCTCGTCGAGCAGCACTATGGGCCGATACGCGGACGGTGAGTCCGCAGGGCGCCCCTCCTTCCTAAGCAGGACCAGCTTCCCCTCCTTCCACACACTGGGAAACTGACCCTGCTCGAAGCATGCCGTGAAGAGCCCCCTCAGCTGGGGCTCAAGCTCCTTCAGAGCCAGGACGAGAGCTCGGCCAGGAACTCCGTCAGGTCCGGGCGCTTTATTCTTGGCCCGGAGCCGCGACACGGCCGCTCCCGTCTCTGCTTGCGTCACCTCGGGGACATCAGTGCCCTCCTCTTCTGGAGAGTCTGTGGCTGAGGGTGAAACCATTGCCGGGGGAACATGTCCCGCCCGCTCAGGGAAGAGGGTAAATACTACCGCCTCCAGCAGCTGGGGTTGCATACTTTGCACCAGTGGGGGCGCCCAGGGACGCAACTTGCCCCGTACCCAACGGTAGGGGCGGGGCGCCCCCACGGGTCCCGATCTAGGGACCCCAACAGCTCTTCCCTGGCCCGCGACTTAGAGTCGCCAATGGCCAGCCACAGAGTCTCCTGGGCCGCGCGGTACACCCCATACCGCGCGGCTTCCTCGACGGGATCCCGTCGACGTCGTCTCCGGTAGCGCGTGTACTGGCGGCGAGCCGCGACGCACTCGACGCGCAACCGCGCAATGTCGTCGTTCCACCAGTACACGTTGCGCCTTGCGGACTGTTGGCGGACGCGGGGCATGGACGCGTCGCAGATCTGCGTCATCGCCCCGCGAAACCGCAGCGCCTCCGCTTCGACGTCGACGGGGCCGTCCGTCGCCGACTCCCAAATCCAGGACTGGACTATGGCAGCTTCCTCGAGAAGTTCCCTGTCGAGGCGCTTAAGCGCCCAGCGCGGGCCGTCGCTAATCGGGGCTCCTGGATGGCGGCCGCTCGCGGTCTGGGTGGAGACGTCGAACCGGATATACCGATGGTCCGACAGCGTCTCCACCTCCACGGCGACACGCCAGTCATGGACACGGCTGGCGACAGAGGGGCTAGCGAAAGTGACGTCTACTATTGACCCGCCCCGCTGCCGCACGCACGTGTATACCGAGCCCCGATTCAGGACGACCAGACCGGTCGTCACTACCCACTCCGCTAACACCTCGCCCCGAGGGTCAGTGACCGGAGATCCCCACGCCGATGACTTGGCGTTGAGATCCCCGAGCACCAGAACGGGACGAGGGTGATAGCGGCCTACGACGGCGCCCAACTCGACAAGGAACCCCTCGAAGTCGGCGAGACTCTTGTTGGGGGAGAAATACGCCCCCACGATGACGATGCCGCCCGAGACCGCAGCTACCCAACCGCGGCCCCGAGACGGGTCGATCAGAGTCCCGCCAATAATGGCCACCGAACCGTCAACGCATCCCAGCCAGTCGTCACGGGCGGGGATGAAATACGGCTCAGCGACCACAGCTACTTGAATCGACCACTGCGCCATGCTCTGGAATAAAAGATCCTGAGCTCTGGCGCAGTGATTGATGTTGCCCTGGAGGAAACGGAGTTGTGCCATTATTGACACTCCATTCCCTCAGCAACGGTCCTGGGCCGGGAGTCGGCCGCGGGGCTGTTAGCCTGCGGGGGAGGCGAGATTTCCCCGGCAGGCTTAGAGCTCCTCTTCTTTTTCTTTGTGGCCTTCTTGCTGGCAGGCGTGCCACAGGCCCCTCCGCCCACTCTGTGTCCCGCCGGCTTCCCCGCAGCCGAACACAAGCTGCAGTTGAGCGCAGCGGAACACTGGGCCGCCTTGTGACCGGGCTGACCGCAGCGATAGCAAAGATCGCTACGGTCAACCTCAGCGGCGCACTTGGCCCGGACGTGCCCCTTCTCCAGGCACCGGAAGCACCGCAAAGCCCGGGGCTGCAGGAGTTTAACCCTCGCTGCAACCCAGCCTACCAACAATCTGCCACTTGTGGCGATTTTATTCGCCGACGCCACAGGGCACCGAACCCAGACAGCGCCGAGTCCGGTGGCGTCGGTGCGAATATCGCCGGCCCGCACCTTGTCCGGCGGACACTCTCCGCTTCGGGCAACGGCCGCCACTACCTCTTCAGGAGTCACGGACTCGTCCAGACCAGCAATCCGCACCTCTGCGGTTTTCACTGGTCTGGAGATCCGGACGTCCTCAGGGTTGAGGACCTCCCTCAGCTTGGCGGCCAGAGTGTCCGCCTTCTCGGCATTGCCGCTCGCAGCACCAGCCACCTCAAACAGCGTCGCACCCGTGACAGCATGTTTGATAGTGACGGACTGAAGGCCAAGATCCGACAACTTGATCTTGGCCTTGGCCTCAGCAAGGACCGAGCCGTACGTCACGCCGCGCTCCGTAGCGCCACGCTGAAGCGTTAACGTTACAGCCTCGGAACGCGGCGCACGCACAGCTGGTCCCTTGCGACCGCCTTTGCCAGTCCGCCGCGCAGCCTCCGGAGCCGCCTTTGCGATTTGACCGGAGGCACGCGCTGGTGCTGCTGAGGCCGCCTTGGCGGCCTTAGCGGCTTTGCGGGCCTTCTTGCGACCCACGACTGTCGCCCAGGTCTCACCCTTAGACCCGGCAGTCGCGGGCTGTTCGCTCTCTGGAGCTCGCTGATGCGCAGTTTTCGGCGTCACCCCAGCCTTTCGCCGTTTGTCGGCTGCTAGGGGCGGGCGGAGGTTTTCCTCAGGGAGGCGCCGGGAAAGCGCCTCCAATTGTGCTTTGACCATACTCCCGCACTGGAGCATGCACATACGGACGATGCGCTCAAGGCACGATGCGCTCAGCTCATCCCCCGTACGTGCCGGTCCTGGTGCGGGAGCCGGGGCCACTTCGGAAGCGGCATCGGTGGGCGAGTGTCGCTGCTGCTGCTCGCTCAGCGCAGCGACTTGTCGCCGGAGGTCCTCTAGGTCATTCCGGAGGCGGTTGTTCTCCTCCTGCAATTTCACGGCCTCGTCTGAGGCCGTCGTGTTGAGGAGGGTGCCAACCGCCTCCTTGATGTCCGCGGCAGCCTCCTTGAGACCGCGAATGAAGGTGCTCTTCAGGTTGCCAGATTTTGTGGCAACCTTAAGCACCAGGTCCACTCCGTCCAAGGCCAGCCGACTAAGTTCCATCGCCGACAGGTTGCCCCCCTTCCGCCGATAGAACAGCGCGTCGCTCTCGAGCGCGTCGGGCCATTTCCGACACTTCGTCGGCCGCGACGGCTTTGCGCTGCTCCCTCCTGGCGGCGTTGAGCTCCGCCTTTGAGCTCCCTAGTGAGGCGCCACTCTCGCCACCAGGGTCCTCCGACGTGCCCCCCATGTCACTTTCTGCTTCGCTGGCCGCCGGGGTACGCACGAACCTACCCTGTGCGTTCCTCCGCGGCCGCGAAGCATTCACTCCTCTGAAGTTTTGCCGACCTCTCCTCGCGTTCGGCACCTTCGGGGCCGGCAGGCCTTCTTCTTCAGAGGTCAGCTCCGCCAACCCACCTCTTTTCTGAGCAGAGTCGCGTGGTCGCTTCCTAGCGGAAGACGGCTCACGCGGCCCTTCGTCCACATCGACTGCATCGAATTCGCTGCCAGTAGCATTAACGACAGCAGGGGCCTGGTCGCCTACCCCTGCGCGTTCTTCGGTCACCAATTTAACATTCGCAGGCCCGGATACCTGCGAACGCCGGGCGTCAGCCGGATCGCAAGACAAAACACAATTCGCTATCTCAGACATTTCCATTACGATAGTGGGTGTTACGCACATCGCTTCCCCAAGGCGATGCGGCTGCTCTTTTGGGAGGGCATTAGTCCTCCCGAGGCCTGCAGATGCCTCCGGTGCCGGATATACCGCCCGCTGTTCGGTATCTAAAACTAAGTAACTAACTAAAGATATTTTTTGGTTTTTTTGAAATTTTATGTGTTTTTTCTTTTGGTTTTTGATTTTTTGTTTATTTTCTCTTTGGTTTTCAATTTTTTTTTTTTTTTCTCTTAACCTCCTACACCTAACCTATCCTACCCTCCTAAAACTAACCTACACCTAACCTAACCTAAACCTACCCACCACCCGGGCACCGTGACCGCAAACCTTCCATCGCCACGGATACCCATAGACCGCAGGTTGAGGAGAAACCTACGGTCTTCCCCACCTTGATCACGCGTCGTGACCCCTAGACCGCGGCTGTGAAAACCACGGTCTACACCTCCTCGCTCCCTATTCGTACGCTCTGCTGCAGAGCTGTAGAGCGCAGATAGGGAGCCCTCGGGAGCGACTCCTCCGCTCCGGCAGAAATTCGCCGTGGACAACAATCTCCTCCCGCACAATAGTCACGAAGAGATTGCTGTCCACGCCCAGGGTGCACCGGCCCAGCGTCTGCTCGTCCTCAAGGAAACAACAAGAGGGCCAGCAGCCACTGAGCACTCGGGGAGGTTTTCTGCCATGCACCCCGGGCCTTTGTTGCCTGAGCCAAATAAATAAATAAAATAAATAAATATAACGTTCATGACTTTGAATTTTATAAGAATCCCACACCCCTGGTAGAGGTTTAACACCACATAAACAATGGTTTCAGCCAGAAAGAGTCGGTGTACTCCTCTGTCATCCCCACGATGGAGGATGTCCATGAGAATTTCCACCGCAAAACAAAAAAAACCTCTTAAAAATCATTCCCATCTCACTAATTTCTACTAAAATTATAAATAAACCAACTGCGGCCCGCGGTTTCACCCGCATAAGTTTCGATCCCGTGGGAATACCGGGATAAAAATCCTGTATGGTAATTCTATCATCCAAATATTAATCTGTAGTTTTTGCGTTTATAATATTTATATCAAAAGTTTATGTCCCATACATAAAAAGTCTAAGCACCACATACTATTTCAAATTATTCATCAATTATTATATATTTTCTTACCAAGTAGGTAATAACTATAATAAGTCCGTTCGTGTGTGGAGTAATAATGTATATGTATATATATTTGAAATCTAAAGGACATACTGGCTGGTTGTACAAAAAGAAATCGAGCACTGTCCGACAGAAACTAGTTTTGCTACCGAAACCGAAACGAATTTCGACAACGATCTGTTTCGGTCGAAACCGAAACAACAACCGAAACTTCCTTACAAGGATCATATTTTGAGAGAAAAAAAAGACGTTATAACAGTCAGTCGTTATTGTTTTCTCTTTAAATTACAAAGATAAGCAGTGATCGACATTTTCATTTATTAAGACTTCATAAAGGAGGAGGTTACTCAATTCGACCGTATATATGCTTTTTTTATGTTTGTTCGCGCGTAACTTCGTCGTTTATGAACCGATTTTGATAATTCTTTTTTTGTTGGAAAGAAGACATTCCCAAGGTGGTCCCATGATAAGGACATCAGGGTCTGATGATGGAAGACCAGTTATACCTATACAAAAACCAAAGACACCGACTTCCGAAATTAGTTATTTTTCACTTTGTAGTGGTTTTTAGAAGTCGGTTGTTTTTTTGTAAAAAAGTTTTTTTAATAATCAACATAAAAACCTTAATTCAAGAAAAAAAATATTAGTTGCGTGCGCCCCAAAAATACAATAGGTATTTATTTGAGTGTATAGGCTCTCAATCACTCGGAAAGTCGACACTACAACAAAACAAAACGAACAGCAAACAAACAAGCGAATCACAAAACTAGCCCCGATTCTCTTCTACACAAAATGAATTAAATTTAAGTTCAGTGCATCTGTTTCTTTCTACTTCATTAAGAAAAGGACAAAAGATAAATCAAATCAAATCATTTATTTCAAATAAACCAGTTACAGGCACTTTTGAATTGTCAGAATGTCGGTCAGTCAATAAGATGAAGCTAGTCGCCCAATCCAAAGAGTAGGTATCTATGGAGAACGGGCAAGAAACTCCATGGACACTCTTTTAAATTTCCAAGCTATTGTTACAAATATTTGAAAAGGTTAGTTTATACTTACCTGTCAAATTAGTCCGCTCCTGACATAAGTTGTCGTATTTTATTTATTGGTCGCCATGTTTATAATCGCGTCCAAACTGCATATGGAGTATCTTAATTTGTCAGGATTAAACTAATCTCTATCTTTATCTTAATGAAATAGGAAGAAAAAGATGCACTTAAAATTAGTTAAGTTTGTGAACAAGAGAATCGGCGCCATTAGCTCCGATTGATGCATTCATTCATTCAAGCCGAACATGACCGATAGCCCAAAAACTCAGGAATGCACATTCGGTTTCGGTCGTAGTTTCGGCAAGTTCGCCGCCGAAAACGAAACTAAACCGAAACTCGTATTTTTTCCGAAACTAAATCGAAACCGAATATTCGTTCGCACTAAAATCAAGTAAGTATGATTTGTTTTTATTTTCACTAATTCAAAAGCGAATGCGAATGCAAATGCTTTTATTCTAATTTTATAGCGTTTTCTTTGCTTATTAAAATGTAATATTCTGTATAACCCGCGCAGATAAAGAAAAGATCTGAAAATGGCGGCGGATACTTATGGTACGGTTGACAAAACATGCCATTGTTCAATCACAAACCAAATGCTAAGATAGAAAAATGACAAATTTACCTACGTTGCAAATATTGTTATTTACAACGTAAATATGACATTTTACTTGTTTTTTGTGTTTGTTTTTGTTGAATTTGATCGTTCAAACTCAACAAAAACAACAAAATAACAGAGACTTTAGCGGAACGAAATTAACGATAACTCTGAGTGCATCAAAATAGCTTGGAAAGCGAATCCTGAATTCCTGATGGTGATTTTTTTTTTGCAGCGCTTACTTCACTGTGTGAGTATAGACAGCGATAGAGTGAGTGAGAACGCATGCGAGCGGACGCCATTTACAGATCTTTTCTTTATCTGCGCGGGTTATATCAATTTTCGAGAACATTTATAGCGACAACTGCACCGGACCGTGTGCACCTGGAAAGACCTCGGACGACAACCGCTACGTTCTACTTGTCATTGCCTACTATCGTGTACGTGACTGTATCTTCGCTGACAGTAACCTTTGTAACCTTTAACGGGCATTTTAACATCCTTAGCCCGTAAGAAAAATTTACACAACAGTTCTAATAGTGAAAGTGATGTTGATTTGATAAGTTTAATTTATTGTTTAATTCGATAATAGGCTATTTGACAGATTTATAACTTTTATCTTGAATTACTTGGTTGCGGTTAAGAAGTTCACCGAAAGTACTTTTTTTTTAATTTTAAATACGTATTTCTTAAGAAATATGCAAATAAAATTTCAAAATTCAAATAAGCCGCGAAAACGATTTATGCAGCAATATGGCGTCGCGCTTTGTAAGTGACGTCACAAGCGGTTTTCGTTTCTCAGTGGTGTTTGTTTTTACTTATTATTATTTGTTGTTGTTATCTAATAAAATGGTTTACAAGTAGTGTGCTGTACCGGGTTGTACAAATAAATCAATAAAAACCCCCGAAAAACAGTTTATAAGTTTGCCGAAAACAAGCGTTGATGCGCGTATGACGTCATCACGACATTTGCCAATCCGGATCGTTTCACAATGTGTGGCGCGAGATACAAAAAGCCAAACATATTTTTGTGTTTTGGATATATTAATTGTTATTATTTTTTATTAAAACTCATGTAAATGACATAAAGAACCCTCATTTTATGCAATTAAAGCAAAAAATCACAAAAAATTGAATACTGTCAAATAGCCTATTGAATTCAACAAGGAATTGTGTTTGTGTTTAATATACGTATGTACAAAGATTATAAAGGGTGTATCTGACATCGACGCACAAACGAGTACCATGGATCCAGTACATGATTCTGAGTCCCCAGTGGTGGAATTTTTCATCGGCTTTTACATGATTTAAAAAAAGTATATGTAGTTTTTTTCACTTCAGACCGTTTACAATTGATATAATTTTATAACCCAATAATATTTTAAAGTAAAAATTAAATAATTCGCTAATTACATAAATAAGCGCAATGAAAACAAAACCCGAAAAACTATCTTATCAGCTGATTTAATAGAGTTCACATCAGGGATCAACGTCATACCTACAAACCCGCACGGCGGCACGCTTGCAACGTTCAAAAGCCAAGCCGACACTTTTTTTTAAAACAGTGTGTATTCTGTAACCGTTCATTAACGACATAAATGACTATCATAATTTTATTAGTGGCATGCGGTCTAGCCTTTTCGCGAAGTTTGCGTTACGATGTCAGATACACCCTGTATTAAACAAAATTTAAATAATACACAATCATCAACATCTAGCCTATATGGCTAGATCTTTTTCATTTAATATTAAAAAACTGCCTAGGTACGTACTTATTATGTAGATAAATTACCTTTATTATCATTAATAACAACAGATTTCGTAGTGTTATTACGTTTAGGTATATACCTATATTTTTATAATAATGCCTCTATGTATGAGCAGTATAAAAGTTTATATCCATACTAATTTATAAAGCTGAAGAGTTTGTTTGTTTGTTTGTGCGCGCTAATCTCAGGAACTACTGGTCCGATTTGAAAAATTCTTTTTGCGTTGGATAGCCCATTCATCCAGGAAGGCTTTAGGCTATATAACATCACGCTGCGACCAATAGGAGCGAAGCATAATTAATTCCACGCGAACGAAGTCGCTGGCGGCTGCTAGTTGTTAATAATTAAAGAATTTATGCATCGATATTAAGTATTCCAAACACTGTTCCAACTTATACCTAAAGTGACTGGCGCTGGAGGTAAGACAAAGGCATCAAAATCTTGGTGGTTATACGGTTTAAAAATAATATAAATAAGAAAATAATAAGGATATAATGCGAAAACACATAAAAAATATTGAAATTTGTATGTGTTCCTTAGACTTTTTTGATGTGTGTATTTGTTCCTCAATCATGCAAAAAAATTGGTTAATTTTTTATTTTTCATCACACATGGTTGTAAACAGTGTTAATAAATGCAAGTAAAGTAGGCGGGATGTCCCGTATTGTACCCTCGGTCTTGCAAAACTTCATTGTGAGTCCAAGGGCGTGAAATGTATTTTTTTTTAAAGATATATTTCAAGAAGGTTCAGTATCTTATAAAAACTAAGTAAGTCTTCCTTGCGGATTTTCGAATTTAGAACTATTCATTAACTTCATTCAAAATATGTAGAAGGCACTAGAAACCAGTTACACATTCATTAATTCAAATTTGGAATGAAAAATGCTAATATTTTGGCTGCATACACTTTTTTTTCTCGTGCCTTTTATTATTTCAAAAATATTCGGGGCCGCCCGCGCAATTAAAGCAATAAGAGCGGTCCGTCTTTTTCCGCCATTATCGTTATTTTTCATAAGCTATTCTTTAGCAGTTTACCATAATTGTTTACTGTTTACAGACACTCGTATAGTATGAGTAATTATTTTTTTAAAGTACGTAAACTGCTAAAGAATAGCTTATGAAAAATAACGATAATGGCGGAAAAAGACGGACCGCTCTTATTGCTTTAATTGCGCGGGCGGCCCCGAATATTTTTGAAATAATAAAAGGCACGAGAAAAAAAAGTGTCGCCCGACATTGTAAACGCTGCCCAGTTGTTAAAAGAAAAATTACTGCCTCCAAAATCCAAAGAAAAATATATGGCGGCTTACAAAAATTTCATAGATTGGAAAAATGGGAATTCATTTTCTGAGAACGTACTTCTTGCATACTTCGGGGAAAAGTCCGAAAAGTATCAGTCGTCTAAATTGTGGGCAATTTACTCTATGTTAAAAAGTACGTTAATGTGCAACAATGGGATCAATATTAATGAATATGCCAAATTAAATGCCTCTATAAATGTCACTATTAACTTCAACAAATAAATATCTTTTGTTATTTAAACTGTCATTTTTATTTATAGTTTACTCGCAAATGTGATGAAAAACATTGTGTTTGCCTCGGGCGGAATATACATTATAATCTCGGACTACTACTTTCCAGTAGTCACTCGATTGAAATGTCTTACATCCCGCCCTAGAAAAACAATGTACTATTTTGTAATTCTCAAATAACCATATTTTTATACAGCTACAAGTGATGCGGATAAAAAGTATCATTACTCTTTTGAAACCATTTTAGCTACAAGTGATGCGGATAAAAAGTATCATTACTCTTTTGAAACCATTTTAGGAATGCCTTTATTTCTATTATAAAAACAACAGAATTCTCCCACGTTGTTGTTATTATATGCAAGTTCTGACTTCTGAGGTATATCAAATAATAGATTTTCCCATCTTTTTCTTGATGGAATGATTCATTACTCACAAATAAAAAATACCTAACCTGACCAACTCACACTAAGTAAATCATAATACCTTTTTTTTATTTTTAGAACAATTGAATGCTCATAAATTACAAATGGTATGTACCTTATCAGTGGTATTATTTACTGAGCTGATAATGTGTATGAAACAGACACAGCTCAATAACCTACATAGCCAACCTCACATGACTCATTTAGGATTATGTAATTATAGAAATAAATAAAAATGTGATTCATGTACTGCCTCTAAATAAAATATGAACTTTCTTTTTCTAAGGAGTGTTTGGATAAAAGGTTAAACCCTTGGGCTTTGTGGTTTTGGGGTGCCCATTCATGTTGCGAGCTGGTAGAATGCTCATGATGTATGTCATGTAAATCTGGTCGGGCTTAGTGAAGATCACATGACACTATGTCTCTAGTTACTAGTACTTAGTACTTGTATAGCTCAACCTTCTTTTTTTGGCAGGGATGGGAAATCATTAAATGACCTCTCGCGCTCTGGGCGGAGCAGAATAGGGTGTCAGACTTTTACTGACTAAAACCTATGCGTGTTCCTTCGCTTGCCTGTACGCCTGAGCCATGGTTTCTCTTATGACCAACCAACCGACCAAATGTAGACCTCGACCTTAGAAGTATAAGGTCTGATGATTAACATATATGATCTACTGCTTCTACCGTCGATCTATAGATAGATACGACTCAATGCTTATAAAGTCGAGATATGATATTGTCATATCAAGTAGTACATTTTCTTAATGAATTCATAGAAGGCGGTATCAATGGATATAACAAAAAAAAAACTAATATAATAACCCTAATAAGTCTAAACTATAATAACATTGGCAGAGAATCTTGACACTTCTAATTTTGCAACTCAAATATAAAGTGACATCTATTCACTATTTCACTTATAGTTTTATTCTAGCCTTTATCTCAGATATCCAGGTATATCTGTCACTAGTGTCAGACCGAATGTTAGGTTTCGGTTTCGTTTTCGGTTGAGTTTCGGCAAAAATACAAGTTTCCGTTTAGTTGTGTTTTCGATAGCAAACTTGCCGAAATTATGTCCGAAACCGAATTCGACAGTTTTCGCGCTGTGATTGGTCATGTTCGGCGCGTGGAATAAACAAATACATCCCATCAAAGCCAATGACCTTGCTATTGGTTTTTTTTTTTTTTGTTGTGGTGGTAAGTTATCCAGAGATTTTTTTTTTTATTTATTATGTATTATAAACTGGCGCTTGACCGCAATCCCGCCTGATGGTAAACAGTGACGTAATCGTTGATGGTAAAGCGCACTAGTTTATTAAGAGCCCATTTACTCTAGCAGAGCACTCGAGCAGTCTGTCTTGAAGACACTCAAAATGTAGTCCGACGGAAACACCGCCGCTGGCAAACTGTTCCAGTCCCTCGATGTACGCGGTATAAAGGAGGAGGCGAAACGCTTCGTCCGGATCGCAGTGGTGTTAACAACGTAAGGGTGGAAACTCGCCGTCCGACGGGTCGTCCGATGGTGGAACGGAGATGGGGAAATTAAATCATGCAATTGAGAGTCTATCCACTCAAACTATCTATTATAAGTATTTTTGAGGTGGAACTTATTTTTTACTAAAATAAAGGTTCCTATGCTGATTATTAATAAAAGAAAATGTTGATGACTGCTGATCTATGTGGTTTAAATAAAGACTGACTAATTATAATAACTTGACGTTGACGTTGTTTGACGTTGTAAGAGATGACATGCGTGCCAACAAGCTCTTACCACAGGATGCTAAAGATCGTGCGAAATGGAGGAGAATGTGCAGGAAAGCGGACCCCGGGCTCCAACGCGAAAGCCGCGGATGCGACCGGGATAAACGCTGAGATGATGATGATGAATTATAACGTTTCCTTCATGTTTTCCTCAAAATATGATCCTTGTAAGGAAGTTTCGGTTACGGCCGAAACAGAGACTGTTGTCAAAATTCGTATTCGGTTTCGGTTTTGGTCGTATGTAAAACTAGTCTCGGTCGGACACTGTATGTCACATTTATAGAGGCCTCCATTATCAGAGAAATTTGTGGGTAGAAAAAGTAAGTAAACAAACAAAACAATATTATCTCAGTTACAAAGGTTTATAAAATTCAGTGCTGTCTCAGTTACAGATGTAACAATGATGACAAAATTATTTTTGGGACCTCCTCTGGGTATTGGTGCCTAAGTAAGTGAGACAACTTCATAACTGGAACTAATTTCTAGTTAAGGTCCCTAGGACTTATTTAGGTCCCATATAACCAAGTTTTGCTGTATTACAAATGTGTAAGTACGTATGGGATGAATGTTAGTCTTCATCGAAAAATGACTGAACGGATTAGGATGAAATTTAGCACACAGATACATAGTTTATAATAGGGTTGTAACGGAGCTTCGCCTCCGCTTCCGTTACTGCGGAAGTTCCGCAAGAAATCGTATCTTCGCTTCCGCCTCCGCCTCCGCACGATTTTGCGGAGTTATAATGGAGGTTTATTTACGTATTTATAAAATAAATAACGCGCAAGCTGCGACGCTCGACAACCGTCCGGCCACGTTTGAGCGCGAAATGGTCAAGAATCAACTAGTGCGAGGCGGGAAAGCGGCAAACACAATTTGTTTCTCCTTAATTTTCATTACAAGGTAATTTTTTTTTTACCAAGTATACTACTATTAATGTACGTATTTAAAATAAAAATTTTGTTTTAATTAACCATAAATTTAATTTTTTTCTATATGTACTTTCACCTCCGCCTCCGCCTCCGTTAACCTCCGCATCCGCCTCCGCCTCCGCTAACAAGCCTAGTTTATAACTAAGTCAATAACATATAAGATAATTTTAATCATGATATTTCCACTTGATCAAAACTTGGGCAAGTGAAACCGCTAGTCAGTTATAAATTTGATTGTTGAACCCCTTTGTGGCAACATTAGCAATTATTAATACAATTATTCATAAATATGACATAATAATAACATGAACATTGAACATACAACATAAATATTGTACTTACAATGTGACTTATAATATTGGATGTTCTTGAATAATATGATGCTTCATGTTTGATAACAAGACATATCCTCATATAGCTAAGTATATACCATGATTGAATGTTATTGAATGAATCATACACATTCACTTGATACATATACAAAGGCAAGAACATAGTCAATCAAAACCTAACTATGAATTCAGTACATGATTCACCCTTGACTTCCTTGCATGGAAATATTTATTATTTTCCAAAAATGAATTGGTAGTTTTATAGCAAAGGGCAATACCACCACAGTCAAAATATAATGAAAAGCCACCACCGATACCATCAACGATCACATCACTGCTTACCATCAGGTGGGAATGTGGTCAAGTGCTAGTTTATCTATACTAATATATAAAGCTGAAGAGTTTGTTTGTATGTTTGTTTGCGCTAATCTCGAAAACTACTCGTCCGATTTGAAAAAATATTTTTGCATTGGATAGCCCATCAATCCAGGAAGGCTTTAGGCTATATAACATCACACTGCGACCGGTAATTCCACGCGAACGAAGTCGCTGGCGGTTGCTAGTAACTTATAAAAAAAAGCATTTTTTTAATGCCTCCTTAAAAATTTCTAAGCTGTTCTAAAATCATTTGCTGAACTTATTTGTGACCAATAACATTTGTGATTTGATGCATCTGCTATCCCGTAAATATCAAATGAAACCTGATAATATTATTTACAAGAGGAAAACATGATTCTGAAGATGATTGTGTCATTTCAATTTATTTTAAATTATTCTCAAGGTAATCATCTCAATTTAGATAAGGGTAATAATTGATGTCACCAGAATAACTTGATCGGAGATGTTTGAATGCATATACACTAAACTTACACCTATTTATTTTTTGTTTGTTATTTATTATACTGAGATTTTAGCATTTATTGCATTGAGGTAATCTGTAATAGTAGATGTAACATAAATAAAATGAATAAATGTTGCTTAAACTTTAGTAGAGATAAGAACTGTTAAACCATATAGTACCAATAACTGTTTAAAGTAATAGTAAAAGTAATAGTTGTTTAATTGTAGTCTTTTTAAATAAACCCAAAATTTTTAACTTATAGAGTATTCTATGAAGATTAGGGTCATCATAAGGATGTTATAAAATAGGGTAAACAAGTACTTTCAAGATAATAAGTCATTATAAACAGTCTAAACAAGTGGTTGCTGTTAAAATACATAACTTCCATATGTGTGCCATGTGGAAGTGTGGTTAATATACATTGAATTTTCATAAATTTAATGATAGCTACCCGGCCACAGCTATAATGATGTCAACAAGTTTCTAATATTACTAAATTATATCATACTCACTTTAAATGACTCCAAAACATCAATCCATTGCTGCTTCTCCTCAGGGGTTGTAGCTCTCAAGTACCAAACACAGTCATTTACTGACACATCAAATCTGCAGTCATCAAATTCATGAGGCTGAAATAATAAACATCCAAGGTCGAATATCAGAATATTAGATCACATGCTAAGTCTGTTAGTGCTCAAGCAGAAACTATTTCGACAAAAAAGTCGAGACGCAACAAGGACAAATTAATCTTTTTATTGGACTTCGCCGATAAACAACTATGCATAGTCACCTTGACTTTGGCTTTTTTCAGACATAAGGCACCTCGGCATCCAAGATTACTCTCCAATTCACTCTTGTAGTACGATAAAGTAGAATCCTTCAAAACAATAAACCTGTCCTGCCAACCGTGAATGTAATTTGTCCATTTACTCAAGTATCCGCGAAGTTCAGGATTTCCGCCATCCTCTAAATCCGAATTATCGCTCACTGTTATATTTTCTTCAATCATGTTGCAAATGTTAAGAATTAACAATTACATTAAATTCTACTCAAAGCAAACAAAACGAAAAATAATAATGATCAAAAACTCGTTACATGAGAAGATACACAACGAAAATTGTTGCTGTTTTTTGACGTTTGTGTTACACAGACTATATGCAATAATGAGCACAGGTTATAATTTCTAATCATAGTGAATCAAAAATTATAGTCGTCATGCTTTATCATGTGACATACGGCAACAACAACTAGTGCAAGAAATCAAAATCCTAATAAAATAACTGTTTTAAAATACTGCTCCTGAAAAGTCTGATTAGTGTTAATAACTAAATACTCCACTGACTTGTAAAAGACTTTGTAAGAAGAAATCTTATTTTTTTTTTACTGAAGCCCGTGGAGAGCCTTAGATTACAGAGGAAGAATCTCTGCTTAAAGATTGGCTTGAATACAGGAAGTTCGTTTGTACGTAGAGAGAAGAAAAAGATTAATAGTAGTAATTTTTAATTCATCAATTTCTTCTTTCGATAACTTCAGAATATTCTATAGTGTCTTTGTTGTTAAATATTTAGATCTATATTATTTCCAGTAAATGTAATTTCGTTACAATTTTGTTTCAGTATTTAAACGCTCTTACTTTGACATTTCAGCAAGTACCACTATTTCCGGAAACAATGTTCTTTTGCGTATTGATTTTGGTGGACTTGTGATCTCATTGGTGGATATACATTAACCGCCAAAACTACACATTACCGGCCAATAGCACAACGCCATTCTACAAATAACTCACCATATCCGTTCAAAATGGCCGACAAAACTATGCCTATTTTTGTTCCATCGGAAAAACCTTTGAAAGTAGTAAAGTGGAAAGTAAAACAAGGTGTTTTTGTGTCGCAAGGTCAAATATTATTTTTATACAACGATTCATCAGGCACAGGCACCGAATTAAAGAAATATAAGGCTGTACGAGCTGGTACTATCTCATCGATCAAGGTGAAGGAAGGAGACATCGCAGAGCCTGGGTAAGTGACGTCACACTATAAATGCGCTATAAAATAATATTTATCATTTATGTTGCAAGATATCCATTAAAAACAAAAATTTTAGCTTAGTCTTGCATCGCTTAGGTTACTCTTTATTTTAAGGTGCAGTTGCATTGTTTGCGCGCCAAATACAACTGCAGTAACAGCTTCCCGCCTAAAATGTAACCTAAAACAAACATTGCAGATGTTTTGATTATTTCCTTTCGTGCAACATTTAGTTTTATCGATAAGACACCTTTATTGAAACTTTGTAAAACTGCCTACCCCCACATAAATATAATTCACTTTTCTTTCATCAAAATATCGCTCACTTAGATATATGCCTATTGACTTATCTACAAAAAATGTGAAATTGAGTACCTACCTATTCTTAATGCATCCATCCATATTAGTATTATAAATGCGAAAGTAACTCTGTCTGTCTGTCTGTTACGCTTTCCCGCTTAAACCTCTAAACCGATTTTGATGAAATTTGGCACAGACAATCTTTAGACCCTGAGAAAGAACAGGCTACCTTTTATCCCGGAAAAATTTGATATTCCCAAGGGAAACCAAAAAAGCGCGATATAACCGAACTCCACGCGGGCGGAAAGCTAGTAGGTATATTATATCGCAGTGGCGACAGATAAGATATCCTCAACTCTCATTTCATTCATAGAACCACTTAAATTTAACTTTTCAGTAAAACTATAGCAGAGCTTGAAGAATGTCGTCATCCTACAGTGATGAAGGAAATGTGTGCCGAGTGCGGCGCCGATCTGCGCACAGACGAGGTGACGAACAGAGACGTCGCCGTCGTGCCCATGGTGCATTCTGTACCTGAATTGAAGGTGAGCCCAAGAACATCTATAAAACAAAAATATTTAAAAGTGGCTGTACCTACTAAGGGAAATCGGCGCCATGCATTTAATATAGCTTGGTTGTATCTTCTTCATCTTTGTACATGAACGAAGAGTCAATTCATTTGCATCAATTTGTGACTTTGTTAAATATACTTTAACAAATCACTTGATTGTATTTGTAACTGGATTGGATACAAGTTCTAACATTTGAATATTGGTTATAACTTCACTTGAAATCCAGAGAGCAAAATATATGATGTCCTTCTGAAGACTTTCTTTTGTTGAGCTTTGAAAGAAAGACAGGTACGAGGACTACATTAATTTTGTCATAAACCAGAATTATCCTTTGCAAAAATTAGCACGCAAATGCAGTTTTTCACAGCACAAAACTGCTACAAAGTAAGACCAGATAGCAACCTTGTTTCGTTTCTTAGATTTTATAATTTTTTTCCTACCTCCATAACAAATTATAACATATACATTTTAAACATTTACAGGTCTCAGAAGAGCTGGCCCAGAAATTAGGTAGAGAGGATGCTGATCGTCTTCTGAAGGATAGGAAACTAGTATTACTTGTGGATCTTGATCAAACACTGGTTCACACCACTAATGATAATATACCACCAAACTTGAAGGTGAGAGAAAAGAATTCCTTTAAAAAAGTTTATATACTGTATAACTTCTCCTTATAAAACCAACTTTTTTTTTTTGTAATATTATTTATCACAAAGAATGCTTTTCCAAGTTGCCTAAGTAATATTTTTACGCTTTATAGGGAGTTTTGCACTTCTTCCTGCGAGGTCCGGGGTGTCCCGGTCGCTGGTGTCACACGCGCCTTCGACCAAGAACTAAGGAATTCCTTGAATCTGCATCTAAAAACTATGAACTTCATGTATGCACATTTGGAGCTCGCCAATATGCCCATGCCGTTGCTGACTTACTTGATCCAGAAAAAAAATATTTTTCTCATAGAATCTTGTCTAGAGATGAATGCTTTGATGCTAGAACAAAAGCAGCTAACCTGAAGTAAGTTACCTTGGCCTAATTATTTCCATTTATCCACATTAATATCTTCCATAAAATATGATATTTTTATTCAACTTTATTTCAAATTATCTCCTCCTTATCATGTCTATAACTTTACAGAGCATTATTCCCGTGCGGCGACAACATGGTGTGTATAATAGACGATCGTGAAGACGTATGGCGACACGCGACCAATCTTATTCATGTCAGGCCTTACTCTTTCTTCCAATCCACAGGCGATATAAATGCTCCTCCTCCTCCTGGTAAGATCTTTTCTTACATTTTACGTTAATAATGATTATTTACCTTAAAGTATCCTACAATTCAACCTTATATTGCAAAAAATGAAAAACCTAAAGATAAACTAGTAAGTGGTAAAAACGGCGCCCAAGTTAATCAAATGCCGACCCTGGACGCAGAACCTGAACAAAAAGACACATCAAAAAACAAAGAGAACAAGGAAGAAGGTAGTAATGGTAAAATAGTTGCTAAAGATAAAGAAGTAAAGAGTTCTAATACAGAGGACAAAGAAAGTGAAGAGGCTGACCAGGAGGGTGATGAAAGAATAGCTCAGGATCCAGCTGAACCACGATGGGTAGAGACCTCAGATGGGCAGATTGAAGTAGAGGACCCCGATGACTACTTAATTTACTTGGATGATATACTTAAAAGAATACATAAGTAAGTAGTACATAAGTATTAGTATTGGAACTGTCTTATTTTGTCTAAATTCTAGTTACCAGTTCTATATTTTTCTTATTTTCCAGGCACTTCTATGATAACTATGATAAAATGGGAAAGAATCAAATCCCAGACTTGAAGTGTATTATCCCAGAGGTGAAAAGTGAAGTATTAGCGGGTACTAGTCTAGTCTTTAGCGGTTTAGTACCAACACACCAGCGCTTAGAGACCTCAAGGGCGTATCAAGTAGCGAGAAGTCTTGGGGCTGAAATTACACAGGATTATTCTGATAAAACTACGCATTTGGTGGCAGTCAGAGCGGGTAGGCATTGTAATAATAATCATAGTGCTTTTTGGTAGTTGCAGATAAAACAACAGGTTAAATGGATAGTTTGTTTATATCAGCTAAGTAAAGTTTCCTTTACCTTTACAGGAACAGCCAAAGTGAATGCAAGCAGGAGAATTGGTGATGGCAAAACGAAAACATTGCATGTAGTTACGCCAGAATGGTTGTGGACATGCGCCGAGAGGTGGGAACGTGTCGACGAGAGACTGTACCCTTTACAAAGAGGTGGACAGGTACAGTAAACAAACAACCTTGTTTAAAATATTAAACCATTGGCCTTGTCTTTGTATTAGACCCAGCCATGGTGAAGCTGAACAAAGAAAATATTAAATCTAATCCTTAGCTAAAATAGTGTAACTTTCCACTGAGTTCGTTTGTTGGTGGTATAATCTCCCATCAACTTCCGCGAGAGTTACTGCTACTGGTACTGATATGCTAAAAGTGCTAAAAGAACCTTTCAATAGAAAATATCTTTAGCATTAAATCAGATCAGTGCATGACCAAACAACTTCCGTATTCACAGAGCAGTTCCCGCCGGCCGCCGGCACACTGCAGCAGTCCGCCACCCGCGCCGGCTCCCGTGGCCGCACTGCGCAAGCGCACGCCATCAGGAAGGTTCATGGACACCATCAACCCGCTGCTATCGTTTTCAAGCG
Organism: Sesamia nonagrioides; assembly: GCA_017933935.1. Lineage (NCBI taxonomy): Eukaryota > Metazoa > Arthropoda > Insecta > Lepidoptera > Noctuidae > Sesamia > Sesamia nonagrioides. The sequence goes on along the minus strand of JADWQK010002002.1, from coordinate 5,079,449 downwards.
ATGATATAGCAGACATGGACAGAGAAGTAAGTCACATATTCTTTATCTTTCATGTCTATGGCTATGCTTATGGTGAACATAAAATAACTTTAAACTTCTAAATTTTGCAATCAATGCTAATATTATAAATGCGAAAGTAACTCTGTTTGTTACGCTTTCCCGCTTAAACCTCTCAACCGATTTTCATGAAATTTGTCACAGACAATCTTTAGACCCTGAGAAAGAACATAGGCTACCTTTATCCCGGAAAAATTTGAAATTCCCAAGGGAAATCTAAAAAGCGCGATATAACCGAACTCCACGCGGGCGAAGCCGCGGGCAGAAAGCTAGTAATTACTAGCTTTCCGCCCGGTAAAAAGTTAGCCTATGTTCTTTCTCAGAGTCTAAAGATTGTCTGTGCCAAATTTCATCAAAATCGGTTGAGAGGTTTAAGCGGGAAAGCGTAACAGACAGACAGACAGTTACTTTCACATTTATAATATTAGTATGGATTATGTTATGCCAAATTGAAATGTGGCTTCTGTATATGGAAAGGTTCATGCAGATTTATGTGGTGTATTGTAATACATTATTTTTATATTAGGTGGAAGATATATTCAATGAATCAGACGAAAGTTCATCAGATGAGGAAAAACCAGGTGATGATGACCTGGATGATGAAGAGAATCCTCCCGAGGATAGGCTAATATCAGTTAGTGCGGAAAATAGCATGCAGGACAGCTTACAAGACAGGTAAAGGAATATTCAATATTGATTTATTGTATGATGTCCTAAGCATCCAACAATAATAGGATGATTAGGGTTAGTACCCATTGCAGCTTCTGTGTAACCTATAATAAAACCTTTTTCCCAAAAAGAGAAGCAACTCTATAAAAATGGAACTCTTAAGATACAAATTTTTCTTTTCCAGAATACAAGATTCGCAAGATGCAACAAATGACTCTGAAATGAGTGAGTATTTTCTCGAAGTAGTATCAAGGGATACTAAAATGATAGTCAGTGGAAATTCGGAGAAGTGTTATGATTTAAGTTTTTGCTGGGGATAATTTTCATATTTGTCTTATTTTATTTTAAAATGCTAATAAATTAGCAATTTTTAGCTTTTAGACTTGTTAGTATTGTCTGCACTATTAACAAACATTCTTTTTTTTTATTTAAAATAACAAACTTGTAACTATTCCTGATTCTTTAAGTTTTACTTTAATTTTAGACGACGACTCACGACCCCGCAAGAGACCACGACGATCGTCACCACCTTCAGATGAGGAACCACCTGATGACGATGACAGCTCCTGGAACCTCATGGGCGCGGCGTTAGAGAAAGAACTACTGGCACAAGACTGATGCCACAGATACAAGCAACCTATACAAATTGAGCCATACGGCTAAGAATAAAATAAATGCACTTTTCTTTAGCAGTTTTTGTATGTTATTTACAAAAGAAAAGTGAAATAGTTCAATAGACAAGATTTAATTTCCAGTTATAATACCAGGATTCACTATAATAAATACTGTATGCTACTACAAAAGTAAAGCAATTGAGTTTTAATTTCTGTGGATGATCTACATTATGTCATGCCTGTAATCGGCTAAAGAACTTAGAGGATATAGAACTGATAATATAGATATTCTCAATTGAGGAGCCCATGGGCATACCCAGATTCTGCTCTAGGGGAGGCAAGTCAGGACTGAGGAAGTCAAATTTTTAGAGTGAGTAATCTTTGTGCTATAGTTGCACATTGTTTTTTGCCGAATAAACTACATTTTGTCAGTGTCTGCAACATGGTTTATTTAAAAGTTAAGAGATAAGTCCTTGTTTATACTCTTTTAGTAATTAGGGGAATGTGTCAATTTTAACATAGCATTATATATATTGTTTCTCCAAGGGTCTGAAACCGTTTTCTCCCTTTTTCTCTCTATCAAACCAATCTGAACATCCGACCCACCAATCGACAGATATTCATCCCTGTTACCATGGAATACTATTTTCAAATGATTCCTTTCTTTCTCCTCAAGCGGTTCTGTTAGTATAGTGCGAATTTTTCGCACGGGTCAATATAATCAAGATGTAGCTAGCATAGGTTGTTACAAGAAAGAAATTATATTTGAATATGTTCAATAACAAAACATTTCAAATAAACAAATTACAGGCAATTGAATTGTCTTATTGCATATTCCTAAGTGAAGGTCTCTATGGAGATGAACCAAAAAGAAACTCCACACACTCATGTTACTTGAACGCTAATGTGACTATTATTAGTAAAACATGTTTTGTATTTAGTTTCATAGATAAGTGGATAGCAATAAATGGTCACACAAAGATAGATTAACGCTAACTAAATACTTTATTGCTAATTTATTAAACTATACAACTTTTGACTTAAATGGCATAAGGATCATTTTCATCAAATACATGAAACTTTGTGTATGTAGGTTTTGATGTGAAGTCTTTTTTCCCATCTTGCCAGCCTCGTTCTGGTGCTTTATCATAGTCAAAAGTAGAATCTAATTTTCCGTACAGCTCAGCTTGCTTGTCCATGTCTTCTCTATACTGTTCTTTGGCAACTGCCTTGCCTGTGATAGGGTCAGTTATATCACCAAATGGATACACAACCTCTTTTACTTCATGAGTAATTAACTTTGTAAATTTTTGTGGTAAAGACTGTATGAGGACTATATCACCAGTCTTGCAAACCTTTTTGGGATCATGGCAGTAGTAAAATTCATCTTTTCTAAAGTACTGTAATAGAAAGATAAATTTTCACGAAATTATTTCTTAAGTATTTCTAATAATGATGAAACGGTTGACAAATATACAAACCATTAATAAATTCTCGTCCAATTCTAACCTCTTCACTCTGATTTTGGCAGCATTTTGTTTAATTGTAGGAACACATTGGCCTAAAAGTAAGACTTTTCTAGCCGTCTCGGCCACATTACGAGCCATTGTTTCAGGCCTTTAATATAAAGTTCCAATTATGACGGAAAATATTAATCTGCAAACGAAATGGGATTTTTAGCCCAGTTTGTCAAAATCATTTTTTTTTATTGGTTCATTTCTTTTTTTTTTTTTCTTCATTTGGCATGACGCTGTTTGCGTATTGCCATTTTCGAGTATTTGATTTTGTTTCAGTAGATTTTAGTTCAAAGGTAGGGAATCCATATGATACGGTAAGGAAATTTTGCGGTAGGAAAAGGAAAATGGATCAAAACAGTTGTACGGATAGGTAAAATATGATAGTTTTTAATAAAATATAGCAGAAAAAATTATACGCGGATATTATTACTTTCAATAAATAGGGAAATAGTTTTATAAATATCAAAATTTTGTTAAGCTAATAATATAGGAACAGAGGTTGGGAGGGGAACGGTTCATTTCTTTCCCTTCGGGCGAATGGAAAAGGCAAAGGCATAGTACGCCATACAGCCAAGTCTTCAGTAATTTTTTTCTTCATTAAATATCTATCCTAACTTATTATAGTTTATCCTAGCATAACTTAACCTAAACTAACTCCTTTCGTTTTACGCGTTTGGACGATAAGGAGCGGTTTAGCGTAAAGACATGATGAGGCCACTATGCTACAATATTTCACTGTTCTTTTTGAATTATTCACTGAATGCACTTTTTACTACATAAATCACGCGTTTTTATTTAGTAAACGACACTATAAATAATTTTGAAAGTCCAATGAAAAATGAGCGTGACACTCATCTTGACATTCCCGCCAAACCTCCACACCATAGAGTTTTTTTTTTTTTTGGTTCAATTTTTTCCGTTCTTCTGAACGGAAAAGGCAAAGGCATAGTACGCCATACAGCCTAGTCTTCAGTATATTTAATCTTGAGTAAACTTCTATCCTAACTTATCCTAATTAATCCTAACTTATCTAAACTTATCCTAACTAATCTAACTCCTTTCGTTTTCCGCGTTTGGACGATAAGGAGCGGTTTAGCGTAAAGACATGATGCGGCCACTATGCTACAACATTTCACTGTTCTTTTTGAATTATTCACTGAATGCACTTTTTACTACATAAATCACGCGTTTTTATTTAGTAAACGACACTATAAATAATTTAAAAGTCCAATGGAAAATGAGCGTGGCACTCATCATCGCTTTCCCGCCTAATGGGCTTTTTTAATGGCCGCGTCACGTTGTCACGAGTTTACTTTGTTGCCTGTATAATAAAATGTTAAGTATGGTACCTATACATACTCTTTGTTTATCATGGTTCTATGTTTGGTCTATGGACTGTGGTCTGCTGTTCTAATTTTAATATATATTCTTTGGTAACCTCTAAAATATATTTCTTTGATTATTTAAAACTATTCCGCTTATTATTTTCTCTGAACAAGTTCTTAAACATCGATCAGAACTTTACATGGTAGCAGAGCGTGCAGTTCAAGAAAATAAAAATATGTAAGTACCCAAATCATACAAAATGTCGAGTGTTAAAATTGAATCACTTACAAAAGACAACTACGATACGTGGGTAATTCAAGCGGAAGCCGTCTTAGTAAGACAAAAATTATGGAGATATATTGAGACTCCCTTGTCGCCAAATGCAACTGCCGACGAAAAAGATAAGTACAGAATAGCAAAATCTGAGCTTATACTTATTATTGCTCCAACTGAGCTTAAGCAAATTAAAAACTGCGGCACTGCCAAAGACGTTTGGGACAAACTGAAAAATACTTATGCCAGTAAGGGACCTGCACGTAAGGCCTCTCTCTTAAAACAATTAATATTAACAAAACTTGAAGGACAAGATGTGCATAGTCACCTCAACAAGTTTCTGGATGTCGTGGACAAACTGGCTGACATGGACGTCATTATACACAACGACTTGTTGACAATTATGATGTTATACAGTCTCTCTCGTGAATATGAGAACTTCAGAATTGCTATAGAAACGCGTGATATTCTTCCAACGCCAGAAGAGCTTAAAACAAAAATATTTGAAGAATTTGAAGCACGTCATAATCAAACTATGACCTATACCAATGAACCTGAGTCCTCATATGAAGAAGAAGCATTATACGCGTCCTGTAGAATATGCAAACGAAGAGGTAATATCTTCAAACGCAAGAATCACAAAATCTGTACAAATTGTTGGAAGAAAAACAATGAGAAGTCTAAGAAACAAAACACAGATTCTCACAAGAACAATTTTGCTACACAGTGCCTTCTTACACGCAACAAAGAGCCTGAGAACAGCATTTGGGTCCTGGACAGTGGCTGTACATCGCATATGACCCATCAAAGAAACTTATTTAAAAATATAGAGAAAATTTCCAGAAAACTCAACTTTGCAACTGAAGGTTATACTGCAGAGATTAAAGGAAAAGGTACAGTTTCTTTCATATCTAAAAATGGAAATAGTGACGCACACACACACCTGAAGGACACACTTTATGTTCCTAGTCTTTGTACGAACCTGTTGTCTGTTAGCAAGATGACAAATGCCGGTTGTTCGGTTCTCTTCACCAAGAACAAAGCGACAGTGAACAACCCAAACGCAGGAATAACTCTCATTGCTCACAAACAAGAAGATGGACTCTACTACATCAAACCAAGCAAACATGAGTGCAACAATCTGGCTAAGGATAAAGATGTCGAAACTTCGACACCAAGGAAGAAAATGGACTCGTCAGACATCTATGATTGGCATAGAAAACTTGGGCACATGAACGCTAAAGATTTAAAACTTGCACTACAAAATCAAAATCTACTTGGTTTAAATTTTAATCCATCAGAAACTCTTGGAGAATGCGAAACCTGTATTCTAGCAAAAATGCATCGAGTACCAGCTCCCCGTGAGAAAACTGCTCAACGAACATCTGAACTTCTAGAAATCGTTCATACCGGCGTTTGTGGACCTATTCGAACGCCCACTGTTAACGCGCAGGAGTGCGGGGTGCGGGACGCACCGCCGCCATCTCCCTACTCCCAACATGATGTCTATAAAAGTGCGTGTACCGCAGTAAAACGGCGTCTACGTCTACCATCATTTGAATTGTATAGTCGCCTCGTATATTTAAATCAAAAATTGTAAAAGTACATAAGTACAATAAAAGACTTAATCAGTCTCCGAGTATCCATTTCAGCTCCTATCAACACAGACCTAACACACCAACCGTCTAAGCCTAGACATTTTTTGGTGCCGTGACCAGGATTTTGAGGAATAAAAAGGCCATAATTGAAGGACAAACAAAAGGAATCTATGTATAAAGGGAAGAGAGAGTATATCAAGGAATTACCAAACGCCATAAAGCGAGGTGAGCCCGTTCCATTTTTTCCTTCCTACCTACCTCCTTATTTCAATTGTGTGCAGTAGAAATTTTATTTTTCAAAGTATTAGTAAAGTTCCTAATACTCAATTGCAATCAATTTAATTAACACAACGTAGGATTGATCGTATTATAAATGATGTCTCAGGGGTCCAGGAAACTTGCAGACCCAATAAAAAAGAGAAGTTATATAAAGGGTAGATTAACAATTTTTAAAGGTTACATAGAGGATATTACGAATTTAGAGAACTTAACAGATCAGCAAATATCCGAGTTAAGGTTAAGATTATCTAAACTAGAAGTATGTTTCGCCACTTTCGATGACTTACAATCTGAAATTGAAATAGAATCGGAAAATCCAGAGGAGCAAATGAAGATTCGTTCCGAGATTGAAGGTCAATTTTATTTATTGATTTCTCAAGGTCAGTGTATTTTAGATAAAGTAGAAAAATATAACATTAGAAGGAAAAGTCTGGCCCATACAATTATAAAGCAGAGCGGTAGTTTCGAAAGTGCGGATTCGTTTTCAGGTTCAATAAAATTACCTACAATTAAATTACCAACATTCGATGGTAATTATAGTCAATGGTTAGAATACAGAGACACATTTGAGGCATTAATTCATAAAAATGATTGTATTGAAACAATAAATAAGTTCCATTACTTGCGATCGTCATTAGAGGGTAGCTCCGCTTTAATAATTAAATCCTTAACTTTTAGTTCTGATAACTATCGTGTAGCGTGGGACTTATTATGTGAAAGGTATAACAATAAACGCCTTCTTATAAGCAATCACATGAAGTCATTATTTAATATGGAAAGTATAAATAAGGAGTCTGATAAGTCACTGCGTCTTATGATTGATAACGTAACTAGGAATTTAAGAGATTTAAAGACGTTAGACCAACCTGTAGATCATTGGGATACCATAATTATCCATTTAACCGTAAATAAACTGGATAATGTAACCAGTAGAAGGTGGGAGGAACATAAAGGTTTATTAGGAGAAGTTCCTACCCTCGATGAGTTTTTTAAGTTTTTACGCGATCGAGCGGATGTATTGGAAGCGACGAGGCCAAGTAAATCTAATACCAAAAGTGAGAAGGCAGCTAGCTTTGTCGCATCTTCGCAAGCAAATACTAGAAGTAACCGTAATTTTAATAATAATTGTGTCATTTGTAATCAAGATCATCGCCTATTTGAATGTTCGAGGTTTATTTCTATGAGTTTGGAGGAAAGAAACGGTGTTGTTTCTAAGAATAAATTATGTATTAACTGTTTTAAGCCGGGTCACCGAGCATATAACTGCAAATCATTCGGTTGTAAAATTTGTAAATATAAACATAACGTATTATTACATAGAAATGGACCTCAATCCGAAGACACTAGTAAAAAGGTTAGTTCGAACCAAGACATCACTACGGTTACGTCACACTCGGCGTCGGCAGTCAGAGTTGTGGCTGGATGCGAACTGCCAACTACTCGGCGGCCGGCCGCCGCGAGCTGCACTGTACCAACGCCGCATGGGCCGCTCGGCGCGGAACCGGTTTCCTTATCATCAGTTGCTACTCAATACGTTCTTTTGTCGACCGCGCTTGTTAAAGTTTTTAGCGAAAGCAAAAATAAGTATTATGTAGCACGCGTATTGTTAGATTCGGGTAGTCAATTATCATTAGTAACGGAAGGTTTTTGTAAGAAATTGGGATTACCTTGTAAACGGATAGATCATAACTTTAATATTAATGGTATAGGAAATAGTAAATTACAATTAGTAGAAAGTAGTAATTTTGTAATGAACTCATTGTATAATGATTTTTCAGTAGAAGTTAATTGTATGATTTTACCAAGAATCACTAATATGTTACCAAGTGTAAAGGTAAATGCAAATAAATTGAATATTCCGGGTGACATATTAGTGAATCTAGCAGATAGCAGATTTTGTGAGCCCTCTGAGGTAGATATATTGATAGGAGCCGATTTGTTTTGGGAACTTGTAACCGGCCAACAAGTAAAATTAGGGAAAGGTCTTCCCACACTGCAGAGGTCTAAGTTAGGTTGGCTTGTTACCGGTCCCGTGAATATACATTGTATACCTAAATATGAAGCTAAATGTAATTTAGCTAGAAATATTAGTGAGCAGTTAGAGAAGTTTTGGAAGGTTGAAGAAGTTATATGTATAGATCAATTGCCAATTAGTACTGAAGAAGAATTTTGTGAAAAACACTTTGTAAAGAATATGTATAGAACCGAAAATGGTAGATTTTGTGTAAAAATGCCTTTCCATACATCTCCGTCTGTATTGGGAGACTCCTGTGTAAAGGCCAAATCTCGTTTGATAAATTTGGAAAAAAGATTTAAAAAGCAACCTAACGTAAAGGGTAGTTATGTAGATTTTATAAATGAATATGAACAATTGAATCACTTATCTGAGAGTAGCAGACCCCAGTTTGCTTGTTATTTACCGCATCACCCGGTTATTAGGGAAAAAAGCACCACAACAAAACTTCGGGTTGTATTTAATGCTTCCGAGAAAACCAGTACCGGGTATTCGTTGAATGATATACAAATGGTGGGGCCTGTGATTCAGGATGACTTATTTAGTATATTGCTCAGATTTAGACAACATAATTATGTTTTGACCGCAGACATTGAAAAAATGTATAGACAAATATTAATTTCTGAGAGTCAAAGACATTTACAAATGATATTATGGAGAGAGAATGAGCATGAACCAGTAAAACACTTCAAATTAAACACTATAACCTACGGGACCGCTTCGGCGCCGTATTTAAGTACTCGTTGTCTGTTGCAACTAGCAAATGAGAGTGAGAATCCAGAGGTGAAGGAGATAATTGGGCACGACTTTTTCATGGACGATTTGTTAACGGGTCATCAGACGGAGGAAGGGTTAAATAATATATGTAGATTAATTACTAAATCGTTAATTTCAGCCGGTTTTAATTTGCGAAAATTCCGATCCAATGCAAATCAATTGTTTGTAGAAAATAAATTAAATGAAGTACAAGAACTTACCGAATTTAAAACAGTTACCAGTACTTTAGGGTTAACGTGGTCACCTCAATCTGATTTGTTTAAATTTTCAGTACAACTAGATATGCAGGAACAAATCACAAAACGTAATATATTATCGTCAATTGCAAAAATTTTTGACCCATTAGGTCTTTTAAGTATATTTATTGTTAGGGCTAAATTAATCTTACAGAAACTATGGTTATGCAAATCAGAATGGGATGATCCCGTAGACGAAGAAATAAAAACAATGTGGTATACTCTCATAAAAAATATTAATTCCCTTAGTTGTATAGAAGTACCTAGATATGTGTTGTGTAAAAATGTATTGAATATTGAAATTCATATTTTTTCTGATGCGTCAGCCTGTGCATATGGGTCATGTGTTTATGTGCGTTCGATTAATCAGAATGGAGAAGTTTATGTACAATTACTTTGTTCTAAATCAAGGATCGCCCCATTAAAAAGATTAACAATTCCTAAGCTCGAGTTATGCGGCGCGCTGTTGTCCGCCGAGTTAGGGAATAAGGTGACTCACTCCTTACGATGTACTATTTCTCGAATTGTTTACCGGACAGACTCGATGATAGTGCTTGGTTGGTTGCGTACATCGCGTGTTACTCCAAAGCAATTAAAGGTATTTGTTGCAAATCGAGTAAACAAAATTAATTGTTTAACTAAAAACTGTGAATGGCGATACGTGCCAACCGAACACAATCCTGCTGATTATGTTTCTCGCGGAGTAGATCAGATGAATAATAAAGTACAAACCTTTTGGTGGAATGGTCCTCAATTTTTATCCTTATCTGAATCTCATTGGCCTAATGTGGGTGATCAGAAGCTAGACAGTACCACGTTACCAGAAATAAGGCATGTAGGCTCATTAGTAAAATGCGTGAACGGAAACATGTTAATTGAATTTGAACGTTATTCCAAACTGAATAAGGTACTACGTACAATGGCCTACGTACTTAGATTTGTTAAGAATTGTAGAAATAAGGTAATGCAAAATAGACTTACCTGTAGTTATTTAACTACTGATGAATTGAGTGACAGCTTAATGTTGTTGGTTAAGTTTGCGCAATTAGATTCATTTAGTGATGAATATAATAGGTTATTGAATAGTAAGCCGTTACATAATAAGAGTAGAATTTTATCACTTAGCCCCTTTTTGGATTCGCAATTTAATGTGATACGTGTAGGAGGTCGCCTCAGTAACTCGACTCTCTTGTATGAAAGAAAACATCCTTTAGTTTTAGATTATAAACATAGATTAACGAGGCTTATCTTTGAAAATGATCATAAGAAGTTGTTTCATGCGGGTCCTCAGTTATTATTAGCAGCCGTAAGGGAAAATTATTGGGTTGTGAATGCAAGAAAGGTGGCTAGGAGTGTAGTTAAGAATTGTATAGTATGTAAGCGATTTAAATTTAAGTCTATAGTCCCAATGATGGGCAACTTACCCAAACAGCGATTGAATCCAGGGACGCCTTTCGAAACTACCGGAGTTGATTTAGCGGGTCCCTATTTCATAACCGATAGGAAAGGTCGCGGTTGTAAAATAACTAAATGTTATTTAAGTTTATTCGTTTGTTTTACTACTAAGGCACTGCACTTAGAAGTCGTGAGCGATCTAAGTACTGAAGCATTTCTATTGTCTCTCAGGAGATTTATTTCTCGGCGCTCTAAACCTTCATTAATATGTTGTGATAATGCGACTAATTTTTTAGGTGCTAGTAATGAACTTCATAAATTTTTATTAGTTAATCAGGATAAATTAAATGAATTTTGTGGTAGTGAAGGCATAAGGTTTGCATTTATTCCCCCTTATGCCCCAAACTTTGGAGGATTATGGGAGGCCGGGGTAAAATCCGCCAAGTTTCATTTAAAAAGAATTTTAGGGAACAGGCACTTAACGTATGAGGAACTTTCAACTTTATTTTGCCAAGTAGAAGCTATATTAAATTCCCGGCCTTTATATCCTATGTCCTCTGATCCCAACGATTTCCATCCCCTGACTCCCGGGCACTTTCTCGTCGGCAAACCACTGATAGCTCTTCCCTCGCCAGTGTTGACAGGCATTAACTGTAATCGACTCCACAGATATCAGCTATTGGAACAGATGAGACAGCATTTCTGGGTGAGATGGCAACACGAGTACATAAGTGAGCTGCAGCACCGTACCAAATGGCGCACCCCTGATGTTACATTACGTATTGGAGATATGGTCATAATCAAGGAAAGGAACCTGCAGCCCTTAAAATGGAAAATCGGACGTATCCTAGACTTACACATGGGTAACGATGGTGTATCCAGAGTAGCTGATGTAAGGACGGCTGGTGGCACGGTGCGGCGAGCTATCAATAGCCGGTGCCCTTTGTTCGAGCCTGAAGATGAACAGTTAAAGGTGCGACCTTCAACGGGGGGAGTATGTTAACGCGCAGGAGTGCGGGGTGCGGGACGCACCGCCGCCATCTCCCTACTCCCAACATGATGTCTATAAAAGTGCGTGTACCGCAGTAAAACGGCGTCTACGTCTACCATCATTTGAATTGTATAGTCGCCTCGTATATTTAAATCAAAAATTGTAAAAGTACATAAGTACAATAAAAGACTTAATCAGTCTCCGAGTATCCATTTCAACTCCTATCAACACAGACCTAACACACCAACCGTCTAAGCCTAGACACCCACAATAAAAGGAAACAAATACTTTGTCACATTTATCGATGACTATAGTCGTTACAGTCGGGTATACATTCTAAAAAATAAAAATGAAGTGTTGGATAAATTTAAAGAATTTAAAGAGATTGCAGAAACTCACACAGGCAAAAGAATAAAATTCTTACAGTCGGACAATGGTACCGAATATATTAATAAAGATTTTGACGCTTATTTGAGACGATGTGGCATACAACGAAGGCTTAGTGCGCCTTACACACCGCACCAAAACGGAGTAGCTGAACGCAAGAACCGCACTCTTATAGAGAAAGCTAGAGCCTTACTCATAGATGCGAATGCACCATTAAAATGCTGGGGTGAAGCAATCGTAACAGCAAATTATCTATTAAACAGGAGCTTAAACAGTGCGATTGAGAATAAAACGCCATTTGAACTATGGGTTGGCAGAAAACCGTGCATAAATCACTTATATGTATTTGGCTGCAAAACATTTGTTCTCATCAAAGACTCCAATAGTCACAAATTCGCACCAAAAGCAATTCCTGGCATGTTTATTGGATACTCTGAAACCTCGAAAGCATTCAAAATTCTCCTACCATCCAAAAATAAAGTCATCATTTCAAAAGATATCCGCGTGATGAAATCCATGTTTTATAAGGAAATAAATAAAAACTACATCACCGATCTTCTTGATGACAAACCACAAATGTGTTCAAGAAAATCACAACATAAACAAGTCGCAACTGAGTTTGACAATGTTGGAGATGTCACATCATATTTAGACGATATCAATAATATTGACTCTGAAAATGTGCAACAAAATGTTAATGATTTTTACACTGAAGATGTTCAACCAGAAGAACAAGAAAACAGCGAAAGTGACTATGAATCACTTTCTGGTTCCAACCACTTCTACGAAAATGACGAAGTTGTCAGTGATAATGCTGACGAAGCTTCGTCAAGATATTCTTTGAGGAACAGGTCAGCAATTACAGCTCCAAAGCGTTATGACGATTTTATTATGGCTGCTGCTGAAGAAGTAGAAAACCTTCACAAACTCAAAGAACCGCAATCTTTTAAGGAAGCTATGGAATCTCCTGATAAATTAAAATGGCAAGAAGCTATGCAAAACGAGATAACCTCATTAAAAGAGAACCATACCTGGGACCTTGTAAATTTACCTAAAAGACGAAAAGCCTTACCATGCAGGTGGGTGTATAAAATAAAATTCAATCCTGATGGATCCGTTGACAGGTACAAGGCCAGAATGGTCATCAAGGGCTATTCTCAGATACCTGGAGTGGACTATGACAGAACGTTCAGTCCAGTGGCTCGTCTGACCACTGTGCGGTCACTTCTAGCCGTAGCTGCCAAGGAAAATTTAAAAGTAACTCAATTTGATGTTACAACCGCCTTCTTAAACGGTGAGTTAGAAGACGAAATTTACATGAAACAACCCGAAGGCTATGAAGATGGCACGAAACGAGTCTGTAAATTAAAACGCAGTCTGTATGGCTTGAAGCAGGCTCCACGCTGCTGGAATATATGCATTGCAGAATTCCTGCTAAAATCTGGATTTAAACAGAGCGAAGCTGATCCATGTTTATTTGTGCGAAATAAAAATCAATTAAAAGTTGCTGTAGCTCTCTATGTTGACGATGGGCTTATAGCGCACAATACGACAGCAGCAGGCGAAGAGTTTTTGAATGAACTTAAATCTAGATTTAAAATTACATTCAAACCTGCATCGTACTTTCTCGGAATGGAAATAATAGTGCGACAAGACAACTCCATATTCTTATGTCAAAAGGCATATACAAAGAAAATCCTTCAGAAATATGGAATGTCCGAATGTAAACCAGCACCGTCACCCGTTATTAAAAATAATGAAATTGGAAAAGATGAAGATAGTAATACCAAGTCGGTTTTTCCTTATAGACAAGCCGTTGGTGCATTGTCATATTTATCAGTGGGTACAAGACCAGACATCACATATGCTGTTGGTGTCGCTTCAAGAAACCTTTCAGCGCCTACTAAAGAAGATGTCTTGCTTATCAAGCGTATATTTAGGTATTTTAAAGGAACCCTAGAACAAGGCTTAACATTCACAAATAAGTCACCGCCACGCATGGTCTGCTTCAGTGACGCCGATCATGGCGGAGATCAAACTACGGGAAAGTCTACATCCGGCATAGTGTGCATATTCTCTGGCGCTGCTATAAGTTGGAGAAGCCAGAAACAGCCAACTGTATCTCTATCTTCAATGGAAGCTGAAATAATAGCAGCAAGCGAATCTGCTCAAGAAATTCTATGGCTGAATCGTTTATTAAATGACCTGTTAAAGACTGAAAAACCGATCTTGAACTTAGCGGTGTATCTTGCTCATAACCCAAAGTATGAATACCATAAGCGCACAAAACACATTAAGTTAAAACACTTCTTCATTCGAGAATGTGTCAGCAATGGAGATTTCATTGTAGAGCAAGTTGCCTCTGAAGACCAATTAGCAGACATGCTTACTAAACCTTTATATGGGCCCAGATTAAAAGTTCTAAGTTCTAGAATAAGACTAAAGAATTTATCTCAAAATTCTTAAAAACCTCCGAGGATGTTAAGTATGGTACCTATACATACTCTTTGTTTATCATGGTTCTATGTTTAGTTTATGGACGGTTGTCTGCTGTTCTAATTGTATTATATATTTTTCGTAACCTCTAAAATATATTTCTTTGAATATTTAAAACTATTCCGCTTATTATTTTCTCTGAACAAGTTCTTAAACAACGATCAGAACTTTACACTTAATCTAACCTAAACCTATCTCCTTTCGTTTCCAGCGTGAAAAGACACTACACTAGTATTTAGTATTCGCACAAAAAAAAAAAAATGGGGACTAACGGAAGTCCGATGATTTATAATTATAACCAATGGGGCTACCATACCCGATGACTAGACTCAACACTGACAAATTGTCAGTGTTGTGTTGCCTTAAACAGTAATTAATAGTCACGGGCTAAAAATTGTAATTGAAAATAGAATAGACCGATTGTATTTTAGGGTTCCGTAGCCTATGACTAAAACGGACTTGGACACAAGATGTGTCCGCAGTCCGAGTCCGTTTTAGTGTATCGTGTACGTATACACTATGGTGAAATTCATAAGCGAAAAATTAATTAAGAACAATTACTAGCCAAAAAGCCAGCCTCTCAAGTATGAGTTTGCGGGTTCGATTCCAGGTTAGGCAAGTACCCTGTGCCCAGCAGTGGGACAATAAAAAAGAGGTTGATGATGTGACGTGAATTACTAGCCCACCACCCCACTGCCGCTTATCTATGTTAGAGTAAGAGGTTGCAATCGTATACCTGGCTGGTAGAGAGCGCGAAACTGAAATGTCAGGTTTGAATGTTTGATTGATATATAAAAAAAAATGTTACTCTCACTTAATGTAGGCACAGAGTACATTATATATACAACGTGTAACAAAAAGGGTATATACATACCAAGTGGACGGCCTCTTGATAAGATAAGAAGCGATACGGGAAGGGTTCTCTAACCTTATGTTTACATGGTAGGAAGTTATGAATTATTCCAATACATATGATACCAGAAACCGCAGTTTCAAACTGAAATCAATACAACACTAGCAAAAAGCCAGCTGATCGGGGTCATTGAACAGTTCATCAATAAAAACAAACCTCTTACTCCTGGTATTTCTTCAAACAGTGGATAAAGGGCTCCGGATGTTTATTTTTCTTAACATTTTTTTTTTCGGAATAATAATTTTACGTACAAATATGTTTTTTCTACAAAAGCTAACTTTATGTTTGTGAACAACAAACCAAGTCATAAAATAGAGCGAGTGCTTGCGCTGGAAATCGAAAAACGTCTAGCGGCTTTAGTCACCTACGTAAAACAATAAAAAAACGCAATTTATTTTATAAATGAGTAAACTTATCTAACAAATCGATAGAACCGAGTTGGTAACTCTCCCTCATCTAAAGCGCATTTCCCGGTTGTATCCGCGGCTTTCGCTTTGGAGCCCGGGATCCGCCTCCAGTCCAACCGGGTTCGGCTGAATACCAGTATTTTACATGGAGCGAGTGCCATCTAACCTCCACAATCCAGTTACTGGGTAATACGATATCCCTTGGTAAGACTGGTTGTCTCACAGATCTACGAATGACAGCCGGGACCAACGGCTTTACTAACGTGTTTTCCGAAGCACGGAGGATACACACACAAACACCCAAAGCTGGAACAACTACTTGTAGGTCATACAAATATTTGTTCCGCGCGGGAATCGAACCCGCGACACGCTGTCGTGCAGTCAACTACCTGCAATTCACTCAGTAGCTACTCAATCCTACTTCCTACTAATAAAATGCGAAAGTTTGTAAAAATGTTTGGATGAATGGATGGATGTATGTATCCATACATACATTCTTACAAATTTTCGCATTTAAATACTAGCTGCTCCCTGCGGATTCACCCGCGTAAGTTTCGATCCCCTGGGAATATCGAGATAAAAAGTGTCCTTTATGTTAATCCTGGTTATAAACCATATTTTTGCCAAATTTTATCCAAATCAGTTCAGTAGTTTTTGAGAATCGAGTTGGTAACTACAACACACTAAATAATACCCAATCTATTAACTACATTCCTATAAATTTCCTTACGTAACCAATTCTTTTCATGTCGGTTGCCATTTGCCATACATAGGTAGGTACTTAGTTTATGAAAAATTAATTACTTAGATAAACGTGCGAAAGAGACTACGAAAAAGGATTTCATATCTGTTCAAATGAACCCAAAATATCATTTCTAAACAACTTATGTGTGTCCTAGTACAAAAAAAGTCCCCATGAGTTCCGTAGATAAATTAAATTTTAGTTAGTCTTTGCGTATTTACTTCTGCGACATAAAAGTTTTTGCCTTTTGCAAAAATATTATACAGTATAGTCTTAATTTACCTTTTCAAAATAAAAAAAAAATACGCAGACGTACTAGGAGTGCAAGAGATACGAGGATTGTTATCGCTGAATTAAACAGCGGTTCCGCAATCACAGAACCCTAATTGAATGTCCTAGCTCAAACATATGAAATTGAATACGATAAAATATTATCTCTCAGTCGCGTGCGCCAGCGGCGTGCATTTTGTGAGAGAGATGACAATGTTTCCATTGTTTTTGTCCGTTGTTCCACACATACATTGTTGCTGTGTGAGTGACTTTTGAACGCGCCGAAAGAAATCATGTTGAACATGATAAAATATTGTGTCTCGGTCGCGCGCGCCGTCTGCGTGAATATTTTAAGAGAGATGACAATGTTTTGTTCCATTTGTCTACTATCTTTGGCGAAATATTTGAAAACGCCGAAAGTGAAATTAAGTACCTAAATAAATAAAGTTCAATTTTTCATAATTCCTATTAGTTCAGTACACTTCTAAGAATCGAACTTTGCAGTCGCGTGCGCGCTTTGCGATTTTTGTGTTGTGAACTTGTGACGTGCGTGTACAATCATGGCCCTAAGCAATACTGAATACTTTGAGATGATCTTGTGTATCGGAAGACAGGATCATAATGTGCGAGCGGCTCGGGAACTACATCGTCAGCGATTTATCGATGGTAGGCCAGAAGGTGAGCATCGACAGCTCCCTTCGGTGGCGTGTTTCCATAGAATGGTACATCGTCTGCACCAAACTGGTTCTTTTCACGCTCCTGGATTAGGGGGTCGCCCGAACACTACCGATCCAGATTTAGAGGAAGCCGTACTCGAACATTTCGAAAATAACCCACGTACTAGTACTCGGCGAGCTACATTAGCGCTGGGTGCGTCTAACCATATGCAAGTATGGCGAGTGTTGAACAATGACGGTCAGCACCCATACCACTTCCGTCGCACCCAGGAACTGACACCTGCAGATTTTTTGCCTCGCGTGAACTTCTGCGAGTGGTACTGCGGTCAGGTAGCAGCTTCGCCAGATTTTGGCTCAAGAGTACTGTGGACAGATGAAGCGTCATTCACGAGAGCAGGGATAAGCAACATACACAATGACCATGTTTGGTCTCACGCCAACCCGCATGCTTCTACGGAATCGTCGTTTCAACACCAATGGCGACTAAATGTGTGGGCTGGTATCGCGGGAAATGTTGTCGTAGGAGCAATTTTTTTGCCGCACAGCCTAAACGGTCAAAATTATTTAAAATTATTTAACTTTTTGTTACACGTTGTATAGGCTTGTAGGGTCTTATTAGGTTATGGGCCCAGAGAAAAATAGTGCATAATTATGCGTGTGTAAAAACTGATAACTAGTAAGTACACAGCACCGAGATTATGATGTCTACCTCAGGACTACCTTCAATAGAGAGATTAGAAGGAAGCAGCAACTATGACACGTGGCGATTTGACATGGAATGCATTCTTACCCACGAAGACCTGTATAAGTACGTAGAGAGTGCACCAGACCTGAAAGATGCTACTGCGAAACGCGGGGATGAAAAGCACGTACTAAAATATGCCTACTGATAGAAAACTCATGCAAAGTTCATGTGCGTAATGCAAAGACGGCGAAAGAAACATGGGATTCTCTGAAGTCAGCATACCAGGACAAAGGGATAAATAATAGATGCAGACTCTTATCAAGACTAGTGAGTCTTAAACTTGGAATGTTCGAATCGATCACAAGTTATGTTACTCAGCTCATGAGAACTGCAAATAAACTGCAAGACATCGGAAAAGAAATTGATGATGAGCTATTGGCTTTGGCTGCCATAATGCTACAAGGGCTACCAGATGAATATGCTCCATTGAGATTAGCATTAGAGAGCACAAATACAATACTTACCACAGATTTCGTAAAGACGAAACTACTACAGCTAGATGAGATTCCTAGCACTAGCACGACCGGACCAAGTTCAGCACTAACAGCAGCGAAGCCTAAGTTGACGAAAAGCAAGACATCCAAGAGTAAAGGGAAAACTATAAAATGCTTCATATGTGACGGCCCGCATAAGGCGTGTGACTGCCCTCAAAATGCAAGACGAACAAAATCAGTTCATGTTGCAACCGCCTTGTCTACAACATGTCAGCCAAAGCAAGTTGAAGAAGATTGGATCCTGGATTCGGGAGCGTCAGCTCACACGTCAAATAGAATAGATATTATGCGTAACTATTCAAAGGTTGAACAAAAGGTTGAGATATATCCTGTGCGAATGGAGGTAAGGTATTTGGAGAAGGTTTTGGAATGATAGAGAGTGATTTACCTCACTTTACAGCGAGCAATCTAATATATGTACCTGATTTATCAGCTAATCTATTAAGTATTAGTTGCATTGTAAACAAAGGTAAAGTTGTCATTTTTTCAAAGAAAGGCTGCGAGGTCTTTGAAGAGAAAGAGTGTAAGTATTCAGGCACACCATGCATGAAAGGTGATCTTATTAAAGGTGTATATAAATTAAAATCATGTTTTCAGGCAAGTGCATTGGCGTCTACTGTGACTAACACTAATGACATGGAGTTGTGGCATAGGAGACTTGCACATCTAGGCGTAGGTACGTAACCTTTTACTATTGCGTGATAAGATGGCAACTGGGGTGAGTTTTCCGAACTTTAGTAGTTCCAAATTAGACTGTGTAGCATGCATTTTAGGAAAACAAACGAGACAACCATTTGATAAAAATAAAGCTTCGAGAGCCAATCGGATTTCAGGATTGGTGCACACTGATATCTGTGGCCCAATCAAAGATGAATCGATGGCAGGCTTTAAATATTTTATAACGTTTATTGACGATTACTCACGGAAAACTTTTGTGTATTTTCTCAAGCATAAGAGTGAAGCATTTGAGAAAATAAAGGAGTTCAAAAGTTTGGCTGAAACTCAAACAGGACAGAAGCTGAAGGTGTTGAGATCAGACAATGGTGGAGAGTATGTCAATAAGAAAGTTGATGCATATCTTAGAGAACACGGTATACAACATCAACTCACGATTCCATATACACCGCAACAAAACGGGGTAGCAGAGAGAGCAAATCGAACCATTGCAGAGAAAGCGCGATCAATGCTGCAAGAAGCGGGACTTCCGGCGCGTTACTGGGCAGAAGCAGTGAACACGGCGGTTTATCTAAAGAATAGGAGCCCCACACTAGCAGTGAAAAACCAAACTCCTGAGGAGAGGTGGACAGGCAGAAAGACGGATCTTAGTCATCTAAAAGTTTTGGGTGCAGGGCATTCAAACATATTCCAGATGAGAAGAGAACTAAGTTAGATCCAAAGAGCTGCGAATTAGTATTTGTCGGATACTGTGAAGAGTCAAAAGGATACCGACTAATAGACTTCAAAGACGGTACCTTACACAGAGCACGTGATGTAATGTTTCTAGAAAACCAAATGTACAACAAGGTAACCGAAGTTGACAAGAAACCAGAGCCTGTAGATATTAGTCTGGTACCCCAAAATGTACCGACACATGTTCAACAAGAAACTGTACCTAGAGTGGTAATACAGTTAGAAGAAGTGGAACAAGAAGCTGAACCCACTGAACGTTGGTTGAGTTTGACGCTGATCAAACTGATTCTAAAGAGACACAGTTGGATGTTGGATGTACCAGAAATGGCTGAAGTACACCAGGATCAACAGCAGAATGATGGAGATCATACAAATGAAAATCCAATCGGTACTACATCCAAAGAGCAACCGACTGTTGAGAGGAGATATCCACTGAGGGATCGAAAACCAAAGTTCTTCCCGGATTTTATTACATACTAGCTTTCCGCCCGCGGCTTCGCCCGCGTAGAGTTCGGTTATATCGCGCTTTTTGGATTTCCCTCGGGAATATCAATTTTTTCCGGGATAAAAGGTAGTCTAAACCTTCCTTAAGAATCACTCTATCTATTAAAAAAAATCGCGTCAAAATCCGTTGCGTAGTTTTAAAGATCTAAGCATACATACGGACATACAGCGAAAGCGACTTTGTTTTATACTATGTATTGATAAAACAACCACGGATGGAGATCCGCTCACTGTAGAAGAGGCGCTATCCAGACCAGACTCACAACAGTGGAGAGCTGCAATTAAGGAGGAGCTGGATGCACTTCATAAAAATGAAACGTGGACTTTAGTGAAACCTGAGCATACTGATAACATTGTTGATTCAAAATGGCTATTTCGAATCAAAAAGGAGGCGGGGAATAAGATACGCTACTGTCGTGGCGTCGCCTTTCAGGCCTCGCTTAGAACTTATTAGCGAGGATCCTGGCCCTAAACTACGACTCCGCGAAAGTACTTAATTGTCTGATGATAACTTGCATTGACTTACCGAGCTTGTAGTTGTCTCAGCCGGTACTTAGATGATGTAATGATCTGCTTCGCCTTGTTATGAGATGTGTGCCAGCTATGATTATCCCATGTTTTTGTTAACCTCTCAAGACCTCGATCTGTAGGGATTAAGCAATCATCATTTGCTTGTTTTGGAACTAAGTGCGCAGGGTCAACCTTACTTCTTATAACATGGGTGACATTTATATTGTTCGATTGTTTACTCGTATTTACTTTAACCTCCAAATGAGGGCTTGTGTGTTACAGAGCCTCGTGCTCTGGCTTAAGTACTTTGTGCTACTCAGCGATTATATTGGATGTCCCTTGTCTGTGACCCTCGCCCTGCGGCTCGGGATTTTCTTTGTTAGGCTAGAATAACTCTACGCCTCCTTTAGAACTTGCACATGCGACCCACGCCACATGTGACCTACACCCTACGGGCTAGGATTTATCTTTGAAGGCGATAGCAACTCTACCGCTCATGCAGATTCTTGCACATGCGACCCATACCCTGCCTGTATGGGATTTTCTTATGTGGCTATAGCAATTCTACGGCCCCCTTATTCAGAACTTGCACAGATCGACAGGACATACAACCTTTGATACAATTAGCGTTACTCGACTTCAGTAACTTCCTTTAGTTCAAACTACCGTAATACATATACGATTGGATTAACAACAAGTAATTAGATAAACCCTAGGCACTTAGCTTTCATCAACTGGAGGCTTCTCGCTTGTTCCGGAACTCACTCAATTCACACTAGACTTTAAACTATTCTTATAAGACTGTACTCAATGCCGGCGATATTGCAAAAGGGCTTCTTACTTAGTTTGGCGTCGTTAGGTGAAAGTCCACAGACTACAAAGTACCATAGTTATGATATTCTCGCTTACCTTGTGCAGAAGTGTCAGTGATCTTGCGAGAATGTCTTCTTATGTATTATTATGAGTGATTTCGCGCTAAGTCGCGACACTCCCGCCGGAAATTTTTTAAACAAAGGTGATCATCAGATTCTGCGTCCACTCCCTTATCTTCTCAAGGGCCCGGACTGCTGCCTCACGCTTGCTCCTCAGTTCTCCGTTTAGTCTATCATGGTTCTCCATGTCCTTTGATGGTTCTCTCGAATCATTATTATCCTCATTGTCATAATCATTTCTGTCAGCGGTTTCATTTTCAACATCTATTTTGTTACTAGTATCCCTCGTATTTTTTGTCAAATTTTCATCTATTTGTTTCGTTTCAACATCAATTGATGTTTTATTTTGAACAGCTTTCATTTCTGTATCATTAGTAGGATTTATATTTATTGCCTTTTCATGAGTTTTTACCGGCAATCGAAAGGGTTGAGAATCCTTTCTAGTTTCTTGAATAGCTTCATCATGACCTTCGTCATTTACAACATCTAAAGAGTATAAATGTGCAATAGAGCGAGTGAAAATTGCATTTCCAACTTTGACTTGTGCTACTCGAACTAGACCATCAGAGCTTTTTACTAAGGACACTATTTTTCCCACCTTCCAGCCTTCTCTGTTCTTATCTCCCTTTATCTGTACTATTTGACCTATTATTGGATTAAGATTTGAAGTAACTCGTGATTGTTTAGGAGAATGACTATGTCTGTCTCTTAAGCTATGTAAGTAGCGGTTTTGAAACATTTCTTTGAATTCCTCTATTATTATTCTAGACTTCTTCCAGCCTTTAATTAAATTTGTTTTTGTGGAAGATCCTTGTATTATTACGTCAGTTTTTGCACTCTCAAGAGTGGCACATCTGCCCCAATGAAGAAAATCGGATGGTTTCAAAATATGTTCAAGTTCGGTATCAACACAAGTTAGTGGTCTACAATTGACCACCGCTTCTATTTCCTTTATCATTGTTACCAAGTGACTATCTCTTAAAAGATGTTTTTGAAATGTTCTTTTCATACAATGTTTTATCAGTCCAACTAAGCGTTCATAAAAACCTCCGTGCCATGGTGCTAGTTCGGGTATAAAGCGCCATCTTATTTTATTTTCAACACAGTATGCTTTTGCTACTATGTCGGAAATCAATTTAAAATGCAAAGCATTATCGGAAGTTATCCATGTAGGAACTCCTCTAATTGAAATCATTCGTCTTAAAGCAAGTAGTCCTTGTTCAGCTGAAAGATCTTCAACTACTTCGAGATGTACAGCTCTAACAGCAAGACACGTGAATAAGCATATCCATCTCTTACTTGTGCCGCTATCTGTTTTGACTAATATTGGACCTAAATAATCAACACCAGTAAAAGTAAATGGTTGGCTATAGTTCACTCTTTCAGGAGGTAGTGCCGGTGTAGATGGTAATTTGTATGGTCCACCACCATGTTTCATGCACCGGGAACATTTCCCCAATATTTTCTTAACCTGGCTTTTGCCTTGAGGTATCCAATACGTTTCACGAATTATACTCAATGTGTGGTTGACACCTACATGATAATTTCTTTCATGTATGTCTCTAATTACTTTAGTGGTAAATTCACAATCTTTCGGTATGATTATTGGATATCTTTTATCGAAAGCCCAACCGGCATATTTCAGTCTGCCTCTGCAGCGAAGTATACCGTCAATATCTTTAAAGAGCATTAGATTTCGACTTAGATTAGTTTCTTTTCCTTTTAATTCATCTTCAAAATGTTTAGATTGTAAGTTCTTAATTTCTTTTAATATACTGCTTTCATGATGCGTTTCTTCTGACAACTTATTTAACGATTTTTGTAACTGAGGTTCTTCAGTTATATATCCCAGCATCTCCACCATGTCGTGGCGTCGCCTTTCAGGCCTCGCTTAGAACTTATTAGCGAGGATCCTGGCCCTAAACTACGACTCCGCGAAAGTACTTAATTGTCTGATGATAACTTGCATTGACTTACCGAGCTTGTAGTTGTCTCAGCCGGTACTTAGATGATGTAATGATCTGCTTCGCCTTGTTATGAGATGTGTGCCAGCTATGATTATCCCATGTTCTTTGTTAACCTCTCAAGACCTCGATCTGTAGGGATTAAGCAATCATCATTTGCTTGTTTTGGAACTAAGTGCGCAGGGACAATCTTACTTTTATAACTTGGGTGACATTTATATTTGTTCGATTGTTTACTCGTATTTACTTTTAACCTCCAAATGAGGGCTTGTGTGTTACAGAGCCTCGCGCTCTGGCTTAAGTACTTTGTGCTACTCAGCGATTATATTGGATGTCCCTTGTCTGTGACCCTCGCCCTGCGGCTCGGGATTTTCTTTGTTAGGCTAGAATAACTCTACGCCTCCTTTAGAACTTGCACATGCGACCCACGCCACATGTGACCTACACCCTACGGGCTAGGATTTATCTTTGAAGGCGATAGCAACTCTACCGCTCATGCAGATTCTTGCACATGCGACCCATACCCTGCCCGTATGGGATTTTCTTATGTGGCTATAGCAATTCTACGGCCCCCTTATTCAGAACTTGCACAGATCGACAGGACATACAACTTTTGATACAATTAGCGTTACTCCACTTCAGTAACTTCCTTTAGTTCAAACTACCGTAATACATATACGATTGGATTAACAACAAGTAATTAGATAAACCCTAGGCACTTAGCTTTCATCAGCTGGAGGCTTCTCGCTTGTTCCGGAACTCACTCAATTCACACTAGACTTTAAACTATTCTTATAAGACTGTACTCATTGCCGGCGATATTGCAAAAGGGCTTTGTACTTAGTTTGGCGTCGTTAGGTGAAAGTCCACAGACTACAAAGTACCATAGTTATGATATTCTCGCTTACCTTGTGCAGAAGTGTCAGTGATCTTGCGAGAATGTCTTCTTATGTATTATTATGAGTGATTTCGCGCTAAGTCGCGACAGCTACAAAGCTCGTCTAGTAGCTGGAGGTTTTAGTCAACGATACCTCTTCGTATCGACTATGATGAGACGTTCTCTCCTATTGTCAGACATAGCTCCATAAGACTTCTTTTTGCATTAGCTGCAAAGGGGAATGCCAGGTATAGGCCCAGACGTGCACAGGGGTTTGGTTTTACAAAAAAAATATGTTGATATTTTTCAAATATCTTCCACGTACTCATTAGTCTTTGAATGAAAGCAACATTTTTTCAAAAATATTAAGCATTTAAACGACTAAACTAATGGAACTTGAACTGACTTGAATATTTTTTTTTTTTTAATATTTTTACTGGCCTGGAATCTTTGTCTTTTAGACCAACTTGAATAAAACATGAGCTCAAAATGTTGCCTTTACAAAAAAATGTTGGCAGGTATTAATCCGAATAATCAGTTTTCGTTTATTATTAATAACCGTTCATTTTCTTCTAAGCAAACATTCATTAATTCCCAAAAATCTCCTTTAATAATAATTAATATTCCGATTACTGTTAATAAAGAAATATGTATATATATAAATCGACCTTTTCGAAAAATATATAAATACTTTTTATGGCAACTTGCTTTTGTTATGTCAAAGTCTTACTTGTCACTGTCAGCGTGTCAGCTGGCGAAAAACCTAATACGTTGTGTAAACGGTGGTTTGAATTAGGGTTGTAACGGAGCTTCGCCTCCGCTTCCGTTACTGCGGAAGTTCCGCAAGAAATCGCATCTTCGCTTCCGCCTCCGCCTCCGCATAGTTTTTGCGGAGTTATAACGGAGGTTTATTTACGTATTTATAAAATAAATAACGCGCAAGCTGCGACGCTTAACAACCGTCCGGCCGCGTTTGAGCGCGAAATGGTCAAGAATCAACTAGTGCGAGGCGGGAATGCGGCAAACACAATTTGTTTCTCCTTAATTTTCATTACAAGAAGGTAATATTTTTTTTACCAAGTATACTACTATTAATGTGCGTATTTAAAATCAAAATTTTGTTTTAATTAACCATAAATTTCAATTTTTTCTATATGTACTTTCACCTCCGCCTCCGTTAACCTCCGCATCCGCGGAGGTGAGACTCGTCGCCTCCGCATCCGCCTCCGCCTCCGCTAACAAGCCTCCGTTACAACCCTAGTTTGAATATATCCAGAATGCGAAGATATACTAGCCCCGCACGATGATATTGCGATCGGCGGCCATCTTGGTGACGTAGTCGACCTCGCACCGTCAGTACCGTTCGCAAGTTCAGTCCGCGCTTACCCACTTACGCACATCGAATATTTTTGTTAGTTTTTTGTTTTTGTTATCCTGTTTTATTGTTGTTCTTGAGTTTTGTTGTTTAGTTTTGTTAGCTGTTAGGTACTCGTTAAAATGAGTAAGAAATTAATTCACAATCGTGCTCGTGAAATTATAATTAAAGTGGACAATTATTTTGTTAAAGAAAAAGAGGACTGTAAGTTAGTTCTTGAAAGTATAAACCGTGCTTTAAAAAGTACTTCGGACACTACTGAGGACATTTTAATACCGAAGCAACAGCTAAACCAAAGTCACTGAGCGTGTGGCATGTGCCACAGGCGTTGCAAAAAATACTGTGACTAAATTGCGACGAGAGCATGAGTCGGCAACAGCCAGTGGCAGCAAAATGAGAACTCCTACTAAAGGAAAAAGACAAAAGAAGGAATATTTCGACAGGTTTTCCTTAACAGCTTTAAGAAATATTATACATTCAATGTATACGGTGAGGAGAGAAATACCCACAATGCGCAAAATCTTGGCGGCTTCAAAATTAGACCTTAATTATACCAATAGTGAAACTACATTAAGCAAAATAATTAAATGTGATTTAGGCTACCAATTTAAACGATGCTACCAAAAAAGACTGGCTCTAATTGAAAGACCCCAAATTCAAGCGTGGAGGGCTAAATATTTATGACGTATGAAAGAAAATGACTCGCTTGCTAATAACAAAAGACCCGTTATTTATCTCGACGAAACGTGGATACACGCACACTACACGGTAAAAAAATGTTGGCAAACAGCAACCGATGTCGGAGTGAGACGGAACGACAGCCCCGGCCGCCGATAGATAATAGTTCACGCGGGAAGTGAAAGCGGTTTTGTTGACAATGCCCTTTTAATGTTTAAAGCAGTCACCAAAACGGGGGATTACCATGATCAAATGAATGCTGAGAATTTCACCAAGTGGCTTACAGAAAAATTAGTACCCAACATACCACGCAACTCCATAATTGTGATGGACAACGCCCCTTATCACAGTAGGGAAGAGAATAGGCCACCAAGTATGAACAATAAAAAACAGTTGATGGTTGAGTGGCTACAAGCTCACAACATCGACTTTCCCAACGACAGTACAAAACCTGAACTGTATTTATTAATTAAACGGCACAGACCGCCGAAAAATTTAAAATTGTCAATTTATTACCTGCCAATGGCCATGAGGTCGTTAGATTACCACCCTACAACTGCGACCTCAACCCCATTGAGTACATCTGGAACCTGGTAAAGATGAGGGTGTCAGAAAAAAATGTGGAGCAGTTAGAAAGTCGCATTGAAGCTCTGACATTGGAGGCGTTGGCGTCAATAACTCCAGATGACTGGCGAAAGGAAGTCAATCATGTTAAACGGCTTGAAGAGGAATATTGGAAAAAAGATCGAATAACTGACGAGTTATTTATCATAAATACGGCAGACGACAGTGAATCGGAAACGACAGTTACAGAAAGCAGTTCTGATTCGGAAGACTGTATGAGTGAAATTGAATAAATAGGGTAAGATTATATTGAATTATATATATAAAAAAAAATTACATACTATCCTGGTGTTATTTGGTACTCTGGTTTAATTCCCGCTCACAAATTAACAGAAATGTAGTTAGCAAAAGTTAATAAACATGTAAGAAAGATATACGAATAAGTATATTTTTCTTACGTCTACAAGAATTATTTCCTTGAAATTTTTAATAATGAAAGTTTATTTGTCAGAATATGGATGAGTAGGTATGTGTATGTATAATAAAATTATAAAATACAAATAAATCCTTAACCCGAAAGAATGTTAAATGCAAAATTAATAAACTATAATTTTGCATTTAACATTCTTTTGCTAGCTGTCCTTTCGTGTGACAGATGACGTCACAAAGCTGTTATTGTGACAAGGTTCCATCGCAATATCATCGTGCGGGGCTTATACTTTAGAAATCGCTGAAGTTCGATGTCACAACAATGATGGATTGGGCAGGTAAATATAATGTATTAAAGTATTTATTAGAAATCTTATTTAACAATACTATTCTAGACGTATTTTAAGAGCTGACTTTAAAACTTTACTCATCTTTTCTTTCAGGTACAAGTTTCCAGTGATAATTTGGTGTACCATGCATGTTGGACCAATGCTTGGAATGAGATACGACATCCCACAAGACCTGAGCCTATCGTTGATCATGTAAATGTATGTATCAGCTGTGGCACATCACTTTTATGGAAACGATCACATACATTGAATACAAACACATATGAAATATGGTTGCCCAACAGAT
Organism: Sesamia nonagrioides; assembly: GCA_017933935.1. Taxonomy (NCBI): domain Eukaryota; kingdom Metazoa; phylum Arthropoda; class Insecta; order Lepidoptera; family Noctuidae; genus Sesamia; species Sesamia nonagrioides. The sequence continues at coordinate 5,050,693 of JADWQK010002002.1, read as the reverse complement.
ATCGCCTTGTCAGGTAATTTTTTTTTGTTATGTTATATCTTTTGGTTAGAATCCAAATAAATAAGTGACTACTAGATACACAAAATCTGAAGGCATTGAATATTTTTTATGATTATGTCTAACTAAAAATACAAAATAATTTGGTATAATATTTCTTTACACCAGCTGTTTACTTTTGTTGCAGTTAACAAGAACAACACTTCCCTGTCATACATGTTGGCAAAGGATTGACAGAGCAGAATCACTTTCTGCTTTAGAATGTGAACCTGAAGCAACAAGACATAGTCCTCTAGAATCTGAGGCATGCACTGTGACTTCTACCCAAGCAGAAGAAAGAAATGCAGATATACATACCAGTGATCAAGTAATACTGCCAAATTACATACAGGCCCCAAGTACACAACGGCATTGTTTTTTCCCTGATTGTAACAGTGTTGAAAGACTTTTAGTCCCAGTATCACTACGCGTAAGTTTACTTTGCGATTATATATAATTACTATGTGCCTTCAGATTGTAGAATCTGCTCATATCACTTGACCGGTATTTATTGGTGCAATCAATATTGAATCCTATTAGAACATTTAACTCTGAACAAATGGAAGAACTACTCTTTACTGAAAGATAATATGATAATGCATTTAGATTTTGACAACATTCAGACTATGGCAGATCATTATTGTTCATTATTATTTAGGATTTTCCAAACAGCAATTTGAGAAAATTCGTGCAGAAGTACCGAGATTATCAGGCAAGCATAGAGAAACATTTGCACTTGCAGCCTATTTAATTATATTATACTATTAAAATATATTATTATTGAAGTGTGCACTAATGCTAGAAATAGAACCATGAATGGCAATATATTTGGACATAACTGTTCACTGACGAGGGTCAGAATCGCTAACTACACACATCAAAAGTGTCTAGGGATCAAGCATTTTTATGCGGATTTCTTGAGATTGAGATGTGGCTTTGTAATAAATTTATGATTTTATAAATTTATATGGATCCTTTTTGGTGCATTTCATAATTTGAATCAGGAACTGTGAATCAAATTCGAGTAAAAGATGAAAATCAGCTGTCAATATTTTCCCTATAAAAACATACAACGCATTGAAGACATTATTAGTGCTACTGTTTCCCTACTACTGATTAAAACCAACGTTATTATGGAGCGGCGACGTCATTTAAGCAGGGAAGAAATGCTCAGAGCCGTGGGAATGATAGAAGCTGGTTCCCGGCAACGTACTGTGGCTTTAGCTCTGAATACAAGTCAGAGTGTTATCAGTCGACTTTGGACACGTTACCGAAGCACTGGTACCGTGGCTGAGCGCCATGGAGGACGGTATCGCTGCACCACACGGAGACAAGACCGATACATTCAAATCTTAACTCGAAGAGCTCCAACAATAACCGCCATGATGTTAGCCGTGAGGCTTCATCACTCTTCAGGGAACTTAATTAGCGACCAAACAGTCAGAAACCGCTTGCATGAAGTGAACCTTCATTCCCGAAGACCGCTACGGGTACCACCTATAGCAATGCACAATCGTAGGATTCGATATCAATGGGCTCTTGAACACAGAAATTGGGCAGAAGAACAATGGCGTTTCGTGTGCTTTTCTGATGAGTCTCGTTTTGGTATGAGACCGGATACAAGACGTATACGACACTGGAGAACCCCTGGACGCCAACAGCGATTAAAATCCTGCCAGGAAGTCCATCCTTATAGTGGTGGAACCATCATGGTATGGGCGGGTATTTGGATCGGCGGAAGAACTGAGTTGATTTGGATCAGAGGCAACCTCAACGCTCAAATTTATGCTGAAACGATTGTATCAGACGTCATCGTTCCTCTACAAGTGCAAATCGGTCCCTTATTTCAGTTAATGCATGATAATGCACGACCGCACACCGCAAGAGTTGTAAGACAGACTCTCGCCGCAGCTAACATCAATGTCCTGCCCTGGCCTGCTCAGTCGCCAGACTTGAACCCGATTGAGCATGCATGGGATATGCTACAGAGAAGAGCTCTGCCGAATATGGAGGGTATCCAGTCGCAAGAAGACCTTTTTTTGTTGTTGCAACGAACATGGGCGGCCATTCCACAGCGTGATTTGGATGAACTCATTTTGAGTATGCCAAACCGATGTTCTTGTGTTGTTAGTGTTCGCGGTAGAAACACGGATTATTAATTGTTTAAGTTACCCAATAAAATTTTAGAGAAAACTGTTATTTCAGTCTTTTTTCGAACTTTTGTGTTAGTGGTTCAAATGTCAAATATCCCTTTATTAGGAAAATGGCAAATTTCTTTATTAATGCAAAGGTGACTTGGTTTATCGTTACTGTGACAAACGAAAACACTTTATTTGATGAATCCTTAAAGAAAATTTTAATTAATATCAATCAGGAGAAAAGTTATTGCAAAAATATATGTTGATCCCTAGACACTTTTGATGTGTGTATTATGTTAGTCGCAAAGTATACTTTATGTATGTTTTAGTCAGCACTGCTAACACAGGCCGCGCACTGTATTGTCGGCTGCCGCACTGTAGGATGATGTGCCCATGTTATGACAGTATGGTACTTAGGATGGGCACGGCTTCAGAATAATATTTTTACACCGGCACAATTTTTAGTGATATATGATGATGAACAAAATGAATAAAGATGTGAAACTACAATGTTTTTTGTATTATTTGACTCCGAGTGTATTGACATAAACAGTACTGATGGAATATAAGAATCTTAAATAACTTTGAAACACTAAGTTTTTTGTAAAGCGTTTCTTTTACTGATTAATTGTTACAATTGCCCCCTATTATTATCATTATTTCAAATTTGTGTGCACAGTGGGCCTAAATTACTATGGCGACTTGGCATTCCCCTTTGAATCTCAAAGTTGATCACATGGACGTGAAGACTGCTTTCTTAAATGGAACTTTAGATAAAGTTGTCCACATGAAGCAGCCACGGGTTTTTCAAGAAAAAGGAAAAGAAGATCATGTTTGTCTTCTGCATAAGTCACTCTATGGTCTAAAACAAGCCCCACGAGCATGGAATATCAAGTTACACACTGAATTAGAGAATTTGAAATTCAAGCGCTGTGAGAATGAATCGTGTGTATACACAAGGACTTTGGGAGCGAATATAATCTTCTTAGCGGTCTATGTTGATGACATTTTGATATTTTAGCTCTGTAATAGTGCTATAATTGTATTTTTCTAAATAAATAAATAAAATAAATAAATTTTACAACAATGCAGAAGAGATGAAGAAGGTCAAACAAAAGATGAGCAAGTTTGAGATGAAGGACTTGGGAAAGGCACAACTTTTCTTAGGCATGCGAATTGTTCAAGGCAGAGGCTTTATAAAAATCGACCAAGCCGAATATATAGAAAAGCTCCTGCATAAGTTTGGAATGGATAACTGTAAGACAGCATCCACTCCTGCAGTATCTGGCCTACAATTCTCAAAACCTGACCCTTCATACAAACCTGATGAGAGCATACCCTATAGAGAATTAATAGGCTCACTTATGTATGTGGCTGTGTGCACTAGACCAGACATAGCACATTCTGTGAAAGTTATGAGTCAGTTCTGCAACTGCTATTCTGAGACACATTGGATCAAGGGCGGATCCAGCTTTGGCGCCAGGGGGGGGTCACATAGTCGTGGTCAAGTCAGAAGAAGTTTTAATTAAACTTTGATAATAATAGATACAATTAAAAAGAAGGTATTTTATTAATAAGTACCTACTGAACATAAAAATACCTAATTAAATAACGAAATCAATTTTTCTTTTACGTCTCCTACCGAAATGTTTTATTACTTCATCTATTTCAATGGGTACGTTTTTATGGACGTGGAGAAGTGCCAGTCCGGTTAGACGTTCTTCAATCATTGAAGCTCTTTCCCATGCTTTGATTTTTCGTAACGTAGACGACGTACCACTGGGTGCTGAGAGGCGAGCTCAAACTGGGGGGAGATCTGACGAGTTAAGCGGACGACACGCTGGTCACCGCCCGGGAGAGCTCGCACAGGGAAACAACGTTGCTAGCGACGGCTGCGGTATCACAGGTGGTGGGCCGCATACGTCGCCTGGGCCTGGAGGTGGCGCTCAACAAGTCGGAGGCCATGGTTTCATGGTCTCCGGCGGGCGCCGCCACCCGGCTCACGGCGTAAGCTCGAGCAGCGTCGCGTCGGTCGCAGCTCCGAGAGTTCCTGGTGGCAGAATGGCGGGACCTAGGCTTTCGTGCCCTACCGCAGGCTTCACCACCATCGAGGCGATCCGGCCGGTACCGGCGGACTGGCTCGGGAGAAGGCAGGGCTCCCTGATGTTTCGGATTACACAGGTACTTTCGGGGCATGGTTGCTTCGGAAAGTACCTGTGTCGCATAAACATGGAGCTGGACGCCCGGTAGCACTACTGCATCAACTGCCGGGAGCGGCATACGCTGGCAGAGTATGCCACGCGCGGAGGAGCTGCGCCGTGCCTTCATCTCGGCCGGCAGGGAGCTGTCACTGCCGTAATCGAGTCGATGGTCGGCAGTGATGAGTCCTGGGATGCGGTGGTTTCCTTCTGCGAAACAGTCGTCTCGCAGAGGCTGTGGACAGGGAGAGGGAGATCTCGTCCTCTCACCCGACCCACAGCAGGCGCACCGGGCGTCGGGAGAGGGAGACCTCGTCCTCTCACCCGACCCACAGCAGGCGCACCGGGCGTCGGCGGAGGGCGGATAACGCCCTCTTTCAGCCACCCTAAACGGGTCCAGGGGCGACACACTCGGGGACATCTGTCGCCCCCCAAACATCAGGACCCAGGGTGGCGGCGCGAAGTGTTCCACACGCGCCACTCTTAGACGTCATGGGGGAGTCGTACACATCATTCAGCCGAGGAGGCCCACAGTGGTAGGCCAGCGGGGGTTGCGGAAGCAGTGTTCGTTCTCGCAACCCCGGTGTAGGTGCGAGGTGGAACACCGGGGTGGGTTTTAGTCAGTAGGTGTCTGACAGACCCTGTCGCCCACCCCAGGGCGGCGGACATGCATGAGGATTTTCCAACCAGGAAACAAAAAAAAAACGCTTAGACCTTAGACTTACGAAGCTTAGGACCTTCAATTTCCCTCACCAAAAAAAAAAAACGTAGGTATGTACAGACGAAGTGTTCTTACAGCAACAGAAACATCATACAGAACAGGGTAAGACCGAAATGTGACGAACAAACAGTCAATTCGGATTTCGCTCTGGTGTCGGTATTCGTGAAGCTCTTTTTGCCCTCAACGTCCTCGTAAAAAAATGCAGGGATATGCACTGCTGTGCTTTATAGATTACGAACAGGCATTCGACCGGGTTAAGCACCAGCACCTCCTGGGTCTATTAACAGATATTAAACTCGATGGCAAGGACGTCAGGATTATCCGTAATCTGTACGAGAACCAAGTAGCTACAATCAAAGTTAAAAATGAGGAGACCGAGGAAATCAAGATCTGTCGTGGAGCTCTGCAAGGCTGTGTCTCCGTTGCTCTTCAATATCTATTCCGAGGCAGTGATGTCGGAGGCTCTTGAAGGTCTGGAAGCCGGAGTGAAAATCAATGGCAAGGTCGTTAATAACCTGCGTTATGCGGACGACACTGTTCTCATTGCAGCCTCTGAACAAGATTTGCAAACCATTGTAGATAAAGTCAATGAGTGCAGCGAGAAGGCCGGTCTGTCGATGAACATCAGCAAGACAATATTTATGGTGGTCTCTAGAAACCAAGACTTATTATGTCCTAGCATATCGGTGGCAGGCAAACAACTTGAGCGGGTACGACAGGATAAGTATCTCGGTGCTTAGGTAAATGAAGCATGGGAGTCCGACCAAGAAATTAAGACCCGGATAGAACTTGCCCGAGCATATTTTAACAAAATGAAGAAAGTTCTGTGCTGTCGTAAACTCCACATAAAGCTCCGAGTGAGATTACTGATGTACTACGTATGGCCTGTCGTTCGTCATGTCCCGCTACGAAGCATGGATTCTGAAAGAGGACACTACACGACGCTTGCAGGCTTTTGAAATGTGGTGCTTCCGTCGTATGCTGCGCATAAGCTGGACCCAAAAGGTCAGAGTTGACACCGTCCTTCAGCGCGTTCTAATGCCTCGAAAGTTGTTGCCCACCATAAAGAAACGCAAAATAGATTATCTCAGCCAGATGCTCCGACACGATAGATATACGCTTTTTTTTTTTCGGGTGGAAAATCCTCATGGATTTCCGCCGCCCTGGGGCGGGCGACGGGGTCTGTCAGACTCTTACTGACTAAAAACCACCCGGTTGATCCGTCTCACACCTACACCGGGGGCTGCGAGAACTAATACTGCTTCCGCAACCCCCGATTGGTGCTGGCCCACCACCGTGGGCCTCCTCGGGTCAGGGGGGGAGTGAGGTGTAGGACTCCCCCCGTGACGTCTAAGAGTAGCGCGCGTGGAACACTTCGCGCCGCCACCTCGGGTCCTGATGTTTGGGGGGCGACAGATGTCCCCGAGTCTACGCTAGTGATATACGCTACTCCAACTCATTATGATGGGCAAGGTAGAAGTAAAAATGCGCGCTGGACGAAAGAGAAAGTCGTGGCTGCGAAACATCAGGGAGTGGACAGAGGAAGAGAGAGTTGAAAAACTGCTCCGTCTCGCGGTTGACAAGACCGAATACAAGAAGCTGACGGCCAACCTTCAGGATTGAAGAGGCACAGGAAGAAGAAGAAGAATGTACAGACGTCAACCTTATTGCTAAGCTATGAAGGCTCAAAGTTGATTGGGAATATTTGACAGTTTCCGATAGCTTGAACTGCTGTCGTCCGTATATAAATCCCCCTCTATCAGTAAATAGGCACCTACTTATCTACCTACGAGGTACTTTAAGAACATTACAACCATAATATTTGAGTTTGAACACACACACAGTGTGTGTGTGTGTGTGTTCAATGCATAATGAAGAAACTGATTAATAAACAAAGTGCGCGCAAGTAAAATGAAATGTGACATAAAAATGTGACATTTGAATGTTGGCGGCTGTGACGGCGGTAGCGCGGCAAAATTCACCTTAAAATGCCCAGCGCATTCAAAAGTTGAATGCGTTCCCGAATAATGCGATTTGCCGGCAAACAAAGTATGTATTATATAAATTGATGAAATATTGAAAGTACTTAAATAAAATCCTCCTGTGCTAGGTACTCCTGGGTCCAGCCCAGGGGGGGGTCATGACCCCCATGACCCCCCCCCTGGATCCGCCCTTGCATTGGATAGCAACCAAGAGAATCCTTCGATATCTAAAAGGTACAATAACGATGGGACTCGTGTACTCTAAGGAACATAATAACGATGTAGAAGGATTTGCTGATGCTGATCATGCCGGAAACATAATAGATAGGCGGTCCTATTCTGGAAATGTTTTCCGACTTGCAAAAGGTGCAATTTCCTGGCAAAGTACTAAACAGAAAAGCGTGGCCATATCAACAGCTGAAGCAGAGTATGTCAGTCTGTCGGAAGCAGCAAAGGAGGCTGTATTTTTAGCAAATTTTTTAAAGGAACTTCAGTCTAGGGAAGACTCACCAATAAATATATACACAGACAGTCAGTCTGCTATGGCGATAGCAACTAACCCAGTACACCACCAAAGGACAAAACATGTGGACGTACGATACCATTTTACTAGAGAGTTAGTCGACAATGGTGTCATACAGTTGATGTATTTAAATACAAGTCACATGGTTGCGGATGTCTTGACTAAGGCAGTGCCAAAAGCAAAGCAAGAGTTCTGCCGATTGCAGATGGGTGTTATGGATTAGAGTGGATGGAGGATATCAAGATAGAGAAGTCTGTGAGGGGTATGAACCAGATGGTAAACTAGAAGGAAACGATTGAGGAGGAGTGTAAGAGGTTGCAATCGTATACCTGGCTGGTAGAGAGCGCGAAACTGAAATGTCAGGTTTGAATGTTTGATTGATATATAAAAGAAAAAAAAAATGTTACTCTCACTTGTAGGGTCTTATTAAACATCGCGGTTCGGTGCTTGCGCTTCCGTGCTCCGAATGCTGGGCTGGGTCTGTGCTGGTAGTTTATTAACCTAAACTCGCAGAAGTCGCAGGGCAAGAAAAGGTCAATACACCCCGTCCTCAACTGTTGTTAATATACAAAGTTAGTTTTTGGTTTATGCGAAACCTGAATATAGTTTGTTCAGAATAAGCATCGGAATCGATTCCAATCATTTTTACACCATGTTCTATTTTTTTACAAATACATTTATAAATTGTTGCAGTGTGGATACAGAACGCGCGCACGCAGCTTACGATAGATCATAGTATTTGAGCGCGACCAACAGCTGACGCCAGAGGTCAACGCACCGGGCTCGCCCGACCGGATGGAGCTTTGAGCATATTTTTGTTGGGACAACCAAGTAGACTAGCAAGCTCATAATTTTATGGTTTTTCATTATATTTATCTTTTTGAAATGTTCATGGATTCTTTAATTAAAAATACTGGATACCTACATGTTTTGGGTGTCGCATAAGCAAAATATAATGTTGTATATTATAACAACAGGTTAGAACTGAGGAATACAGTTATAGGATGAAGTGAAAAACTACCAAACGCCACCTTTTCATAATACATACTTCATTGATATAGTTATAAAACTAGAAATTTGTGAGCGGTTTTCCTATCCGTTTTGGGAAATAGTTGTGTTTGTTGACAGCCTCTCTGGCGTAGCGGTAGCGAACGCGGCCGCTAGGAGGTGCGGGTTTGATCCCCGCACAGTGCAAATATTTGTATGCATGTATATGAATATTTGCACTGGTCTGGTCGTGCCTCAGAGAGCACGTCAAGCCGTTGGTCCCGGTTGCCATACGAACATCTAATGGCAGTCGTTACGGGTTGTTGGAACCCTCAAAAATCCAACAATTGGTCTCACTGCAATGCTTTGATATCGCCTTCGGGTTGTAGAGGTCAGACGGTCGCTTCACGGAAAACATCGAAGTTTAGCTAAAATCAGCAGTTAGACTGGTAAAGCGGACCCCAGACTCCAAAGCTGAAAAAAAGCTTCAGATGCATTGATTGATTCAGGGGTTAACGCTGAGATGATAATGCTGATGAGTTGTGTTTGTGATAAATATTGACATATTATAAAAAAAAAACACTGGCTAAACTATAAACATTTATTATTGCGTAATAACCCATGATAATTATAGCAGTTATAAACAGCTACAAGTATCTACTTAAAAATACAAGTAACAAGAATGTAGGCACTGATTAGTTTGATACAAACTCCATGTATGAAGAATAGATTCAGATTTTTGTTTATTATTCTATGTATACAAAATTATAAGAAGTTCCCTTCAATAAAAATTAGGGTTGTAACGGAGGCTTGTTAGCGGAGGCGGAGGCGGATGCGGAGGCGACGAGTCTCACCTCCGCGGACGCGGAGGTTAACGGAGGCGGAGGTGAAAGTACATATAGATAAAATTGAAATTTATGGTTAATTAAAACAAATTTTTTATTTTAAATACGTAGGTACATTAATAGTAGTATACTTGGTTAAAAAAATATTACCTTCTTGTCATGAAAATTAAGGAGAAACAAATTGTGCTTGCCGCATTCCCGCCTCGCACTAGTTGATTCTTGACGATTTCGCGCTCAAACGCGGCCGGACTATTTATTTATTGCATAAATACGTAAATAAACCTCCGTTATAACTCCGCTAAAAATTGTGCGGAGGCGGAGGCGGAAGCGAAGATACGATTTCTTGCGGAACTTCCGCAGTAACGGAAGCGGAGGCGAAGCTCCGTTACAACCCTAATAAAAATCATTATTACTTATTGACTTTGGTTGGGAATAGCCCTGGCATTCACTTACAAATAAAAACCTTAAATTTTTGTTTAAACAAAAAATTAAAGGAATTAACTTCTTCAAACTCAAAAATAAAATATCACAATATACGTACTTATGCCCAGCACCATTAAAACAAATTATTAAAAAATGAGCGATGTTCAAGCAGGTACCAATTTCGTAATTGGTTTCACAATAGTTACTAAGGCAGCCAGAGATGATACTGCTCCTAGCATGCCTATAGTGCTTGGACTTAATTTTGTAAACCCTAAAGCTGTAAGTGGAATGAATATGTCACACGAGTTCTTCAAAGTATCAATAAACACATCTTTGTGACAAGTCGTTAACATATACATGTACTTCATCCCACCATTCCAGTCATAGTTAGTGACGGAACTATTTAATAGTTCCGAAGGCTTTAAGAATATCGACTTGTGCAAATCCATGAGATGAACTATTTCATAAAAGTCTCTAGCTAAGTTTGCAATGATTGAAAGAAGCCAGAATTTATTTGCTGTTCTGTTCCATTTTTCCGAGTCTGTTTTTAGAAATCCACTTTTGGTGAGCCAGACTATGTGGTCAGAGTAGAGAAACAATGCATGTGCCAATTTGCTAACTGTTAATGTTACTCTTAAGACAGGATCCTCAATGTGCATACTATTTAAGGCAGTGTAACAAATGTCTATGCATCTTCCAAGTCTTAGAACTGAAACAAAAAAGCAATTGTTAATTGCTGTTGCAACCAACATTAGTCTATGTTTGAAGGTTTAGTGTCTGCACATCATGGTGGTTAACCAACCCTCATCCTTCTAGAAGTTGATTCTCATATCCAGTTAAGAATATCTGCATCAGATCTGACACAGGCGGGTCTTACCGAGGGTTTTTGGCATAATATGGGTGATGCTTATGCATTTAAAAGAGCATATCAGTCATAACCCATAGTAGACACTTTATTTAATTAACTGAAGGACATAATACAAATTTTGTTTAATTCCCTTTATTTAAAAAAGAAATCATCATTACACAAATTAAAGTAAAAATTAGTCACTGTTTAACTATAAATTCATTTAACTTTAATAATTGTTTATAAGAAGACCAACAGTCTGACAACTAGTATTACCCAATAATTGGGTAGTTGAGGTCAGATATGTCGCTCCAAGTAAAATGCTGAATGAAACTGGAAGCTGATCTGAACATACATCACAGCATTGCTGGTCATGTTGTTGGGTTTAACATTGCATCACCTCTCTCAACTACCATCTTCCTATTCACTCAGTTTTTTTTTTTCAGTTATAGGCTTAACAAACTAGCGCGCTTTACCATCAATGAATGCTTGCCATCAGGCGGGATTGCATTGCAGTCAAACATTACTTTATAGTTATTAAAAAAAAACCTAGTTTGGTAAAGGCTAAGCAGATGCATAATGGAATTTTTTATAAAAACAATTTAAGAAAGGTGTCTACTTACTTTTTCTGAAAGAACTAAAAGTGAGTTCCAAATTTTTAATTCTATCGACAGAATATTTGTTTGCATTTCGTATTTCCAATTGATGCCAGACCAGTCGACTTGTATATTGAATGAGTCTGTAAATATGAGAAAATAATAATGAACTGCTGAAGAATACCACTTATAAATACATTGAAGCATTTATCCTAGTTCAGGTCTTTTTAAGATTTTACTCAGTTGTTTATTTTTCAAATGAGAAACAAATTAAAACTATATATTGTTTGTAATGAAGAGAGAGATGTAGCTATATCACCTCAAATTTACAATTAAATTAAGAATTTAAAGTATGTACTAACCTGGCTAGTTTATCTCTGCCATTTGACTGGTTATTTACTTTTATAATTACCTCCATTGTAGCGCCCTTGTGGTCTCAAAATTGATGATATATAATTGTACAGTACAAACAATATTTGTTTATCTGACGAATTTAGTCGCTATCATTAAGAAACCACTCATTTTTATTACATATATATTAGTTATAGTACATAATAACCTGATGTTTACCGTTTTCGTATCGTCGAAATGAACCTTGAACTGTGCACGAATAAAGTTTTATTTGAACATATTTATCTAAATTACATCTACCCAATTTTCCCTTGTATCTTGACCTGACTTGGCTGAACTATAATGAACTCGAGCTTGTAAAGGTGTTTAATAATAAATGAATAAAATAATTAATATTCAACTCCACTCGATTGAAGTTTTCAATTTCAATTAATATAAATTCTGTACTTCAAAAACTTCAAAGAGTTTAACAATAACACTACGTTAGTATAAGCCCCGCACGATGATATTGCGATTGGCGGCCATCTTGGTGACGTAGTCGAACTCGCACCGTCGGTACCGTTCGCAAGTTCAGTCCGCGCTTACCCACTTACGCACATCGAATATTTTTGTTAGCTTTTTGTTTTTGTTATTCTGTTTTATTGTTGTTCTTGAGTTTTGTTGTTTAGTTTTGTTAGCTGTTACTCGTTAAAATGAGTAAGAAATTAATTAATAGTCGTGCTCATGAAATTATAATTATAGTGGACAATTATTTTGTTAAAGAGAAAGAGGACTGTAAGTTAGTTCTTGAGAGTATAAACCGTGCTTTAAAAAGTGCTTCGGACATTTTAATGCCGAAGCAACTGCTTATGGTTATTAAAAATATTTTGCAAAATTCTATCAAAGTCACGGAGTGTGTGGCATGTGCCACAGGCGTTGGAAAAAATACTGTGACGAAATTGAGACGAGAGCATGAGTCAAGAACAGTCAGTGGCAGCAAAATGAGAACTCCTACTAAAGGAAAAAGACAAAAGAAGAAATATTTCGACGGGTTTTCCTTCAAAAGTAGACCTTAATTATACTGGTAGTGAAACTACATTAAGAAAAATAATTAAATGTGATTTAGGCTACCAATTTAAACGATGCTACCAAAAAAGACTGGCCCTAATTGAAAGACCCCAAATTCAAGCGTGGAGGGCTAAATATTTACGACGTATGAAAGAAAATGACTCGCTTGGTGAAAAATAAAAGACAAAAGACCCGTTATTTATCTCGAAGAAACGTATACACGCACACTACACGGTAGAAAAATGTTGGCAAACAGCAACCGATGGAGTGAGACGGAACGACAGCCCCGGCCACCGATGGATAATAGTTCACGCGGGAAGTTAAAGCGGTTTTGTTGACAATGCCATTTTAATGTTTAAAGCAGACACCAAAACGGGGGATTACTATGATCAAATGAATGCTGAGAATTTCACCAAGTGGCTTACAGAAAAATTAGTACCCAACATACCACGCAACTCCAAAATTGTGATGGACAACGCCCCTTATCACAGTAGGGATGAGAATAGGCCACCAAGTATGAACAATAAGAAACAGTTGATTGTTGAGTGGCTACAAGCTCACAACATCGACTTTCCCAACGACAGTACAAAACCTGAACTGTATTTATTAATTAAACGGCACAGACCGCCGAAAAATTATAAAATTGACAATTTATTAGCTGGCAATGGCCATGAAGTCGTTAGATTACCACCTTACAACTGCGACCTCAACCCTATCGAGTACATCTGAAACCTGGTAAAGATGAGGGTGTCAGAAAAGAATGTGGAGCAGTTGGAAAGTCGCATTGAAGCTCTGACGTTGGAGGCGTCGGCGTCAATAACTCCAGATGACTAGCGAAAGGAAGTCAATCATGTTAAACGGCTTGAAGAGGAATATTCGAATAAAGATCGAATAACTGACGAGTTAGTTCATAAATACGGCGACGATAGTGAATCGGAAACGACAGACACAGAAAGCAGTTCTGATTCGGAAGCCTATATACATTTTTTTTACATATTATCCTGGTTTTATTTATAAGCTGATAGATGTAGGTAGTAATTAAAACATGACTACTACACAGTGGACTCTGGTTCAATTCCCGCTCGCAAAGTAACAGAAATGTAGTTAGAAAAAAATAGTATACATGTAAGAAAGATATACGAATAAGTATATTTTTCTTACGTCTACAAAAATTATTTCCTTGAAATTTTTAATAATGAAAGTTTATTTGTCAGAATATGGGTGAGTAGGTAGGTATACCTACGAAAGAATGTTAAATGCAAAATTAATATTAGGGTTAAGGGGTTATTTGTATTTTATAATTTTATTATACATACACTCTTTATAAAGAGTGTTATAATACATCCACTCTTTATAAAGAGTGTAATAAAATTATAAAATACAAATAAACCCTTTACCCTAATATTAATTTATACATACACTCTTTATAAAGAGTATAATAAAATTATAAAATACAAATAAACCCTTAACCCTAATATTAATTTTGCATTTAACATTCTTTTGCTAGCTGTCCTTTTGTGTGACAGATGACGTCACAACGCTGTTATTGTGACAAGGTTCCATCGCAATATCATCGTGCGGGGCTTATACATAGATTAATCTATGAATACAGAATAACACAAATAAAATAGATGTACGGATGACAGCAGGTCAACCTACCCCAAAGCCAAACCGTCAAATATCCCCAATCAACGTTACGCCTTAAAATTTTAGTGATAAAGTTGAAAATACATTAAAGAAATCTGACAGATTGTAGTAGCCTGAGGTGCTGTTGTCTGTACAGTGTACACTGAAGTCAAGAACAAACTTGGAACCACAGACTACTAAGAACTAAAAAAAATAAGAAAGGCATAAAACATCACATGCTAAACTAAACAGTCCCATCGTTCCCGTGGGAATGAATGAGCTTCATTGGTTTCGACCTCTGCTACACTTTTGTGCTACCCTGGTAACTTACAGCTCCGCAAACTAGCCACAACAAAACTTCTTCCATGTATTATGATTTGATCATGATGAATGAGCTTCATTGTTTCGACTTCTCCTACACTTTTGTGCTACCCTGGTACCTTGCACCTTCACAAAGTAGACAAAACAAAACTTCTTTCATTGATTTAATGATGAATGAGATTCATTCATTGTATCGACTTCTCCTACACTTTTGTGCTACCCTGGTACCTTGCACCTCTACAAAGTGGGAAAATCCTCCCGTCTGTTAATAAATCTCCAGGAGATTTCTGTCAAAAAACGCGCGTCTGGTGGGAATCTCTTGGAGATTTCGTGGATCGGGTCGGATTAAATGCCAAATATTGCCTGTCTAGAGTTAGAGTATACCTTTCTTAGTCTTACTTACACAGACTCTACAGTCTACAGTCTATGTAAGTAAGAGTGTTTTATGCCTTTCTTATTCTTTTACCTACGTAAAAGAATAAGAAAGGCATAAAACATCACATGCTAAACATTCAACAAAATTTGTTATCGAAATGTTTAGACAAAAAAAAAACGTTTATGTCAACGGACGCGGCGGTTAGTTTCAGTGGTAAATTGAGTGTCATTGATTATGATTTCATGATGAAATGAGCTCTATCATTACAAGCTGATTACCTACAAGGTGAAGGAAAACATCTTGAGGAAACCTGGAATTTAAGTCTGAAATCGCCAACCCGCATTGAGCAAGCGTGGTGATTACGCTCAATCCTTCTCCTCAGCTGTAGAACTATAAAAAAGGTTGATGATGATGATAAGCTTCATTGTTTCGATTTCTCCTACACTTTTGTGCTACCCTGGTACCTTGCACCTCCACAAAGTAGGCAAAATAAAGCTTCTTCCATGTATGATTTAATAATAAAAAGTAGGCAAAATAAAACTCACAACAAGGCAGCCCGTGAAACGGCTCGGTTGGCAATGCCAAATCGTCGAGCAAATCTCAGAGATCAACAGCTAGGTAATTTACGAAGCACACGAAGAAATTCATCATTTCTATTACAAGGTGCTACAATCATCATCATCATCAAATGGCAAATAAAGAATCATGGAATAATTATATTTTATTATTTACAATGATCCTAATTTAAAAAGTAAAAATTGTGATCATGTGATATTGCCTTTAAGGCGGAATAAAGTTCGCCGGGTCAGCTAGTGATATATATTATCGAGTTTAAGGGAACGCCCTCTGTTATTTAACATACTGTATAACTATGTAGTATGAGTAGAATATTCAAATTTTCTTTATATAAGGAGTAATTTTCATTTGATTCCCAACCGGTAGACTTACGTCACATCCTTTACGTAACGTATTGTACAAAGGATCGCAAAATGTGACGTAATGGAATTCATAGGCAGTATGCACAATGACTGCACATTTAACAGGTGAATATATCTAACCTGATTTTTATGAGAGTTGGTATAGTCGTCGAAACGTTTTTTTTCCAAATCCTACCCTATAATTATGTAACTATAAGTACCTATAAATGCAAAAACTTGAGACCCTGTACATTCGTTTCATACATTAAGTTTTTTATACTTCATTTACAGATATTAATTTATTTACATTATTATAGATCTGAAAAATGGCGTTGACTGCTGCCGAGCGAGCTACAACATACAGAGGAAAAATTAACAAAACCCGGAAAAATATGAGCTACTACTCGCGCAAGTTATCTGTGCACCTCGCTGGAATGCAGTCCATATGTATCAATTTAATTGCAAAACGTCATGAATAAAATGACCTAGTATTATGACTCTTTATCATCAAAACGCCCTTTTATTGACATATAAATAAATGATTGAGCTTTTTTATTTTTTGGTACTACCTCAAGATGTTGTATTTTCATATTTAGAGATTTTAAAGTTATTATGACCTAAACTAAGCTTTATATTTCCTATACGTCACATCTCATTCCATTAACGTAACGTGTCCTACTTTGGCTGTGCTATTTAAACTGATTATAATCAGTTTAAATAGCACAGCCAAAGTAGGATTGAAGAAGCTTTATTTTGCCTACTTTGGAAATAATTATTTCCAAATAAATGTAGGCAAATATGTGCCTCTAGATTAATCAAAAAGGAATATTTTGGCACCTGTTTGATTTTTTAAAATAAATATATCATTATACACGCAATGAAGTGCACCAAAGTAATTAATGTGAAGTACAAAGTACCAAAAAGTGACGTAATGTTGTTTATTGGTTCAAATTAGATTATTAGAAGTAGTTTAAGTGAATGTAATACCTCTATCGTAGGACTGATTGTAATAAACATTAGATTTGCAATATGCTGTTATCAATATTACAGGCTAGTTTTATTTTATAGTAAAGTTTATTTAGTGACGTAATGGAACTCTTCATGGACTAAGTACACATTGAGCTTCAATTAACGTGAAAAATAATGAATATTCAATGTAAAAAGTAATATTTATTAAAGTAATAGTTATTAATGAATGAAATAAAACACACTTAACCTTAAACTAAATACTTTTAAAATAGTGGAATTCCATTACGTAACGTACAACTTTTTTGAAATCCGCCCATTTACGATATTTGCATGGACATACTAATGGACATGCCGATGCCGTATCCGTATAATCTGCAGTCATTTTTTTGGTTTGAAAAGAGAGAGAGATAGCCTATGATTTCGGTTTAGCACTATCTCTTTCTTCATAGATGATTTTGAGAGAGATAAAGATAGACGAAACTTCGTTTTCTCTCTTTGTTTCGGAGTGCCACAATTCTCATTTCTAAAGCATGTCCATTAGTATATGTTGATGTATATGTGACCGAGCGAAACGGATGTTACAAGTTTGCAACTTGAAGACATGATTCTTGATCTTGATGAACGTCATGGCATCAGGGTTCCCAACTTAGGGGTTTTCCCCCCAGATTTAGGGGGTAAATAAGTGAGATGGGATTTTTTTAGGGGTCTGAAAAGTTTAGGGGTATTTTCAGGGATTTTTTGACTCTTTGTTATTTTTGAAATTTACTATATTAATATTTATTTCTTACTGCTGGTCCGATTTAAATTAAATCGAAATAATGGATCTTGTGTAACATTTAATCCATCCAATAAAATGTTAAAATTAAATGTCAATATGTATGATTCAAAAAAATCTGAATCTTCAGATGAAGACGAAATATTTAATGTATTAAATAACCTGCAATAAAGATTTTGAAACATATTACAGTCACCATCTCAGCGTTAATCCCAGTCGCATCCGAAGCTTTTTCAGCTTTGGAGTCTGGGGTTCGCTTTACCAGTCTAACTGCTGTTTTTGGCTAAACTTCGATATTTTCCTTGAAGCGACTGCCGTCTGAACTCCACAAACCGAAGGCGATATCTAGGTAAACAGTGCAGTTAAACCAATTGTTAGACTTTTGAGGGCTCCAACAACCCGTAACGACTGCCACTAGATGTTCGTATGGCAACGGCTTAACGTGCTTTCAGAGACACGACCAGACCACTGAAAATATTCATATTCATGCATAGAAATATTTGTACTGTGCGGGCATCGACACCGCGCCTCCTTGCGCAACGGCCGCGTTCGCTACCGCTACGCCACGGAGGCTGTCATGAAATTAAATGTATGTATAATAATAATGTAATCTAAAATAATACGTACGTGGACGTCCACCATATCATCATGCTGGGAATTATACAACTGCACATAGAAACATATTACAGTACCTATATTATTTCTAAATCATTATGAATTTATATGTATTTTTTAGGGGGAAACAAATGAATTAAGGCGATTTTAGTGGTTTTTGACAACAACTTTAGGGATAAATATTTTTGAGAGTTGGTAACACTGCATGGCATGGAATGGTCAATGGACGAGGACGACAGCGACCGGCCCGCAGCTTAGCTTGTTCGTCAGCCATATTGAATCTAATTTTTGATGCGCGATACGTTTGCGACTTAGCTGTCGAAGTATCCATGTTTTACGTTTCGTGACCGTCAAAATTTTGTGATTATCGACTGTATCTTGTGCAGAGTTGAGGTGTTCAGTGATCTAAGTGACTCGAGTCGCTAAATTCGTTGTGGTAAGACTAAAACACTATTGTGCGTTGCGGTGATTTATCTTCTGGAACAAAGCGACATTTTGAAGTGACGTGTAATGTTGTGCATTTCAGATAGTGGTTCGTCGTACTGAGCTTTCATGATTGGATTACCGCGTAGCGATAGAGATAGAGATCGAATAACGGTGAAAATTCGTAACATGAAGAGGAGTTCGTCACGGGATAGTATGCCGCGATCGAAAAGGACACGGAGTAGTATAGGCAGGTATGACGACAGCTCCGATGAGCGCGTCACTCCCGAGCGAGTGCGCCGGCGGGTACGTTCGCCGAGCCCCCGGGGGCGATACGTGTCGCCGCACCGAGAGGACTATGTGAGGTCTCGTGACGTCAGAGAAGAATCGACTCGCCCGTATTACAAAGTCTTGTGCGTTAGTGCACTTCACGTGAAGGCTTCTGATGAAATCATCAAGGATACACTGTACAGGGAATACAAAAAATTTGGAGATTTTAGCATCAAGATTTCTCATGAATTAGATGAAAGAGTTGCTTATGTTTGCTTCCGTAGTGCTGAAGACGCAAGAGACGCCAAACATGCCAAGCCCAGGATAATATTGTATGATAAAGTAGCTATTGTTGACCCTGTGTATGAGCCTGTTCGTGCAGAATATAGAGGCAGGCCAAGAAGCCTCACGCCTCCTGATTATGAACGCCCTTATTCCTATGCTTGGTCCCCCGTGCCTGAGAGACGAAGACCACCTCCTGATGATAGGGCTTATGGTATTCCCCCTACAGTACCTCCCCACCACAGAGATTTTCGTCCTCCAATGCATGAATACCCAATGGCTGGGCCTCATGGACCCCCAATGCATCATAGGCCGCCAATGCATCATCCACCTCACCCTCATTATATGCCCCGTCCTTACATGCCACGCCCCCACCATCCGCCATTTGAGAAAATTGAAAATAAAAAAGACAAATTCCCTAACTATTTACATCATGTTCAACCTGAAGATGATCCACTAGCTACTAGGACTCTGTTTGCTGGTAACTTGGAAATTAACATTTCAGATGAAGAGCTCCGACGCATCTTTGGCCGTTATGGCATTGTGGAGGACATTGACATTAAACGTCCACCACCGGGCACAGGAAATGCCTTTGCATTTGTTCGCTATCAAACTTTAGACATGGCTCATAGGGCTAAAGTAGAACTTTCTGGCCAGTATATTGGCAAATTCCAATGTAAAATAGGATATGGTAAAGCTTCACCTACTACTCGAGTATGGGTAGGTGGTCTAGGGCCTTGGACATCTGTTGCCCAGTTGGAAAGGGAATTTGATAGGTTTGGGGCCATTAAAAAGATTGAATATGCTAAAGGGGAACCTCATGCATACATTTTGTATGATTCAATTGATGCTGCCACAGCTGCTGTAAAGGAGATGAGAGGATTTCCTCTTGGTGGTCCAGAAAGACGTCTACGTATTGATTTCGCCGATGTTGGCACGGGGGGCCCATATAGGCCAAAGCCTTATGCACCTCCTGTGGGAGAAGATGGTAGACCTGTAGAGGGCTATGAAGGTTATGAAAACTGGGAGGAGGGGGCTGCTTACCCTGCTTATGGAACGCCTGGGTACAGGGGAAGAGGTGGTCGCGGCAGAGGGCGTGGGATGTACAGAGGTGTATATCATGGTTCGGGAGATTATCGCGACGAGGAGTGGAGGCGAGCCCCAACAGATCCTGAATACGAGGGTCGAGTTCGTCACTCTGGATCCCGAGAACCGGGTGTAGACCGCTCTCGGTCACGAACACCGCGTCGACGCTCACCAGACAGTGACTCAGATGGTTCTCCACGTCGTGGTGGCGGCATGTTAGCATCTGCACGGACATTGCCAGAAGTTGTACGCAAAGCTACTACAATATGGAATGGTGCCCTAATTTTAAAGAACTCTCTATTCCCTACTAAGTTCCACTTGACTGATGGTGATTCTGAGATTATTGACAGTTTGATGAAAGATGAAGATGGCAAAAATCAACTCAGAATAACACAAAGACTGCGTTTAGATCAACCAAAACTAGATGATGTTCAGAAACGCATCGCCACATCCAGTTCTCACGCCATTTTCTTGGGAGTGGCAGGGTCAACAGCTTCTATAACAAATGAAGATGCAAGTATCCAGACCAGGCCAATGAGGAACTTGGTATCTTACTTAAAGCAAAAAGAAGCAGCAGGTGTTATTTCTCTCCTTAACAAAGAGACAGAGGCTACAGGGGTACTATACTCCTTCCCACCTTGTGAATTCTCAACTGAGCTTCTTAAGCGGACATGTCACAACCTGACTGAGGAGAGTTTGAAGGAGGATCATCTGGTAATAGTGGTAGTTAGGGGTGGGTCAGCCTAGTATGAGCTTCTGAGCTCCCAAACTGGACAGACCACAGTCTGAACATAAAGTTTGCAGTGAGATCAGTAACACTAGTGGTGATGGGTGGTTTTGTATAGAATCAACCAATTTATTAGATTAACACATTTTGAGTTTACAGTACTAGCTTAAGTTCTGATAAAAGTTTCCTTGTCTTCAGATATAACATTAATGATATGTATACTTGTGATGTGTAGTGATGTGAGGTGTTTGTAAATCTAAGTTAGTGCAAGTTTCACATTTCTTGTGCAAGTGCTGTGTTAGCCTTGTAGTGACAGCAATAATATTTATTATGATTGCAAACATTTAGATGAAAGATAGTTTTGCTAGAATTGCAGCAATTTTTTTTTATAAAACCTCTTTTTAAGTGTATATTTAATATAATAAAGAGTTATAGTGTATACTTATTCAGTGTATGTTAGGTGATGTGTAGTGTAAGTGTGTGAAGCTGCAAATAGAATATTTCATCTTAAGATGTAGTTTTTTTAAACCTTGTGAGTTGTGATCAGGCAAGTGCAGTTACAGTGACTGGTTTGTGATATTCAAATGTGCCCTCAGTAATCAATAATCACTCGAGTGAAATTCCTAATGACTTGAGTCACTGCTCAGTAATCAAGTGAAAATGCTTCTTCCCTAAAATGGTCCAGTGAAGCCTTGTGTTTGTGTTGTGGTCCGTATAGACTAAAAGATGACAATATTAAAGTGTAGGTAGTCATAGTGATTGCTCAGAAGGCTGTGTTCAATATAAAAGAAACAGTTTGTTTTATCATAGTGAACAACATAATAGTGATACAGTTGGCTATGAAACAATCATTTCTAGTTCCAACATTTGGTAAGTATTTTGTGAGTATGGGCACATCCCTGCTTTTGAAGCTTTTACCCCTACTAAATGTTACTTCTAAATATAGTTTAAGTCATTTTGCCATATGATATAAGGTCAAATATAAATTATCTGGCAAAATTTCACTGTGGTGGGTATCATGATATAATTATCATAAAATCACATTATCAGAATTCATCAGTTCTGAGTTAGAAATGTGCATTTTTGCACTCCATGATTGGATCACTTTGTTGATGATTTCATTTGACAGTGTTTGATAATTGAGATTTAAGTAGAGTTCTTTTTTACAAAACAGCCCATAATTTTTAATTGCATTGCGGCATCGCATCATTTTGTTTTTGGACCTGTTAATTACATATTTTATCCATATTATTTATTATACTAACTACATATTTTTTCCTGTTAATTTGTTATTTTAATAAAGTTATGCCACACATGTTAAGGACTAAAGAATATCTGATTAGGTAAAATATAACCGGATATTCAACAATAACAATAGTTTATCCATTAACAATGCATACACAAACGCATTTTTCCAAACAAACCTAAAATATTGTAGTCTTTATCACAGTTGGCAAGAATTTTTTAACAACAATTCTGCTAGGAGCACATACGCCTCAAATGTGGATTAAAAAGTAAACAACCTTACCGGTTCCATACCAGTCTAAACTTCAAGATAGTTTTTAATTTATTTAAATTAATTAAATATCATCAACAGAGCATTTTGTTTCATCATAATTTTACGTTCATAACTCCTGAGTAGGTTATTAAGCACTGCAACTTTATACTACTCGCCCAACATAGCTGCACTGGATTGAAGAAAACCTGAAATCGAGTCGAGTCATTAACCGATTTTCGTAAGTATATGTAGCAGCGGTAAGCAATGTGTTCCTAAACCGAATAATCAATCTAGTTACCTAATTTAATTTGTCGACAAGTAATCTTATAAATATAGTAAAGAAAAAACAATATTGCACCAAACCGGAGATTAGAGGAGCTGCTTAACAACTATGAACTGAAGTTGTGCGATGATGCGTTCTGGCGAGAGCCGAGCTCAGCCGCCTGCGGCGAGTGGTGGATCTGTCCTGCCGGTGTGGGGCAATCTTCTGCACTGCGCAGCGCCAGTTAGAGAGGCACATCTTATCTTTGTTTCGTTCGCGCTAATCAAATATAAGACCTCTTTCCTCTCTGCTAAACTGTATCCACTTAGCTAAGTGCAGACTTGATACGTTAATAAGTAAATTCTATTTTTTTGTTAAGTTAATCTCTCCTCCGATCCCATGGACTAGTCCTGCGTTGTCTATTTTGGCCATCATGGAAGGCCAGCTAACTGGAAAAACCGAAAAACCAATACCTTGATATTCGCACGAAAAGTGTACTACCCTTTTGTGCTGTGCAAGTACTTCATTTTGCATAAAATTAAATCCTAAACTAATATGAACTTGCAGGATAATCCAGTAAATGCACTTTTTCGTTCCTACAGCAGTAAACACTACTAACTAAAGCGCTTGTACGTATGCAATTTTTTATTATAGGTGTCCAAAGGTCAACGATCTGAAGGATTATGAAGACAAAAGTTCGCCAACAAGACTCAATAATGAGGTCATAACGGTGTTATTTATTTGTGCTTTCCGTGTACAGTAGCTATCGTTTATCAATAAACGTTTCTTTGATACACGGTTGTGTTATTTGTTCTCCAAATTCCTTTCTATAGGTAGGTATACAAGACAGCACTAAAAGAATCAACATACTGAAACCAGTACCTAGTTACTTTATACCTACACATATAAATAGTGGGAAAAATTAATTTGCCAACAAGAAATCGTAACCGAAACCTTGAAATCAAACCAAACCAAACTCCCATAAACAACGTGTAACGGAAAGGATAAGGGTGCAGCTTCTTCGCATGATATGAATCTAGGTATGTTGAAATGGTGAAAGATAATACCATATTGGCTACTTATTATGTTTCTTAAATAATAACAAGCGTGTTACGCACTACGCTGGTCAATATACGTCTCATCATTACTTGCCAATATCACGATGTCTTCCTTATTATTCTGTGCTTTTATGTAAAATAGTACCTATCGTAGTAGGCTACCCGTAGACTGTTCTTTCTCATAGTTTGCGAACAAGTAAAAGGTACGACTAAAACCATTATACTAGAAGGGTTTTGCGAGGGTTTGGGTTGTTTGATATATTGCAAAGAAGCAGTGCCCTTTTGTATTAAAATACCACCACCCGTTACACGTTAGGCCGCCTCAAATCTTGCGGGCAGCGGGGCGGCGGCGGCTGCGGCGCGGGAGCCGAGCAGGCATCGAAGACCCGTTCTCGAAACTAGCGGGTAGATCGCGCGTCACTATAGCCGCGTAGTGTTGTGTCGACGAGATATTTGTTTTTATTCTCGAAAGAAATGTCTGAACAATAGCGGCAGCATCTTTTTGATTCAAAATTCCTAACGCTCGATCACCGCTCGCTGCCCGCCACCGCCGCGCCGCTGTTTTTGAGAACCGGTCCGTTTGATTTTACGCTGATCCTGCCGCTCACTCGCCGCCGCCGTCACCGCCCCGCTACCCGCAAGATTCGAGGCAGCGGCCTTACTGCTTCTGTACCTATTGTTATAATCTTGGTTTCTGCTACGGTTGGCGAATTGGTGATCGCAAAGACGTTGCTACCTATCCTAGACTAGGTACCTACCTACTTTAGATAAGGAAATTTAAACAGATGGATATTAGGTTGTCTGTCCCAGCTATAAACTGGATTGCTTCTGAAGTATCTACCTACTTAGAATTTTAACATTTGAGTAGGTAAAGATCTAAGTATTAGGTACCTACATACGTTATTACATGATTTAGGTATTGTAGGAGATGATATGATATGTCCTTTATTGAAATAGAAAAATATGCACTGAGCTTTTTAGTTTGCAAAAAAGAGAATCTGTGACAATGACTGTTTTCGAGATTTAGCATAGCAGTAAGACTATTTCTTAGAATGGAAACGATACTCCAGCCGTTGGTTGTAGGTACAGAGGTGAAAATTGTGTTGTGAAAGATACTAGGACAGGAATTTATATTTTGAAAAGCATCAATTAATTATTCTAAGTAGTTTGTAGCAGGGATGACAGCAGATCAAGCTATCAAAATACATACTATGAAATGATTTACGTATTCCACTAAATTGTAACAGGAATGTAGTAGCAGTTATATAACATGGAAAAGTTGACATAAGTAAGTACAGATGACAGCTGGTTAAGCTACCCGCAACTGTCAAATTATACCCGATCAACCTTGAACCTAAATTCTTTAGCTAAAAAGCTGAAAATCTAATAAAGAAATTTGACAGATTGTAGTAGCTTGATGTGCTGTCGTCTGTGCCTAACTATAGGTAGGTACAGTCGGAAGCAAAAATATATATACATTGCCAAGGCTCCAAAAATATGTAAACATCTTCGACTTTAAGACGAAGTGCTCAACTTGAAGAGCATAAAATTGTAGACACCGGTTCACATAATAAATATGTATAACCCGCGCAGTTAAAGAAAAGATCTGAAAATGGCGGCGGATACTTATGGTACGGTTGACAAAACATGCCATTGTTCAATCACAAACCAAATGCTAAGATAGTAAAATGACAAATTTACGTTGTAAATAACAATATTTACAACAAATTTGTCATTTTACTTGTTTGTTGTTGTGTTTGTTTTTATTGAGTTTAATTATTCAAACTCAACAAAAACAACAATTAAACAAAAACAAAAAAATAACAGGGACTTTAGCGGAACGAAATTAATGATAACTCGGAGTGCGTCAAAGCAGCTTGGAAAGCGAATCCTGAATTCCTGATCGATGATTTTGTTTTGCAGTGCTTACTTCACTGTGTGAGTATAGACAGCGATAGAGAGTGAGTGAGATCGCATGCGAGCGGACGCCATTTACAGATCTTTTCTTTATCTGCGCGGGTTATATACGCTCATTGGTTCATTAATTTATGAACCAACGCGTGAATACATGCTATTGATGGAAGCGTGCCTACATAGTATTGTTCCTTTCGTGGTGGGCATAATTTAATGAAGCAATGAGCGTATACATATTTATGATATAAACCGGTGGCTACAATTTTATGCTCTTCCCAGAGCACTTCGTCTTAAAGTCGAAGATGTTTACATATTTTTGGAGCCTTGGCAATGTATACATATTTTTGCTTCTGACCAAAGACATTAAAATTATATTTACAATAGACAGGACATCAAGAACAAAATCGTAATCCAATACTTCTGGCAAACTGGTTATATGTCACTTAGTCTAGTGTGGTACCCCTGCGCATCAAGACGTAATTTGTGTCCACTAAGAATAAACATTTTCTAAGGAAATATGCCCGGTTGCGCTTAGCGTTACTGTACATCTCGTTATGGTAAAACGACTGGACCTAACTTCAGATTATTTTCGTATGAATTTTTTATATTTTCTCTGTAATTAGAATTTAAAAAATTTCGTAGATCTAGAAAGTTTTCTATTATTGAAATAAGCGCCCTCTATTGTTGAGTAGTTTTACTATGTACTTGTAGAGATGTAGTAATGTTGTTTATCGATGTAGTTATCGATAATATGTATTAAGTTGAAAACTTATTGCTATATTTTATTGACATTTAAAATAAAACTAAATAAACTTAAATATTTCTATATTTCAAGTTTATTTGTTTTTAACTCTATTTGAACATAATCATGTCATATTGATGAACAAAATTTAATGAAGAAGTACTATTCATTCACCTAGGTTTTTGTTATTTTTGGACTACCATTTTTGTCCTGATTTGGACAATTATCTACGTGACAAGAAATTTTCTTCCCAGGAGGCAGTTCTGTTTTCACACAGTTTGTGCAGTCTAGAACCTCAGAGTTCTATCGCAAAGGCATAAATGACCTTCCTATTAGAAGGCAGCAATGTATACATAATAATGGCAATTATTATGTATACATTAGCTATTTTGATAAAATAAATTAGTTGAAAATTAAAAAATAATCAATTCAGATTTTCAGTACAAATCGGTAACTTTAAACTTTAGCGCCTATTATATTAAAAGAATTATATAAATAAAAAACTGTAAACAAAAAATATGAAATTACCTATAAACTTTCTGCTTCCTAATTTTTTTGTTTCAAACTATCAAAATTCGAAAACTTCTTTAAATATTATCGATAACTTTATATCGAAATAATACAAACCCTACTAAAGTGTTTAGTATTGCCATTTAAAAACATTTGCAAACAAACATGTAAAAAGAATAATTTTGCTAAAAACAAAATGCAAACAAAAATTGCAAAACAAAATGCGGTTTATGGCCTAAAAGGTTTAATATACTCAAAAATCGCAATAAATTGAGTATTATAATAATTCGTAAGCAAAACATATCTAAAATACCAATAGACGGTGTCACGGAAAATGAATAGTAGCGAATAAAATACTAAAACAGTTTTTGATGTTTGTACAAAACAAGTTTCACATAATTTGTTTACTTTTCAATATTTATTTACCCGGTTTGAATTATCCTAGGGTATTAAATCGGATCTGGCAACATAGACCACACTGGCCACCTACCGGGCAATAGCTGAATATATTTTGTCTCCAAGTGTCGATCTAATTTTGCTATATTGTACTAGATGGCGGAACTGAGACATGGGATCACAGTTTTTCTACGCCATTTTGACACATGCCCACTCTATTCATCTTAAATCTCTTTGCTTCTGACTGTACCTTCTTAGAAACTAGTAATACAAAATAGGTGTTGAGATTTTATGTCAGCAATTCATATTAGTAGGCCACAGAAACCAAAGATGTTTAAAAGCGTGCTAGGTATACTTCCAGACAGATGATAGCGGACCAATCATAATGGAACTTTGCGACGCTTATCATCGACTGTCCGCGCTGATTTTTTTTTATGGGACAAAACCCGCCACACTGTTCCCAACCCACTGCAACTCCTGAAAGCCAGAATCAACAGTGGAGACCGCCAGAAAAACGCCGAGAAATGAAGCTTGACGAGTCCCGGAGAAACGATTCAACTGTCTTGGGTCCTGCAACGAAATTAATCAGAAAAGAATAGCGGAGAAGTAAGAAAAAAGATATTTTTTCCACTTCCCTCCATAACAAGCAGGAGACAGAACAGAACTAGGCCAATCGGCACAAAGGGACATTATTGCAACTGGGAGAAGCCCAGATTGCCAAGCACCACGGAATAATATTTGATTAAGTTAATGTCCTAAGTAAGTAGATATGTTACAATTGATTCCAATCACAGAAATCGTAATAACAAGTTATTACGATTTCTGTGATTCCAATAATAGGTATGGCAAAAGCGCGAAGGCCTGAACGCACGGAAATTGGTTCTAGTTTCTACAAGGTCCGTATAATAAACAACTCCGGATGTAACTTGTACACTATCCAACATAATATTGCGTAAACCTCAGGGTTTAAATAATGTAGAAATTCTATTATGGTCGCGTTGTGTAACAAAGTTAGTGTCCATGGCCTCCCCCCTAGCGGAGTAGTACATTGAAGCACGTCGCTGTACTTCAAGATCGACTGGAAGTACACCTGCCAGTACGGGTAACGCTTCAGTACTGACTGTTATAAACGCCTTGCATAAAAATATCAATGCCAAACGTTGGCTTTGAAGCAGTTTACGTCGCGCCGCCCCTATGCTGGCCCTATCGGCCCAAACAGGTGCACCGTAGCACATACATCCTATGTAGGTAGCTCCATATAGTTTTTAAAGGTAGGAATGATAGTCCCCAAGTTGCTTTGGATATTCTAATTAGGGCATAAAAGTTCCTTTTAGCTTTTTCGCCAACTATTTTTATATGTTCGATAAATGAAAAATTCCTTTTTAGGACCATACCAAGGTAGCATACGGATTGCTGTTTTTTAACGGGAACGTTACTAAATTTAATAGTAGGCAATGATTTAAGATTACCTTTTAGTAGAAGTTGATAGGTTTTATGTCCGCGCTGATTTGCCAAAAATTATGAAAATTGAATGCATCGACCAGTTGACAACCAACACTTGTCCGTGTTAACCAGCGCTGGCATATCCGAATATTCCCAACCAATCATACACCCACTGGATTTCGACAACACTTGGGGTTACTATGACTTGTCAACACCATCATTATTCCAGTGTCAGATAATGATGGAGCAGGGAGCTCTGCAGGATGAATAGCGCTATCCCTTTTTCACAACGGAACCATGATGGTAATAACACGTCATAGTAGGGCCCTTGGCTGACAATTGCCAAATAAACTGTTTCCTTCGTCCACACTTCTTGCGATAATAAGTCACGGCGCTCAAACGAGCTAGAGTCAAGGCACAGGCGCAGTAGAGGCGTGCCGCTTCTACGTTTTGTGTAGAAGTCGCGGCACAGGCGAGGTGACGGCGGCGTGGCGTCGAGGCAGGAGCGCAAGTGCTGGTGTACGGCTGCAACCCTACAATCCACATAAGAGACAACGCCTTGGTCGTGCCACGATGCCGGCACGACTTAGCTTCGACTTACCATCGAGCGACGCGCCTAAGTATATGTTATACTCTGAATCTGAACCTTGTGCCTAAGTGTCAGGATGTGACCAGACTAAATATAACGACATTGTTCATCCTATTTTATCACCAAGGAGGTAAACGTCAATGATAATTCGTGATTTCCTAACTCATTGGTCACATAAAAAGTAGAAAACCATAGGTAGTTCTGTGATAGGTCAAAAAATACAATTGCTACCGTATTATGAGTAGATACCACAGAGTACATTATATATATAGGGTAGATACTTCACTCATTTTCAGTACCTATCTATACATTCTCGATTTTTGCGTGTCTTTATCCTAACCTAAAGAATTTGGCCTCAAGTATTAGGTAGATACTATAATCTTTGCAGTCGCTCCTAGTACCTAGTTTTAACTTATTGGATATCTTCGTAGGAGTTTTGGATTTATTACCAACTAATAGAACTTTCGAGATGAGTAGTGAAAAATCGTGGGAAAGTACGTATTAAACTTAGTTTAGTTTGGTGATTAGGAAGGTCTGTTGACCGTTCTAATTGCAAAAGCCCAAACTACTTAATTATATATGTACTTATATATACTTACTCAAATGCTGTTTTTTGGGACTTCCTCTAAGGTTTGAACGATAGGAAGGCTCATAAAAATCTTCGAAATAGAATTAGTGAAACAACTTACGATGAATATCTGATGGCTATGAAACGGATTCACCACAGGAATTCCGTTCAGTTGATGCCGCACGAAATAGAAACTCCAAGAGCACGCAGAAGACAACAGAGCCTCGCTAAACAAGCTGGGTATGATATTCTTATGTAGGTATGCGTAGTCCCTCCTTGTAGTTTTGAAGGCATGCAGCACGCTAAGTTGAGTCGCTCACTGGTAGGTAACACAGGTCGGATTGTGGTCATTACGTAGAGTCAAGGCGCGGACTATGCTTTCTTCATACATTTGAACAGAGCAAATATATCTGCACCCGAAAAAAAAAATGATAAAATGGCGGTGGAGTCGCGTCGCAATAGGCCAGTCCGGCGCCGACTTTGATTTGCCCGTACAACGATTCTAGTAGGTATGTGAGCGTTCAAAGAAAGGGAAACCTTTTATTTACAGTACCTACCTAAATATGACCCAAAAAATTACAAAACCAAAAATAAGAAATGGTTGAGGGAACATGCGCCACATCCACGCCAAACGGCTTTAGCTCAGCATTATGCTGCGACCCTATGCAAAACAGAGCCCTCAGCCCAACATTGGTTTTCAGCGACAGCCGGCGCAAGTCAGGTGTAGGGGAAGGCAAGTCAGGTCTAGGGGGGGAGCAAGTAATTTTTTTTGAGTGTCTACTGCGTGGTTTAGGCGCACATGAGCACTAGGAATATTATAGTATGTTTTGATTATGTATGTTTCTCAGATTGAATAGCAAAGACAATTACTCGATGAGTGATGCTGCTCGAATGAGCATCATAGCGTCGATGGTTCCCGATGAGATCATTTACCAGCACAGTGACTACTCAATACGGAGCTACGAGACTGCGCTGATGTTTTGTGATGTTTCCGGTGGGTATTTCTGGAACAGGGGGTTACCACTAGCACTTATAGCAGGCCCAGAAGTTGATGAACACTACTTTTTTGTTCTATGGCTAAGTATGTAGAAAAAGTTACATAAAAGCTTTTAAAAACACTCCAGTTCATCTTGTGCCTTGCTAAGTTGCTATATAAGCTGGTGGTAAAGCCCGTATGTTCCTTAACGCGGTGGTAGGAGTTAGACTCGTCAAGTACGGACGACCTCCCGAAACTGTCAGAAATTATCAATCAAACTTGAGCTTTACAGCTTCAGAGATAAAGTTGAAAATCTAATGAAGAAATCCGACAGATTGTAATAGCTTGATGTGCTGTCGTTTGTACCTAAGCGTAAAAACGTTACACCCCCTCCACGCGACCTTCTCTTTCTCTTGGCCTCGTCGTATTACTTTTGCACACTTTTTTTATGATTATCCTTCTAGCTAATTAGTACCTAACTATAAGGATCTTTTAACTTGTCACTTGTACCTATTACGTAATCTACTGTCCTACTCTATTATATTCTTAGCTTGTACAGGTCATGTAGTGATTGGGTCAAGTCTATTATTACCTATACAGGGTGTAACTGACATCGTAACGCAAACTCACATGCCACTAATAAAATTATGATAGTTATTTATATCGTCAATGGACACTGTGATGTATATACAATTAAATGTGACACACAGCTTAATGTAGCACCTCAAGGCATTCCCACTCTATCCCGAGTGGCGACTAGACGTGCCCCTTAAGCTGTGTGTACTTACTGATAATTTGGTGGTTTTACTTCAAACCTCAAAGCCCCTATAAGTGATTATAGTGAACACCACATTGGCGACGAGTAAAAGCGCAGTAAGTAAAACTATTACTGAAATTATCTGCTTACGGAAATTGGTCAGCATGAAAATATGTTTGCACAGTGTTTGTTTGTGTAGAGAGTTTTATATATACAAAAAAAAAAAAAACTTAAGTGTAACCATACACTAGTCGTGGTGGTTACAATTTCCATATAAATTCATGTATCTTTAAGCAATTATCTTCTTATCTATGCTCAATCTACGTTGGCGATCAGCTGAGACGAGAACGTGATGCACAGATCGACCACTTAAATTCAACTCAAATACCTAATATAAAACCATCGTGGGGCTCGTGGCTAACCATTGACAGCCCCGCAAAGGTCGATCGATCAGCACCCTAATTGTGTAACGCGCCATTACTATTAATTGGAATCATTTCGAAGCATATTGCCAATCCATTGTTTCATATTATGTTCGAAAATGTCTGCTCAACAACGTAAATAACGCAATGAATGTTGTTGAACTGTCAAAATGAAACCTACTGCTACTGATAGTGTGTTACACAAGATTAAACAGCACGTTAAACCGTTGCTCCCGGCTGACATTTATGGATATTTGACAGTCGTTAGGGGTAGTCAGTAGCCCGAAAGTTTGACAACCAGTCTTACCATGGGGAATTACCCAATAACTGGATTGTGGAGGTCAGGCAGGCAGTCGTTCCGTTGAAAATACTGGTATTCTGCCGAAAACGGTTAGACTGAAAGCCGACTCCAACATACAACATAGGAAAAGCTAAACGGGTGATGATATTATATAACTGTCATTTATGAGGTAATACCATTTAAATAAATATGGGTACAATACCTTAAATTATGACCTAAATGCTTACTGAATGGTTGACCAAATCCGTATGTAGATAATACCTACCAATGAAATATTATTCGAAAAAATCATGAAAAGTGACACAACGAAAGTAACGAAAATACCAATAATGTAAGTACACACAACTCAAGGAAAATAAAAAATACATTCTAAAGAAAATATCGTGAATGTATAAATCTGATCAAAAGTTCCACTTCGGTAAAATCGAAGTAAAGTAAGAAATTATTATCTTACTATAAAAACTAACTTGTGTAATACAAAAATTCAGAAATAAAAAACATTCCAATGAAAACATCGTTAATGTAACAATTTTAACTAAAGTTCCACTTCGGTAAAATCGAAGTAAAGAAAAAAAAATATCTTTATAACTATTAAAACAGTGTATTACACAAAATAAATAAGGAAAAAACGTTCCAACGAAAATATCGTTAATGTGCCAGTTTTAACAGAAGTTCCAACAAAAGTACGGAATTATTTATTATCTTACTGTTAAGACTAACACTAGTGTCATAATAAAATAACGTAAATCAGTTTTAACAAAAGTCCCCCTTCGGTCAAATCGAAGTAAGGTAAAGAATAGTTATTCTTGCCGGTTAAAACTAACTAGTGTCTATATAAAATCTGTGAAGGTTGAACTGGTTGTAATGATTGAACTAATTTTAGTCAAATCAATGCATTTTGGCTGGCTATTTTAATAAACAAAAGAACTCTAGTGACCGTTGGAATTGTGGCACGCCACTTAGAGCGTAATTAAGGTGTCTCCTTCTGTGAGACTCGCTTACTAAAGCTTGTTTATTTAAAAGTTTACAATTAATACTTAGAGCGTTAATAAAGAACCTTTGTGAGGTGAGCCGCTTAAGCACAAAAACCCTTATATCCGTCGAGAAAGAACAATTGGTTATACATAACCCAAGTTGTTGATTATATTTCAACAGGAAATATACATGTACTTTTGTTGATTATTAAACGATGATAAGAAATAATTCAAGTCACCTTAAATTATTGAATAATCTGTAAATTCTCTTACTACAATACGTGCTGTCTATATCTCTGACTTGACACAGCAACATAAAAACTGAATTTGTGTCAGCAACAATCGAAAAAACATAACCTTTTTGAGAGTTTGGTACTCTCTAGAATCTGTAAAACGACGGTGCGACAATGCCACAATAGTCAGTACAAGTTCAACAAGTACCAGCCTCAACAAAATTGACACTAAAGAAAATGACACTAAAACCAAATACTTTTAATTAAAAAGAGGTTGCTTGCAAAACCATCACAAAAGTGATACATAATTGTTCCTGCCCTGCAGTTAATCAGAATTGCATAAAATATGGCAAAATTGACACTAAACAAAAATGACTTGCAAAATCACAAAAGTGATAATTGTTCCTGCCCTGCAATTAATCAGAATTGCATAAATTATGGCAAAAACAGAAATTGCACAATTACAAAAGTGATATTGTTCCTGCCCTGCAATTAACCAGAATTACATAAAATATGGTTCCAAGGACATTTCAAGACCCATTGCAGAACCAGGATCAACGAAAGAAAAACTCTTAACCTCGAGTCAATTGACAACAATAAAGCTAAGGACCCCAAAAAATGAAAACCCATAAAAATAAAAAGTCTAGTCTGTCTACATATAGACAATGCTCACTGATTCCCGTAGTAGATTTAACATAATAAATGATAAAACTTGAAAGTTAATGAAACTATCTAAAGTATAGTCTCCAACCAGCAAATGTCTCTGGACAAAACATTCATGGCTTATGGTGCCAAACATCTATAAAAATATTAGGATTGTTTGATGCACCCATAAAAGCTAGGTCGAAATCAGTAGGTATCGGCAAAACGTTGTTATAAAAAATTGATCAAGAAACTAAGTTGTCATCTCAATTCCATTAGGGTTAAATCATTTCCTAATCATTCCCATATGAAAAAAAAAAAAAATCGAACTGGTAAAAATGCGGTTCTAAAGCCCGATGATGATATTTGTAGTTGTGCTACCAACAAAGCTGTCAATAGAGAAAATCAATAAAGTGGTCCTTGAACATTTAAAAAAAAATCATGGATAATCTTATTGCCATGCAATGAAAATTTTATTCACGTCATTGTTGTCGTTGGATGTGATGAAAGAGAACATCTGAAAGACAATAATGATTTACTGAACAAAACTAAATAATTCTTCATTTCAACACTATTCAGATTCTGTGTTATGGATTGAATTTTCGTATGACGACACGGTTGGCGTATGTGGTCAAATGTTTGACTGCTGCGTTACGTGTCGCGGGTTTGATTCCCGCACGGAACAAATACATATTAGTACGACTTACAAATAGTTGTTCTGGGACTAGTTGTTTGTGTATGTGAGTTTATATGTTGTGGGCGCACCCACGATACAGGAGAAATTCATAAAAAAAAGAAATTATCACCAAGCGTCAACCATGTGACAAATAAATTTGAACAATAGAGTCTTTTAGACCACCAGAAACCATGGAACAAAAGGTTTCAATTTTGTTGATCGATCACCGATTTGTCAACCTTAACAGATCCCATTGTCAAGTACAAAACAGCAATATGCAAAAAATGACAATATATAGATAGGTACATTCTGGCCTAAGGATCAAACAACAAAACATGTCTGTCTGAGATTCTCAGGCTTGGCTACTTAAATGACCGTATTCAGTAATTGCTGATGCAAGCCCTGTTCATCTAGAGACTGTACTGATTCAGTACGCCGCCAAAGACCCCGCATCATTTCCTTCGGAATGATAAACGTTACAAACGTATTGTCAAACCGACTAAAGAACCATTAAAAAAAATGAACTTATCACAGACCATAAACCTCTAGAGGTTATAGGATAATAAAAATAAATAAAAGTAACAGCATACAAAAAAGTTTTGAACATGAACATCATATTAGCTAGATGTTCACACAAGCGACCCGTAGCATTATCCCTTAGAACAATCATTATATCATTGAATAATGACCATGAATTTAAATAATCAAAGACGCTTTACAAAATAATGCTTGGGAGGTTTCAATAAACAGCTACAACTTAATAGAACATGAACTTTGACACATTATGGATTCTTATTATATCCCCAACCCCAAGCAACCCAAGAACCCAAGCAGCCCAAGAAGTTCACCCAGGCATTGTCAATATAAAGACTGGGTCACGCACAAAGGTGCGAAAGTAATCTAGACACGCGGTAGCGTGTTGAGCCAAGTTCAAGTAACAGATGACGAGCAGCACCGTGTTATGAATAACTGCAGAGGCTATACAACCTCTAAAACAGACTACTAAAATACTTTAGTCTCAGGCCTAATTCCACCAGTAACCTTTAAAAAATTTGACTGAATACTGATGTTGGTTTTTGGATCCGCTGTGTAATAATTTTACTATCATCGTATTGAAGACGATAAAAAGACATTAAAATAATGAAATCTACACAAATTAAACAAAAGAAACCTGAATGAAACGGCCTCTCAGACAATAACAAAAAAAATAAAATAAAACTAAATCAGATTGTACGGCGAAGTTAAGACTGGAAAGATGACTTGTTAAAATATTAAATGATGTACAACAGTACACCTTATTAGAAGTCAAGACTGGAAAGATGACTTGTTAAAATATTAAATGATGTACAACAGTACACCTTATTACTCCACAAGAAAATCTACTTCCGAACTTATCTAAGTTACGAGAGATCGCGAAAATAGATACAATAATCCGGAAGACAGACAGAAAAAAGGGAGGTTAAATTAAACGAAGATAATAAGAAAAACCCTACACACAAAGAATTAGAAATTGACGAAAAAGCATAATAAGAACACTATACCTAAATGAAAACAAATTGATTCAAGAATTTAATCACACACCGCATACAGTTAGTTACACAAATGCTCAAGGAAGCGATATAAATACAAGAAATAATGAAACTGGTAAAGAGTACAGACTGAACATCGTACACCAAAAAGGTAGACGGTCAATGAAAAGTTGTCGATCACGAAGCGTCTAATAAAGAAGAATTCAAATGTTAACGACTGTGTAAATATTGTAAACTTCATGCGAAATATTTATGTGAAACGCTCTCGATCACGAAGCGTCAGATAAAGAAGAATTCACATATTAACGATTGTATAAATATTGTAAGCTTCATGCGAAATATTTATGTACTATATTATACTCAAAGCACAATTTTTTTTGGAACTTAATGAAGTAACCTAAATGTTTAAAA
Source organism: Sesamia nonagrioides (assembly GCA_017933935.1). Classification (NCBI taxonomy): domain Eukaryota; kingdom Metazoa; phylum Arthropoda; class Insecta; order Lepidoptera; family Noctuidae; genus Sesamia; species Sesamia nonagrioides. The sequence continues at coordinate 5,013,711 of JADWQK010002002.1, read as the reverse complement.
TGGTTATCATAGCAGTTAAAGAAGAACTAACGTAAAAGTTTAAAATTGTTATCGTATCAGATAAATAATTTTAATTCATACCGTATAGGTACTGTTTAATGATTGTAGCTTAATGTGAAATATTGAACTGTACTTAAAACGTAATTATTTTCTAAATGTTTTAGTGGCTATTTTAAACTTAATGGATTGAAATTAAATGTCTAAAATTGTTATCTTACTTATAAAGTAATTAACGTCTAAATGATAAATATTGTTAAACATCAATTAACATATAAAAAGGAAGAGATGTGATGTATATACAATTAAATGTGACACACAGCTTAATGTAGCACCTCAAGGCATTCCCACTCTATCCCGAGTGGCGACTAGACGTGCCCCTTAAGCTGTGTGTACTTACTGATAATTTGGTGGTTTTACTTCAAACCTCAAAGCCCCTATAAGTGATTATAGTGAACACCACAAGTGTTTAAAAAAATTGTCGGCTCGGCTTTTGAACGTTGCAAGCGTGCCGCCGTGCGGATTTGTAGGTATGAAGTTGATCCCTGATGTGAACTCTATTAAGTCAGCTGATAAGATAGTTTTTCGAGTTTTGTTCGCATTGCGCTTTTTTGTGTAATTAGCGAATTAATTAGTTTTTACTTTAAAATCTTATTGAGTTATAAAAGTATAACAGTTATGAACGGTCTACAGTAAAAAACACTGCAAATACTTTTAAATCATGAAAAAGCCGACGAAAAATTCCACCACTGGGGGGTTCAGAATCATGTACTGAATCCATGGTACTCGTTTGTGCGTCGATATCAGATACAACCTTTATACTTATAGTTCAATGCAAGTTTATTATATACTAGCTGCGCCTTGTGGTTTCACTCGCATAAGTATCGATATGATTTTTTTATACGCTCCGTTCCTATTGGTCGGAGCGTGATGTCATATAGCCCAGAGTCTTCCTGGATTAATGGGCTATCTAACGCAAAAAGAATTTCTCTATTGGGACTAGTAGTTCCTGAGATTAGCGCGTTCAAACAAATAAACTCTTCAGCTTTATATATTAGTGTAGAATCGTAGTACTTAGGAATAAATAAAGTTAGGTAAACCAACCTATAAGTGGTTAAGTGCGTTTATTGTATACCTACTTGTCCTATGTCTCTTAGAGTCTTAGTCCCCTAAGTCGTCCATAAGTATCTCAGCAGTTTCTTGTCTGGATTTGCCCTCAGCTAATAGGAATAACTAGCGAAATGTGGGTGTAACCCGTGTAATTAACTATTATCATTTAATGATATCTACAGATATCAGAGACGGGATACGGCTACTGAAGATTTGTCACAGTCCCGTAGTTCATTAATTTAGGTACCTACGGACGACAGCGCGTCAAGCTACCTGAAATTGTCAAATATTCCCAATCAACCTTGAGCCTTAATGGTCTAGAGATAAAGTTGAAAATCGGATAAAGAAATCTGACAGATTGTAGTAGCTTGATGAGCTGTCGTCTGTACACACCGACATTTTTTTAGTCCCCTAATAAAAACTATAGAGCACGGAGAGCAGGCAGCAGCGGCAGCGGTGGCCTATTGGCAGGGCCGCGCCGCCCCTGTGTGCGAAGTGTGCGGCGCACACAGGCGCCAAGTCAATAGGGGCGCCAAATAACCATGATGCCATCCAAATAATTTTTGTTTCCTAAATTATTTTGTTTTTTGTAGTGGAGTATCAATAAGTAAGTAGGTACAATAGGCGCAACATAGGTCTTATAAACAACAAGACATACTTATATTACGCTTATTGAACAAGTCTCTCAATGTTTATATACTTATTAATATTTACGTTTATGGTTTCATTTCACGCTTAGGGTTTTAGTTTACATTACATACGATCTCACCTTGAAAAGGGCGGCAGTTCTTTTGAACCTCAAATACCACCACCAGCGGCGGCAGCGGCGGTGTTTCCGTCGGACTACAATTTGAGTGTCTTCAAGGCTAGAGTGAATAGGCTCTTAATAAACTAGTGCGCTTTACCATCAACGATTGCGTCACTGCTTACCATCAGGCAGGATTGCGGTCAAGCGCTAGTTTATAATATATATATAAAAAAAAAAAGTATTAGTTATTTCGAACCGTAGGCGTCGGCGAGCCGATTCTCCGATTTTAAGTTTTTAACGAACGGGATAGCCAAAATAAAACAGTTCGACAATCATTTGATTGAAAGTGTGTGTAAGGTGCGCATTGAATTTTTATAATAAAATAATAGTTTGTGTGTTACTTATTGTTTTAACGTGTTAACACGATGAGTGATAGTAATCATAATAAAAAAAAAGAAATTATCTGGTTACCAGAATCTAATAAGGAAAAGAAAACAAGAAGAAGAACGTAATAAAAATGCAACTAAAATAAGTAAATATTTTAAGGCTCTACCATCAACTTCCACACAATCATTAGAGACAGAAACCAGTCATGTTATCGATGAAGGTGTTATTAAATCTGATTCAAAAAACGCTTCATGCAGTGGTATGTACCTTTTATGTGATTTTCTATACAAATAAATATAACTTTTGTTTGGGATATTTTTTAAAAATGATATTTTTTTCAATTTTGAAAAGCAGAATTACAACTAAACTCAAGATGACACTCATACATGGAATTAATACTAGACCATATAGACATTCATGAAACTATAGGAATTTCGTAAACAAAAAAAAAACAAGAAAAGTGGAAATATTATAATTAAAGTATGTTTATATTCTTGCAAATGATAGACTCTTGTTGTTTTTTTTTAAACATACTGTATACTGTGTAATAATAGTAGGTAGCTATTATTATTATTCGACAAAATTCAGCTTCTTTATTCTTTGTATTATTAAAGTATGTCAAAATTTATTTCGAGTTATACTTTTCGCAATAATTGGCAAGCAGAAGCGAACGGATATCCCGTTCGCTTCTACCTATTTAGTATCCTAATATTCCTAATTCCTAAAAGTTCTCCAGTTTTGTACACTTGATAATATTATCTATGTACTGTAAAACTGGAGAACATTTATTTCAGCCAAAATTAACAATCCATACTATCCATACTAATATTATAAATGTAAAAGTATCTCTGTCTGTCTGTCTGTCTGACCGGCTTGCACGCCAAAACTACTGAACCTGAAGATAGTCTATAGCCAGAGAAAGGATATAGGCTATATAACATCCTGCTATGACCAATAGGAGCAGAGCAGTAACAAAAAATGTTACGAAACGGGAGCGAACGCGGACATACATATTGCTCCCATTATTTTAACAGGCGCTTATTTTATATCAACTAAGCTCTTTTTATTTATTTCGGAATGCACTACGACTTTGGCAGAAACTACTGAATAGATTTTAAGGAATCCTTGCAGTAATGTAGGCATTTATCCTGGCATTCCCACGTAAACGGGAACCACTGCACGCTGTAAACTAAAGTCCGCGCGGACGGAGTCGCGGGCAACAGCTAAGTAGTTAAAAATATTCGTTAAAAATTTTAATTCGTTTTTATGATGATTTGTTCTTCATAGGTTCCGCACACAGGCGCTGCCCGGGGTCGGCGCGGCCCTGCCTATTGGTATCGGTGCGAATTAAAAGTTATAGGTCGTAGTTTCGAAGCCCATCAAGTGCTTTAAATTGTGTAAATTATTGCTTCACATAGAGCACTGCCTACTCCTTCTCACCATGAGGAGGTCTGCGTCCCAACAGTGGGAACTTAATGTTCCCACTGTTGGGACGGGTATATAATATATATAGGATAGGCTGCTTATGTATGTAATAAACCAGTGTCCAGGTGGGCTAGATCATGTTTGAACGTGGATCATTGCTTCCTGATATGTGTGGGAATTATGAGATAGAACTGTGGTGTGGTAGTAATTAGGGTAGGTCCTCTAGGCAAATAATTAACAGAAATAAAAAAAATGCACCGTTTGAAGGTTTTACCGACCTTTGCGAGAAATACTCAACTGTTGGCCGCGGCGGACCTTCGAGGCTCACCAAAGTACTGAATTCCTACATCGGGGCCATGGTCCAGGAGATACTAACTCACAACGGTGACGTACTCAAGTTTTCTGGCGACGCCTTCCTATCCATGTGGAAGAAAACTGCCAAGTTGTCGATGCAGGATGTGGTGCACAATGCGATTGACTGCGGCCTCGTTATTCAGAAGAACTACGGGACTTTTACCACTGATGTTGGAGTGATCCTCAAGGGTTAGTAAAAACAACCTGTTTAGGCCGGTGATTCCGCTAAAACCCTATGTTAAAAAAAAAACAAATCTTTCTTTATTGTGGATCATAGGTTTGTACATAATACAGGTCTTAAATAATTAAATGGATCAGTTATGTCCCGCCCTTGGGGCATACAATAGTCACACTACAACAATACAGGGCATACAATAGTCAATAGTCTTATTGGATTATATAATAGGACCGAGACAAAAAAAAATTGTTTTTTTTTTTTGTTTTTTTTTTTTTGAATTCAGCGCATCCAGATCTATATGATTATCTATAGTGGTGAGGGTTTTGAGCAACTTCGGGCACATACATACAGACAGACATACAAACATACGCACTTTATAGGGATGGATTTTTACATTTTTTAATATTTACTGAACACATCATAACTGAGAGGGAAGTAATGGGGCAATGATTTGTCCAATATGAAGTCTTTTGTAGAGTAGTAGCACTTGTATACCAACAGGCAAAACATGCTAACAACCCATATATTGTTATTTAAACAGTTAAAGTTGCGATTTCCGCCGGCATGTCTCACTTTTCGATCATCGGCGACGAAAAACTGACTCAGTCAAGTTCATCGAGCTACGTCATCATTGGTCAGCCGGTGTGGGATGTGAAGATGGCCCAGTATATGTCCAAGTCAGGAGATGTGCTCGCAGCGGCTAGTGCTTGGATGTATGTCAACGAAGCTGAATATTGGACGCAGCCCCGCGGCGATGGAAGGCATACTAAGGTACATACGCAAACAAATTTCTTTAATAGATGTTACCTAGTTAAAGCTTTAAGGATCAGGGTTGATTGGGAAAATTTGACAGTATCGGTTAGCTTGCCTTGCTAGCCTCTGTACAAAACTTTAAAAGTTGTTTTTAAGGAAACAGTCAACTGAAACAAGAACCTTTTGGTTTCCGAGGCGCGGGTTCGATCCCCGCGCAGTGCAAATATTTGTATGCATGATATGAATATTAGCACTGTTCTGGTCATGCCTCGGAAAGCTATACGCTTGTGCTCTAGGCTTTGGAGACCTTAGAGGCTTTAGAGAGATGCACTTTAAAGCGATCATAATCATCTTCAGAAGAACGACGACGGATACCGATTAAGCCACCTTCATCGTTACAAATCGACCTTACTTACCACTACATTACTAAATCTTATCTTACGCTACCTCTGCGATGGATACCAACATTCACGAGCGTGTACAGCATTCTGGCTGCTTCCGAAGTAGGAGCAGACTCCTACACAGACAGTAGGAGACAGTAGGAGTCCTCATTCCGGAAAAGCTCTATGATAATTGATAAACTTCTTCAATCAAGTTAGCATACTAAGGATCGTCGCTCATCGACGAACATGAATTATATTACAGAGGTAATATCTAAGTGGGAAGGTACTTACTTTGCTTAAGGCGCTGTGTACAGTAAAAATAGGCTTCTTAAAACAATTTTTTAGCCAAATGTATACATTTCAGAGCAGCCAAAAATTTATATGTTAATCTTGATTATATGTAGCAGGAAACCATTGTTTTCAAAACACGTTTTGAATTAATTTTCTCGATAGAAAAAAATCCTAAAGTAACCCCTAAAATTGAATTTATAACAGTTGTAACTGTATTATTAATCATCAAATCTTGATAAAATTGAGAAGAGCGATGTAAAATATAATAGTAAATGAAACCATTGTTTTTGTTTATCGATTTAACTAAGATATTCTAAAATAAATAATGTATTTAATGATAAATAACGTGAACGAAACGTCGCTCCATCGCGGCGTCCATTGCCTTCTCTTTCACTTCTATGCTTAGCGACAGTGACCGCTGAGGCGTGGTGCTTGTCGGACCTATGTCACTTTTTGCTTTACCCCGCACAGAAAATAATTATATTTACGTGTCTGTTTGTTGATGAATAATCATATTTCGTTTTTGCCCGGGTTCAAACCCCAGGTTTACATTATATGCTTTTTGTAGATTTTAATTGAAATAAATGCTTTTTAATTTACTGTTGTATTTTTGCCGATATTTTATTTGATTTTTTCTGTAATTATTCTTTTTACTTTTTCGCGGCACATTTTTCTTCACCTGTATGTGTTCGGGTTCAAACCCCAGCCTTACGTTGTATGCTTTTTGTTGGATTTCTTATTTGCAATTGTTTTTTTTTTAAATTATTATTAATTTATCCGATTTTCTGTATTTTTTGTAGTAATTGTTCCATCTTTTTAAATATATTCTTTTTGTAACAATTATAATGCAAACTAATATTTAAAATCAATTCGTTATAATTTTCTTTCTACAAATTTCTAGAAATTAATAATAAATAATAATAATAAGCCTTTATTTAACCATGAATTTCTTAGTTCATAATATAATTTAAAAAAAGAAAAACAATAAAAATAACAGTTAATTTGATAATAGTTCAAAACAGTAAATTTACATTTCATTTTGTTGCATTATTCATGGCCCCTTTCAGTATAGGCCTCCTCCAAGTGCCTCCATCTATTTCACTCGTACAAACCCGATTTCGATAAGAGTTGCAGTTTTGAAGAAGAAATCTTTTATTTTTTTAAATATCCGAAAATGCATTTTTTTTAACAGTTACTCTAAACAGCTGTTTATAAATAGTAATTTCTAGAAATGATATATTTCTAACAGTTTCATGGAAAAAGGACATAACACAAAAAAATTAAGCAGAACGGACAAAGCGCATTATAAAAATAAAAAAGAAAACAAAAAAAATAATAAAAAATGAAAATATGTATAAAGTACACATTTTCGAAAATCGCAAGGTAAAGTCGGATTCGATCCTGGTGCTCGTCTAATGCGAACCGGGACTGTGACGAACAGAGCCAACCGTACCTCGGGGTTGGGTTGTGAAATTACCCTTCTAAATGTAGATGGAATAGAAAAGAAAAACAATAAAAATAACAGTTGATTTGATAATAGTTCAAAACAGTAAATTTAGATTTCATTTTGTTGCATTATTCATGGCCCCTTTCAGTATAGGCCTCCTCCAAGTGCCTCCATCTATTTCAATCTTTTTGTGTTGTGTTATTCTAAGCACTCGTACAAACCCGACTTCGATAAGAGTTGCAGTTTTGAAGAAAAAATCTTTTATTTTTTTAAATATCCGAAAATGCATTTTTTTTAACAGTTACTCTAAACAGCTGTTTATAAATAGTAATTTCTAGAAATGATATATTTGTAACAGTTTCATGAAAAAAGGACATAACACAAAAAATTTAAGCAGAACGGACAAAGCGCATTATAAAAATAAAAAAGAAAACAAAAGTAATAATAAAAAATGAAAATATGTATAAAATATACATTTTCGAAAATCGCAAGGTAAAGTGAACGGATGTGGGATTCGAACCTGCTGCTCGTCTAATGCGAACCGGGACTGTGACGAACAGAGCCAACCGTACCTCGCGGTTGGGTTGTGAAATTACGGTTCTAAATGTAGATGGAATAGAGAATGGTTGGTATAGATTTAATAGAACGTGCGTATTTCTCGATGCACGACGCCTCACCTCACGCATCGATGTACTCGCGCGGAGCGCCCCGCGCCCCGCAGTGGGCGGGGCTAGTCGTGTCCCACTTCGTCTGCTTCACCCCCTCAAATACCTAAAAGTTTGCTATTCACAGCGTCTTAAATGCTTTTTTACGTTAGGTACTAGGAGTTGGTGCATCTTGGAAGAGGGTGGAAAAATTACGAGAATATTTAGCTGGAAAGAAATGTAAGCAATTTCGTAGATTTGACGTATCATCGTAGTAATAAATTACCTAGATGTTTTAGTCTGTCATTTGTAGATCTTTTACAGTTGTTACGGGGGTAGCCAGAACCCCGAAAGTCGTACAAACAGTCTTGTCAAAGGGCATTGTACTCCGAAACTGGGTTGTGGGGGCCAGATAAGGCAGCCAATCAATCGAATCATCAACCTTTTTTTTTCACCATCCCACTGCTGAGCACAGGCCTCCTCTCATACAGAGAAGGACTGAATAAACACCACGCTTGCTCAATGCGGATTGGAGATTTCAGACTTAAAGTCCAGGTTTCCTCGAGATGTTTTCCTTCACCTTTTAATCAGTCATTAGTGTCCAAGATATACTTAGAAAGTACATATAACTTAGAAAAGACATCACTCACATACAGAGAGGGATTGAGTGTAATCACCACGCTTGCTCAATAGGCAGTCGCTTCATGTATATTACTGGTATCTAGTTGGATCCGGTTGGATTGGAAGTCTACCTGCATTTGAGTAAAGGCACATCCAGTGTTTAGGTTTATGTACGGACGACATAACACATCAAGCTACTACAATCTGTTATCATCATCATCATCATCATCATCAGTCTCTACTCGTCCACTGCTGGACATAGGCCTCCTCCATGGCACGCCAACAAGCTCGATCCTGAGCAGTTCTCTGCCAACCACTACCAGCCACCTTTTTGATGTCTTCGCTCCATCTCGCCCAAGGGCGTCCTACGCTACGTTTGCCGATCTGTCAGATTTCTTTTTCTTATCATGTCAATGTAGTCGTGGTGGCCTAGTGGTTAAAACTCCAGCCTCTCAATTATGAGTGCGCGGGTTCGATTCCAGGTCAGGCAAGTACCACTGTAACTTTTCTAAAGTTATACGTAGGTACTTTCTAAGTTTATCTTGGACACCAATGACTGAAGGTGAAGGAAAACATCTTGAGGAAACCTGGACTTAAGTCTGAAATCGCCAACCCGCATTGCGTAAATGTGGTGATTATACTCAATCCTTCTCTGTATGAGTGGAGACCTGTGCCCAGCAGTGGGACGATAAAAAAAAGGTTGATGATGATGATGATCATGTCAATATGAACCCATTGCTACTGATAGTGTGTTATGCAATTAGGTACTCTGTTGGCTATGAGAATAGGGCAACAAATCAGTTACCAAACTTACATGAGTCTTATGACAAAGTCGTGCCTTTGCCCTTTATAAATCTAAGTCTATTTGTCACTTATTTTCAGTGTCTGAATCTTTGTCTGGATTTGCTGAAAAACATTTTGGGTCTAACGCATTTACAGAAGGAGAACCTTCGCTTGGTAAATTGTATAAGGAATTTTCTCGTAAGTTGTCTCTTTTTTATTGTTTAAGTCTCATTTCCCTTTCTCAAAAGACGAAACAGTACCTATCCGATTTTTGCACTTGGAACTTCACCTAATGTTGTTGTGGGCATCGACATAATAATGGACATGCCTTAGAGATGAGAAATGTGGCAACCCCGAAAGAAAGAGAGGAAACCAAGTTTCTACCGGTCTATCTTTATCTCTCTCAAAATCATCAATCATCTATGCGGATAGAGAGAGTGCTAGACCAAAAGCATAGGCCACTTCTCTCACTTTTTTCAAACCGAAAAATTACTGCAGATTATACGCGTACGGCATGTCCATTAGTATATGTCATCGAGCGGATATATGCTCGATGGTATGTGTCGATGGTTGTGGGCACAATTCTTACAGGAAATTGTTACATTAAATAATGAATAAATAAATATATAATATGGACAAATCACACAGATTGAGATAGCCCCAAAGTAAGTTCGAGACTTGTGTTATGGGATACTAACTCAACGATACTATATTTTTAATAGATACATATATAGATAAACATCCAAGACCCAAGCCAATCAGGAAAAGATCGTTTTCCATCATGACCTGGCCGGGGATCGAACCCCGGGCCTCCACGTCGCAGGCAGGCGTGTTGAGAACATTGTATAAATACTTTTCCTCGACTATACCTTTACCCTTATTATTCAATAGGGATACATACCTACTCCTGTATTTTTTTATATACAAAGTAACTACGGTCATTTTAGTTCGCCCAGCCGTGATCACAGCAATCCAACCTTGGTGTCTCGGCCTCCGTCGTTTCATGGCGACGCCAGTCCTCCGAGCGGTGGATAATGATGAACCTATGGATTTCCTGACTGAAGTTCGTCGTGTCGTCGTAGTGTTCCTCAATATTATCACGAAGACTGTCACTGATGACGTACTAATTGGACTCGTTGATGCTGTTTATAAACTCGTTTCAAGGTAGTTGGCGTTATGTTTATTTGGTAACAGTCTAGGAAAACGAACGTAGGTCTTCGATATCGGAAAATGTAGATATCATGGAACTTAAATGGAGTTGAGTAGGATATTCGGCAAGGTGCAGTGAGGCCAAGTTGAAGGTTCTGACAGAGGGGCGTCCTGTATTGCTACCATGAGTTTTTATTACGAGACTCGACCATACGCATCAACCGCGTTTGGCGCTCTCATTGGTTGAGAGTTCTTACAACCTTGAAGCGGGCCAAACGTTGCATCAAACGCGGTCGATATCGAATGATCGAGTCTTCGTAATGAAAACTCATGGTAGCCACACAGGAATTGGGCGAAGAGATGTCGGTCGTTCGGTGACGACATAGGTAGACGACAATACAAATGACGGCTTGGTTGGCACAGTAGCTGAGTGATCGACTGCTGCGCTGCGTGTCGCGGGTTCGATTCCCGTACGGAACGAATATTTCTACATATAGCCTACAGGTAGTTGTACCGGGTCTGGCTGTTTGTGTATGTGAGTTTTAATGTTTGTAAACGGTCCCACGATTAGGCTTGCCAGACCGCCGGGAAATCCGGGAAAGTCCCGGAATCTTGCCTCTTGTCCCGGAATTAGCGGTAATTGTCCCGGATTTGATAAAAACTCATAATTTTGTAACAAAATAATTTTTTTGACGTTCTTTCCGAGTGTCCCTGCTGACGACTCTCCCGGATTTGGTAAGTTCCTATCTGGCAACCCTACCCACGATACAGAAGTAGGTAATTCCTAGAGTGGGGCAATTGCCAATGCAGGCAAAGCTTGATGAGACTGGCACAGGAGCGTGGGAATTGGCACAAGATAAGGGAGGCTTATACTCAGAAGTCGGTGTATTCAGGCTGTGAATTAGTAACAGCACCAACAGCTAGGAAGTAATGTTACATTTTGTTACATAATATAACAGTTTGAAGGCTGAGTTTAGTGTTTGTAAACGCACTTACGAAACAGGAGTAATTCCTGGTGGGCACGACGTTAAAAAAAAAAGAAGAAAAAGAGAAGAAGAATAATTCAAAGATGTGTCAGTTTGCCGCAGGTTCTAGAAACTGCGTAGGTACCAAGTCTAGCGATCTGCCAAGTATCAAATTGCTTATTATAATACCCTCATATCCTTATATGAAGAGAGTGCATTTCGTGAAAGAACGAATTATTACTATGAAGGTGAGTTACATTATCATTTTTATAATCCTCTGGTATTATTCCAGCGTGACATCAGAAGCCGATGGTCTGGTGAACAAAGTGTCAATGTTCGACAAAGACATGATGATACTCATAGTCTTCGGACTGCGAGGTTTGAGCCATGAGGATGAGGCGCAACATGCGCTACTCTGTGCCTTCACGCTAAAAGATAAGATCGTTGATGAGAATATTAGTAACGTCTCTATTGGCATTACTTCTGGTAAGATTTTGGGGTTCTCTATTCTAGCTACTTTAAGTCCACGGCTTTGGCGTAGCCCAAAATGAACCAATGCAAAAAAAACAAGAATGACAATTCCAAATATACACGCAAAAGGTTGACAGTAAAAAATTCGAAGTGAAAGTAATTTTGAAGCAGCGTGTTGCAGTTGGTGGCATTAAAACTGAGATTGAACTAGACTGGCCGCATCCATATGCCGCTGACCTTTCAGTCAGGTTTTTTTTTTATAGTTTATGGTAAGAAAGATCGCATCGAGGCACTGTTTGCAAGAAGGCGAACAGAAGGGGTTAGGTTAGACGATGATGCAGCTTGTCATCTACTTTGTTATAGGCTATTCGGATTCCTCTTTTCATTATCACTTTTGAGTACTAGTCGATATAATACCTTTTTCATTGCTTTCAGGGACGACTTACTGTGGAGTTGTCGGTCACGCTCTGCGAAGAGAATACACTGTCATTGGTCCTGCCGTCAATAAAGTAATTATCGGTTCTCATAATAGGCTTATAGAGAAGACCCAGGGTAATTGTGTAACACACTATCTATCAGCAGCAATAGGTTTCATTTTGACAGTTCAACATCATGCATTGCGTTGTTTATGTTGTTGAGCAGACTCATTTTCGAACACATGGAGCAATGGATCAACAATATGCTGCGAATTGATTCCAACTGATAGCAATTGCAATAGTGTGTTACGTAATTAGGGTGCAGGTCATCGGGTTGGCTTAATATTTTAGGTTGGCAAAAGCTTGTTCTAAAAGCCTCATAATCTGTTATGTGGTGTCTTTGAACCCAAGTTGACTCCCAACAATGGGGAGGAAGGAAGGTAGCATATTGCTAATCCATTGCTTCATATTTTTCGACATAAGAAGCAATAAACCTTTTTTTTTTAATTATTTTAAACTAGTGCTTGACTGCAACCCCGCCTGATGGTAAGCAGGGATGCAATCGTTGATGGTAAAGCGCACTAGTTAATTAAGCATATTCACTTAAAAAACTTAGGAATAGGAAGGATGACGGCAGTTGAGCGAGGTGATGCAATGTTAAACCCAAGACCAACACGACCAAATGATGAGGGAGGTTGATCTGGAGACTCTCCGCGACCAAACTCCCGACACAACAACATTTGGCGCATCGTACCCGCCACACATTGGAACACAACTGCTCAGACCCGTCCTCCGTACGGCTTCACCAGACATCATGCCGGAACACGACGAATCGCTTGGCGGCAAGACTTTGTCTGATGGGTGGTAACTTCTGCCGGCAGCCGATGTTATGGCCTACCACCGAGTAAAAGCAATAAGCTTCAAATTGAAAATAAAAACTACTTTAGCCTCATTATAAATCGGCACGAAGAATACTCTCTGGTACGCGACATGGTTTGATATGTATTGCTTTTATCTTCATGACTTATTTGGCGTCTTTTGCAAGAGCAGCACGATTTGCAGGTCGTAGGTTTCAACCCAAGCAGATGCTTTTCTTTGTGTAAATAATAATTTTACCACATTACTCACAAAACATACATAGTAGTATTATGTATTTAGTTAAGTCATCATCATCACAGCGTTAATCCCAGTCGCATCCGAAGCCTGTTCAGCTTTGGAGTCTGGGGTCCGCTTTACCAGTCCAACTGCTGATATGGCTGAACTTCGACATTTTCCGTGAAGCGACTGCCGTCTGACCTCCACAACCCGAAGGCGACATCGAAGCATTGCAGTTAGACCAATTGTTGGACTTTTGAGGGCTCCAACGACCCGTAACGACTGCCACTAGATGTTCCTTTTTTTTTTTTTTTTTGTTGACGCTGTGGGAATGCATTTACGCACCTTACCCCGAAGGGCGTGTGTGGGACTCGCCCAGCCGAAGCCGGGAATACCCACTAAACCCACAGCGGCACTCCGGCATCGCCAAGTGGCGGGGGAGTGGGAAACTAGCGCAGCCTGAGCTACCTCTCCCCCGCCGGCGAAACCCGCCTAGTAAGGCGGGCCCTCAATTGCCCCTCCTAGGGAGGGGCCGTGGCTCCCGCATGGTGAGCGATGTAAGGCGGGCGTCGGCCTCACGCCCGCCGCTCACCTCAGGGAGGGAGAAAGCGGGCGAAATCCCGCCTTCTCCTCCCCCTACGCCGCCTGCGGAGTGCCGGAGCGAGGGGATCCTCCTCCCGCTCGCGCTCCGCTGCCTCCTTCTGCGACATCACGACCTCGCAGAAGGAGGCCATCGCCACCCAAGCTTCCTCGCTCCCCACCATCTCTCTGACGATGGCGGGCAGCGAGAGGTCCCCTCCAACCGCCGTGACAAGATCGCGGCGCGGCACGGTCCACGACGGGCACACCGCGAGGGTGTGTTCCGCCGTGTCCTCCGCCGCGCCACAACCGTGGCACGACGGTGTCTCCTCTCGTCCTATCCGGTGCAGGTACCTGCCGAAGCAGCCGTGACCGGAGAGTACCTGCACCAGACGGAAGGAGAGGAACCCGTGACGCCTGTCGAGCCAGTCCTCCAGGAGCCACTAGATGTTCCTATGGCAACCGGGACCAACGGCTTAACGTGCTTTCCGAGGCACGACCAGACCAGAGCAAATATTCATATTCATGCATACAAATACTTGCACTGTGCGGGGATCGAACCCGCGCAACCTTGCGCAGCGGCCGCGTCCGCTACCGCTACGCCACGGAGGCTGTCCAGGTATTTATTTAAGTATACTTATTTAATTATTTTTGGTTTATATGTTTAGGTATATTTACCTAATATTATTACTTTTATACTTATCATATTCATATGTTACTTTGTCCTTGTCTCACATACTATTGTCTACATTTCTGTTTTAATTTTCCTTTCGCAGCCCGCAGGTCTGCTGGAAAAAAATTCTTAAGAAATAAGTAGCACATTTGTACTCAGATCTTAATTTTGTCGTATCTTCATGTATATTGCATATTATTATTGTGTGTACATAAATAATAAAATAAAAAAAAGCTTCGTGAGGAAAATGGTCTTTCCTCATCGATCACTTATACTTTCCTAGAACCATAATCAAAGACTTCTCCCAATCCGCCCTGGGCACATGTAGTGGGTTACGGCCACACTTCCTGTCACGGAGAGGAGACCTGTGTCCCAGCAGTGGGGACAATATAGGCTGATTAAGCAAGTTATCTTTTAGGCGGCAAGACTTATGATGACCTATCAGGATAAAATAACCTGTGATAAGGAGACCTTTCTAAGGAGCAAACTTGATCACGAGTACTTCAGGCAACTCGTGGCGATACCTATGAAGGGTATACCTAAGCCAGGACCTGTATATGAGTTTGATTATTACGGGTTAGTATAAGCAATATTATTCCTTGTTTCCCTGTAGGAGTAGTCAGAGGTTTTCTACCCATGGTATTTTCATTAAAGAAAACCCATTACGGAATTTCATTTAGTAGTCGTATTAGTAGCTCCGTTCTGGGGCCTCAGCCGCATAAGTATCGATCCCGTGGGTGACAGATATAAAACGTATCGTTTTTATTTTGTCGCTGTAGAAAATAACAATTACGCATTCCCGAGGGGTATGTGGGACTCCCCAGGAGATAGCCTCCCGGAAAACCCACTAAAAACCACGACAACCACCAAACCACTAACAGCGGCACAACGACGTTGCCTTAGTGGCGGGGTCATGGGAAACCGGCAGAGCCTGAGTCTGAGTTACCAATCCCCCGCCGGCGATTCCCGCCTAAGGCGGACCCACAGTGGTCCCTCCATAAGGAGGGTCCGGCTGGGTAGGTCTTCTTGTGCGAGAAGACGCAGCGGCCAAGGGTTTTTATTAGCGAGGTATCCTTCCTCTTGGCCCCACTCGTTTGCACGAATGCAAACGGGGCCCTCAGCTCTTCTCAATGAGGAGCCCGGGTTGTCCGACGGTGATCCGGAGTTCGGGTCACGTCAGCCACCTGGAGTGGTGGCTAACAAGTCGTACGTGTGACCGCAGAAGCGGTCCCCGCGTCTGGCTTTGGTCCGCGGCGGTAAACCGGTAACCCCCATAACTGGCCCTGGGGGCCGTTCGCCTATTCGCCACCTGGGGACGCGTCCGATGGCAGGCCAGAAACTGTACACGGAATAAAATGTATCCTATGTTAAGGTACTATAACGTCCTATAAAGTCCTATAATTAAGGGCCTATACACGTGGCGTATTTATCCAAAACATTTCAGCCGTTTTAGCGTGAAAATATAATAAAGATACAAAAATCAGACGTTTTTTTTCTCTTTATAATAATATAACTAAAAAAATCGCGATGTAATTGTGTATATGGTTGGTATCTTTTATTATGAGTAAAGAGATATGAAAGGAGGATTCTCCAATCAGACGGGTGTTGTGTCTGTATGTTATGTATATGCTAGTTGCGCGGTAAATTCTGCTTGTGAGATCCAGGATTATGCATGACGTCAGTATGAAGCGTGCTTTTCAAGTGGCATTATAGCAGAGTTACCGCATTAAACATTACCTAACTCATAGAATAGAATTCAATCCGATAAAGTTGCGGTTTTTACAGAGGATTTTCCCACGCAAATAAATACACGCAAATGTAGCCCATAGGTGATCATCATCATCATCTCAGCGTTAATCCCAGTCGCATCTGTAGCTTTTTCAGTTTTGGAGTCTGGGGTCCGCTTTACCAGTCTTAACTGCTGATTTTGGCTAAAATTCGATATTTTCCGTAAAGCGACTGCCGTCTGATCTACCTACACAACTCGAAGGCGACATCGAAGCATTGCAGTTAAAACAATTGTTTGTACTTTTGAGAGCTCCATCAACCCGTAACGACCGCCACTGAGATGATGATGCAGATGTTCGTAGGCAACCGGGACCAACGGCTTAACGTGCTTTCTGAGGTAGGACCAGACCAGTGCAAATATTCATGCATACAAATATTTGCACTGCGCAGGGATAAAACCCGCGCCTCCTTGCGCAGACGGCGCGTTCGCTACCGCTACGCCACCGAGGCTGTATGTATGTAGCCCATAGGTGAACAACATGAAATGATAAAATACATGCAACTACGCTACTTTGTCAACAGGTGGCCAGATCGCCCACCTGGTAGTCGTCACCCAATACTGGGCCGGAATGATGAATTGCGCAAATTCAAGATTGTCCTCCAGAACGCCTTGGAACAACAGAATAAAAGCTTTACTCGTTACCGGGACCATGTTTACGGAATAGCTTTTACTGTTAGTACTTTACACATACAATATGTAAAGAAAACCCTGTCCGACCCATGAGGATAATAAAGGTTAGGTAAACACATGACCAAATATAATATAAAATTTTACATAATCGTCATAGTAACAATACTATTGAATTTTGAAATAATCTTTTTTTCCCGGGAATTAAAACAAATTTCCCCGAAATTTGGTAATTTAAAAAAAAGTGACAACACCTTTATTATTATGAGCGAATCGCGACGCGACCACGTGCCGCGTGCCCTGCCCCCCGCCCCCCCGCAGCAGGGTTACTTACCGCACATGTATTAAGTTAGCTCTTTTTGCGAAATAATATTTATTTTTTTGGGGGATTTTTTTTTAAGTTTAACCCGGCTTTGTACCCATTAGTAGAATCAGTTATCGATACCTAACAATACCTTCACGGATCGGACAGGGTTTTCTTTACATATTGTATAATAAGTTGTAGGAACCAGAGAGGCAGTACAATAATAATAATAATAGCTTTATTAATTCCTTACACAGATAGATTTTCACATATTGTTATGTATAACTTTAGTTGTGTTAGTACGTATTTAAATTATAACCTAGTTTGTTAGTATTTCTTCTGTGCTAAGGACCGCTCTGGCGGTGAAAGCCCCCTCCATTTCTCTCCACTTGTCTCTATCTCTTGCCAGCCTATTCCAAGTAACTCCAGCCGTGGCTACTATGTCATCACTCCAACGTCTGACTGGCCTGCCCTTTCGCCTTTTTTTGTGTATAGGGTACCAATTAGTGATAATTTTGGACCATTTGTTACCTGGTGATCTTTGGACATGTCCGGCCCATTTCCATTTCTGGCTCATTATAGCCTTTGCTATGTCTGGTACCTTGGTGATCTTTCTGATATCTTGATTTCTGACTTTGTCGCTTAGCTTTAGACCCAAAAGATTTCGTTCCATGCTATTTTGGCACACTTTAACTTTGTGAGTCTGTTTAGCGGAGAGCGGCCATGTTTGAGAAGCGTAAGTGAGACAGTACAATAGTGTTCCACAAAAAAAAAATTGTTTTTACTTTTTTTTTAAAAACAGATGTAAATAAACGATAATTATAAAATGTAATCTAAACTTTAGTTCCAGACTTAAAAGGGGACTCTAGTGGCGCTTTCTCTATACAAGTATTCCGCTGTTTGCAATTTCTACAATTTAACACCGTGATTATACGTGCCCCTATTATTTGATTTTATCCGAAACTTAATTAATAAAAGAAATAGGATACTTCAAAATCGCGAAAAGTAACCCATTTTTACCGTGATGTTCAGATGCCTATTAGACAAACGTTATAAGTTTTTGACAAAAAAGAAAATAATAGAAGCGTAGGCATACTTTTCCTCTAAATTTTGATATGAAAATTATTGAAATCAAAACTAAGGACCGTATTCCAGAAGGAAACTCAAGCATTGATCTCTACTTAAGCATTACTTAAAACTAATTTCAACCAATCAAATGGCTTGAAACGAGACTTAAGTAAAGCTTGAGTTTCTAGTGACGTTCTGTAATACGGACCTAAGAGACTGAAACAGCGGAATACGAAACGTCTTTTGGCCAACGTGTTTGTAGGTAAAATCAGCTTGAGCTGCAACTGTCCCTTTCGCTCTTTACGGGGAGATATTAGAAGCGGCGCGACGGTCAAAAATCTTCAGAATTTGCGTCACGTAATACTTGAACGGTCCCTTTTTAGCTGGTTTTTTGCAACGGATAAATGGAATAATGCCATCTGTAAAAAGGTCCAACCAAATTTTTATGCAAGCTTGTCCCACTGTACTGAAGACTAGATATATAAAGTACAGACGGCAGCATATCAAGCTAATGCAATCTGTCGTATTTCTTTATTAGATGTTAATCTTTATTGCTTAAGGATTAGGGCTTAAGATTGATTGGTAATATTTGACAAATTAGGGTAGCTTGACCTGCCCTCGTCCGTATGTATATATACATTTCTTGTAAACTTCAGGGACCAATAAATGTTGGGAAGACACGTGTAGTAGATGAATGTCTGTATTCTACTCCGAATGTCTTTCGCAAGCAAAAAATTATTCTAGAAGAAACAGATAAGGTTAGTGGCACACCACACATACGTAATTATCTCAAATTACAAGGACAGAAGATAAAATGTTAGTTTAAAGACCTCTCAAATTAGTCCGCTCCTGACGTAAATTGACGTATTTTTGGTCGCCATGTTTATAATCCCGTCTAAACTTTCAACTTTAACTCAATGGCCCCTGTGGAATAGATACCACAATTTTGCCAATAACACATGTAACAAATTATAGAAACTCTTTGAAAATATTATTTCACAATAATAGTGTTAGGGGCTTGGGGTACTTAAACGCCGGTTAAGGGTTACGAAGTTTATTGGCAACGAAGGTACAGTCGATCGTAGGCAATGACAAGTAGAACGTAACTGATGTTGTACCGAAGTCTTCCCTTATGTCCACGAAGTCCGTGTTGTAAACACACAACAATGCTACAGATGTTACTTTACGTCGTACTCGAAGTTCTCGTTATAATTGTCGCAGTAGGTCTTCTTTAAGATCGCTTCTTAACTGTCGCTGTTTTCGTATCGCTAGTCGAGTGTAGACTGACTGTGCGCCGGCGTCGCGCCGCCTATATATAGGCCAGCTGATCGAACATTCCGGAATCCTCTAGACGTAATAATAATACTGCATAACTTCGAGGTCACCGGCCATGTAAGTACCTATGGTAATTCCCGGAAACGGGTTTCCAGAAATTTCGATGTCGACACTTTGTTGACAAAACTGTTGAGACCTGTACCATTCGATAGGCCGTCCTAAGTCTAGCAATGCGTTTTATTATTGTACCTAGAAAATGTCTAGATCTGGCGAAATAGGACTTGAAAAGTGACACACTGCTTGTCACGCGATATTGAACCTTATGCCATCGACATAAGGTCCATTCGTAACATTGCCTCCTTCTTAGTCATGCTCGTCCCGAGCATGATTTGATCCATAATAGCAAGCTAGGCGGTCAACGTGTACGACCTTCAGCTTCCCTCTAGGTCCTTTCTTAATCCGGTAGGTGACATCGTTTATTCTGGTTACTATCGTGTACGGACCCTCCCATTTGGCTTGGAACTTTGGACTCTTTCCTTTCCTTCTAATGGGATTATGTAACCATACTAAAGTTCCCTCTTCAAATCCGGGCACGTTAGCTTTGCGGTCGTATCGGATCTTCATCTTCTCACTGGTTTTCAGACCATTCTCTCTCACTAGCTCATGTATTCCATCTAATTTACGCCGCAGGTCGGCCACATAGTCGACGGCTAGGATAGGAGTATCGGGAGGTGTTCCGGTTAGTGCATCTATGGGTAGTCTAATTTCTCGGCCGAAGTTGACTTTCGCCGGTGTGCAATTTGTGCTGTCATGTGTTGCTGAGCGGTATGACATTAAAAAGAGTGGAATGTATTGGTCCCAATCCCTTTGATGTTCTTCCACTACTTTGGCCAAATGATTCTCCAACGTCTGATTGAATCTTTCGACCATTCCATCTGACTGTGGGTGATACGGTGTTGTACGAGTCTTATGTATCCCGAGTAGTTGGCAAACCTCTTGAAATAGTGAAGACTCGAAGTTTCTACCCTGGTCAGAGTGTAACTCCAAGGGAACGCCAAATCGACAGAACACCTCGTGAACTAGCTTTTTGGCGACTGTATGAGCTTCCTGGTTAGGTACTGCAAAAGCTTCTGGCCATTTGCTGAAATAGTCTTGCATGACGATGATATACCTATTCCCTTCTTCAGTAACAGGGAATGGTCCAGCTATATCGACAGCAACTCTTTCCCATGGTGCACCAACATTGTACACTTTCAGCCGACCTCTGGCTCTCGTTTGCGGTCCCTTTACTGAGGAGCAAGCTACGCATTTTCTACACCAGTCCTCTACGTCTTCGCGGCAATGCACCCAGTAGAATCTTTTCCTCACCTTCTTCAGGGTTTTCTTTACTCCTAGATGTCCTCCGGATACTCCGTCGTGCACCTGTCTTAGCACTGACGCGACTTTATCGCAGGGGACAACTATCTGTAAGGTGACCTCCTGTCCACTGGGCGATTCCCATTTCCTCTTGAGAACTCCATTATCAATTATCAGGCTGTCCCATTGAGCCCAGTAACTTTTTGCTGTTGGGCTAAGCGCTGATATTTCACTCCAAGTGGGCCTTTGGCCACGTTTCTTCCATTCGATTACTGTCTTCAAGTCACTATCTTCCTTTTGTGCGTCTTCCAATGATTGATTATCCCAGTCTTCGTCCAAAGCGTTCACCTGGATAATCCTTACGTTCTCTTTCTTTTCCTGTTTGGCACAATGTCGGCAAGATTCTTCGCAAGGTCGTCTAGACAAAGCATCAGCATTATTGTGTGACTTGCCTTTCCGATGTTCAGTGACAAAGTCAAATTCTTGCAGCTGCTCTATCCACCTTGCTACTTGTCCTTCTGGGTCTTTGAACTGGAGGAGCCACTGTAAGGCAGCGTGATCGGTACGAAGTGTAAACTGCCTCCCAATCAAATATTTCTTGAAGTGTTGTAAGGTCTTAACAACGGCTAGAAGTTCTCGGCGGGTAACACAGTAATTTCTTTCTGGCTTGGAAAGGCATTTGCTGAAATATGCAATCACGACCTGCCTATCTCCTTGTGTTTGAGAGAGAACTCCTCCAACACCAACATTGCTGGCATCCGTGTCTACCAAAAATCGACCTTCCCGACTAGGGTAACCTAATACAGGAGCCTCACACAAGTGAGTTTTCAGTAGAGCAAATGCCTGTTCGCAGTCAGAGTTCCATTCAAATTGACACTTTTCCTCTGTTAAACGATGCAACGGCTTCGCTAACTCGGAGAAGTTCTTCACAAACCGACGGTAATATGCACACAGACCCAAGAAAGAGCGTACCTCAGTTTTATTACGAGGCGTAGGCCACTTCGACACGGCTTTTATTTTCTCAGGGTCTGTTCGAATTCCTTGCGCCGAAATAATGTGTCCCAAGTATCCAACCTCTTTCTGGAATAGTGTACACTTACTAGGACTGAGTTTTAAATTCGCTTCACGCAGTTTCTGAAAGACTTTCTCCAAATTGCGTAGGTGCTCTGCGAAGTTTCGTCCCATAATGATGATGTCATCTAAATAGACCAGGCATGCATCACCAAGCAACCCCACCAAGATGCGCTCCATTAGGCGCTCGAATGTAGCTGGAGCATTGCACAGTCCAAAAGGCATGACATTGAATTGCCAGAGACCGTTCCCAGGACCAGTGGTGAAAGCGGTCTTTTCTTTATCCTGCTGACAGATTTCCACCTGCCAGTATCCACTTTTGAGGTCAACTGTGGAGAACCATTTCATGCCACTTAGCAAGTCCAAAGTGTCATCTATACGTGGCAGGGGATAACTGTCCTTTTTCGTGGCATCATTCAACATCCTGTAGTCAACGCAGAACCTTGTACTGCCATCCTTTTTCTTGACTAGGACAACTGGAGATGACCAAGGGCTGGTAGACGCTTCGATAATCCGACTTTTCTCCATATCTCTTAACATTTTCGACACTTCCTGTTCTCTTGCAAAGGGGATACGACGTGGTCTCTGTCTTATCGGCTGTGTATCGCCCGTATCTATATGGTGTTTGACGAGCCCAGTCCTTCCCACGTCACTGTCGGTCTTAGAGAAGATGTCATGGAATTTATACAACAGTTGCTTAACTTTGTGACTTTCGAACTTGTTTAAATTGCCCTTACAATCGTCGAGTAGTGTCGATACATGTTCCTGCCACTTCTGATCAAGTTCCTTTTGGTGAGCCTCTGTTTTTCTCAACGATGCTACATGATCGCACACACCCACCATGCAATTCTTTTCAAGAATTATTTCTTTGTTACTAACGTTGATAATGCGTACTTTTGGTTTATCGGAAATCATCATCAGTGTCCTTGCTGTTATCCAGTCTGGGTGATCTCCAGAATCTTCTATTATAATGCAACGTTTACGGCATCCTATTGGTGATAGTCTAATATCTACTAAGGTTTCTGATCTTGGTGGTAATACCGTTCTCCTTAAACAGTACACTGACCCTTGTTTTCCGCCTTGAAGAAATACTTCTTGTTCTGGGAAACTCAATACTCCTTTAGCTACATTAAGGACGCACTGCTGTTTCTTCAAAAAGTCCAGTCCTATTATGCAATCATCTGTAATATTCGCTACTAAAACAGGGTGCGTAAATGTCTTATCACCCATTTTCAAGGTCACGTTCGTTTCACCAAGGACGAGTACTGGTTGGCCAGTGGCGGTTTGTAATCGGCATTGTGAAGATCCTCTTTTCCATACTATGGTCCGAGGAAATAGCTCCGGTCGTGCAATGGTTCTTGATGCACCAGTATCCAATGTGAAACTGCAGGATTTACCATTCAGTTCTCCTTCTATAATGAGACTGTTTCCGTCACCCACTTGTGATACTGTTATAATGGGGGCTACATGTCGACCAGCCAGTACTCGCCCCATAGCCCTGGCTGTTCCTAGTTTAAATCCTCGGCTTCCACCTGTGTCCCAGAAGTGCTTCTTCCCTTAGCCTTCCTGGGACAATTGATCCGAATATGCCCTTTTTCACCGCACTCATAGCATGTTGGCCCTTGTCGGGGTTTCATTTGTGCGGTTACCTCACGAATACGGTGGTGTGGTCGGCCGTCTTGGCGTACTGCTTCCACCTCCAGAGCGTGTGTCAAGGCTGCCTTCAGAGTCTGATGGTGCCCCAGACGAACCGCAGCCCTGACTTCCGCATCTCGAATTCCATCAGTAAAAGCTTGCACCGTACTAGCATCAATTACTCCCGGCGTTGAAGCATACGCCCTCCGAACAATACGTTCTATTTCCGATGCCCATTGTTGCAAACCCTCACTGCTTTTCTGTGTGCGGTCGCGGAGTTGAGCCCTGTAGACATGTTCCAGGTGTTTCTCTCCATATCTAGACTCCAACGCTTCTAACAGACAGGCTAGGGTATTGCAGTCGCCGGAAATATTTTCGAGGATTTGTACCGCCTCACCACGCAGAGCAAGCGTAAGGGCGGTTACAGCTTGATCGTCGTCCCAATTGTTGCCTTTTGCGACCTTTTCAAATTGAAGACGGAAGGCCACCCATGATGTTGTTCCGTCAAAATGAGGTACCTTGAAGGTCGGCAAAGCACTGGGTACAGGTACCACACCTTTAATGCCTCCTTTCTGCACCGTTTTATGGAGAAACTGTATTTCTTTCTCACACTTCATGATGGTATTGTCTAGTTTCTCCATACGCGCATCTTGTTTGTCTATACGCATGTCTTGCTGGTCCATACGGGCATCTTGTTGAGCTGTTATAATTCTAAGTTCATCGACCTCTTCTTTGGTCTTTTTCCACTTTTCATTTAATTGTAATACCAGTTGCTGGGATTCCTTTATTTGTGACTGGATTGCTGCCTGGGATTGTTTTATTTGTGCCTGGGTTTCTGCCTGGGATCTATCTATTTTTGCCTGGATTTCTGCCTGGGATTTTGCCTGGGATTGTTGTATTTGTGCCTGGATTTCTGCCTGGGATTTTGCCTGTGATTCTGCTACTATGCCTTTTATTTGCGCCTGGGATTCTGCTATACTCAACTTTATTTGCGCCGTCAAGTGAGCCAGTAACACCGATAAATCGGATCCGCTGCTTCCGGGAATAGTGCTGGTACTAGGGGCACTCACATTCGTCGGTGTTACGACGGCCGCATCTTCTACGGGTGCAGGGACACCAAGCGATTCTTCCTCTTGACGCGCCAAATCCATCGCTGCTTGTCGTCGCGTGCGAACTCTTTCGTCTTCCCTTGGCGTGACCGGCATGCCGCTTCTGACACCAATTGTTACGGGCTAGGGGTACTTAAACGCCGGTTAAGGGTTACGAAGTTTATTGGCAACGAAGGTACAGTCGATCGTAGGCAATGACAAGTAGAACGTACTGATGTTGTACCGAAGTCTTCCCTTATGTCCACGAAGTCCGTGTTGTAAACACACAATAACGCTACAGATGTTACTTCACGTAGTACTCGAAGTTCTCGTTATAATTGTCGCAGTAGGTCTTCTTTAAGATCGCTTCTTAACTGTCGCTGTTTTCGTATCGCTAGTCGAGTGTAGACTGACTGTGCGCCGGCGTCGCGCCGCCTATATATAGGCCAGCTGATCGAACATTCCGGAATCATCTAGACGTAATAATAATACTGCATAACTTCGAGGTCACCGGCCATGTAAGTACCTATGGTAATTCCCGGAAACGGGTTTCCAGAAATTTCGATGTCGACACTTTGTTGACAAAACTGTTGAGACTTGTACCATTCGATAGGCCGTCCTAAGTCTAGCAATGCGTTTTATTATTGTACCTAGAAAATGTCTAGATCTGGCGAAATAGGACTTGAAAAGTGACACACTGCTTGTCACGCGATATTGAACCTTATGCCATCGACATAAGGTCCATTCGTAACAATAGCGAATATCGCCAATGACAGTCGAAAAAGACGGCCGCGTGAACCGTCTACGAGGTAGATTTGAGGCAAAGTCATGATCTGGCCACTATGCAGCGATATTTCTATGTTCTTTATGAATTACTAGTTGCGCCGCGCTGTTTCAGCCGCGTAGGTGTTGATATGTTTTTTTTATATGCTCCGTTCTTATTGGTCACAGCGTGATTTTATAAAGCCTAAAGTCTTCTTGGATTAATGGGCTATCCAACGCAAAAATATTTTTTCATATCGGACCCGTAGTTCCTGAGATTAGCGCGTTCAAACAAACAAACTAATCACCCGCTTTTATTTAAGTAGTAAACGACACTACAATTTAAAAGTCCAATGAAAAATTAATGTGACGCTCATCTTAGCTTTCCCGCCAAACCTCGTCGAAACTTTCTATGGAGTATCTTAATTTGACAGGATTAAAATAAAATGTTATCCTCTATCCTTTTCTTAATTTAATAGAAAGAAAAAGTATGCATGCATTTAACTTAGAATTAGTTTAGTTTGTGAAAAAGTGAATCGACGCCATTGTCTTATTTACAACGTAAATAACGCAATAAATGTTGTTCAAGTTAAATTATCAAAATTAAAGCCATTGCTGCTGGTGTGATCTGTAAGATAGCGGAGCAAAACATTTATTTATGCATAAATGTAATAAGCAATCATTCATGTAATAAGCAGTCGGAATAGGTAGATTGAATTGGGGTCATTGATCGGAAACGTATATATTAATATGGTCATTCCTCATTGACATTTCTTATTTGATTATTTTATTTTTCAACAAGTAAATAATAAATTAGTTTAGTTTTGTTACCTTCCTTTATATGAATTGATTAGTTATAATCTCACTACCAACATTAGCAAAATTTACTTGGATCCGGAATTACGTTCCGGGTAAATGGTTCTTTTAATCTTCTCGTCCGAAATACCGCAGTGTCTCAAGACAAAAGTCTTCGACCAGTGTGTGTTGCCAGTGATGACTTATGGAACTGAGACGTGGTCGCTAACAATGGGCCTTATAAGAAGGCTCAAAGTCACTCCAAGGGCAATCATGGAGAGGGCTATGCTTGGGGTTTTCTCTACGCGATCGAATCAGGAATGAGGAGATCCGCAGAAGAACGAGAGTAATGATGAAATGGCTTATCCACGTTATTCTTTCTGTGAACATTTATGATACAAGTATCAAAAATCAATCTACCTATTCCGATCACTGGCAATAAGTAAGAAGCGCTTGGCTTTATAAGTTGCATCTGCAAATTTTTTGTATGAAGTTACTCTTTATTAATTCTCTCTTTCTATGTTTTAGGTGCCATTCCATTTGTTTCGGAAAGTCATGGTAAGGTATCTAGGAAGCTCAAACGCTACTAGGGAAAAAAAGGAGAACATTATCAGACAAATGTATGTTCCGTTTTGTTTTTACTTTCGTTTTAATCAGCGCTGGCTAGAACCTTTTGCGTCTATACAATATGTAAAGAAAACCCTGTCCGACCCATAAGGATAATAAAGGTTAGGTAAACACTTGACCAAATATAATATAAAATTTTACATAATCATCATAGTAACAATACTAATGAATTTTGAAATAATCCTTTTTTCCCGGGAATTAATTCCAATTTCCCCGAAATTTGGTAATTTTTAAAAAAGTGACAACACCGGTATTATTATAAGCGAATAGCGACGCGACCACGTCACAGGTGCCGCGTGCCCTGCCCCCCGCCACCCGCGGAAGGAGTTGCTTACCGCGCATTTATTAAGTTGCCTCTTTTTGCGAAATAATATTTATTTTTTTAGGGGGTCTTTGTGGGCATTATTAGAATCAGTTATCGATACCTAACAATACTTTAACGGATCGGACAGGGTTTTCTTTACATATTGTAGAATAATTATACATTATTTTTTGTTTATGCGAAACCCGAAACACGTGTCCATTATTTTTAAGTAAAGAATCTATGTACAAAATTTCTTAAAGATATCATGTAAAACCACAAAGTTATGAGCTTGTTATCATACTTGGTTGTCCCAACAAAAATATGGTCCACGCTCCGTGCGGGCGGACAAGCCGGGTGCATTGACCTGTGGCGTCAGCAGAGCGCGAGCATGCGCACGCGTAAGCTGCGTAGTACCCTCAGTAACCACACTGCAATAATTTCTAAATGTATTTGTGAAAAAATATAACATGGTGTAAAAATTATTGAAATCTATTCAGTTGCTTATTCTGAACAAACTGCATTTAGGTTTCGGATAAACAAAAAAAAAAAACGTTGTATAATAACCATCCTGAAATACCATACAGTAATTGATTACACCAACAGAGTAAAAAAACATCTACAAAAAATGCTTTCCATCCATCCTTTGCGTGGTAGACATCGAATAGACGGTGATGGATCATGCATGTTTACGCAGCGACCATTCACTTTTTCATGGCTCAATAACATCGAAAGAATGTGTGCAATACAAAGAGTGTGTGCGTTACAGACATTCTTAGCAAATTTTAATACACAAAACATTTTTCAAAATAAATCCACATGAATTTAAAAACAATAAATTTGCACTGTTTTAGGTACCGAATGTCTGCAGAACATAGTATTTTCCTTCTCTTATCCCTTTCTTTTCCTCTTACCTAGTATCGCTATGGAGAACCTGTCTCCGCTTCAGATCCACGGCATTAACATTATATTCGACTGCCGCTTCCCGTTGCCCGAAAAATTCATATACACCGGTGATGTCCTATCAGAGCTTACAGTTAAGATGGTCCTGCGTGAACTTTGTATGAAGGTAAACTTTTACGGCTTGGATAGATGAACACATCATCATCATATTCCCTCATGGTGTCGTACAGTTTCCTCAAGACCAGCTGTTAAGTTCGAAATCATAATTGTCGGTTTGAAGTGAATGATATATGTAGCTTAGCCTAAACGGCAAAATTGAATGATAAAGCTCAGCTTAAACAGCAAAAGGTCTTGAGGCGTAGGTAATGGACCACATTAAAATAAGTGACAATCTTTTTTTTTTATTTAGTATAAACCAGTGCTTGACTGCAATCCCGCCTGATGGTAAGCAGTGATGCGATCGTTGATGGTAAAGCGCACTAGTTTATTAAGAGCCTATTCACTCTAGCCTTGAAGACACTCAAATTATAGTCCGACGGAAACACCGCCGCCGGCAAGTCGTTCCAGTCCCTTGATGTACGCGGTATAAAGGAGAAGGCGAAACGCTTCGTCCGGATCGCAGTAGTGTTAACAACGTAAGGGTGGAAACTCGCCGTACGACGAACGGAGATGGGGGAATTAAATCATGCAATTCCCTCGCACACTCCCCAAAATGCATCCAATAGAACATCGAAAGGCTGGCTACTCTACGCCTGTGCTCTAGGCTTTGGAGACCGTCTCGAGTTAAATCAGGGTCACCTATTAGCCTCTTCGCACGCCTCTTCACTGAATCCAAAGTAGCCAGGTGACATTTCGCAGCACCAGCCCAAATGTGGCTGCAGTACTCCACACACGAACGGACCTGTGCTTTGTACAACATCAGATGCTGCCCCGTTGTGAAGTACCGCTGGACCTTTCCGATGACGCCAAGTTTTCTGGCAGCCACCTTGGCCTTGGACTCAATGAACCGCCCTAAGTTTAGGTTCGAGGAAATCTCAACTCCCAAAAGCTGAAGGCAGTCGGTGCACTCCAAGGATACATTCTGAAAAGTAGGAGCCCAGGCGAATGGGCTCCTTTTGGCGGTGAAAAGACACGCCTGTGTTTTGGCGGCATTGAATGCTACAAGATTGGCTTTACCCCATTCGGAGACTGCCTGTAGTGCAGCACTCGTACGCTCTACCATAGCCTCTCTTTCGGACCGGATTGATTCCTTACTAGCCCGAGCTTCCGGCAGGTATCTCTCCACAACTGTGCTGTCATCTGCATACCCATAGATGCCTGGCATCAGCAGATCGTTAATATGCAGCAAGAACAGAGTTGCAGAAAGAAAATACCCCTGAGGAACACCGGCATTGGTCGACATGGGCTCCGATGAGCATCCGTCGACAACAACTCGGAGAGACCGTTCAGTCAGGAAGTCTTTTACCCAGCCAGTCAGGCCAGCGGAAATGCCGTTCGCTGGCAGCTAACTCAAAAGGCCAGCGTGCCATACCCGGTCGAAGGCCTTCGAAACATCAAGGGATACGGCAATCGCTTCCCCATTTTTCTCGAGGGCCTCGCCCCACAGGTGAGTGGCATACACTAGTAGGTCCCCAGTTGACCGATTGCGTCGAAACCCGTACTGTCGGTCACTGAGGAGATCGTTACCTTCCAGGTAAGCCAGGAGGCGCGAGTTGAATAACGCTCCATAATCTTGCAGATTATGGAGGTTATTGAAACCGGCCGATAGTTGGTAGGATCGGCACGACTACCCTTTTTGGGTACAGGCTGCACGTTGGCAAGCTTCCAGGACTTGGGCACTGTACCAGTCCTAAATGAGAGGCGATACAAGCGCGTCAATACAAGAGACAACTCGGGCGCACATGCCTTAAGAACAATCGCTGGTATACCATCCGGACTACTAGCCTCATTCACGTCCAGACGACACAATACTCTCAGAACCTCCTTGTTCCTAATGCGAACCTCCGGCATTGAGGTTCCGCAATGAGGTAATTTAGGTGGAGTAGCACTGCTAGTGTCAAGACGCGAATTATGGGCAAAGAGAGATGCAAAGAGAGAGCGCGAGAGAGGCGAGAGAGAAAGCAGGTCGCTTTCTCTCTCGCCGTATGGGCCAGTGCTCCATCGGGCCTAACCAGCGGAGGCACTGTGGGCCGACAGAAGTTGTCAACAATATTCAATAAGGATTTTTTTGCTAATCCACCTCCATACTGTTCACTGTATCACTGTTTGGCAAAGCCCTCTTCCCATGTTTTCCAGCCCTTTCGCCAGGCCTAAACTGGAACTCATTTGTTTTCCCTAGCTCGTTCCGCCATCTGACTATTTGACCACGAAGTATTTTTACCGACTTCAAAAAGGAGGAGGTTACTCAATTCGGCCGTATATATGCTTTTTTATGTTTGTTCGCGCATAACTTCGTCGTTTATGAACCGATTTTGATAATTCTTTTCCTGTTGGAAAGAAGACGTTCCCAAGGTGGTCCCATGATAAGGATATCAGGGTTTGATGGTGAAAGACCCGAGAAAATAAGGGGAACTTTCAAAAATTGTAGGGGCGCCTAGTGCATTTCTTAGCATTTTCATTAAGTATTTTAAAGCACTACATTTTAGTAAAGGTCTGGAGTAGATCTAATGATGGAGCCGGGAGACAGTCGAAGGAACTCCTCAACAATTCACAGCAGCTACCTTGTGTTTGTGCTCGTTTAATTTGTATTGATAAGAACTTTACACCTAGATGGGTTGTGACTGTCATAAGAGCTCTGATGATGAAGACAAAGGCCAGTTCCGGGAACTACTCAACGGTTTACAGTAGCTACTTTGTGGTTGGACTTCATTCATTTATATTGATGAGACCTTTGCACCCATGGGTTAAAATAATGGTCTGCAGTAAATTTGATGATTAGAAAAGACCATAGGCAGTTGAGGGAATACTTACGGCTAAAAATTAATGTAAACAAAATTAAGTCGTTTCCCAACTATATTTGCGTCAGCTTCCAGTGTGACCGGATGCAACTGAATACCGCGGTTTTAACAACTAAAAAAAACCGACTTTTAAAAACCACTACAAAGTGAAAAATAACTAATTTCGGAAGTCGGTGTCATAAAACGAATATACAAAACCAAAAACACCGACTTCCGAAATTAGTTATTTTTCACTTTGTAGTGGTTTTTGGAAGTCGGTTGTTTTTTCGAAAAAAAGTATTTTCTTTAAGTTTAGGGAATGTAAAGAAATAGGTCAGGACTGTATGGAGGATGGTCAAGAATTCGTATTTTTTTCTGCTTCAAATACCCAATCGTTTGACGAGCGCTGTTGTGAGCTTGCGTTGTCGAGGTCCTGGATGATGCGTCGCTTTGAGTTAGATTTTCGGCGATGACTTGTGGTAAACAAATTATGGTATACCACTCTGCGTTAACCATCCTACGATCTTCAAGTGCAACAGTCGCAACATGGCCGGCTTTTCCGACAAATGTGGGCACCTTCACACCACCAACTCGCACTAGGCTCGCGTAGTAGATCACGGCCCACTCCCTCTCGTTGAGAGGAGGCCTGTGTCCCAGGAGTGGGAACATTTACCGATTATGTTATATGTGGCCACCATCTTCAACATTTTTGAAATGCTTCGAGATCGAACAACTGTAGTCGGCTTTGGTTTGCTTTAAAAGACCCTGATTATAGAAGACTCATCACAATTGTTGATGTCGCTGACGTGAATTCACTCCCTCAGTTGAACCGTTGCAGAGTTTTCTTACACCATCTGACGTGGGCCGCCTTGTGATTGTCGGAAAGCACATGCGGTATCCAACGGCAAACTAGCTTTCTCACACCAAGCGCTTCATGTAACTTCCTATGAATGGTTGTCCCTGAGATGCCTAATAGAGCCCTCTCAATATAACACATGAAGATCTTTGAGAATTAGTTGTCTCACAGCAATGATGTCATCTTCAGTGAAGGCGCATTTTGGGTGTCCTTCGCGAGATTGGTCACTAACTCTACTATGTCCAGACTGGAATTCTAAATACCAGCGTTCCACAGTCCGCAGAAATGAGGCTTCATAATCATCACTGAACACAAATGTTAGCTTTTTAAAACACTGAAGCCGTGTCAG
Source organism: Sesamia nonagrioides (assembly GCA_017933935.1). Classification (NCBI taxonomy): domain Eukaryota; kingdom Metazoa; phylum Arthropoda; class Insecta; order Lepidoptera; family Noctuidae; genus Sesamia; species Sesamia nonagrioides. The sequence continues at coordinate 4,981,500 of JADWQK010002002.1, read as the reverse complement.
GAATGATTTCAGGAATATTTTCCTTAGAAAGATTCATTTTCGAAATTCAATATTACTGGGAAATACAGAAACGACAGAACTTAAAAGACATATTTAGTACTAAGAGCACATATCGAAAAGAAAGGTTTCTATTTTTATTTATGTTATTGTGGTCATTAAATAATTAACCAATGTTCTAGGTTCTCACCCAATTTTCGATGATTGTTATTGACGATGGCCAGAACATGGACATCGAATCGTGGCGCCTTTTGCTGCTCCTACTAGAAACTAAGAAGATTTTCTTTGTCATAGCTATCACTAATATTGACATTCTGTCAGGTAAAACCATAATATTTTCTTTACTCTTTAGTGTTTAGTTTAAGACCGATTTTGACTATTCCATGACGCGCATGATATTTGAACTCCTATGATTGTTCAATTACTATATAGCCCATTCAATTGCACAATAGTGAGCTTCCACATCAAGAGAATCACCCGTCATGTGCATACACATGAGTAGGGCGCGTCAACACCAAAGTCATGCAAGCTTCGGCGAGTATCGACTGCTGCAGTAGCCTCTGAATGCTGTCAATGTTTAATTTTTACCACTGATGTATTAGATTGACTGTACTAGATATAACATGTCTCGCCTTTCAGATGTTGCTAAAAACTGTCTGGAGAACAACATGATATTAAAGGTTCCACTAATAGGCATCGATCGCACGTACCACGCTGCACTTGCGTGCCAACTACTCGACGTACATGCCATTCCTGCCGATTTAGAGAAGTAAATATTTCACTTATATCTAGCAACAACAGGTAATATCATTCTGTACCTAATTCTGCCGTGTTTCCATTCCATTGCGTGAACTTGGGTCCAAGGAAGCCACATAGCAGAACATAAGGTTTTAGATCAAGCTTTTGCCAACCTTAAATATGAAACCTAGTCGAATAACCCGCTACTAAATGTTCTCGTATACATATCACACTAAATCTATACTAATATATAACGCTGAACTTGAAGACTTTGTTTGAACGCGCTAATCTCAGGAACAACTGTTCCGATTTGAAAAATTCTTTTAGCGTTGGATAGCCCATTAGTCCAGGAAGGCTTTAGGCTATATAGCACTATGCTGCGACCAATAGGAGCGGACCATAACTAACTCCACGCGAACAAAGTCGCTGGCAGCCGGTAGTGATAAATATGTTGAAAACTTGACAACTTGTATCGCACGAAAAGATACTTAAATTTTTGGACGTGGAATCGTCCAATAATTTAAGTATATTTTCGTTACATAAAAATATATTTTCAGGGTTATAGAAAGCGCAAGTAACGGCATGCCGGGTTGGATCCAAAACTTTCTTATAGCCCTTGTACAGAGAGGCTCCCTGACTATTGTCACGCTTAAACGCAGTGAGGCCGCGAAGAGGCCAGGACTTGTAATGCCTGCACTGACTTTGTTACAAAAAGCAGTTCAGGTTGAAGACGACGTCTTGTCACGGGCACAAAGTGGCCAGGTACTTATGATTATGCTCTCAAAATGGTGAAAATAAAACATGGTCGACGAATTAGCATGTACAATTTTTTAAATAGGTAGCGGAAAAAATTTATGTTCCCGAGGGAAATCTAAAAAGCGCGATATAACCGAACTCCTAGCGGGCGAAGCCGCGGCCGGAAAGCTAGTTTTATATATAAACAATGTATTTCAGAGTCTTTACAGTGACATGGTAATTTCAAATATATATAAAACACGTGATAGCTTGGTCACAAATGAAGATACTGAAACAATTCAAGTGGCGGTGCTGGCTGATTCCTACACCTTCGATGATATGAAAGTTGATATGGCTATGGATGGTAAGTTTTGTGGTAATAAAGGGTGTATCTGACATCGACGCACAAACGAGTACCATGAATCCAGTACATGATTCTGAACCCCCCGGTGGTGGAATTTCTCGTCGGCTTTTTCATGATTTAAAAAAAAAAACATGTAGTTTTTTCAGTTTAGAGCGTTCATAATTGCTATACGTTTATAACCCAATAAGATTTTATAGTAAAAGTTAATTAATTCGCTAATTACACAAAAAAGCGCAATGAAAACAAAACTCGAAAAACTATCTTATCAGCTGATTTAATAGAGTTCACATCGGGGATCAACGCCATACCTACAAACCTGCATGGCGGCACGCTTGCAACGTTCAAAGGCCGAGCCGACACTTTTTTAAAACACTGTGAATTCTATAACCGTTCATTAACGACATAAATGACTATCATAATTTTATTAGTGGCATGCGGTCTAGCCTTTTCGCGAAGTTTGCTTTACGATGTCTGATACACCCTGTATATACTACTTAGACGCTTAAGGCGATTTACACACGGCACCGCGCACCGCCGCGGAGGGCGGCGACGGTAAGCGCGCGTGCGGTCGAGCGGTACTATCGCCGCCACCGCCCCTCAGCGCTGCCGTCCGTGCGGTGGAGCGGCACCCCGTGTTTGAGGCGCCACATAACCGCATAACCGCGCGGATCATCGTAGGTGCAGGACGAAAATCAGAAGATTCTTGCCAGTGTCTGACTGGTCACACCCATGTTAAATCCATCCGCGCGGTAAGGCGGTTTACGCGCCTATCCGCGCTACGAAATCCGCTCTACCGTCTCCGCCCTCCGCGGCGGTACCGCCTGTTTACCGCCGCGGACGGCTAACTAAAGAGGACCGATTGACCGCGCGGTCGGGCGGTGTATGTGTGTTAGGCATCTACGGATTTAATAAAGGTCAATGCAACGTGAGATCCGCTTCACCGCCATCCGCGGCGGTACGCGGTGCCGTGTGTGAATCGCCTTAGGGTAGTCGTAGTTCTTGATAGTTTTCAGTGGATCAGAAATGCGTGGTTATAACCTGCGCAGAAAAAGTAAAGATCTGTAAATGGCGTCCTCACACAGTGAAGTAAGCGCTGCAAAAAATATCATCGATCAGGAATTCAGGATTCGCTTTCCAAACTACTGAAGCTACTTTGACGCACTCCGAGTTATCGTTAATTTCGTTCCGCTAAAGTCTCTGTTATTTTTGTTGATATTGTTTGTTATTGGTTTAACAATCAAACTCAACAAAAACAACAATAAAAGCAAACACAATAACAAACAAGTAAAATGACAAATTTACGTTGTAAATAACAATATTTACAACGTAAATTAGACATTTTACTATCCTAGCTTTTGGTTTGTGAACAATGGCATGTTTTGTCAACCGTACCATAAGTATCCACCACCATTTTCAGATCTTTTCTTTATCTGCGCGGGTTATAACAACAGATTTAATGGGGGGTTGGTTATCCGAATTTGGCGGCTTTAGAATCAATTTTAAATGGTAAAATGGTTTTATTTAGGTCCTGAAAAAATATGCTCTTTATAATAAGACGGTAGTAGTTAAATTATGTTCATTTATTGCAGCAATCATCTTGAAAACCTACGACTCTTTGACCCCATTTGAGAAGATGTTGTTGAAATGTGGCTCGGTGCTCGGAGAAATATTCTCCAGACGGATGCTTTTGAATTTACTTCGAAGCGATTCTTCAAGGAAAGTTGCTCAAGGTAGGAACACAGAACAATCTAATCTATTTTTTTTAGTTATCTGTCATTATCAAGGGCCGGGCGGATAAATAATATGACCTCGGACGTAGTGTTGTACAGCCTGCCGAAAGTATTAAGAGCACAAAGATGTGCCTATTGAAAAAAGCAGATAAATTGAAAATAAGAAGAAATGTTTTTTTTTATTTAGTTTATTTAAATTATTGGATATTCGGCAACAGTCCCTTGAGGACCGTACCGGAGAGGAATGATGGCGTTATTTTATGAAAGCACTGGACGAGGACGGTGGTGCTAGTGTAAGACACTGTTCGTGTGTTTTTTTTATCATAATATCTACTGTAGGAATATTCAGTAAGCGATTTATCTAAAATTAACTTTATCTTATCTTTTAACAGCGGTAGCAAAGCTGTTTTCCATCCGAGTGCTGGAGTGTGAGGGTGGGGACTTCACTCACGACACTTCGCTGATACTAGTGCACCCGGCGCCTTCGGTGTCGGACCCTAAATCGCCGTTCTGTGCCTGTCTGGGCACCAGGCAACCTCGTTAGTTGAAAAAAGACATGCATACAAAGTTATTTTTTCTTTATAAGAAACCAGAATAGTTTGTTCAGAATAAGCAACTGAATCGATTCCAATCATTTTTTACACCATGTTATATTTTTTCTCAAATACATTTAGAAATTGTTGCAGTGCGGTTATCGAGCGCGCCACGCAGCTTACGGTAGATCATGCGCAACAGCTGTCGCCATAGACCATATTATTGTTGGGACAACCAAGTAGGATAACAAGCTCTTAACTTTGTGGTGTTTCATGATATCTTTTTAAATTTTGCATATGAATTCTTTATTTAAAAATACTTTTCACGTGTTTCGGGTTTCGCTTAAACAAAAAATAATGTTGTTTATGCTATGTGGTTGTGTGAGACATACCTACGGAAGCAAGTTTTTCGGTGGTAGGCCATAACATCGGCTGCCGGCAGAAGTTACCACCCACCAGACAAAGTCTTGCCGCCAAGCGATTCGTCGTGTTCCGGCATGATGTCTGGTGAAGCCGTACGGAGGACGGGTCTGAGCAGTTGAGTTGCGATGTTTGGCGGGTACGATGCGCCAAATGTTGTTGTGTCGGGAGTTTGGTCGCTGAGAGTTTCCAGATCAATCTCCCTCTAGCGCAGCATCATTTGATCGTGTTGGTCTTGGGTTTAACATTGCATCACCTCACTCAACTGCCGTCATCCTTCCTATTCCTAAGTTTTTTAAGTGAATAGGCTTAAGACGCTGTGAATAGCAAACTTTTAGGTATTTGAGGGGGTGAAGCAGACGAAGTGGGACACGACTAGCCCCGCCCACTGCGGGGCGCGGGGCGCTCCGCGCGAGCACTTTCTATTAAATCTATACCAACCATTCTCTATTCCATCTACATTTAGAAGCGTAATTTCACAACCCAACCGCGAAGCATGGCTGGCTCTGTTCGTCACAGTCCCGGTTCGCATTAGACGAGCCCCAGGTTCGAATCCCAACATCCGTTTACTTTACCTTGCGATTTTCGAAAATGTATATTTTATACATATTTTCATTTTTTATTATTACTTTTGTTTTCTTTTTTATTTTTATAATGCGCTTTGTCCGTTCTGCTTAAATTTTTTGTGTTATGTCCTTTTTTCATGAATTGTTAGAAATATATCATTTCTAGAAATTACTATTTATAAACAGCTGTTTAGAGTAACTGTTAAAAAATGCATTTTCGGATATTTAAAAAAATAAAAGATTTTTTCTTCAAAACTGCAACTCTTATCGAAATCGGGTTTGTACGAGTGAAATAGATGGAGGCACTTGGAGGAGGCCTATACTGAAAGGGGCCATGAATAATGCAACAAAATGAAATCTAAATTTACTGTTTTGAACTATTATAAAATTAACTGTTATTTTTATTGTTTTTCTTTTGTTCAATTATATTATGAACTAAGAAATTCATGGTTAAATAAAGGCTTATTATTATTATTTATTATTAATTTCTAGAAATTTGTAGAAAGAAAATTATAACGAATTGATTTTAAATATTAGTTTGCATTATAATTGTTAAAAAAAGAATATATTTAAAAAGATGGAACAATTACTACAAAAAATACAGAAAATCGGATAAATTAATAATAATTAAAAAAAAACAATTGCAAATAAGAAATCCAACAAAAAGCATACAACGTAAAGCTGGGGTTTGAACCCGAACACATACAGGTGAAGAAAAATTTGCCGCGAAAAAGTAAAAAGAAAGAATAATTACAGAAAAAATCAAATAAAATATCGGCAAAAATACAACAGTAAATTAAAAAGCATTTATTTCAATTAAAATCTACAAAAAGCATATAATGTAAACCTGGGGTTTGAACCCGGGCAAAAACGAAATATGATTATTCATCAACAAACAGACACGTAAATATAATTATTTTCTGTGCGGGGTAAAGCAAAAAGTGACATAGGTCCGACAAGCAGCGCGCCTCAGCGGTCACTGTCGCTAAGCATAGAAGTGAAAGAGAAGGCAATGGACACCGCGATGGAGCGACGTTTCGTTCACGTTATTTATCATTAAATACATTATTTATTTTAGAATATCTTAGTTAAATCGATAAACAAAAACAATGGTTTCATTTACTATTATATTTTACATCGCTCTTCTCAATTTTATCAAGATTTGATGATTAATAATACAGTTACAACTGTTATAAATTCAATTTTAGGGGTTACTTTAGAATTTTTTTCTATCGAGAAAATTAATTCAAAACGTGTTTTGAATTAAAACAATGGTTTCCTGCTACATATAATCAAGATTAACATATAAATTTTTGGCTGCTCTGAAATGCATACATTTGGCTAAAAAATTGTTTTTTGAAGCCTATTTTTACTGAGCACAGCGCCTTAATAAACTAGTGCGCTTTACCATCAACGATTACATCACAGCTTACCACCAGGCGGGATTGCAGTCAAGCACTAGTTTATAATTATTAAAAAAAAAAAAAGAAAATTAATAGCAAAGTGCAAAGTGCAGCTCAGGGCATGTAGACAAGAACTTCGGGCAGTAATTTAAAAACATCGTAAGTAGGTCGCAAAACATTACACTGTACCTACTACTGATTTTGTGGAATGGTATGGTGTATTACCCACGGAATAGAGAAGGTCTGTTCCGTGGTTCCAATAATCCACAAAAAAGTTTCCTACACTGGAATAGTGTAGTAGAGTTTTTGGGAATTGTTTTTGTAGATTGTATGGAATTTATCATGCTTGTAATTCTCGAAAGTGTAGGCAGAGGCATAGGTTCAGAACTTCAGACGCCAGCACATCACAATCGATTTTTAACTTTATTGCATTAGGTTATGGTTGACTGTGAAAATTTAACAGTTTCAGGTAGCCGGATCTGGGGTCCTACCACAATAGACAGAGAACAGTAAAACATCTTCATATAAACGAGCCGCTCTCGGTTTGAATGTATGCGTACGCGCCGAGCGCCGTGTCGGTACGCGATTTTACGCACACGCTGGCATAATATAGGATGGTAGAGGATGGCGGCAATACGGGCTGTGCCGCGTGACTGTGAGCACGCGCGTAAATTACATGACCGCTCGCGTTCGTCAATTCTCGCCGGCCACTTACCATAATATTAATTATTACGAGTATCATGACTTCAAAAGGGGGAAAAATATTGTAGTGTTTTCGGGTGCCTCAATAATGATTTCGCAAATCCGGACTTATCATTCTTCATACTTCCTACTGAACCAGAAATGTAAGTACCTACAACTTAAATCTTATTAGAAAATGTGATATATGTATTGTTTGTTTCACAGTTTATTTGCTTTATTAAGAGCGTACCTGAGTCGCATTTTTCCATATAATTGTATTCCCAGATTTACTTCCTGACTACTATGTTTAAAGTTAAGTTTATTTTAAGAAGCCCAGTTTTACTATAAAACAGAGGATTGAGTACGAAATATCGTTTAAGTAAACTTATTTGTAGAGTATAGTGTAATAAGGACAATTTCACAATAATCAATATTGCAAATTACTATTATTTTTTTTTCTATTGTCTTATGTGTTGTTTGATCCAAATATGGCGTCTTAATCATAATATTAAGTTAATAAAATTATAGTAAAATGTGACCGACTAACGCTTAGGGTTGCGTAGAATTTTATTTATAACATTATAACCTTTAATTTAATAGCGAGTAAGCGAGCGGCGCCTTTGTTGCATTTGAGCTAGCTGTTGCTATCCGATTATATAAATAAACATTACACAGTACCCATATAAACAATCATTATAATTGTACCTCAGAAACTAATGAGGCTAAAAAGGTTTTGCGGTTTTATTAAAGTAAGGTATCATTTGTTAAATATTCGCTACCCATACATAATCGTAGCTTTACCAATGTCTACTTTTTCATAAGAACTACATATTTATTGGTTACGTTCTCATGTTTTATATCATTTAAGCATTAGTTATTAGCTTGTAAATATTATTGTGTTAGTGTTACATTTAAGTACCTACTCATCACTTACAATCTTCTCTGATAAGAACCAGTTATATCGATTTCCCATATCACACATCACTTAAAATTTATCATTATTTACGAGCTTTAGAATATAATTTAGTGTTACACTTAAGTAGTCTTAAAAATTTTGTCGGTATCAAATTTGTAACTTAATATAATAAATGTTATGTGAATAAAGGCTTTTTATTTTTACTAAATTTATAAATTGGTAAAATATTCAATCATAATATGCTTTTTATTCTATAAATTTAGATCAAAGTGACAACCCTAGGGTTCAACGCAAGAGTAGGCAAATAACTCTGCGGGCGGCCTTAGATAATCTACTGTTCTCTACTGTGGTCCTACTATGACTTGTTAAAACCATCATCTTTCTGTTGAAAAAAAGGGATAGCGCTATTCATCCTGTGTGTATCTTTGTCTGACACTCGAATAATAATGGTTTTATCAGGCCATAGTAACCCTCCTGCTGGCGTCTGTCTGTACATATGCATATAGACGTGATTTACTCAAAAGCCACTGATCCCATTTGGGTGGGGTTTTCGTTATTAATACCTAGTTAAATAATAATTAAGCAGTCTTGGTGGCCTAGTGGTTGAAAACACTAGCCTCTCAAGTATGAGTGTGCGGGTTCGACTCCAGATCAGGCACGTACCAATGTAACTTTTCTAAGTTATATGTACTTTCTAAATGTATATTGGACACCAATGACTGATTACAAGGTGAAGGAAGACATCTTGATGAAACATGGACTTTAAGTCTGAAATCGCCAACCCGCATTGAGCAAGCGTGGTGATTACGCTCAATCCTTCTCTGTATGAAAGGCGACCTGTGCCCAGCAGTGGGACGATAAAAAGGTTGATGATGAATTAAATGAATTTGTTTATAGCAAACTGCAGAGATCTTCCAATGTACGCGTTCTGCGGCTACATGAAGTTTCGCCACTCTTTATTCAGAACAACCACTTATGATTTACTGACTGAGACTCAAAAGGTAAGATAACAGTAGTCTGCTATTACAATAGTGTCATAATGATCGATTTTGAAAAGTTTCGTATTCTGTCGTTTTTCTCTAAGAAATAAATAAAATTATGTAGACACCACCAGAGACGTAGTTTCCATTAAGCCTACTAGGTCCAGAATAACAGAAAGAAAAGCCAGAAAAGCCATGATCAGAAAGCCGCTAGATATTATAGTGACCTAAATGTTTCTGCGGCGGCAGTATCTCAATTTATTAAATAAAGTAGCTATGAAGTATTTAAAAGATAAAAATGATCATCATCATCTCAGCGTTAATCCCAGTCGCATCCGAAGCTTTTTCCAGCTTTGGAGTCTGGGGTCCGCTTTACCAGTCTAACTGCTGATTTTGGCTAAACTTCGATATTTTCCGTGAAGCGACTGCCGTCTGACCTCCACAACCCGAAGCGATATCAAAGCCTTGCAGTTAGACCAATTGTTGAACTTTTGAGGGCTCCATCAACCCGTAACGGCTGCCATTAGATGTTAGTATGGCAACCTTTAAAACATAAAAATGAACGTGTAAAAAGGCTATTAGACAATATGAATTTTTTGTGATTATTTACTTTAAATGCATAAAATGAGGGTTCTTTATGTCATTTACATGAGTTTTAATAAAAATAATAACAATATATCCAAAAACACAAAAATATGTTTGACTTTTTGTATCTCGCGCCACATATTGTGAAACGATCCGGAATGGATAATGTCACGATGACGTCATACGCGCATCAGCACTTGTTGTTGTTCTTTATCTGTGTTCTCAGGTGTTTTATCGATGTATTTGTACAACCCGGTACAGCACACCACTTGTAAACCATTTTATTAGATAAACAACAACAAATAACAGACAAACACCACTGCGGAACCGAAAAAAACACTTACAAGGCTTGACGCCATATTGCTGAATAAAGCGTTTCAGCGGCTTATTTGAATTTTGAATTTTTATTTCCATGTTTCTTACGAAATACGTATTTAAAATAATAAAAAAAAAAAAACTTTCGGTGAACTTCTTAGTCGCAACCAAGTAATTCAAGATAGAAATTATGGATCTTTCAAATAGCATATTACGAACGAAGTATATGTAGTTTTTACTTGAGATGTTTACGCTGGAAATCAACAGAGCGGGGATAAGAGGGCAGAGTGGTGGCTTCTTTTACCTAAATGTCCTAGAGCGGCCGACAGTGGCAGTCCCGCCTCTGTACACTAGTTACCTACAGTAATTCGCACCATCAAAAGTAGGTAGGTAAGCCGAGAAATCGATCCAAGCAATAAGCCAATAAGCAGAAGTGACAGTAATCAATTCCTTAACAGCTTGAAATGCATGCGCGTGCATTACTTTACTTGGAGCGCTACACTAGAAGATGCAGTAGCTGCGGAGCCGGCTGCTTCATCAAGCTCTTAGGACTGCGCTGTGATGACGTATGTATACCTACTGAAATACATGATATATTCAAGGAATCCTTAACTAGTTGATAGATGGAGGGGCAACGGTAAGATGGAGGGGGAAAGGGGCCAAAGGAAAATATAGTAATGGATGGATGGTATACATATAATCTATATTAATATATAAAGCTGAAGAGTTTGTTTGTTTGTTTGTTTGAACGCTCTAATCTGAGGAACTACTGGTCCGATTAGAAAAAATCTTTTTGCGTTGGATAGCCCATTAATCCAAGAAGGCTTTATGCTACATAACATCACGCTCCGACCTAAAGGAGAAAACATTTCTAAACTTACGCGGGTAAAACCGCAAGGCGCAGCTAGTGGATGATAATAGGCCAGGAAAAAAGTGAGCGTGTTTATGACCATACGACAAACGGAAACTTCTTTAGCCCCATCTATTACTAGCTATAAGAGAAACAGAAAATGTGCGCACGCACGGCCCTTTCTTGCTCCTCCACTGTAATACAGACAATATGTCTGCACTCTGCACTGTGCTGAGATATACGGAACGTATATGTCTATGAGATACAGAGAGAAAGAAACTGTATGCACTGCTTTCTCTTGCTTATATCACCACTCAACTCCCGTTCCTCTCGCCCAATTTCACTTTTCCAAACGCTTACGTCACGCGTTAGCCAACTACCCGCGGCAAGCTTGCGTAAAGTTCCATTTCAAAAACTTTTGTGCTGGCGACCCCTAGTTCTTGGGACTTGAGCCCACAGCCAGCACCCGGGGTTACACGGGGTTGCGTAACACTAAATGAAACCCACTTTATAGATACTGTTACGCGCAACTACCACGTTGCATATAGTTCACACTGCTTATCGCCTGACGGCTGTCATTAAAATCCACTTATTATTTATGTACATTTAGAAAGTGAACTGTCTTGATTTGTTTAATTTCCAGGGTCTTATTGAAGAGACTGAAGAACTGAAAAAAACGCGTCACCAAATATGTGCCTTAAGCGAGGAATCCAAGATAGATGACAGGGCTCGCTTCAGCTCCCTTGAAACTAACTCATTTATGGTACCCTACCTAGATTTTTACTTAAGTACGTCTATTATAAGTTAAGTTTTTTATGCAATAAGTATTCAATCTGTTTTTTTTTAAGGTTGACTTGCATGCAGACCTAATTGGCTTCGAAATGCTAGAAACTGAAGGACACTTGTTGAACCAATTAATAGGTATTATTTTTACTTTTTTTAAACCTTTACGGTGTGGTGATGTTGTCGCGATAGATTACGAAGAAGATGGCAGGCGGGACGTAGGGATTAAATGGGGTGGTAGATTATTAAATCATAACCAGTGGTAACATAAAGTTATGTTGTTTTTTGCTAAAGTTGTGAACAGCAGTAGTAGGATGTTCGGATATATAACTTTTCGGATAATTAGGTATGTAATTTGTATTTCTGAAAAAAAAAGCATAAAGTGGAAAAATTTAAAATCAATCAGGTAAAATAGGTTTAAACAATTTTTCGACTTTAACAATCGTTACTTATCCCTTCCTACCGACAAACCTACCTCCGTCTACCTGCTCCGACCTCCGTCCTCCGCCGTTACCTTCTTATAGTCGAAACTCTAGCAAATCTACTAAGCACTAAACGAAAACGACTGCGAACAATTTGAGATAATAAAGGGAGTCACAACTTTTGTTCTATCTGCAGCAAGTCGCCAACGGCGAGTAAACGATGTTATTTCGAAGAACAAGCGTGTTCGTTCCTTTTCATCTTTGGAAATAGAGAGCTGTGAATGTGTAGCGATCCTGATGAGTTTTTACAGTCAAGTCATTAACCACTGTCGTGGAGCTGGTGGGTACATTTCATTGTTAATTTCTATATTGACTTGATAATTCACAAAGAACAAAAGGAAAAATCAATGTCTATTCTATGGCATAATTCGTTAATCCTTGTGTTGACCTTTGGCAGGTGAATATCAGAAACTATATGATGGCTATTTGGAGTATATAGACCTGTGTATCAACATAATCAATAATATACCACAGGCTGTACGACTGTTGACTGAAGTTGAGAACTTCGTTCAGGTAAAATTTTCTCTCTTTGGCCAAGGGGAGGGGGCAAGTCAAGTCAGGCCTAGAGGTGGCATGACAGGCCTAGGGGGGGTGACCGGCCTAGTTCGGGGGGGAGACAGGCCTAGGGGGCAAGTCAGGCTCTGAGGCAATTCAAATTTTTTGAGTGATCGCACGTGGTTTTTAGCAAATTACACCGTACATTTCGTCAGTGTCTACTGCGTGGTTTATTTAAAAGTTACAGATAAGTCCTTAGGGGAGTTCGTACATGTTCTGCGAGATTTACAAGGGGGACAGCTGCCCTCCCCTGCCCCCATGGGTACGCCTATGAATATATTTTATTCGATAAACAACCTCGATACTCTGTTGTTTTAGAATGAGAATTTCTACCAAAAGAATATGAACAGGAAGTGGGTGAAAGATTTCAGTATGGCGAGCGTATACTCGTTGCGAGGCATATGTATGCTTGAGTTAGGAAACCATAGTGAAGCTAGGAACCAATTGTTTCACGCTATGCAATTGTTTAATCATCCGTTCCCGTCTTCTAAGTAAGTTTATAATTTTCTTGTTCAATATGATGCTTAGTTAGTGCTACTAAATATGCAATAACATACTACTAGAGATTTGACTTTGACTTGATGTCCTCCGTAGCGCAGCGGTCAACACGCTTGCCTGCAACGTGGACCCCGGGTTGATCCCCGGCCAGGTCATGATTGAAAACGATCTTTTCCTGATTGGCCTGGGTCTTGGATGTTTATTTATATATGTATTATAAATGTAGTATCGTTGAGTTAGTATCCCATAACACAAGTCTCGAACTTACTTTGGGGCTAGCTCAATCTGTGTGATTTGTCCGTATATATTTATTTTCGATTATTCATATAATAGAAAACCATTTTCCGCTAGTTTAAGATATATACAAGTTATTTCAGGCGAAACACCGATTGTATTTATTGTAGAGATTCGTAGTTACAAAGCTGGATAGATTAAGGCGAATCACCCTCATGGTCTAGGGTCTGAGGGTGCAAGTCAGGCTTAGGGGAAGGCAAGTCAGGCCTTTTTTTTTCGTGGTGGAAATCCTCATAGGATGTCCGCCGCCCTAGGGTGGGCGACGGGGTCTGTCAGACTTTTACTGATTAAAACCCGAGCGCGCGTGGGGGACCGTGTGAGTCCAAATTCTTCCGCAGCCCCACACTCTCGTGCTGGCCCGGTCTGTCCGGGCCTCGTCTCCTGCACGGGGTAGTGGGGTGTTAAGCTACCCCGTGCATCGCCTCAGAGGCGCGCGCTAATACTCGCGCGCGCCTCCGCCTCGGCGTCCATCAAATAGGGGGCGGGGACTTTCCCATGTCCCTCGCCCCTGGACCCATTCATGGGGGGCGGAAGAGGGCGTCGTCCGCCCTTCCTCGGCGCCCGGTGCGTCTTCTGCGGCTCGGGAAGGGAGTTCAGATCTCCCTCTCCCGTTCCGCAGCTTCCTTCTGCGACATCACGTCCTCGCAGAAGGACACCACCGCGTCCCACGACTCTGCGCTGCTGGCCATTCTCCGCACTACTGCTGGCAGCGTCAGGTCGCCTCCTACTTCATTTGTGAGGACACGGCGCTGCTCCTCCCAAGCTACACACTCGGAGAGCGTGTGCTGCGCCGTGTCCTCCCCGCATAAGGCAAGTCAGGCCTATGGCAAGTAAAATTTTTAGAGTGGGTAATCTTTGTGTGCTATAGTCGCACGCGGTTTTTTGGCAATTACAGCGTACATTTTGTTAGTGTCTACTGCGTGGTTTATTTAAAAGTTAGAGATAAATCCTCGTTTATACTATGTTTTTTTTTTAAATAATTATAAACTAGTGCTTGACTGCAATCCCGCGTGATGGTAAGCAGTAATGCAATCGTCGATGGTAAAGCGTACTAGTTTATTAAGCCTATTCACTTAAAAAACTAAGGAATAGGAAGGATGACGGCAGTTGAGCGAGGTGATGCAATGTTAAACCCAAGACCAACACGACCAAGAAGCTGCGCTAGAGGGAGATTGATCGGGAGACTCTCTGCGACCGAACTCCCGACACAATAACATTTGGCGCATCGTACTCGCCACACATCGCAACACAACTGCTCAGACCCGTCCTCCGTACGGCTTCACCAGACATCATGCCGGAACACGACGAATCGCTTGGCGGCAAGACTTTGTCTGGTGGTTTATACTATGTTTAGTAATTTGGGGACTTCATCATGATCTGCGAGATTTCCAGAGATTCTAGGGATCGAGGCGGGGGAGTTACTGCGGGTGTCGGCTTATAGTCTGACCAGCCCCCTAATCGGCGAACACGTTTTTGTCAAATGATTGCGACTAGTTGGTATCAGTTGGGATCGTTCGGACCGCCCATTGGTCCGTTCGGTCCAAACGATCCCAACTAGTCGCAATCATTTGACAAAAATGTGTTCGCCAATTAGGGGGCAGGTGCAATTCGATGGAGCAATTACACTTTTATTTTTCAAAAAATGAAAGTCTTATATTATTTAATTCTCTCCGTTACTCGCTTTATACACGCGAAGGTAATAGATACTATCAAAGGCGTGCGGTTATGTTATGTCCTGTGTAGTATCATGTTTCAGGAACTTTCAAAACTGTTTTAAGGTACATGAGAAAATTTTGTAACATGAGGGCGTCGTTTAATCAAGTGATGGCCCTATATATTGCTCCGAACCTTTACATTGAGAAAGAAAGCGGCATCATTGGCAACTTCTATGAGGAGATCGCTGTTACTCTGTATAGATTGTACCGACTATTCAAGGTAAATTACTGGGTGTTCTATAGATTTGTATTATATTAATTTGGAGACATTTTCGCCAAAGCTATTACATTATTATCGCCATTTAAATGGTCGAAGTCATAACTTACAATAGATATTATCATCATCAATCTATAGCAGTACTTTTCTGTACTTAAGCATCACCCATTGCACGCCATTTTTGGCTCTGCGCAAATGGACCACCGACCACAACCATCGGTGTCTGTCGTGCGCTACCGCACAGAAGAGATAATATTCCGTGCGCTACCGCCACATTTCTAAAAGTGTCAGAAGCGACTGACAGCCACCAGTGTCTGGAAGCTGACACATTTTATAACCCGCTCCATTGAGCGTCGTGCTTCATGATGGTACGCGTGTGATACGTAGAACGTCGGACGGGGGTGGAGCAAAGCGACAGTGGCGGGTTTCGGCGTTTGTGTGGCACGTAGTGACCAGTAGTGGCGAGTCGTGGACACTATTGTATCGAGTGGGCGCCACCGGGTACACGTGTGCGGCGCGTCTATATAAAATATATAAAAAGTGTGTTAAGTCACCGTCGCTGGCCATCGGTTGCTGTAGTCGGTGGCCCATTTGCGCCGAGCCTTACTTTGTTGTTGGCAACTTTCATCCAGCAGCTATCACCTATCCTAAGAAGATAGATATGCTTATTTTGCATTGACATTTATTTCAGTAGTTTTTTCCTTTCTTTATAGACTTAAGTCAAAGTTGTTTAGCAAACTTAAGTAAATTTTGCTCTATGAATGACGTCAGACGTGTACCTACACTTAGTTTAACTAATTGGTCTATACTAGGGTTGTAACGGAGGCTTGTTAGCGGAGGCGGAGGCGGAGGCGGATGCGGAGGCGACGAGTCTCACCTCCGCGGATGCGGAGGTTAACGGAGGCGGAGGCGGGGGTGAAAGTACATATAGAAAAAAATTAAATTCATGGTTAATTAAAACAAAATCTTTATTTTAAATACGTACATTAATAGTAGTATACTTGGTAAAAAAAATATTACCTCCGTGTAATGAAAATTAAGGAGAAACAAATTGTGTTTGCCGCATTCCCGCCTGAAGTTGATTCTTGACCATTTCGCGCTCAAACGCGGCCGGACGCTTGTCAGCGTCGCAGCTTGCGTGTTATTTATTTTATAATACGTAAATAAACCTCCGTTATAACTCCGCATAAAATTGTGCGGAGGCGGAGGCGGAAGCGAAGATACGATTTCTTGCGGAACTTCCGCAGTAACGGAGGCGGAGGCGAAGCTCCGTTACAACCCTAGTCTATACATAAGACCCTACTTATTTCATCAATTATTAGTATACCTATTTTAAATAAATATATAAAATTAATTAATGTTCTGCGACAGGAAGAGAAAGAGGCAGAGAACGCAACATTAGCAGCTAAATGGTGTTTGCACTACGCTCTCCGAACCAACTCTAACTTTCGACTCCTGTGTGTCAGTTACGGGAACATGATCGTAGATTATGGGAGAAAACATAAAGTAAATGCTTTTCTTTATTTGTTGAAAGAAGTCCATCCCCAATATTTTTGACTCCTCAAATTAGTCGTGTTACTTTGTGTAATTTATTTCATCACCATAGCTCTCATAACGACGAAGGAAACAGTGCGTGAGGTACCCGACATGGCAGAGAATTGAAAAATATAAGACATGTGATATGCATTAGGCCCGCATGGCGGTTAATGGCCCTCTCCCTATCAGTGGGAGTGTAATGTATGTTGTAAGTAGGTAGTGTAAGAAAATGTGTCAACATTGTACCCTCAACATTGCGCGTGTACCAATCGCTGTCTTCCAATAAACGGTTCGCCAGTCGACCATATACAGCATTCAATGAAGTCGTGTTATTTCCCCAAACCCCCTATATACAATATTTGGCGACGAGTTGGACCATAGCGTGTTATACTGCGTTTAATACAAGATGCCTTTGGGAAAATTGGAAGTTTTTGACGTCGAAACTGATAATTGGACTTTATACATTGAGCGGTTGGAGCAGTACTTTATAGTGAATGATGTTAAAGTGAATTTAAAAGTGCCAACATTGATAACGGCCATGGGAAGTGCGTGTTACGAATTATTAGTCACTTTATGTACGCCGAAGAAGCCTTCTACATTAAAGTTTGATGAGATTGTTACAATACTGCAAAGTCATCTTCAACCGAAACCAAATGTACTGGCCGAGAGATTTAAATTCAGACAAAGGAAACAGTGGAAAGGGGAGAATATCGCAACTTATGTAGCTGTGCTGAAAAAGTTGACGAAGTTCTGTGATTTTGGGGAAGCTCTGGATAATAATCTCAGGGATCAATTTGTTTGCGGTATAGAAAATGATGTCATTCGACAACGCTTGTTCGAGGGAGAGGTACCGACGTTCAGTAAGGCGCTCCAGTTGGCCGTGGCGATGGAGACCGCGGAGACTGACGCGGCGATGGTAGAACCTCGGGCTCGGGACGGCGGTCAATGCAGTGACGTCACATACGCGGCGCAAGGGTCAGCAGCGACGCACTATGTTGGCGCAGCCGGGCGAGGCAGCGGACGGTCAGGGGCTCGCGGCCGTCGGTCAGCGGAACATAACCCGCGGCAGGACACAAAGTGCGCGCCAGCGGTGAGTCAGAGCGGTGAACGAGCGGCGCCGGCCGAGTTGAGGCGACCGCAACCAGCGGCAAGTCCGTGTGCCGCTTGTGGAGCATACCACGATACGAGTATGTGCCGTTTTAGGAGTTATACGTGCCGTGTGTGTAATCTGGAAGGTCATTTAAAGAAGATGTGTCCTAGACTGAAAAAGGACAGAGACCTTAGGTGGACACAAGTGAGGGACGAGGGGAAGGAGTCAGCTGGTAATAATTTCGATAACCTAGAAGAGGTAAATTTAAATGTACTTCAATTAAATAATTCGGTGAAATATAAACCATATTATATTGAAGTCTCAATAGATAAAAAAAATATTTGTATGGAGGTAGATACAGGTAGTAGGATTTCTTGTGTAAGTTACGAGTTTTATAGAAAAAATTTAAGTACCCTGCCTTTAATTACATCCAACTTAGTACTTAACTATTATACCGGCGAAAAGGTGTATCCACGGGGCAAAATTAAACCCTATGTACGGTTTGGTAATGCTTGCAAAGAGTTAGATTTATTTGTAATCGACCACGGTAAAGAGCCGTTATTGGGTCGAGAATGGTTATACGATTTGAAAATAAAGTTAGAAGTTATTGATAAACTCAATCACCAATGTATAAATAATATGACTAGTACTAAAGTTTTTAATATTGATGAATTGCGTTGCAGATACTCTGAGGTGTTTTCTGACGGTCTCGGCTGTTTTACTGGTGGTGAGGTGAGTTTGCGTGTACGGCCTGACGCAAGGCCGATATATTTGCGAGCGCGACCACTCGCGTACGCGCTGCGGGAGCGTGTGGAGCAAGCGCTGGATCAGCTGGAGAGGGACGGTATCATCACACCTGTCGAGACATCTGACTGGGCGACCCCGGTCGTACCAGTCATTAAGAAAGACGGCTCGCTACGATTGTGCGGTGACTATAAACTTACCTTAAATAAATGTTTAGAGGTTGACCGTTTTCCCCTACCTAGAATAGACGATTTATTAAGTAAATTACATTCGGGGCATAAATAAAAAATAAATAAAAAGCCTTTTATTTCCTACTAATTAGTTTTACATTGTTTTCTTAAGTTTACTAATTTTTATGACCTTACATGTTTGTTGTATATTTATGTATTTAAAAACTTAATTTATTTATTTACTTTAGTTTACCTAATTTAATAATGAAACCAAATTTACTTATTTAAAAACTAATTTATAACTTAAATTTCTAGATAGTTTCTTAAATTTATTTAAATGTACCTAATTATTAACTTAACCTAATTCGCAGGAACCCCATTACTGGGTAAAGGCCTCCTCCAAAGCTGACCAGATGTCTCTATTCTGTGCAGTCTGCTTCCAGTGTGGGCCGGCTAGCTTAATAATCTCATCCCAGTGTGTCAGTGGTCTTCCTCTGCTTCTTTTACCAAGAGGTCCTTTCCAAAACGTTACCTTTTTGGTCCATCTCTGATCTTTAAGCCTTGCGACATGGCCAGCCCATTTCCACTTCAGTTTTTGAGCGTAAGTTAGTGCATTTGTTGCTTTAGTTATTTCTCTTATTTTTGTGTGTCGAATTTTGTCTAGTTTCTTTATTTTAAGCATGCTGCGTTCGAGTCCTCTTTGACAAGTAGTTATTAGGTTTTTTATTTTTGAAGTGAACTTCCACGTCTGGCATCCGTACGTCAAACTTGGTAGGAGGTTGGAATTCATCACTTTTGTCTTAAGGGAGATGGAAAGGTTACTTTTAAAAATTTCCTTTAAACTCCAGTATTTATTCCAAGTTTGTTGTATTCTTCTTTTCACTTCCAGTTCGTTATTTTTACGATCAAAGCTTATTCTCTTCCCTAAGTAGATGTATGAGTCAGTATAGTCGAGTGGCACTCCATTTATTATGATTTGTCTTCTCCATCTATTTGTCATTGCCATGGTCTTAGAGAGATTCATTTCCAGTCCCACCCTGACACTTGTAGACTGTAAAGTTTCCATCATTTGTTGTAGCTGGGTGCTAGATTCAGATAGCAAGACTAGGTCATCTGCGAATCTCAAATGACTTAGGTATTCGCCATTTATATATATACCTGACTTACTCCAATCTATCTTGCTGATAATATCTTCTAAAATGGCTATAAATAGTTTTGGAGATAACGGGTCGCCCTGCCTTACGCCTCTCTTTATGGCAAAACTTGGTCCGAGAGTTTCTAGCTTGATTCTACCTTTGTTATTTTTATATATACTTTTTATCACTTTTATATAAGCATCTTCTACTCCCTGTCGTTTTAAGCTATCCCATATGCTAAAGTGTTTGATCGTATCGAAAGCTTTTTGATAGTCAATATACGCTATGTATAGTGGTCTCTGTTGTTCTTGATACTTTTCTATAATTAATTCAAGTGTGTGGATATGGTCAACTGTAGAGAATCCTTTTCTAAACCCTGCTTGTTCGACTGGTTGTTTAAATTCCAATGTATTACTTATTCTTTTATTTATGATGGTAGAGAAAAGTTTGTAGAGGCTCGGTAGTAAGCTTATTGGTCTGTAGTTGCCAATATCCTTCGGGTCACCTTTTTTATAGATAAGTATGATGTCTGATTCAGACCACTGTTTGGGTGTTTCAGATTTTTTTAGTATTAGGTTAAATAGTTGCTCTAGGGGTCCGGCTAATACTTTGTGTGCATGTTTCAATACTTCATTTGTGATGTTGTCTGATCCAGGGCTTTTTTCTAATTTCAAACTTCTTATTGCTTCTATAACTTCTATTTCATCTACGGGTTTAATATAGCTTTCATCCTTACTTTCATTTGTGTATGGGAGGATATGGTTTTGAATCACATCACTGTATAATTTCTTATAGAAGTCTGATGCCACGTTGATGATGTCAGTGCGTTTGCATAAAATTCTGCTTTGTTTTCTTAGTCCCTCTATCCAAGTTTTGTTCATTCTTAGTTCCTTGAAGGCCTTTTTAGAACTTCCAGTCTGCTGCAAATGTCTTTCTATTATATCTTCTCTATATTTAGCGTAATCTCTTTTTATGTATTTGTTTGTTACTTTATAGAGAGCAGAAAGCTCGTTTTTCATAGATCGCGATTTATTTTTTGTTTCTTGCAGTTCTTTTCTTCTTTTCAATAGCAAGGCCGTGCGATCTGATAGTATTCTGTGGTGTCTATGTGTCTCTTTCCCAGTTTCTCTAGCTTTTTGCAAACTCTTACTGATGGCGCTTACTATCTGATCGTGGTAGTTCTGTACTGATACATTTTCCAAGTTTTGGGTTGGGTAGGGTAGCATTGACATTAAGTTATTATTGTATCTTGTTATTTCTTCTTTAGTCTTTAGTTGGAAAATGTTTTTATTTTTAAATTCTAATCTACTTTGCTTTTGTTTGGCTATTTTTTATTGTCGCCCTAATAAGTCGGTGATCTGACGGATAGTTTAAATTCATGACTTCAAAATTTTGGAATATTTTTCGTCGGTTGGATAGTATATAGTCGATCTCATTTTTGTGCTGTCCGTTAGGGGAACGCCACGTCCATCTTCGGTTGCAGTTTTTCTCGAAGCATGTATTGATGATAGTAAGATTGTGTTCAGTAGCGTAGTCAACTAGTCTTTGCCCTCTATCGTTTCTTGTGCCATATCCATGTTGTTGTACTATTAAGTAATCACCTTCTTTGGGAGCGCCAACCTTCGCGTTAAAATCGCCCATTACAATAATGTTTTTATTGTATGTTATTTCCATGGCTTTGTCGATGGTCTTATAAAATTTCTCTATTTCTTCTTCATTGGCAGATTCCGTCGGTGCATAGACTTGTATAATAGATAAGGCAAAGTCTTGAAACTTTAAGTTTAACATTGCCACACGATCTGTTAGACCTATAAAGCTTTCTATGTTGTTTTTACGTGACTTGTTGATTATAAAGCCCACTCCATATTTACCTGGTGTACATCCTATGTGGCAGAGTATTAGGTTATTGTACTCCTCTATCTTATTGCCCATTCGTCTGACTTCTGCAATACCAATTACATCGTAATTTATTTCCTCTATTGCTTTTTCTAGTTCTAGTAAGCGTTCGCGTGACGACAGAGTCCTAACGTTATAAGTAGAAATTTTAAGTTGGGTTGAGTGCTCGTTTTGATTGCTCTTTGTTGGTGTGGTTGTGTTTGGAGGGTTTTGGTCGAAATCTTCCACGGTGACCAGCCGGGTTGGAAGATGCTTTCTGTTGTTCCTTTTCTGTTGCTTGTTTATGGTATTCGTGCGAGAGGGGGGATTTGATTGCTATAGGTTGCTTTCCTTATTACTATTTTTTTGTGCTGTTGTAGTGTTGTTTATTTTTTTGTTTATTAAAAAGTTAAGCATACTAGGCTTTATGACCCCTTCAGACATGCTGTTTGATCTTTGTAGGATTTTTTCAGAGCTTTGTGTACGGTTCTTTTTATGGGCCTGCGTGTTGGTGTTGTTATTTGACAGAGATGCTGAAGTTGGTGTGTTTCCTGGTGATATTTGGAGAGGCCTTTTGTTATTATTTTTTACTGTTACTAATCTGTCATACT
The DNA here is from genome assembly GCA_017933935.1 of Sesamia nonagrioides. Taxonomy (NCBI): domain Eukaryota; kingdom Metazoa; phylum Arthropoda; class Insecta; order Lepidoptera; family Noctuidae; genus Sesamia; species Sesamia nonagrioides. The sequence continues at coordinate 4,958,981 of JADWQK010002002.1, read as the reverse complement.
TTATTCTCACATTGTTACCTTTTTCTTTTTCTATTTTCACCTGTTCTTGTAATTCTCTTCGTTTTTGTAAGACGTGCAAAGGGTAGTCTTCTTTCACATAGTATTGTGTATCCTTTAGTGAGCTTTTTTGTTTCAAAATATTAATTTTTAATCCGAGAGTAGAAAAAGTAACCGTTATTGGACGAGGTCTGTCACCTTTTATCCCAATTCTTCTCACCTCTTGAATATCTCTGAGTTCTAGGATGGTGCCGAAGTAATGTTTAATAAAGCTAACGATATTATTTTGAAGATTATCGTATGATGACTCATTGTCTTCAATACCAAAAAATACTAAGTTTCTTTTTCTTGCCTGTTTCTCCAAAAAGTATATTCTTTTCTCTTGATTATCTACTTTCTCCTTCAGTATGTCGTGTTGACCCTGTATCTTGGAAATTTTTTCTTCGAAAATTTTTTGGATATTTTGTGTGACTTGTTCTGTTATCTTATCAGAACTTTTACGGATTTCAGATTTTTGTTCCTCAAGGTCATTTTGTATGCTTTTAAGTGCAAGTAAGATGTCTTCCATGATTATCGATTTATTGGTTTTGTTTTGGTACTAGTAGATCCCTCTAGTGGTCAACTCGTGTACTAATTCTATTCAATGGGTGGCGCCCTCTCTTAACTATGACAAATAACTCTTAAATTTGTGACAGCTTGCTGGATCTCGGTCTATTGTAGACGTAGTTGACCCGCTACTTCAAAGGTGGCGCCAGGTAGATATTTGTGTACAATATCGATCTATGTAGTGAATTTGCAAATCATTGTACTTTAAGGTTATATTTAACGTTCGGATTTCTCCGTTTACTGTGATGGATAATGATGCACTTTAGAATAATTAATGCTTGTTTCTGCACTGGTTGTTGTCGATATCACTTAAAACAAGTCCCCAAAACACCAAACACATAAGAAGCTATCCTTCAGTTCTTCCGGATTTTTATTGTTGTTTTAGCACTCTGATTAGTCTATCTTCAATAAATGTTTTTCTATACTTAGTTTATAAGCACTTGAAACGTTCACACTTTAAAAACAATAACTTATTTATTTTTAAACACTTTATATTTACGCAGCAGATCTTAACCGTGGCTCAAGTCTACCCTCTCCCACCTACCATTCGGGGCATAAATATACAAAAATCGATTTATCTCAAGCATACGCACAATTTTGTCTGGATGAACAATCGAAATTATATACAGTAATTAATACACACCGGGGTTTATATAAATACAATCGTTTGATATATGGTTTGTCATCAAGTCCGGGGATATTTCAAAGAAAAATTGAACAAATATTTGAAGGTATGCCTAGGGTAGGAGTTTTTCTTGATGACGTCATTTTGACAGGCCGGGACGAGGCAGAACATATGGATACCTTGTTTAAAGTGTTTGATCGATTACAGCGGTACGGGTTAAAGGTTAAGAAAGAGAAATGTACGTTTTTTGCGGATGAGGTATCTTATTTAGGGTTCATAATTAGTAAAGATGGAGTAAAGACATGCCCAGGTAAAGTTGAAGCTATTAAAAAAGTACCTATTCCGTCCAATGTATCTGAACTTAGATCGTTCTTGGGTATGGTTATGTACTACGCCAAGTTCGTTAGGAACATTAGTATGAGGCTAACCCCCCTTTACGAGTTACTAAGGAAAGATAACAAGTTTGTTTGGACAAAAGATTGTACGGAAGTTTTCAACAGCATTAAAGATCTGTTGTCTTCTAGTGAGGTGCTCGCGCATTATGATCCGCGTATGCCGGTAACACTGACGACGGATGCGAGTGCGCAGGGGGTGGGAGCGGTCATAGCTCATGTGTGGCCCGATGGAACTGAGCGTCCGATTGCTTACGAATCGCGGGTTTTAAACGCATCGGAAGCGAACTACTCGCAGATTCAAAGGGAGGCGCTTGCTATTATTTTTGGAGTAAGGAAGTTCCATCAGTACTTATACGGGCGAGAATTTGTTCTCAAGACGGACCACAAACCACTTGTTTCTATTTTTGGGGATAAAACGGGTATCCCAACGATGGCAGCAAGTAGGCTACAAAGGTGGGCGGTAGTCCTCTCTGGTTATCAGTATCAAATTCAATACGTACCTACCGATAAGAATGGTGCAGATGCTTTATCTAGGTTGCCAGTGGGTACAAGGAACAAAGAACAGAACGAAGTCACGTATATAAATTTCGTACAGAATTTTTTACCGATAACCAGTGAAGATGTCAGTAAGCTGGGGAATACGGATAGTGTTTTGAGAAAAGTAATGATATATATAAGGTCAGGTTGGCCTAGCTCTTGTCCCGATGCGGAGCTACAAGCTTATTTTGTTAGAAGGAACGAGTTGTACGTCGAATCGGGATGTGTAATGTGGGGCTATAGAGTTGTGATACCAACGGAATTGCGAAGTATTATATTAAAAGAGTTACATATCAGCCACATGGGCATTGTTAAAATGAAATCAATGGCTCGTAGTTACGTTTGGTGGCCTGGTATCGATGCAGACATTGAACGCGTATGTCAGGAATGCAATACATGTCGGTTGGAAGCTCCAGCCCCACCGAAAGCACCCCCTCAACCCTGGCCCTATATCTCAGAGCCGTGGAGTAGGTTACACGTTGATTTCCTAGGCCCTTTTCAGGGTAGGACGTTTTTTATCATAGTGGATTCGTCGACTAAATGGATCGAAGCTTTTGAAATGAAAAGAACGACCGGGAAGGAAGTTCTTAAGGTATTAAGAGATGTATTAGCTCGGTTTGGGTTACCAAAAGAGATAGTATCGGACAACGGACCTCCTTTTACCGGTGTTGAAGTAGCAGAATTTATGCGTGTTAACGGTATTAAACATATTTTTACGCCTGTTTATCACCCTGCATCGAATGGAGCTGCAGAGAATGCCGTTAAAATTTGTAAAAACGCATTAAAAAAGGCTTTTAGGGACGGTATAGAGGTTGATACGGCATTGAAGTCGTACCTACTTATGTATAGGAACACCGTACATAGTACAACAGGAGAGTCACCTGCGAAGTTACTGCAGCATAGAACATTAAGGTCTCGCCTAGATCTGTTGAACATTGGCAATAAGGTACAAGGCGTGAAACAGAAAGTAGAAGAGGCTCAACAGAAACAGGTCAAAAGGGCGGGTGGTATAATGCGTGCGTTAGAGATAGGAGATGACGTATGGGTTCGAGGTTTTGGAGGGGAGGATAAGTGGATTAGAGGTAAAATTGACAGGAACTTAGGATCTCGTTATTACTTAGTTAGTAGGGAAAATGGTCCACCTTTAAAAAGACATATAGATCAGATTTGGAGAAAGTCTCCACGGTCTATGTTAACTTGTCCACGCCCAACTGACGTTGGCGAACCTGATAGTGAAGTAAGTCCACTGATACCACCACCACCACCAGCAACAGCATCCGAGACCCGAAGCAAACGTGTAAGGAAACCGGTCATAAGGTACCAGCCATGAATAATGTATTTAATTGTAAATTAGTTGTATAAGAGCAGTTTAGAATAAGTGGTAGGGTGTAATGTATGTTGTAAGTAGGTAGTGTAAGAAAATGTGTCAACATTGTACCCTCAACATTGCGCGTGTACCAATCGCTGTCTTCCAATAAACGGTTCGCCAGTCGACCATATACAGCATTCAATGAAGTCGTGTTATTTCCCCAAACCCCCTATATACAATAGGGAGGAGCCCTAACAAAATGTAGTGAAGTTACTGCGTGGCGAAGCGCATAACCCGGGAGTGCTGCGGTACCTTGAACTCTGCGTGCCAGATCGGTACGTATGGAGGCGGCGAAGCCCTCCCTTGCTTGCTGTGCCTGCGGCCAGAACCAATCTGCTTGCGAAATGTCCTCTTATTAGAGCCATGCGTGTAGTGAACGAAGTTCATGAGAGAGTTGATGTACTGTGGTGCAACTTGAGTGAATTCCCAAAGATTACACTATACGTAACTCCAATATAGGTTAAGTTTTTAGTTAGTGTACAATTTTATATAAGATTTAAGGCCCCGCTATCGTATTGCGGTATTGGATAGCAGATCTGTAAGGGTAGTTGGAGGTAAAAGTTTTTATAAATAAATAAAACTGGTCTCCTGCGAGATATACCTATGCTTTCGGTACAACAAAACACTCTTCAAGATTAGCCTACATCTATCGCAGTTTCACTGCCAAGTAACTAATCGTCATCATTGTAATTTGTGCAGTTCTCAATTTGCGAAAAACTGGAGAATCGGGCAATGGAGGTGTGTCGTCGTAAACGCGGACAGTTAGACGTGACCGAAGTTCCAGCTGTCTGTTATCTCTACACCAGCATATTTCTTTACTAGTTAGTGGCCGTATTTATTTTCTTTGTCCGGTGCATCGTGATAAGTCTACTCAGTCAAGTAGATAAGCTATTAGTTTGCTACTTAGTTATAAATTGCTTTTGGCGAATGGCGTTGGTTTTATAATCGAAACCATGGTTGGATTGTATGAATGATGGTTGGAAATGGGAGTCATTATAGAGATGACGACTAATGGAGAAGAATGGACGAAGAAAACTTGTTGAGTGGACCCCAAATAAATGGGTATGATACGAGGATGAGACCACAGGTGGCCTAGTGTTATCTTTTTTTTTTTCTTCTGTGGTAGAAAATCCTCAATGGATGTCCGCCACCCTGGTGTGGGCGACGGGGTCTGTCAGACATCTACTGACTAAAATCCACCCCGGTGTCTCTTCTAGCATGAGCGCGCGTGGGGCTGCGGGAGTCTGAAATTCTTCCACGGTTTCACACTCTCGTGCTGGCCCGGTCTGTCCGGGGTTCGCCTCCTGCACGGGGTAGTGGGGTGTTAAACTACCCCGTGCATCGCCTCCGAGGCGCGCGCCGACACTCGCGCGTGGATGGCAGAGTGTGGGTAATTAAATAATATTAAACCAAACATTATAGGAGAAACGTTATGTAGGTATATATTTACTTATAACATTACACACTGGACATATTTAGAATTATCACCAATATCAGCAATATACATTACATAAGACCAGGCACATAAGAATTATGTGCCTATAACAAATATTAAGGATACTTAACTGGTAGTGTGCTCGGTCCGACGGCTCGATAGCTAGTTAGGGTTTCCGTATTTATAAACAACAACAATATTGAGTACCCTTCATCGAGCCGTTATTTCAGTCTATACAATCGAATCACCTTCGGAACCAACTAAACTTAAACAATCCACATTACAATACTTTTCTTAGAATTATGACTCGTTATAGATATAACACGCGCATTTCCACCTCGGGGTCCATCAAATAGGGGGAGGGCATTTACCCATGTCCCTCGCACCTGGACCCATTCATGGGGGCCGGAAGAGGATGTTGTCCACCCTTCCTCGGCGCCCGGTGCGTCTTCTGCGGCCCGGGAAGGGAGTCTCCCTCTCTCGTTCCGCAGCTTCCTTCTGCGACAGCTTCTGTCCTCGCAGAAGGACACCACCGCGTCCCACGACTCTGCGCTACCGACCATCCTCCGCACTACTGCCGGCAGCGCCAGGTCGTCTCCTACTTCATTTGTGAGGACACGGCGCTGCTCCTCCCAAGCTACACACTCGGAGAGCGTGTGCTGCGCCGTGTCCTCCCCGCATTGGATGCGGTGGTGGCACCGACCGTCCGGCCTAGTGTTATCTGCTGCGACTTATACCAGTCATACCAAAAGGAAGATATGGCGTAGTACGGACAACAGCAGGTCAAGCTACCCGAAACTGTCAGATATTCCCAATCAACCTTGAACCTTAATGTTTTAGAGTTAAAAGTTGATAATCAGATAAAGAAATCAAGTTGTAGGTTCGAACCCCATCAGGCACTTTACTTTGCCTAAATTGTTTCTTCACTACTGCTCCCAAAACAATGAAGGAAAACATTCGTGAGGAAACCGGCATGTCCTAGAGCAAAAACTTCAAAGATATGTGACATCTACCAACCCACACTGGGTCCGCTTGGTAGATTAAGGCCCACTCTTTCTGATCGAGAGGAGGCCTGTGTCCCAACAGTGGGAACAATATATGCTGATTATGATACGAGAATGATGATGATGAATTGCAAACGCGCAATAACATTGAGAGCAAAAATTCTTGAGTGAGTATGAGTGAAGTTTTTCACTTTGAACTTTATATTGCAGCCTCGATCGCGGCAAAAAGATCGAAAGTCTGGAGTTCGGACTATCAGTTATGCACATGGCAACAAACCGGACGAAGATGAACACACGAGAATCTCTAGTGCTATACATGCTGAAGATATTGCTTGACGACCTCAAGATACACGACATGGTCACCATTATGAGAGACTTCTTCTACTTGACTGATCATTACGACTTGTGCTGTAAGTATAACATAAAGCTGTGCCTTATAAGACTACATGGAACTTCGATAATAATTTTATTTTCATAGAAGATTGTCATCGAATCTATAATAATATATAAAGCTTTTGTTTGTTTGTTTCAACGCGCTAATCTCAAAAACTACTGGTCCGATTTCAAAAATTCCAGAAAGGCTTTAGGCTATGTAACATCACGCTGCCACCAATAGAAGCGGAGCATAACTAACCCCACGCGAACGAAATCGCTGGCGGCTGCTAGTCATGTTATATCCTGTATTTCAGATTACGGTGTACTTTACACATCAACATAGATATGCTGAGAGCAGCGGTGGCCTAGTGGTATCGGCCGCAATTTTCAAGTTAAGGGTCTCAGGTTAGGGATTTTCAGGTTAGAACTCCATCAAGCGCGTTACTTTCTGTAAATTATTTCATCACCACTGCTCTCAAAACGACGAAGGAAAACATCGCGAGGAAACCATGTCCTAGAGTGGAAACTTCGAAGACATGGGACATCTATCAACCCACATTGGGCTTGCGTGGTAGATTACGGACTACTCCCTCCACCGAGAGAGGGCCTGTGTCCCTGGAATGTAAACATTATAGGCTCACTATGTTATGTTTAGGTGTGCTACCCTGGACAGTATGTTACACAATTACTCTGCTGGTTCCCCAGAATCTGCGGAATAGTTGCTGTAGGATAAAATATTTTGTTTTAATTTTGTCCTAATAGAATGTTTCAATGAATTCGACAGCCTCCGTGGCGGACGTAGCGGTAGCGAACGCGGCCGTGGCGCAAAGAGGCGCGGTTTCGATCCCCGCACAGTGTAAATATTTGTATGCATGAATATGAATATTTGCACTGGTCTGGTCGTGCCTAGGAAAGCACTTTAAGCCGTTGGTCCTGGTTACCATACGAACATCTAGTGGCAGTCGTTACGGGTTGTTAGAGCCCTCAAAAAGTCTAACAATTGGTCTAACTGCATTGCTTCGATATCGCCTTCGGGTTGTGGAGGTCAGACGGCAGTCGCTTCATGGAAAATATCGTAATTTAGCCAAAAATCAGCAGTTAGACTGCTAAAATCGGACCCCAGACTCTAAAAGCTGAAAAGCTACGTATGCGACTGGGATTAACGCTGAGATGATGATGATGAGAATGTTTCAATGAATGTTCTCCAAAGTCTCTTTGCCTTCTAAAAAAAGATAGGTACATATAAACACATTATGTTTTCACACTAGTTATTAAAAAAATCTCTGATTTCTTAACATTTTCCAGCCGAAACCTGGTACTATTACTATGCAGTAGTGATTCTCCTGGACACTGGTTACTGCGTAGAGTCATACTCTGCTTGTGAGACCTTTTATATGAAGAAAGGGGACGCCTTACTGAGATCTAAAACTCCGGAAGCAGCTTGGAATTTCTTTGTTTGCATGTGGCTGGTGTAAGGAAACGAATATTTTTGTAGACCTAGTTTGTTTCTCCCTTAAAATGGACCTATTTATATACCCTGTGGAATCCCCTGGTTGTGAGAAGCACTGAACTAATCATTTTGGCATCTTAAAGGGCAGGCCTATTTTCAGCAGTGGACGTCTTTCGGATGAAAGCATGATCATGATTTTTAGCAGTGCTATTCAATCAGACCTAAAAGTTTTTCCAGGCCCAGTAAGAGCTGACGAGATGAATTGAACACATAACTCCAAAGGACTGGCCAACCGTAGTCATCATCATCTCAGCGTCAATCCCAGTCGCATCCGAAGCTTTTTCAGCTTTGGAGTCTGGGGTCAGCTTTACCAGTCTAACTGCTGATTTGGCTAAACTTCAATATTTTCCGTGAAGCGACTGCCGTCTGACTTCCACAATTCGAAGGCGATACCGGAGCATTGCAGTTAGACCAATTGTTGGACTTTTGAGAGCTCCAACAACCCGTAAAGACTGCCACTAGATGTTCGTATGGCAACCGGGACCAACGGCTTAACGTGCTTTCCGAGGCACGACTAGACCAGTGCAAATATTCGTATTCAATTATTCATGCATACAAATATTTGCACTGCGCGGGGATCGAACCTGAACGCTGTCTTTTTTTATTGCTACAGAGAGGGTGACCAACTGCAGTAGATAAGTATAATTGGAAGACAGGAAAGGAGGCTTTTGCCAGGCAGTGGGACTAAGCCGTTTCTAAAATGAAAACAAGTCTGTAAAATAAATTTTCGACTATCTTTTCTACTTTTCAGAACTATAAGGGTAGGTGCCTGGGAGAAGTCCATCTTATGGGAGGAGAAGATCAAACAATTAATGTCAATGAAGTTGAACAAACATGAGATCGACATGAGGATGATCATCAGACTGGTCGAGGGTCTTCTCATAACGCTTGTAAGAGAGGTATATATCTCAGGGTTCCCAACTTAGGGGTTTTCCCCCCAGATTTAGGGGGTAAATAAGTGAGTTGGGATTTTTTTAGGGGTCTGAAAAGTTTAGGGGTATTTTCAGGGATTTTTTAGACTCTTTGTTATTTTTGAAATTTACTATTATTTACTATTTACTATTTATTTCTTTCCTAGTGACTGCTGGTCCGATTTAAATTAAATCGAAATGATGGATCTTGTGTAACATTTAATCCATCCAATAAAATGTTAAAATTCAATGTCAATATAGATTCAAAAAAAATCTGAATCTTCAAATGAAGACGAAATATTTAATGTAATAAATAACCTGCAATAAAGATTTTGAAACATATTACAGTCATCATCATCTCAGTGTTAATCCCAGTCGCATCCTAAGCTTTTTCAGCTTTGGAGTCTGGGGTCCGCTTTACCAGTCTAACTGCTGTTTTTGGCTAAACATCGATATTTTCCGTGAAGCGACTGCCGTCTGAACTCCACAACCCGAAGGCGATATCTAAGCAGTGCAGTTAAACTAATTGTTAGACTTTTGAGGGCTCCAACAACTCGTAACGACTGCCACTAGATGTTCGTATGGCAGCGGCCTAACGTGCTTTCAGAGACCAGACCACTGAAAATATTCATATTCACTACGCCACGGAGGCTGTCATGAAATTAAATGTATATCTAATAATAATGTAATGTAAAATAATACGTACGTGGACGTCCAACATAATATCATCATGCTGGCAATTATACAACTGCACATTGAAACATATTACAGTACCTATATTATTTCTAAATCATTATGAATTTATATGTATTTTTTAGGGGGAAAACAAATGAATTAAGGCGATTTTAGGGGTTTTTGACACCAACTTTAGGGATAAATATTTTTGAGAGTTGGTAACACTGATATATCTGTATATTTATTTAATTAAACTTTTTGCCAAAGGTACAAAGGCAGACATAAAACCTTAGGCATCCTCTATCAGTTAACCGAGAGTAGTGAAGAGAGACGGTAGATGCTTTGCTTACCCAACTTGAGTACAGGACCTTAGGCTGTATTGAATGATTATTTCATTAAATATGAATCAGTATGGTTATGAAAAATTTAGAGGCTTCTATTTAATTATTATAATTCTGTTAATATATACATATGTATATGTAAAGACGACAGCAAATGAAGCTAATACAATTTGTCAAATTACTTTATTAGATTTTCAACTTTATCGCTGAAGCATTAAGGCTTAAGGTTGAGTGGGAATATTTGACTGTTTCGGGTAGCTTGACCTGCTCTCTTCCGTCCATATCAATTGTTACGGTCGCGAATCATGATTTGAACAACGTACCTACAATCTGGCATTATTTTGCCAATTGCAAGAAACTGAAGTTAATTTGGAAACTAGCTAAAGCTAATAGCAGAGGTTTAGTGCTCTTGGCTCCTAGTTTGTACAAATCTTATACGCCCTGGCCGCTGAGAGCAACCTTGCAGCTTAATTTCTATGGCAATCAATCTCAGCCTTGACTTTTTGTTAATTACTCAATTTCCGAGCAGGAAATTGAACTATTTTTGTTACGATTCATACAGTTTTTATTATTTCCCTTATAAAGTTCCGCCTGAATCCTATATCGAAAGGTTGAATCGAATTACACTAGTGGTCTCTGATACTTGCTTCCTTTCTTGATAGATGGACAACCGAAATATAAAGAAAATTGTGATCTTAGAGAGATACCTTAAGTCTATGTTTCAAGATATGGAGAAAGCAGGTGATAGAACTCAGATTTATCGGTCAAGGTATGTAAATATGTACTTTTTTAATATTGGCCGCGCAAATATGTAGAAACCACAAATGAATTTTAAAATAATATATTTGCTGGTGATATTGACCTCATTTTTGAGGAAGACATCACTCTAGGGCCCGCGTAGGAGTCGAGCAAGCCATAAAGAACGCTGTAATTCGATGCGACAACGGCATTCGGTGGAACAAGAAAGTCACGGGACCGAAGTCGCCAGCAACAACAGCAGCAACTAATTAATATAGAGCTTTGGCTATTATTTATTTACTTTGTTGGTTTCAAGATATTATCTGATGTGCGCCTACTACAACTACATAAACGGGAAGAAACATCGTGCGTATAATTACCTGGACAAGGCTCGTGCGTTTGCCAAGCAGAAATCTCATCTGGTCCTCCAGTTTTGGGTTGAGCATACACGTGACGTAAGTTTCTTTCTTTCCTTGACTGAGACTTCTCGATCTCTTTGTTCGATCGTCTTTGATTTTTTTTCGAATGATCGTTACTTCGTTGGTAGACCTGATGATGCTTGGGGGGAAGCCTATGTTTTTTTTTAATAATTATAAACTAGTGCTTGACTGCAACTGCAATCCCGCCTGATGGCAAGCAGTAATGCAGCAGTCGGTTCGCGTTGATGAGAGCTCATCGAGTTGGCGTGACCTGTATGCTGGTATTCCTCAGGGCGGTATTTTTTCTCCATTATTATTCTCCATTTTCATTAATTTTATAACTCACTGTCTTCGATGTTCGTATCATCTATACGCTGATGATCTCCAATTATATACAGCTGAGCGAGTGGAAGGTATGTCGAATGCTATAGCGGAGGTAAACCAAGACTTAGAGGCTATCATAAACAGGTCTGATAGATTTGGGGTGACAGTAAACCCCTTAAAGTGTCAGGCCATTATTATTGGAAGCTCACGCATGATGAGTAGGTTAACACTTAGCTCTCTCCCTTCTCTTATCTTCAACGGTACCGTTATACCTATTACCTCCACTGTGAAAGATCTTGGTTTGTATATTGACTCGACGCTTAGCTGGCAACGTCAGGTGTCATATGTTAGTCAACGGGTCAACGGTACCCTGCGTTCCCTATATCGCTTGAGGAATTTCTTACCCGCTAAAATGAAAACCATGCTTGTGCAGACTTTGATTTTATCCATAATCGATTATGGTGACGTGTGCTACTTTGACCTGAATTTGGTTTTGCTGGATAAGCTTGACAGATTGCTCAATAGTGGTATCCGGTTTATATTCAATCTGAGGAAATATGCCCATGTATCCAGCTACAGGTCTGAACTGAAATGGATGCCCATTCGCCAAAGAAGAGATTTGCGAGCCTTGACCACGCTTGTCTCCCTTCTTAATTCGCCCACTCCTCCTTCTTATCTTACGAATCATTTCCAATATTTGTGTTTTTAGCGCGTAGGGCGTGATATGTAATTAAAACGCGAATAGGTATAACGTTGTATATTGCACGTAAGTCTAAAGTACAATGTATGCTATAAGTTACCTAATTACAAGAGTAGAGACGCGACTATGTTACAATGTAAAATGTCTGACAGTAATGCGTGATCTTATGATATATGATATTATGTTAATGTGTGTTGTCTTACGAGCTATGCACAAGCTTAAATACTAGACAATAATACAGCTATCTCTAAACCGGAGTGGGGCTGACTGATCGGGCGTTCTTGATGCTGATTTGTTGATCGTGGAAGAACGTGCCGTCTGATTGGCCGGTGGACCGGGCCGCGCCTTCGGTGCACGTGCAAGGCGGTTCGTTGTGGTCAGCGCGCTTTCTCCGGCGGTGCACAATAGGTTGACAGAATCGCGTCGTCCGCGGAACTTTCTCCAACGAACAATGGGTTAACCAACAGATGTCCGACAATGTGCGACACCCGCGCTGAGGCGGTCAGGACCCACGCTCTTTGTCTTACATACGCGCTTTGTTTTCCAAGATCCTTGTTCTGGTATGATTTATATGCACCCTTTCGCGGAAGGTCGTCAATCGTTGGGACGTCAATAGTTGGGCAATCCTTTGTGTTATTGTTGTATTGTAGCGACTGCGACCATCGCTACAGTACTCTCCCCCTCATGCGAAATATACGTGGCGTGCAGGCGTCTTAACGATCCTGCCTGACCTAGTACGTTGTTCTCTCGTATGCTGGGCTGGGAGTAGGCTGGATTGCTCGTCTGCGGTTGCTGCAGGTGCTTGACTGGTCTCGCTGTTTGTTTGCTCGGGATCATCTTCTGTGTTGATAGTGTACGCAGGTTTGAGGCGATCGATTGATATGTTGCTTGATCGTCCGGGTAGTTGTATTGTGAAGTACTTTTCCTTGCGTTCGATGATCGGGTATGGACCTTGGTATGGATGCTGCAGAGGTTTGCGGACGGTGTCGGCGCGTACAAACACGTGGCTACATGTTTGTAGATCGTTGTGCACGAACATACATCGCTTGTTTGCATGCGATTTGTATGTGGGTGTGAGCTTCGTGATGATGTCGTGCAGGTGATTGACGTAGTCGTGATCCATCGTCGGTGTGGCTGGAGTTGGTGATATAAAGTCACCTGGTAGGCGTATAGCTTGACCGTAGGTGAGTTGCGCTGCGCTTGTGTCAGAGTCGGAGCGGATAGCGGCTCTTAGACCCATTAAAACAGTAGGCAACTCGTAGATCCATTTGTTGCTGTTTTCTAGTCTAGCCATGAGTGCGGCTTTCAACGATCTGTGCCAACGCTCGACGATTCCATTACTCTGCGGGTGGTAGGCAGTAGTGCGGGTTCTGTCTGCGCCGAGTAGTTGAGCTAGGTCTTTGAATAGTCGACTTTCAGACTGTCGTCCTTGATCAGTTGTGATTCTTATTGGACAACCGAAACGGGATATCCAGACTTCGTATAGCTTTCTTGCGACGGTTTCAGCGGTTGTCTCTTGAAGTGGTACAGCTTCCGGCCATCGAGTGCACCGGTCGATCATTGTGAGTAAGTATTTGTGTCCACATGCTGATGTAGGTAGCGGACCAACGATATCGATGTGAATGTGTTGAAATCGTTCGCTCGGTGGGAATGTTGCGATGTCGCTATGATTGTGTCGCTGTATTTTGGAGAGCTGGCACGAATTGCATGCTTTAGTCCACTCCCCGATGTCGGTGTTCATTGAGGGCCAAAAGAATCGTTCTTGCATCAGCTTCCGTGTAGCTCGTACTCCGGGATGACTTGGACTGTGCACGGCGTTGAAAGCTGTGCGACGAAAGTCAGCTGTTAGATATGGACGAACATGTGACGTTGATGTTTCGCAGAATATTGGCTTGTTGGTACCAGGTAAGATGATTTTCTTGAGTTGTATGTTGGTCTGCTGAGATAATGCAGGTAAACAACTGTCGTTTTCTTGAGCTTGAGATAACTCGTCGTAGTTGATAGGTGATGGCGTGTCGATTGTCTCGACGCGCGATAGTGCATCTGCGACAATATTTTGTGCCCCGCTCACGTGTCGGATATCAGTAGTAAACTCGCTAATGAAGAGCAATTGGCGGATTCGGCGTGGTGTGTCGTTATCAGACGGGGGCTTGCGAATTGCGTAAATCAGCGGTTTGTGATCAGTATAGATGATGAGTTCTCTGCCTTCAAAGATTTTTCGAAAGTGTTTTACCGCCATGAAAATCGAAAGTAACTCCCTATCATTTGTGCTATATCTCGTTTGTGTTTCGGAGAATTTTTTTGAAAAATATCCGAGTGGCACCCATTGTTTATTGTTACGCAATTGTTGGAGGGACGCGCCGGAGCAGGTAGCCGACGCATCGCAGAACAAAGCGATCTTGTCGTCGGGCGCACTGGATGGGTAAGACAATAACGCAGCATCTATTATGCTCTGTTTGCACAACTCGAAGGCTTTTGTTGACTGGTTGTCCCACGTTACTTCCGTTTTGTCTCGTTTTTTTGAGTTATGAAGAAAGGAGTTTAACGGTGCTTGTATCTCGGCCGCATTCCTAACGCTGTCTCTATAGAAATTTATCATCCCCATAAATCTTCGCAAGTCTTGAATGGTTTTCGGTTTGGGGTATTCTATTATTGCATTGACCTTGTCTGGAAGTGGCTTAATTCCCGCGCTCGATACTTCGTAACCTAGGAACTTGACTGTTTCGCCGCCGAAGACACACTTAGATGGGTTGATAGTGACACCATACGTGTCTAATCGGCGTAAAACTTCCTGCAGATCCGCGACATGGCTTGCTTCGCTTTCAGATGCAACGATGACATCGTCGATGAATGGGAAAGCGTAGTCTATCCCGTTCAGTACTTCGTGTATGAATCGTTGGAATGTCTGTCCAGCATTCTTGAGACCTGGGCACATTCGTGGAAATTCGAATAAACCGAATGGTGTTGTGATCGCTGTCTTCTCGATATCGGGTTCGAAGATCGGCAATTGTGAATAGGCTCGGTTTAAATCGAGGGTGGAGAAGATTTTCTTGCCGTGAAGCAGGTATGTAAAATCCTTGAGGCGTGGGACTGGGTAGCGATCGGGTTTAGTGACGTCATTGAGTCTCCTGTAGTCTCCGCAGATTCGTAAGTCGCCGTTTTTCTTGGGTACGACATGTAGTGGACTGGCCCAAGGGCTTTTGCTTGGTCGGCAAATTCCTTGCTGCATCATGAGCTCGAATTCTTTCTTCACGGGCAGGTAGCGATGTGGAGGAAGCGGTCTGCACTTGTTGTACACTGGTGGACCAGTAGTTTCGATGTGGTGTTCTACCCTGTGTTTGGGAGTATCCTTCGTGCATGACGGTCGCAGGATGTCAGGAAACTTACTGAGCAGCTGGTGATACGGCTGTTCCATGTCGATACTTCGAACTGTGGGTTCGGCGGACTGAATTACAGATGCTCTGACGGTCATATTGGTAACTTTGTCGACGAGGCGTCGGCCGGCTATGTCGACAAGAAGTTGATGACGTTTCAGGAAGTCTGCACCGATGATTGGTTTGCTGACTGCAGCGACGATGAATTTCCAGGTGTACGGCCGTCGTAGGTTGAGATCCAGTTGTAACGTTTTCTCTCCGTACGTTGGGATAATCGTGTTGTTTGCCGCGTACAAACAGAAATCGGTTTGTTTTGCTTTCCCGCCTTTGGTTCTCGGTATCACGGAAACGTTTGCGCCGGTATCAATAAGAAATGACAGACGCGAATTCTTATCAGTTATGAATAGGCGGTGAGAAGTATTGTTCGCGTCAGTTGCCGCCTCAACCGACGCAGGCGTTAGTTTTCCGACTGGGCACTGTTGCTGTCGAAATTGCACGGACGCGTACATTTTCGCGCTTCTTTACCGAACTTGCGATGATAATAACAATTAAGTGATTGTTCTGAATACTTGCGATTGCTATTATCCCGGCTTGCTGAGCGCGATCTTGAACGCCGTCTGTCGTATGGTCTGTGTGATATTGGTCTGTGTTCCTGCCTGTTCTTGAGTTCAGCTAGTTCCAGAGATAACTGCCTTATTTGTTCGTGTAGGGCAGTCATACCGCTCGTGTGTGTAATCTGCGCGACCTGGTTAGGTAGCGCGATAGTGTCCATGACAGTGTCTGCCATTTGCGACAACTTTTCTAAGTCAGTTATGTCGCTCACAGTGAGAACAGCGCGTACGGAAGGTGGAAGTAACTTGGTCCACATGATGCGCAGTGTGCTGTCGGGTATCTTCTGTCCGGCTAGTTCCCGCATTTTACGTAACAGCTGTGAGGGTTTCTGATCTCCGAGTTCCATCTCATCCATCAGCTTTTGCAGCTTCCGGCTCTCGGACTCCTCGTAGACGCTGATGAGTCTGGCCTTCAGGGTTTCGTACTTGTTTTCAGTGGGCGGTTTGGCGATAATGTCACTTACTTGTTGTAGTGCGTCCAGTCCTAGTCGGGCGATAGCTGCTTGATAGCGCGCGTCATCACCTGACTTCTGTGGCGCCATTACTGCTTCGAAGTGCGTGAACCATAGCCTGGGATACGCTGGCCAAAAGTCAGACAGCCGTGCTTGTAGTGTGAGCGTGTCGACTCGCCCTTCTACCTGTGGTGCGTTGCTGGTCGCCATCCTGAAGAAACGCTGCTATTGTAACGCTACAATACCGCGAATATAGCCTCTTGAAATCCTAGTGGGGAAACCTGCTTGTGGGAAGCCACTAGAATATGCTAATCACGAGTATCGTCACGTCGGTCTTGAAGTCACGTCGGTCTTGTAATCGCGTCGGTTCGTATTACGACGGTTAGACTCGCGCCGGTTAGTCTCACGTCGGTTTTAATCGTCGGGGTCACCACTTTAGCGCGTAGGGCATGTTATGTAATTAAAACGCGAATAGGTAGAACGTTGTATATTGCACGTAAGTCTAGAGTACAATGTATGCTATAAGTTACCTAATTACAAGAGGAGAGACGCGACTATGTTACAATGTAAAATGTCTGATAATAATGTGTGATAATATATGATAATATGATGTCTTACGAGTTATGCACAAGCTTAAATACTAAACAATAATACAGCTATCTCTAAACCGGAGTGGAGCTGACTGATCGGGCGTTCTTGATGCTGATTTGTTGATCATGGGAGAACGTGCCGTCTGATTTTCCCGTGGACAGGGCCCGCGCCTTCGGTCCACGTGCAAGGCGGTTCGATATGGTCCGCGCGCTTTCTCCGGCGGCGCACAATGGGTTAACAGAACCGCGTTATTCGCGGCGTTTTCTCCAACGAACAATGGGTTAACTAACAGATGTGCGACACCCTCGCTGAGGCTGTCAGGACCCACGCGCTTTGTCTTCCAAGATCCTTGTTTGACACTGGTATGATTTATGTGCACCCTTTCGCGGAAGGTCGTCAATCGTTGGGACGTCAATAGTTGGGCAATCCTTTGTGTTATTGTTGTATTGTAGCGACTGCGACCATCGCTACATGTTCTTCACACAGCAAGAATCTGCGTTCTTCTAATAATCTTCTCTTACTCTGTCCTTCTCATACCTCTGACTTTGTTCAGTGTTCATTTCATATTCAGTCAATTCTTTTGTGGAATGCGCTTCCTCTTGATATCAGGATGGCGACTAGTCGATTTGCATTTAAGCGGAAATTGCAGAGTTATTTTGCGAATAGTTAGGGTAGGGTCATCTCAACACCTCTCTCACAAGTTTTATTTTTGTATATATTATAAGTATATTAATAGTTTGTATAGTAATAGTTTGTATATGTATATAGCTTATTTAAGTATTTGTTTATATAGTGTTATGAGTTTTTCTTTTCCTGTTCATTGTTTCTGTAACTAAAGCACCTGCCATCTAGTCTCTTCACCACCCAAGGTTGACTGGTAGAGAATGCCTAAGGCATTAAGTCCGCTTCTGTACATTTTCTTTGTGCGAAAGTATAAATAATGCAATCGTTGATGGTCAAGCGCACTAGTTTATTAAGCCTATTCACTTAAAAAACTTAGGAATAGGAAGGATGACGGCAGTTGAGCGAGGTGATGCAATGTTAAACCCAAGACCAACACGACCAATGATGATGCGCTAGAGGGAGATTGATCTGGAGACTCTCAAACTCCCAACACAACAACATTTTTCGCATTGTACCCGGCACACATCGCAACACAACTGCTCAGACCCGTCCTCCGTACGGCTTCACCAGTCATCATGCCGGAACACGATGAATCGCTTGGCGGCAAGACATTATCTGATGGGTGGTAACTTCTGCCGGCAGCCGGTGTTATGGCCTACCACCGAGAGATGTTCAGTACTTCAGTAGTAGACGTCTCTCGACTGAAAGCTGATGCGTTTGTATCGGAAATATTTAGTTGATTCTTGAAGCAGTCTAGTGTGCGAGCCGTGCGGTTGCATATTCCATGCTGTTACAACTCTGTTAAACAAGAATTGCTTCAAGGGTGTTTTATTAATTTTCCCATGGATATATAAGATGATGATTGTGACTTTATACATGTTATGTATGATTTCACCACCGTCACTTGTTGCGTTGGAGTAGACATGTTCTTGAGTAAGAGACAGCGAGTCGGTAAACGTAAGGTGGGACACCCTCAGGCTAGGTGAAGCGATGATCTTCGCAGGATGACTGGTAGTAACTGAATGAGAGTTGCCAAAAATGGAGTTGAAATAGGTCAGGCCTATGCCCAGCAGTGGACTGCTGTAGGCTGATGATGATGATTATGACTTGTTGCGTGGAGGTATTCTGTAAAATTTTATAACTATCAATTAACAGTATAATGATGGAAACTATAATCTAGCTAGCGAAAGAAAAACCATATTCATGTTGAAGTATCCAGTTTTTTGATTATTCAGTTATAATACATACAGGGATGGCGAACCTCTATGCATTTTTCGTGCCATTTTCCTCAACCATGTAATAACTTCAAGTGACCATAACGTGTCAACAAACAAATCTTGGCTTAGTAATTACTGGAACAAGAGTATAATCATACTTGTGTATATATTATTGCTATTTTAAATGTCTCTTGACATTTCATGGGATATGAAGGCATTCATAGGGGCCGAAACTAACTTGGAAAAGCCATTGATAGTTTTTAATGAAATTATGCCATGACGAAATTATTTTGTTACGTGTCGTCAACGGCACGCGTTCTATAGGTTTTGCCATCCCTCTCATCATCTGAGATTGTCTTAACATAATCAGTCTATAATATCCCGAGAATAGAGAGGAGGCCTGTGCTCCACTCCTGGGACAGGCCTCCTCTCGGTGAGAGGGAATGGTTTGTAATCTCGGCCCGGAAAAAGGTCGGCCCTCACTGCCTCCGCTGGTTAGGTCTGATGGAACACTGGCTCATACGGCGAGAGAGAAAGCAGGTCTCTTTGCATCTCTCTTTGCCCATAATTCGCGTCTTGATACTGGCAGTGCTACTCCACCTAATTTACCTCATTGCGGAGCTTCAATGCCTGAGGTTCGCATTAGAAACAAGGAGGTTCTGAGGGTACTGTGTCGTCTGGACGTGAGTAAGGCTAGTGGTCCGGATGGTATACCAGCGATTGTTCTTAAAGCATGTGCGCCCGAGTTGTCTCCTGTATTGAGGCGCTTGTATCGCCTCTCATTTAGGACTGGTATAGTGCCCAAGTCCTGGAAGCTTGCTAACGTGCAGCCTGTGCCCAAGAAGGGTAGTCGTGCCGATCACGCCAACTATCGGCCGATTTCGATCACCTCCATACTTTGCAAAATTATGGAGCGTGTATTGAACTCGCGCCTCTTGGCATACCTGGAAGGTAACGATCTCCTCAGTGACCGTCAGTACGGGTTTCGCCGCAATCGGTCAACTGGGGACCTACTAGTGTATGCCACTCACTTGTGGGGCGAGGCCCTCGAGAAGAATGGGGAAGCGATTGTTGTCTCCCTTGATGTCTCGAAGGCCTTCGACCGGGTATGGCACGCTGGCCTTTTGGGTAAGCTTCCAGCGTACGGCATTTCCCCTAGCCTGACTGGCTGGGTAAAAGACTTCCTGACTGAACGGTCCCTCCGAGTTTTTGTCGACGGATGCTCTTCTGAGCCCATGTCAACTAATGCCGGTGTTCCTCAGGGGTCTGTTCTCTCTGCAACTCTGTTTCTGCTGCATATTAACGATCTGCTGATGCCCGGTATCTATGGGTATGCAGATGACAGCACAGTTGTAGAGAGATACCTGCTGGATGCTCGGGCTAGTAGGGAATCAATCCGGTCCGAAAGAGAGGCCATGGTTGAGCGAACGAGTGTTGCACTGCAGGCAGTCTCCGAATGGGGCAATGCCAATCTTGTAGCATTCAATGCCGCCAAAACACAGGCGTGTCTTTTCACCGCCAAAAGGAGCCCGTTCACCTTGGCCCCTACTTTTCGGAATGTGTCCTTGGAGTGTTCCGACCGCCTTCAGCTTTTGGGAGTTGAGATTTCCTCGAACCTTAACTTTGGGCGGTTCATTGAGTCCAAGGCCAAGGTGGCTGCCAGGAAACTTGGCGTTATCGCAAAGGTCCGGCAGTACTTCACACCTGGGCAGCTTCTAATGTTATACAAAGCACAGGTCCGTTCGTGTGTGGAGTACTGCAGCCACATTTGGGCTGGTGCTGCCAAGTGTCACCTGGCCACTTTGGATTCAGTGGAGAGACGTGCAAAGAGGCTGATTGGTGACCCCGATCTAACTCGAGTTGGTCTCCAAAGCCTAGAGCACAGGCGTAGAGTAGCCAGCCTTTCGGTGTTCTATAGGATGCATTTCGGGGAGTGTGCGAGGGAATTGCATGATTTAATTCCCCCATCTCCGTTCCACCAGCGGACGACCCGTCGTACGGCTGGTTTCCACCCTTACGTTGTTAACACCACTACGATCCGGACGAAGCGCTTCGCCTCCTCCTTTATACCGCGTACATCGAGGGACTGGAACAATTTGCCCGCGGCGGTGTTTCCGTCGGACTACAATTTGAGTGTCTTCAAGGCCAGAGTGAATAGGCTCTTAATAAACTAGTGCGCTTTACCATCAACGATTGCGTCACTGCTTACCATCAGGGCAGGATTGCGGTCAAGCGCTGGTTTATAATTTGTAGAAAAAAAAAAAAAAAAAAATCTACCACGCGGGTCCAGTGCGGGTTGGTAGATGTCACACGTCTTCGGAGTTTTTGCCTCGAAGACATGCCGCTTTCTTGGCGATGTTTTACTTCACCGTTTTTGAGAGCGTTGCCGCGTTGGTAATGAAATAATTTACGCAAAGTAAAGCGCCTGACGGGGTTCGAACCGACGACTTACTGTAAAGTTGTAAGCCTGAGATTGCCTTTGTGGAGGTATGAGAAACAGGGAGTAAAGTTCACTCATCCTCCGTAGAAAAGGGAGGATCCTCCGACCAGACGGGTGTTATGTCTGGCGGGCACTTGCCCAATGCTTGAAATTGGGAAGTTGTATGTATGCTAATTGCACGGTAAACTCTGATTGCGAGATGTACAATTCGTGTGACGGCAGTATAGCGCGTTGTTCCATGTGGCGTTTGTAGGTACCGCTACAGTCTTAATGAAAAACAATTAACTTTCATTATAATATAGCTTACCTATTGTCTTGTAGCGTTGAGAACGGAGATGAATAGGTGGGTGCGTAATGTTCACTGACGCAGACGTGATTCACATATCAAACCGGCCAAAATTACAGACTCGAATCTTCGTGTCGCGGTAACTTTGAGCAAATTAGGTTGGATCAATTTATTCAATTTGGACTCATGCAAAGGTCATGCTGAGCCGCAGAATCTGACTTCATCATTTCAATTATAGTTCAAAGACAGCGCTTTTAAGCACTTAGGAACTGCCGAATTCCTCGTTAGTGACGTTAGTCCCAAATGCTACAGGCAGAGAAGCGCAAACGGCAACCGTGAATTCACTGCATGGTTTTAAATAGGTACAAAACACTAGGGCATCCAGAATTTATAAAAGAACAATTTTAAAAGGTTGCCTGGCCCTGCCACCCTCTTTTTAACAGACTTTAAAAAGGAGGAGGTTCTCAATTCATCGTAATCATTTTTTTATGTATGTTCACCGCTTACTCTTTTTTTGTTTGAAGGGGTATACTTCCCAGGTGGTGCCATAGTCACCAAGATTATGGAAGACCAGAGAAATCATGGGGAACTTTAAAAAATCATAGGGGCGACTAGTGCAATTCTAAGTAGATTCATTAAGTATTTTAAAGCACTATAATTTAATAAAGATCTGAAGTAGATCTGATGATGGAGCTGGAAACACTCGAGGGAGCACCTCAACGATTCACAGCAGCTACCTTGTGTTTTTAAGCACAAACACAATGTAGCTGCAGTGAATCGTTGATGAGTTCCCTCGAGTGTTTCCAGCTTAATCTAGTGATTAATTTGTACTGATAAGAACTTTACACATAGATGGCTTGTGATTGTCATTAGGAGTCTTATGATAAAGACGATGGACAGTTAAGGGTACTCTCAACGGTTCACATTAGCTACTTTGTGTTTGGACTTAATTCATCTATAATGATGAGAACTTTCCACCTAATATATGGGTTAAAATGAAGGTCTGCCGTAAATCTGACGATAAACACACCGCCAATGCCAATGGCGTTTGACTGCCAATGGTGTTTATCGACAGAATGATGATTGATTGCAGATGCCGAGGAATTCCTCAAAAATTTACAGCATTGAAGTTTAACATAGGATAATCACTACCTATTCGTCACGCGTTTTTTATAAATTACTAGCTTTCCGCCCGCCTGTAATTCGGTATTTTTGTTTTCCCTCGTGAATATGATTTTTTTCGGGACCCTATTAAGGGACCCTAAGTAGGGACCCTATTATTTAATCCGGACTTCCAACTTTACGTCTGCAAAATTTCAAAGCGATCGGTTCAGTAGTTACGGCGTGAAAGTAGAACTTGACGACCTCCGTGGCGTAGCGGTCAACACGCCTGCCTGCGACGTGGAGGCCCCGGGTTCGATCCCCGGCCAGGTCATGATGAAAAACGAACTTTTCTTGATTGGCCTGGGTCTTGGATGTTTATCTATATATGTAGGTATCTATTATAAATATAGTATCGTTGAGTTAGTATCCCATAACACAAGTCTCGAACTTACTTTGGGGCTAGCTCAATCTGTGTGATTTGTCCGTATAAAAAAAAAAGGACAAACAAACTCACTTTCCGACTTATCTATATACTAATATTTAAAGCTGAAGAGTTTGTTTGTTTGAACGCGCTAATCTCGGGAACTACTGGTACGATTTGAAAAATTCTTTTTGCGTTGGATTGCCCATTAATCCAAGAGGGCTTTAGGCTATAATATATAATATCACGCTGCGGCCAATAGCAGCGGAGGATAACTATCTCCACGCGAACGAAGTCGCTGGCGGTCGCTAGTAATAGTATAAGGATAAAGTAGTTTTTGACCGCAATCTCGCCTGATGGTAAGCAGTGATGCATTCTCGGTGGTAGGCCATAACATCGGCTGCCGGCGGAAGTTACCACCCACCAGACAAAGTCTTGCCGCCAAGCGATTCGTTGTGTTCCGGCATGATGTCTGGTGAAGCCGTACGGAGGACGGGTCTGAGCAGTTGTGTTGCGATGTGTGGCGGGTACGATGCGCCAAATGTTGTTGTCTCGGGAATTTGGTCGTGGAGAGTCTCCAGATCAATCTCCCTCTAGCGCAGCATCGTTTGGTCGTGTTGGTCTTGGGTTTAACATTGCATCACCTCGCTCAACTGCCGTCATCCTTTGTATTCCTAAGTTTTTTAAGTGAATAGGCTTAATAAACTAGGGCGCTTTACACTCAACGATTGCATCACTGCTTACCATCAGGCGGGATTGCAGTCAAGCACTAGTTTATAATTATTAAAAAAAAAAAAAAATCGTTGATAGTAAAGCGCGCTAGAATGAATTAAAATCAAGTGACTGAATTTAAATTGCGTAATCGCGTCATGTCTAGCATTGTTCATACTCTCATTTTGGTCCCATAGGAATTTCATAGAAATCAGTTGGTTTGGTTTTAAACCAAAATTACGGCTAAAGATTAAAGTGAACAAAATTACGTCATTTGCTTAGAGGCCTTTTCTCAACTATATCACCGTCAGCGTCAACGTCTTACGTAAACCGGCAGGTTACGTGGGTAACAAATGTCTTGCCATGGCGCCTCCGCCGGGCCGGAACAAGCGAGGTAGACCAAAGAGGTGCTAGCTTGATGTTGTAAGAGATGACATGCGTGCCAACAAGCTCTTATCACAGGATGATAAAGATCGTGCGAAATGGAGGAGAATGTGCAGGAAAGCGGACCCCGGGCTCCAACGCGAAAGCCGCGCATGCAACCGGGACAAACGCTGAGATGATGATGATGATTACCGTCAGCGTCCAGTCTGACCGGATGCAGCTGAACAGTATGAAAAAACACTACAAAGTGAAAAATAACCAATTTCGGAAGTCGATGTCAAAAACGAATATTTGAAAACCAAAGACGCCGACAAAATTGGTTATTTTTCACTTTGTGTTTTTTTTTATATCTATACTAATATATAAAGCTGAAGAGTTTGTTTGTTTGTGCGCGCTAATCTCAGGAACTACTGATCCGATTTGAAAAATTCTTTTTGCGTTGGATAGCCTATTAATCCAGGAAGGCTTTAGGCTTTATATAACATCCCGCTATGACCAATAAGAGCAGAGCAGTAACAAAAAATGTTGCGAAAACGGGAGCTAACGTAGCCGTACATATTGCCAATAGGAGCTGAGCATGACTAATTCCACGCGAACGAAGTCGCTGGCGGCCGCTAGTGTAATTATAAACGAGTGCTGTACCGCAATCCCGCTTGATGGTAAGCGACCGTTGATGATAAAGCGTGATAGTTTATTAAGAGCCTATTCACTGATAAAAACTGAGTGAATAGGAAGGAAGACGGCAGCTGAGCGAGGTGATGCAATGTTAAACCCAACAGCACGACTAACGATGCTGCGTCAGAGCCAGATTGATCTGGAGACCTTCTACGACCAAACTCCCGAAACAACAACATTTGGCGCATCGCATCCGGCAGTACATCGCAACACAAATGCTCAGACCCGTCCTCCATACGACTTCACCAGAATTAGTTCGTCTTGGATTCATTGACAATAATTTCTGTTTGTTTGTTTGTAATTAATTAGTGATAAAATTTTGCAATACACTTGCAGGCTTTGCACTGTCATAACGGTCAAGTGTACGTAGATATTATTATGTATTTTATTCGTAAAATACAGCCGCAAGTGATAAAATGTAGTCAATGCGATTTGTTGTACCTTACGCCAACCACTTAAAGTTCAAAGTGCATGAAATGTGTGGAACACCGCATTACTTAACCAGAGCAGGCTGTAGGTACAAATAATAATTTCTTCCCACTAGCCACCTTGGTCTGTTTAAAAATGTTAATCACCACTATTTACAACAATTTACTTCATCAATAGGTACTTTCCGTACGGAGGACGGGTCCTGAGTAGTTGTGTTGCGATGTGTGCCGGGTACGATGCGTCAAATGTTGTTGTGTCGGGAGTTTGGTCATGGAGGGTCTCCACATCTATCTCCCTCTGGCGCAGCATCGTTTGTCGTGTTGTTGGGTTTAACGTTGCACCACCTCGCTCAGCTGCCGTCTTCCTTCCTATTCACTAAGTTTTTTTTAGTGATTGGGCTTAATAAACTAGCGCGCTTTACCATCAAAGATTGCATCACTGCTTACCATCAGGCGGGATTGCAGTCAAGCGCTAGTTTATAATTAAAAAAAAATATATATTTACAATGTTTAAAATCATTCTCTACCCTCAAACATAACTTAGCAATTGTTCGAAAGGTCCCCCAATTTGTTTTATGCATAGTCGGGTGAGTGGCACTATGCGCACTTGATTAGTGACCACTATGATCTCCCGTGAATCGTATTGTACGCTCGGTAACCACACTGTAACAATTTTCAAATATGGGAAAAAATATAACATGGTGTACAAATTATTATAATCGATTCAGATCCTTATTCTGAACAAACTATATTCCGGTTTCACATGAATAAAATATATTGTATACAAATAGAACATTATCTGTCCAATATTTTTAAGCAAAGAATCTATGTACAAAATTTCATAAAGATATAATGAAAAACCAAAAAGTTACAAGCTTGTTAGGTATCTCACTTGGTAGTCCCAACAAAAATATGGTCAACGCAGCGCTCGCCCGCTCACGTACTCCAAGAACTATGATCTACCGTCAGCTGTGTTGCGTGCTCGGTAACCACATTACAAAAATTTCTAAATGTATCTGGAAAAAATATAACATGGTGTAAAAATTATTGGAATCGATCAGTTGGTTATTCTGAAAAAACTATGTTCAAGTTTCGTATAAAGAAACTAAATTTGTATCATCATCATCATTCTCCTGCCCTTATCCCAATTTATTTGGGGTCGGCGCAACATGTCGTTTTCTTCCATACATCCCTATCAGAAGTAGGGTTGCCAGATAGGAAGTTACAAAATGACAGACGCTCTCTCGGAAAAAGAACGGCTAAAAAAAAAAAAAAGCTCATTCGAAATCAAATCCGGGAAAAAAGGTCGTCAACACTCGTAAATTCTTACTATCATCTTTCTTAAAGATCCGGGACAATTATCGCTCATTCCGGGACAAGAGGTCATTCCGGGACAAGAGGCAAGATTCCGGGACAATCCCGGATTTCCCGGCAGTCTGGCAACCCTAATCAGAAGCCATCTCGGCAGTCACCCCCTTCTTAGCCATATCATCCTTCACACATTCCATCCATCGTTTCTTTGGTCTTCCCTTCTCCATAACACATGCCCGTACCATGACAACCGATTTCCACACAACTTTTGAGCTACCGGTGCCACTTTCAGACTTCCTCTTATGTACTCATTTCTTATTCCATTCGTGTAACACCACACATCCCTCTTAGCATTCTCATCTCGGCTGCATGCAATTGCCTTTCATTCATCCCTTTCGTAGCCCAACATTCTGATCCATACAAGACAGCAGGTCGGATCATGGTTTTATATATTTTCCCCTTAAGTTTAAGGGGAATGCGGGAGTCGCAGATTATTCCCGTGACCTGCCGCCATTTCATCCACCCAGTGTTAATTCTGTGCTTAACCGTCCGATCTATTTCGCCATCGCTTTGCACGAGTGAACCGAGATACCCAAAGTAAAGAAAATAAATTTGTATATAGCAGATAATTATTTTTGTGTTTTCAGCACTGGAAAGGAACTCTGAACCCTAAGTACGTAGATTACTGGTGTGAACATGTTGAGCAGGACAATTTGCTGGATTACCGAGATTTTGATCCGGAGAGCGACATTATTATACCCTATACTTTACCTCTACCAAAAGAGTTAGACAAATAAATGTTTTTTTTTTTTAAATAGAGTTAAATAAGGGGACGAAGTTATGCGTTCGTCCCCTATTATATGGAACTTAATAAGTACTGCAAAATGTTAGTGTACTAAAGGTAAGTACACATCTCTGTTCAAGCATTTGGACAGTACAGGCTTGTTATGTTGTGTATTCGGTTAATTTTATTTTTAGCGGTTATTTTAAGGGCACTTTTAATACGTATGTATGTATAATAGTACTTAGCACCATTTGTTTTAAACATAGGATAGTTTCGTTATTTTTTTTTTCTTGCCTAAGTACATAAATGTTATTAAATAAAACGTTTAAAACTTATGAGTTTTAATTAAAAACCAATTGGGGAAAATAATTTTATTGAACAATAAAATTTAATAGCTAACGGTTAAACAGAGCCGGTGTAGACGAGGTCTCCAGCGTTTCCTTGTTGTTTTTTTCGATGGGCATACCGTATTAGTTCAGGTACAGATGACAGCCCAGGGGAGTTTTGGCGGGAAAGTCAAGCTCATTTTTCATTGGACTTTTAAAATTATTTATATCACTAAATAAAAGTGCGTGATTTATGTAGTAAAAAGTGCATTCAGTAAATAATTCATAAAGAACAGTGCCATATCGCAGCATATTGGCTACATCATGACTTTGCCTTAAACCTCTCTAGTAAGACGGTTCATGCGGCCGTCTTTTTCGACATGAATAATTCTTTACGTGACATTGGCTGAATGCACAAACCGTGCGAAGCCAAAAAAGAAAGAAAGAAAAGACGACAGCACATCAAGCTACTACATTGTCAGATTTCTTGATTAGATTTTAAACTTTAAATTAAGGCTCAAGATTGATTGGGAATTTTTGACAGTTTCGGGTAGGATGACCTGCTGTCGTTCGTACTTACTTACGTCGTCTCCCAACGATGATTAAAGAAGCGTGTAAAACAGCGGGTGAAGCCATCTTAACTGTAAACAACCGATGCATTGCTGAAGGCGTTTTTCCTCGTAAATGGCGACACGGTTTCATACGAATAATACGAAAGTGTGGTGACAAACCACCGGATGATCCGAAGTCATATCGGCCTATCACACTTCTACCATCCCTGGGGAAACTTCTTGAGCGCCTCATCGTTCCACGTTTACTACCGAACGGTCCAAAATTTCATAGTAATCAATATGGCTTCACCATAGGTAAATCTACACTCGACGCGGCGCTTTCCGTGAGAAGAACCGTTAACCAATCTGAACACATGTACTTACGTAATTGGGATATTTCTGGGGCTTTTGATAACGCTTGGTGGCCATAAATGCAATTGTTAAAATTAAAAACCCGCGGTTATTATAAAAAACATATATAATCTCGTTTACTCGTACTTTAAAAACGGTTTCGCGGTACTTAAGCTCGGTCATTTTTCTAGTACTAAAGCACTAACCATGGGATGTCCTCATGGTTCAGTTGTCGGTCCTTATTTATGGAATTTGGGTTTGGATAATTTCCTCGCGATCCTGCTTCCTTGCGGCTGTTCACTTACTGGTTACGCGGGCGATGGCCTACTGCTCATTCAGTCAAGTACCCGAGCTGGACTTGTGAACTTGGCCAATACTTGCCTAAATTTAATATCTCAGTGGGGTGATCGTAACCGCCTAGCGCTTGCGCTGCATAAAACTATCAACTTCTACTAAAAGGTAATCTTAAATCATTGCCTACTATTACAAATAACGTTCCCGATAAAATATATAACTGATGCTTTGTTTCTTTACAAATTGTTGCGTAATAAGATCGACTGCCCCAGTTTATTGAAGCTTATTAGATTCCACGCGCCCTCTAGATATCCTAGGAATAAGATTACACCCCTGTGTCCACCATTCCGAAAGTCTGTGCTTGGTGCAAATTCCCCGATTCCTAGACTGTGCAGAATTCTTAATGGCTGCAGTGACTTAGTGGAGGTACACCACGACACCTTAAAGAAATTTCTGCGAGCTTTTCATCATCAATAGCATCAATAATCCAATGGCGATAAATTTTATACAATTTTTTTTTTGGTGTTCATGTTCAGTTTGTTTCTTTTAGTTTTCACTTCTATTTTCAATATTTTATTTATTTATTTTATTATTTATGTACACACAATACAATACATAAAAATACGACAAAATTAAGATCTGAGTACAAAGGTGCTGCTTATTTCTTAAAAAATTTCTTCCAGCAGACCTGCGCATTTATTAATTTTAATCATCGTATTTTCATCGTATTTTATTAATTTTAATCATCTTAAATCATAATTCGAAAATGTATCTAAATAATTAATATAATTGTTAATTAATTAATATTTAATCAGAATTCCTATGCAAATGATTTTTTTTATGTTACCTATTGTTCAACTTCCCGCCTATTGTTATTTAATTATTTTTGTATGTATGTTTTTACCCGACTGCCAGGAGGGTTATGTTTTTAGCTCCTATCTTGTATGTATTATTCTTTATTACCTAGTATCTCCAGAACCGCTGAACGGATTTTCACATTTGAGGTATCGTTAGATTTGACTTAATTGCCCAACTGCTACTAGATAGGTGACATTTAATAAAATCCAAAATGGCGGATGTATGACGCCATATTGTGAGATATAAATAAATAAATTTCTACCAAGGATATCGAGTGGGATATCAAAATGAAGGATTTTAAACACTGATTCTAAATATGTATATAACTTAGTATTAAATGGAACAAAAAAAGAATTACATGTTTTTTCTGCCAAGCATATCGAGTTGGGTATCAAAATTAAGGATTTTAATCACTGATTATAATAAATATATTGATTCTAAATATATTTTATATAAAAAAGTCTTGAAATATAAAATTGCCGTTTAATAGAAAAAAAAATCTTTTGTATTAATTGAAGTAATTACCCATGCAATCAATGTATTTTTGCCAACACAGTGGCAGTTTATTGATTCTTAAAGAAACCAGCTGGACGAGAGGCAAGCGGCAGTCTCCGAATGGGGCAAAGCCAAACTTGTAGCATTCAATACCGCCAAAACACAGGCGTGTCTTTTCACCCCCAAAAGGAGCCCGTTCATCTTGGCTCCTACTTTTCAAAATGTATCCTTGGACTGTACCGATCGCCTTCAACTTTTGGGATTTGAGATTTCCTCCACCCTAAACTTTGGGCGGTTCATTGAGTCCAAAGCCAAGGTGGCTGCCAAGGAACTTGGCGTTATCGAAAGGGTCCGGCGGTACTTCACACCAGGGCAGCTTTTAATGTTGTACAAAGTACATGTCGGTTCGTGTGGAGTACTGCAGCCACATTTGGGCTAGTGCTGCTAAGTGTCACCTGGCCACTTTGGATTCAATGGAGAGGTGGGCGAAGAGGCTGATTGGTAACCCTGACTTAACTCGAGACGGTCTCCAAAGCCTAGAGCACAGGCGTAGAGTAGCCAGCCTTTCGGTCTTCTATAGGATGCATTTTGGGGAGTCTGCGAGGGAATTGCATGATTTAATTCCCCCATCTCCGTTCCACCATCGGATGACCCGTCGTACGGCAAGATTCCACCCTTACGTTGTTAACACCACTACGATCCGGACGAAGCGTTTCGCCTCCTCTTTTATACCGCGTACATCGAAGGACTGCAACAGTTTGCCAGCGGCGGTGTTTCCGTCGGACTACAATTTGAGTGTCTTCAAGGCTAGAGTGAATAGGCTCTTAATAAACCAATAGTGCACTTTACCATCAACGACTGCGTCACTGCTTACCATCAGGCGGGATTGCGGTCAAGCGCTAGTTTATAATTTAATTAAAAAAAAAATCTATTCAAATTCTGGAAAAAGTAGTAGTCTGTCGGCGAAAGGTCTGGTGAGTAGGGCGGATGATGAAGAGCCTCCAACCCCATCAACCTTTTACTGCAACTTGAAGACTGTCTGTTGTGCGGTATGAGGTCGCGTGTTGTCGTGCAGGAGCAGCGGAGAGGAGTGATTGACCAATGCTGGTTGGAGATGTGCCAGTTTCTCCATCATTGTGTTCAGTTCTTCACAGTACACATCTGCAGTAATGCTCATCCCGTTTGGTAAGAAGATGTGATGAATCACACCGGTTAGACCACCAAACAGGGACCATCGCTTTTCTAGGGGTAAGATTTCGTTTGGGGCATTGTTTAGGTGCTGAACCAGGATCTAATCAACTTGCTAAGCGCTTGCGGTTAGCAAAGAGAAACCATTTTTCATAGCAGGTAACAATGTTTTTCAAAGTTCCTTCATTTGTTTGTCTGTTGAGCACTGCCAGGCACGTCTCGCGTACTTCGCCCTGGCGATCATTGAGTTCGTGGGGCACCCATTTGGCAAGATATTATATCTTGCCAATTCAACACATATGGTCCAATATAGTTTGTATTTTTTGTTTGTTTTGTCGAAAGCTGTTGCTATATCAGCCGTAGATTGTGTATCATCAGTTTCCACAATCGTCTTCAATTCGTCATTGTCAACCAAAAGTCTTCAGACGACCGCGGGGTTCATTTTTAAAGTCAAAATTCCCAGAACGGCAGTGAGCAAACCAATAACAAGTGCTGCGTTGGTTTGTAGTATTAGCTCCGTAAAGGTGTAGATGTTGCGTGCCGCTTGTGCCGCGTTGTTAGCATAACGGTACTTATATTCCATAATTACTCGAATTCTTAACGTATCCATAATGACGAAAAAGATTGAAATGTGATGGAATTATACCACTATTCAATAAACAAACGACTACTTTTGGAAAAAAAGAGCTCCATGTTGAAACAAACAAAAAAGCAAGATAAAATGAATTTGAAATTAGAATTATTAGCCAAACAGGTTTTTCTTATTTGAAATGGCCAGTACTGCAGAATGGCAATTTCATAAGTAAAGAACTATTATAACGTGCAGTATAAATCATAAATGGAAAGAAAAAAATCTGCTACACATACAACAACAATGCTACTATATGTATGTAACGCGACCATGACAGAAAAGTTAGAAAAGCTCACAAAAGTATACAATGTTAGTTCTGTAGACATCTCATTTGATCCTAAAATATATGGTCAAAAACCACGAAAGGAATACATACCTGAAGATCCCAATAAATCAGGTAGTATACCAAACCAACTCAAATTAGGTATAAGCTCTCGGGCCATGCTAAGACGGAACATCAATGCTAACCATGGGCTGGTTAACGGTGCTATGGGTATTATCCGATGAATAGATTGGCCAGCACAACGCAGAAAGCAGTTGGAGCCAGGAAAACTACCACAAGCGGTATTTGTGGAGCTCGATAACACAAGTATAACAGGGAACCTACCTGGTATTGGAGTCTGGATCCAGCCTCGTGCTACAGAATTTAATGCTTTACGTGGTAAAGGCAAGATTGAGCGACGAATTTTTCCCTTAATTTTATGCTGGGCAGTGACGGTGCATAAACTACAGGTCACAACTTAAGACCCAGCAGTTGCAGATTTAAGTAGAAACTTATTTGCAAAAGGTCAAGCTTACGTTGCTTTGAGTAGAGTGAGGACTCTTTCCGGACTTGATATCAGTTTTCTCAACCCTAACAAATTGCTAAATCAACTACATGACATAAACTCATTTAAGGAATTAATCCGGTTACGTAATATTTCTTAACTAAGAAGACACACATTTATTAATAATTAAATAAACGAAAAAACCACTTGCATGGATAACTACAATTAAAAATCAACTGAAAAGACTAAAAGAAGATGAAAATTCAATGATAAGGCATTTAAAAAAAAATAACAATGATAAATCCAGAAACCTACATTGAAACAGTACCAAACCTATGTACAGACGATATCACATCAAGCTACTACAATCTGTCAGATTTCCTTATTAGATTTTCAACTTTATCTCTACAGCATTAAGGCTCTATGTTGATTGGAAATATCTGACCGTTTGAGGTAGCTTGACCTGCTGTCGTCCCCGTACCTACGTAATTAACAGTTTCAATTTTTTGTAAAATTATAAACAGAATTACATTCTGAGACAAAGCGCGTATCTTGTATATATGAATGTATGTAATCTTCTTTATTATCTTGTATCTCCAGAACCGGCTAACGGATTTTCACATTTGAGACATCGTTAGATTTGTCTTAGACGGTGACATTAAAAAAAAAAAACAAAATATGTTTGACGAAATAATTATGAGGTAATTTTTATCAACCACACTTATCGAATTAGTTTTAAAATTAAGGATTTAAAATACTCATTAGAAAATATACACTATGTTAAGTAACAGAGGGCGTTCCCGTTAACCCGAAATAGTATAGCATACATACATGCTAAAAAAAATATTTCCATTCGAAAACAATTTTTTTTTTAAATTTTTCCAATAAGAAAATATTCAATAAAAATTTTAAATTGACATGTAAAAGAAACACACTGTACACGCGAACTTGAAAGACGGCAAGGTCGCAATTTGTTTATGATACTACGCTACTATTTTGATTTAAAACAGGAGGTTTCAAATTTAATTTAGAATTTTTTTTTATTCGGATTTTTTTATGCTTATTTTTCTATGCTGATATTTTTATTTTAATCTATTAATGATATATATTAACGAGTTTAAGGGAACGCCCTCTGTTATTTAACATACTGTATATATAACGTGCACTTTTAATATAAAATAGAACGATGAAAAAAGAAAATAAAACATTTTTTTTAAGTTTTCCAACATTAGAAACATAATTTGTTAAAACTAAAAAGATAGAAATAAAAAATATTATTTAAAAACAAAAAACCCGCCTGCATAAAACTCTAACGAACTGAAAAGGTAGACACAAGTTGAACAATCGCAGTTGGGGGACTTCTTAGCTAGTTAAACAAGTATTCCATAGAACAGTCCCCCAACTGCAATTGTTCAACTTGTGTCTACCTTTTCAGTTCGTTAGAGTTTTATGCAGGCGGGTTTTTTGTTTTTAAATAATATTTTTTTCAATTTTAATATCAGTTAAGTTTTAATTAATATGTAATGTGAGCCGTTTTTTTGTGAATGTGGAGTTAACCTGTAATTAATTGTTGCACTTGTGTTACTCTAGTCATCAAATCACAATAATGTACAGTGTAAACAATTGTTGGTTAACCTAAATAAATAAAAACAGCAATCCGTATGCTACCTTGGTATGGTCTTATAAAGGAATTTTTCATATATCGAACATATAAAAATAGTTGGCGAAAAAGCTAAAAGGAACTTTTATGTCCTTTTATGCTGTGACCTGTTTGGGCCGATAGGGCCAGCATAGGGGCGGCGCGACGTAAACTGCTTCAAAGCCAACGTTTGGCATTGATATTTTTATGCAAGGCGTATAGAACAGTCAGTACTGAAGCCTTACCCGTACTGGCAGGTGTACTTCCAGTCGATCTTGAAGTACAGCGGCGTGCTTCAATGTACTACTCCGCGAGAGGGGAGGCCATGGACACTAACTTTGTTACACAACGCGACCTTAATAGAATTTCTAGATTATTTAAACCTTAGAGTGACGTATGGGAGGAGCTTTTATCCGAATGGCAAAGTAGGTGGAATAATTCCATCAGGGGCTCCATCTATTCTTTCCACCCGTTGGCGATCGGCTGGCGAAGACATGGCTGGAGGTTGACCACTGCGTAGCCCAATTTCTCACAGGTCATGGCAACTTTAAAAGTAAACTGTATTCTTTTAAACTTGTTCCTTCGCCTTTGTGTCAATGTTCTACATCGAACTATGAATTCGAACAGTCCGCACATCACATCTTGTGGAAGTGTATTCTTTGGCAGAATGAACGAATTATTATGTTGGATAGTGTACAAGTTACATCCGGAGTCGTTTATTAAACGGACCTTGTCGAAACTAGAACCAATTTCCGTGCGTTCAGGCGCTTTTGCCATATCTATTATTGAAATCAATTGTAACAGCATATACCTACTTAGGACCCATTAACTTAATCAAATTTTATTCCGTGGTGCTTGGGAATCTGGGCTTCTCCCAGTTGCAATAATGTCCCTTTGTGCCGATTGGCCTAGTTCTGTTCTGTCTCCTGCTTGTTATGGAGGGAAGTGGAAAAAATATCTTTTTTCTTACTCCTCCGCTATTCTTTTCTGATTAATTTCGTTGCGGGACCCAAGACAGTTGAATCGTTTCTCCGGGACTCGTCGAGCTTCATTGCTCGGCGTTTTTCTGGCGGTCTCCACTGTTGATTCTGGTTTTCAGGAGTTGCAGTGGGTGGGAAATGTGTGGCGGGTTTTTTGCGTGGGGATCGAACCCGCGCCTCCTTGCGCAACGGCCGCGTTCGCTACCGCTACGCCACGGAGGCTGTCAAATATTAATGTTGAATATTGACAAATGCTTCAACTTTATTCATTGGTTGAATTGCAGAAAATGTGTTTAATACCTGGATTTCATCCATCTTTCTTTTTTTGTAGGGCTATCACGTAAAATGAATGTCGCTTTTTTAATGGTTTTTCGAAATACCAAGGTATTATGCATGTTATTTTAGTGATTCTATTGAAATATGCTGCAATAGGAATTGATAATAAATAGCTAACATGTAAAAGCTAATAATCATGTAAATAACAGATTTTTAAAACGTGAGTTGTGATAACCCTAAATTGGTTTGTTTACCTCTATTCTTTACGGAGCTAGGCGATGGTATAGGTCTCAACTCAGATTATAGAACAAAAGGCAGATGGAGCGCTTGCAACGAACTAAGTGAGGCATGTTTTTCGTTATGTGTGCGTGACATCACTGACATCTGGCGACCGCACTGTACGGATACGCGTGTCTTTGTGTGTGTAAGGTTGCCAGATTATGAATAATCTCCCACTTTTTTACATATATGTAGCTAGAGCAATGTTTTATGAAAATTTAAGTATACTGCCATTATTTCCGATTTTTAACCATGGATGGTTTTTACTTAATAAATAAAAAAAATTAACTTACCAAATCAATTTTTAACTACGTAGTAAATCTGTAGGTACTGTTATAGAATTGTATCAAGCTGGTGCAAGTCTGTACATGAGGGATGTTTAAGACATTAGAATACATAGTATTATATGTATACATATATATACATATTATATGTTTGTTTATTTGTCTGTATGTTTGTACGCGCATTAAATAAAAACTATTGCACGGAATTGGACTCAGTTTTTGATAAAATGTAGGTAGAGGTCTAATTAAGAAGTATATATTATTTTTCATTCCTTTACTTCCTTTACAACATGACAATAAATTAGTACATAAACAATTGATATTATTTACATTTTCCCTAGTTCAGGGTAAAACGCCATCGACGTAAACTGGCAACACTTGCATATTTTTTACACAAATACGATTTTTAATGAAATTAAATAGTAAAACAATCAAATAATCGATAGTTATCTGTGAAAAGATATTCCAATCGATGAGTCAAACGTGCTCGATATCGACGATCGAGTCTCGTAATGTAAACTCATGTAAGCTACACAGGTGGCAAAATTAATATACAGACATTTTTTTAAATAAAATATCAATGAATCTTATGTAAAACAAATTTATATTTATTAACTTACGATGGAATGAAAATAAAAATATACAAATGTATGTATCACAAGAAAAATATACAATTTTGTAAACGTAGGTATTTGGGGAAAATGTTACTGACCAAACCCAACTTTTAGATAAACTTAGTGGCCTACGACGAGGACTGAACTGATTCATTCAAAAAGGTTGAATGGATTTAGGCTAGGCGAGCTGAGAGCTGAGCTTGAATGAAACCAGAATTCGCATAGTGTAACATACCTACTCGTTTAGGCTCCTAAGGGTTTCATAACGTAAGCATATCATTTGAGTTGATAACATCTTTTACTAGGTACTACTACTACTATACTGGTATGGCAATCAGCAGGGTAATATGGTAGTTGACAAAAAAAAAAACTAATTGGTCCGTCAGTCAGATTTCCAAAAAAAAAACTAGATACGTATTTTTTCTTTTTTGATATAAACAAAAAATGAAGACGATACAGTGCGTTGAAAACTCGTGTGACGTCACTCCTTGCTACACTTTTAGCAACGAGTGAATTCACCGGCCCCCACTCCTGATCTTTGATGCCTTTTATATTTGTCAATTTTTCAGTTTTCCAAAAAAAAAACTAGATACGTATTTTTTCTTTTTTGATATAAACAAAAAATGAAGACGATACAGTGCGTTGAAAACTCGTGTGACGTCACTCCTTGCTACACTTTTAGCAACGAGTGAATTCACCGGCCCCCACTCCTGATCTTTGATGCCTTTTATATTTGTCAATTTTTATTGATTTGATAAATCAAAATATACGTATCCAATATTTTTCTATAATCTGAATGACGGATTAAATAGAATATTTTTTTTTTTCCCCAGGAAACACCCCTTTTTGCGTAACAGTATCAGTAGCAATGGATTTCGTTTTAACAGTTCAGACTACATTCATTGCGTTGCGTTTACGTTGTTGAGCTAACCTTTTCGAACTTATGACGCAATGGACTGTACCCTAATTGCGTAACGCACAATAGTGCGTTACGCAATTAGGGTACAGTCCACACCTAGTAATAACTAGGTATCAATTGGAATCATTTTGAAGCATAAGTTCGAAAAATTTGATTCTGCTCAGCTGCCCCCACCTGCCCCCCTGGGTACGCCCATGGACAGATTGTAATATGTAGCTTGACGTGCTGGCATCTGTACCACCTGCATTACTCAGTGGTACTTCCCTAAAAAGAGTATTTAAGTTTCAATACGTGGGTCATATATTGACCCCTGACTTCAATGAGAGACTACATCGAGCGGGAGCGGAGGATGAATATGCGATCAAGCAGAGCACAAACTCTATTTTGAGTTTATTGTACAACACTTTAAACATGCAGCCTGTGGGCTAGTTAAAAAGACACAAAATAGGGAAGAGGACCCCGGGCTCCAACGCGAAAGCCGCGTACGCAACCGGGATAAACGCTAAGATGATGCAGACATTTACAATTTTACAGTCCCACTGAATGATGGATTATTTGTAGCGTGTGCAATGGATGGGCCCATAATTCCTGCGCAGGTGTAGACGATGATGGTGAAGAGGCATATATAAAACGTTGCAGACCAGATTAAAATGTGTACTCATTATGCTCCACATAGTTTCCTAAAGATCATAGCACACTTAAACGACTCTGCTCCCACTCGGGAGCTAAGAAAATATATATTCAAGTATGGGCTTTGAATATATTTTACATTGGCATCATAAATTAGCAGACAGCGCGCTGTCAGCGAGCTTACCGACGTCAGACTGCTCGGTAGTTGACGTCTCGCTCTCGCTGGCAGCTTGTTGTAGCCAAGCGGCTAAAACTACTAGCTGTCGCCACGCGGACTGCGTGCAGTCGCCTTATTTTAAGGCGGTGTTGGAGCAGAGTTGTTTAAGTCCGCGGCCAAGTGCGAGACTGCGAGAGACACCGTGGTGGTTTTTAGTCAGTAGGAGTCTTACAGACCCCGTCACCCACCCCAGGGCGGCGGACATCCATTGAGGATTTTGCACCCCGGAACAAAAAAAAAAGAGTCGTTTAAGTGTGCTATCTATGATCTTAACTTGCCCCGATCATGGGGCATAACGGGATTTTTGACATATGCTATTAAGTTCCTTTTTACAAAAAACAAAAATGTGATTTAGTGCTATAAAAAGATTATAATTACGTTATTTAAAATATATTTATAAGTGATGTTTTTGCTGTAAAAGATGTTTAATAAATATTTTGAGTTTCATATTATGATCATTTTTCTCTTTTATTAAGTACCTATCCCATTTTATCCTGGTCTTCCCTACACTTTTCTTGAAGTTGCGGATACCAGCCCGTATTACCTACCCATAACGACAAAAAAATAAAGTTCACATTCGTATCATCATCAACCTTCTTTATCGTCCCACTGCTGGGCACAGGTCTCCTCTCATACAGAGAAGGATTGAGCGTAATCACCACGCTTGCTCAATGCGGGTTGGCGATTTCAGACTTAAATTCCAAGTTTCCTCAAGATGTTTTCCTTCGCCTTATAATCAGTCATTAGTGTCCAAGATATACTTGTAAAGTACATATAACTTAGAAAAGTTACATTGGTACTTGCCTGATCTGGAATCGAACCCGTACACTCGTACTTGAGAGGCTGGTGTTTTAACCACAAGGCCACCCCGACTTCCACACATTCGTATGCGAAGCTTATTTTATTTAAAGAAGTATAGTATAGGTAGGCCTATAAATCTTGCCCTAATTCCGTCTACTTTCGTTTTCTTTTCATAGCCTAGTATCGACGAAGCTGGTATTGTTCAACCTAATTTTGGGAACATCTTATCCCTGGTTGTCCTGGTACATATTACCTAACGAATAAACTAGTTTATCCAAAGATTGGGTGAGGCCAAAAGAATATATTTATATTATAATTTATAACACAAGCAAATGTTATCTTATTTTATAGCCAAGAACATGCATTTGTAATTTTGTTACACTAAAATCGTCTTTATGACGAAACGTCGTTCACAAAAAAAAAAAAAAAAAAATGTAAAAAGTATACACTGTAGTCTGTAATGTCCTTGGCTTTAAAGTAACACAATTTTATTGCAGCTAAGGCAACAGTATCTCTCATTTCTTAAAAGTTACCTACTTGGTTGTCCATGGAACATTTAACAAATTTGGGTTACATTATCTAGCCTAATTCGGTTAAACAGAGTTTTCATTAAGCAGCCTACAGCAGATCAAAGTAAGTAAAACCAATGATTTGTTTCAATTTATTGCTTCTGTACAATTGTTAGTTATGATGAAATCAATTAACGCTAAAGGAAAGCATAATTAATTGTTAACAGAACTTTTTGCATCCAAACTATTTACAACTTTTCAGTTAGCCAAATTATGAAATTAAACATAAGATTAAAATTAAGTCAGTTTATTCAACGATGACTTGATTAAATTAATTGGTACAAATTGCATTTGTACTAGTTACAAATCACTGGTACCTATATACATTTTTTCATAGTCCGCTCATAATATTTCATTTACATTCGCACATTCATTCATTTATT
The DNA here is from genome assembly GCA_017933935.1 of Sesamia nonagrioides. Classification (NCBI taxonomy): domain Eukaryota; kingdom Metazoa; phylum Arthropoda; class Insecta; order Lepidoptera; family Noctuidae; genus Sesamia; species Sesamia nonagrioides. The sequence goes on along the minus strand of JADWQK010002002.1, from coordinate 4,918,555 downwards.
GCGAAATATTATTATCATTTAATCATCAACATAGGTGTATAAAATCGAATTTTTAATTTGCAACACTAAAATGACAGTTTTTGGGTATAAACTTTTATTTTTCTTTTCTTCTTTGGTTTGTGCATTTAGCCAATGTCAACTGTATAAACTTAAACCAGCTTCTGTCTGCAACCTCATTCACTTGACATTACTTGTTCGCTCTACCCACCCTGTCACATTGCATCACCTGACACCACCTGAGGCTTTTTGACTTTTCTCTTTGCTGGTCTCCTAGGGGTTATAGTGTGACTACAAATAGCCTATAGCATTCCTCAGGAATTGGGCTATCAAAAGCAAAATAACTTTTCAGATAAGACTAGTAGCTCTGAAGATTAGCATGTTCAAACAAAGAAAACTCTTCAGAGCTTGTTTGCTTACTTCGTTGGCCATTAAACATTTTTATAGCGAAATGAGACTACAAACATTGGCATAACTAGTGATTTTTCCTTGCATAAATAACCCCAGCTATGATTCAGCAAAAGCAAAATCAAAATCGTTGCATATATTTTTTATTTTAGGCCACACCATGATAAATTTAATCTTTTCATAAATTTCGTAATACACCACAAAAATAATAGATTTTTGAGATTTTTCTTATATTCATATCTAAGCTGTGGCGTTTAAGTGGAAAGATATGCATCATGAGAGCAGAACTAGTTGCCATTGCAGAAGCCTTAAAGTATGCTGCAGATTTAACATCTACTAATATTGTAATCCTTACGGATGCAAGAAGCGCTCTGCAACACTTGGCTCGGTGTACCTCGGGCAGCCGAGGTATGCCGATAGCCTATGAAATACTGGGAATGGTATTAAACACGCACCAAAATATCAAGTTGCAGTGGGTGCCGTCCCACGTCGGAATTCGAGGTAATGAGGTGGCAGACTTGGCAGCGAGACAGGCAGTTGGGGGGGAACGGGAGGTCTTGTGCCTGCCTTATGCCTCCGAGCTATTACCTACCGTTAGAGAGTATAGCATAGCAAAATGGAGAAAATACTTTGACAAGTGCTCGGAGACAAAAGGGATTTGGTACAGGACAATCCAAGACTCACCTATGCTGGTGCCCTGGTTTGGCTGTGTTGGCTTCTGTAGGGAACTTCTTGTCTGTGCTTTTAGAATTAGATCTGGCCATGTTCCGGTAAATAAGTTACTTTCACTAATGCGTGTAACTCAAACCGATTTGTGTACATATTGTGGTGCAACGGAAGACCTGATACACGTGTTACTGGAATGTGGTCAATATGCAACTCTACGGGATAGGTTTTTGGCTGAGGTGCCGCTGTGGGATGGTTTGCTGAACATAGCGTTGAGCAATCCATGTTCACATGCGGCGGGGGCCGTATTTCGTTTGTGGAGAGAAATAATGAGGTTAAGATGATTCCTATTAGTATTGGAGGTTCCCCATGAGGCTGGCATAGTCACTCCATGTGTACTGAAGCCTCGTAAAAATGTAGAATAAAAAAAAAAAAAAATATCTAAGCTAAACTGCTTCTGGCACCAAACATCACTTCTTTTATACCAATTTCTAGTTCTTTCCTGAGTGCACTCGGGAAAAGTGTAGGTAACTGAAGATGAAGTTATTTTATGTATGAAGAAGGGCATTTTTCTAGGGGCCCACCCTACACCAGTCTGGGATGCGCCCAGGTCACGCCAGTGCCACCTAACTAAATCTATGGCTATCAAGAAATAAAAAAAAAAATTCAGGTAAATATATTGCCTATGACACTCACAAATAGTGTGGATCTCTATTCTCTATTAATAAAAGAATATTCTAAATTTCGTTTCTGTACTAGAACCAGAGATGACCCCCAAAACCTCAAAAACATTAACACTTTTTGTGATACAATAATAATATAAATAATGTTATAATGATAAAAACATTTAGATAGCAGCTGTCATTGTAGTCTATCAAATTAAAATTCAGACTTTAGTTCCCTCAAATAAAGCTAACCTTCAACCATTTACAATATCTTGGGTGAAACATAATGGTCCACTATTTAGTGACAGTACTTGTCACAGTCACATTTTAAACTGTTCTCTTTCTGTCACTTATTTATCCGATAATGTCATCTCCCTCTATCATTATAATACAGACATACAATGAAGAACCATCACTAAGCAATGAACCTACTGTAGCTACAATTGACCTGTATTTAGTGTTATTCAGATTCTGAGAATCGCATTGATAAATATTTACAAAACAAATAAGTATTCAATCATATAACACCGATGTTGTGAATTTGTGAATATGTAGTCCTCAGTCTTTTCAAGCCAAGTTTTGCTTCAATCATATTTATGAGTCATGAAATAAACCTTGGATTTAAAATTTAGGAACCAGCTGAAGGCAAATTCATAAACATTCAAAACGCAGTTGCAATCTCATCTCAGAGACAGTCAATTTCAAAAACTTGCCAACAAAAAGGAAAATTAAACATATTTTGACAGATATACACTGAGATCAGATTGTGAATGTTCTTAAAATAACGAGGATTGCCCCTCAGATATACAAACTATATGAATACACATAATCTATCTACTTGTCTATAAGTTCTAAAAGGATCAAATAGAGTTGCAGAAAAATAAAAAGAAGTTAGGTACCTACTTTCCTGACCCTCAATTTAATACCTCTTTTGGCATAAGAAATAATTATTTACTTGATGCTAATTTTCACACAAATATATGTAATCTGAATTTGAATGATATAAAATTTAAATATCACCCAGTCATTGTTTATAAAAGAATAGTTGTTTAACAGCCTTATTGTCAAACATTTCACTCTTGCTTTAAGCTCAACTCTATGAAAGTAAAAAGTCTTTTAAGCACTTTGGCAGCGGTAATGCTTTTATAGAGCCATTATTCACATATTGTAGAATGGCATCTCTGCAAACACTTTGTAATGATTTCACTGAAAGAAATAACAGAATACAATATGTTAATGATTTGGAAACTAAACAATACTGGTGTGAAAATAATAAGAAGAAAACTTACATTAAAAAAAAAATATAATTTTTTGCTGTTATCAAGACATAGTGTAAATATAAACAACTAATTAAAAGAGGTAAATAACAATGGTTGACTCACCTCCATACAATTGAACTATTTTCACTTGCTTGGTAGTGCCATAAACATCAACAACTGCATGTAATGGCCCTCTGGTATATGGGATTGCCTTTGTGCAAGGCCCCTGGTCCTCACCATTTATTATAAAATGCATCTCTGCTAGATCCTGCTCATCTTTGCTCACTTTGGCACAGGGTACAAACATAACACCTATGCGACTGCCAGCATCCATAGGCAATATGCCTTGTGGGGTGCCATTTTGTGACAGTGTTTGTGGTCTGAGAACCATTTTCGACACAAAGCCGCGCGGCGTCTTCACCACATGGCCATCACCTAGCACGGAGACACGCGGCTCGTTCTCTCTCCGCCCATTTGCTACTTGATTCACAAGTTCTACAAGCACATTATTTTGTGATTTTGAAATAGGAAATATCCATGACATACCAGTGTTAGCAAGATCAGGGAGCGCATATTGTGGCAATGCTCTATCACATACCGCCGCCGTCTGAGGATCGAGCAATGTCAGACCGAGTCGCATATGACCACTCCAGCCTCGTTCAGTTTTCTCTATTTCCACTAAAAATATTTCCCCAGGCAACAGGGGCTTCTCACTGAATGTTAAGCCATGAGCGAAGCTGGCTTTTCTATATGCAACGGTATTATCCTCGAATAAAATAATGTTTGATCCGTGATAATGGTGAAATCTCGACAACATGTTCACAAACACATTTGCGCTTCTAGGGAGATGAGAACACTACTGATCACTTATTTTTTGTTACACTTTAGTACGTTTTACTGTTGTAATGAACATCAGAACGCTAAATATTAAACAAAACCTAACAAATTACCCGAAGTCCATCCGTCGTTTATTTTTTTTTTTTTCCTTTTTGGCAACTGAGCGGATTTCGACTATTCTGCCAGTGTCACGTGGTGATGGCAGCAAACAGAGGCAGGCCGTCAAACTTTTCCATTTGGTAGGTGCTAGTATAGCTGCATGGACAAACACATGGGTTAGTAAAACAAGTAATCTAATTTACAGGGACACATTAGCCAACAATTACACTAGCTTATACTATATACAGACTATTTACACACAAACTACGCACCAATTAAAATTTTAAATCGTTCTCATTTAGAAATCTGGCCAAAAGACTTATTATTTTAGGGGAGAAGTGGGAAAGTAGGGTATGAAAATTGGTTGGGAGAGGGATGTTAATTTTAGGAATATTTGAATAGAGGTCAAAAGATTTATTATTTCGGGAGCAAGAAAATAAAATATGGTCTAAAGTGCCATCCTCAAGACCGCACTCGCACCGGGAATTATCCCCCGGACGTGGGTCTTTTCCAGGAACACTGGGCTACAACAGTGTCCGAGTCTAAGTCTACACAGTGAGGAAACAGTTCTCTTCGACAATTTAGGATATTTAGAAAACCAAGGCCTACGCTGAACCTCAGGCTGTATAGCAGCGTAGTAGATGCTCTTGGTTTTAGAAGTCGTCTTCCATGTTTCAGTCCACGAGTTAAATCACTTGGGTCTGGCACCATTCCGCAAATCGTAATTATGCGCTACGTAGTGCTTTTGGTCAACCGGATTCGATGTGGCATACTTTGCTAACGAATCAGCGCACTCATTGCAATACCCGAATGACCGGGGATCCAGGTTATCTCAACGTCCAAGCCATTTTGGTAGCATTCAAATAACAATTTCTTTATATCTATAATGATTTGACTACTAATTTTGCTATGAAATTGATTTTGTTTAAGGGCCTGAATACTACTACGGGAATCTGAAAAAATTACTGACCTTGTTATTTGATGGGATTCCCCTAAATAAGCCAATTGGGCTAACGCACGCCAACAGCGTGAATCTCCCAGGAATCAGATCCTAGAGCGCCTGAGCCCTCAAAGACCCAGCCCCTGGAACCTGATCTACCACCAGAGGGCTTTTCCGCCCCAACCACTCCCGCCTGGAAGGACAAGGATCCTCGCATCCGTCCTACCACGGCCCAAAAGGTGGCCCCGTTGTCGCGACTTAGCGCGAAATCACTCATAATAATACATAAGAAGACATTCTCGCAAGATCACTGACATTTCTGCACAAGGTAAGCGAGAATATCATGACTATGGTACTTTATAGTCTGTGGATTTTCACCTAGCGAAGCCAAGCCGGGCTACGCGCCCTTTTGAAGCGTCGCCGGCATCATGTACAGTCTTATAAGAATAATTTAAAGTCTAGTGTGAATTGAGTGAGTTCCGGAGCAAGCTAGAAGTCTCCAGTTAATGAAAGCTAAGTGTCTAGGGTTTATCTAATTACTTGTTGTTAATCCAATCGTATATGTATTAAGGTAGTTTGAACTAAAGGAAGTTACTGAAGTCGAGTAACGCTAATTGAATCAAAGGTTGTATGTCCTGTCGATCTGTGCAAGTTCTGAATAAGGGGGCCGTAGAATTGCTATAGCCACATAAGAAAATCCCATACAGGCAGGGTATGGGTCACATGTGCAAGAATCTGCATGAGCGGTAGAGTTGCTATCGCCTTCCAAGATAAATCCTAGCCCGTAGGGTGTAGGTCACATGTGGCGTGGTCGCATGTGCAAGTTCTAAAGGAGGTGTAGAGTTATTCTAGCCTAACAAAGAAAATCCCGAGCCGCAGGGCGAGGGTCACAGACAAGGGACATCCAATATAATCGCTGAGTAGCACAAAGTACTTAAGCCAGAGCGCGAGGCTCTGTAACACACAAGCCCTCATTTGGAGGTTAAAAGTAAATACGAGTAAACAATCGAACAAATATAAATGTAACACATTTTAGAAAAGTATGGTTGACCCTGCGCACTTAGTTCCAAAACAAGCAAATGATGATTGCTTAATCCCTACAGATCGAGGTCTTGAGAGGTTAACAAAGAACATGGGATAATCATAGCTGGCACACATCTCATAACAAGGCGAAGCAGATCATTACATCATCTAAGTACCGGCTGAGACAACTACAAGCTCGGTAAGTCAATGCAAGTTATCATCAGACAATTAAGTACTTTCGCGGAGTCGTAGTTTAGGGCCAGGATCCTCGCTAATAAGTTCTAAGCGAGGCCTGAAAGGCGACGCCACGACATGGTGGAGATGCTGGGATAATCTTGATGAATCCTAAGGTCTGGTGATGCTTGCTTTGACTTATAAGGGATGTAAATTCTTTAAAGCTGAAAGGTTTCAGTTTATTTAAAATATGTGATGCCATTCGTGTTCATTCTAAAAACTTGTTCGCAACTCACTCGCTCATTCACTCAATTGCCGGTAAAGCTACATACATAAAAAGTTTAAATTTATATTCATAATTAAGCTATATGAATATTATTAGCAATAACGTTGAAAGTCGTTTTGTCATCAAAAAGTTATGAAGGACATAACGTGTGTTGTTGCTTTATGGTATTTGTACTCAATGGCGGGACAATGGTATAAATTTACCACGGCTTGTGATAGTTGTTATAATCATGAAAAGGTGATTCAGTTTTAATGTCTGTTAATTGCTGGAGCTTAAAAGAAGCTTGGAAGCTAACAAGTGTATGGAGAAGGCAGACATTCGTTTTGTTTTGTGAAACAAACAAATAACATGCCTAATTGGCATCGGCAAAATTGTCGTATTTTTTTTCTACTCTTTCAAGACAAAGGTCATGTTACACTAAGAAATAGTTAATAGAAAATTCATACGGTTTTAGGTATTGAAATCCTACAAGATACGTATCAAAGTTGATGCTTGGAAGAAAGCTGTGATCGTGTGTATACTGCCTTATTGGAAATGACGTTTCGTTCATTCATTCAAGTTACCGTTCAAAGTTTGTAAGCCGACACTACTAGACGCCATCGATATGAAAACTTTTTCAATTACTCAAGAAAGTTGTTAATATTTGCCGCAAAGTTGTTTAACCTGTGAAATAAACATCAGAAGCGCTCATTTAGTGTTTGAGGCTGTGATTTAAGGTATGAAAAGTGATTATTCTATATTTTACGTCTGTAGTACAGAAAGTCACGTTCCGCAAAAAGTTGAAATTTTTTGTGCTGTCATACGGCTCACGTGGTTTGGAAACAGTTTTAATTGATACCCACAGTGAACAAATTACAAAAGGGAGGGAATACAAATTGAGAAACTGCTATTAATTAATAATATCCTTCAATATGCAAATGTACCCATTTACATACAAGAAAAGATAATTTAATTCCTTTACTCCTATGTTAAGTTGAAAATCAGGTTTGGCTACTAAGAAAATGGAAGAGAATTTTCCATTGTGTCATAAGTACCCTAAGTGAACAAATGCTTATAGTTAAAATTTAAAACATGTGAAGGCATTATAAGTTCCTAGGTATAGTAGGACAATAGTCATTCCTTGACTGAGTACCCAAGAGAAAATTAACTATGTACTCTACTACTTTGGATTTTCCTAAGAGACTTTAAAATGGTCAATTAACTTGTTTTAAAATCCTTCAATTCTTAACTACTTACTTCGCCATAATTTTCATTATAATTCAGTCATTAACAGCTATATATTTGCTGTACTGCCTATTTTCTTGAAATAAAATAAGCTAAATTAAACAACGGGTAAAACAATAAACAAATACATGCCTACATATGACAAAGTAATTTCAAGGGAAATTTTTAATTTTCTTGTTGAATTAGAAGCAAAATTAAAGTATGAAAGTATTGTTACTTTCATAAAAACCATTTACACTGGCTAGAGATATGATTATATGTGAGTAAAGTCTAGAGTAAGATAATTATGCCTTAATATTAATTTTAAAATAGCATTGGGAAGCCATTGTTATTTCAAGATAATAAGAATTATATTAGAAGGCATGGCAAGGAAAATGACAATTAAGATGCTTAATTTATGAAGATGTTGGCAAATGATAATTAGTAATTGACTGACTATTAGTATGTACTTACAGAGTACTTACTTATAAACAAATTTTGGTTTTTTTTTCTTTCTTTTTTCTAATCCATTCTTTAATAAATTATTAATTGAAACTTAAGGCCAAGTGAATTTTAAATGAAACTAGGTAATAGTTAAGGCAAAGTTACATTTTTTTTTCAAATGAGTTAAAGAATTAATTGATTAATTAATTTTTTATTATCAATAGAAATGGATAAAATTTGAATTTATAATATACATAATGGTACATAAGTTTATAGTAAAGATAACTTTGCAGAAGAACCTGAAATGAAAGACATATTAATAAAACCGTTTGACTAAAATTGCGGAAGAAATCCAAGCCATTTCTGCATGAGCCTATGATATCTATACAGGTGTATAGGGCTGATGAGTTTGTTTGTCTGTTTGTTTGAACATGCTGATCTCGGGAACCGCTGGTCTGCAATAATTTAAATAATGAATTTGAGTAATTCATGCGCATCATAGAGCTATTAATAATTTAAAACAAGCAATAGAACTTGATGAATGCCGAATCACATTGGACGAAATTCAACGTCATTTAAGAATACTTCAATCCATAGGAGAGAACACTGATACGAATCAGATGAGATTTTTAATAATGGAAAAATTCCCTACAGACCTAATCTACGATACCAAGATGAGACTTGGATCTGAAGGTACTTTTACTGTGGAATGTATTCTAAAGCATCTATCCTTGATAATATCCACTAAGGAGGACGCTATGAGGATAACACAACAACCTTGTACGGGTAGTGCTGTTGAAACCCCGTACACTACAGAAACCCTGCATATAAAGGATGCTACAAATCTAGAAAGAAGGAGACCTGGAACGTCAAAGAAAATTTTCACCCACATTAAAATACCGAAGGGAAGACCTCAACACAATATCAAACCTAATAATGACAGACTTAAGAGAAGATTTGATCCAAACATAACTAAAGAAAAGAAATACAAGAATTTTGGTAAAAGAAAGAAGCTCTACAATTGTATCTTCTGTAATGGTAACCACTACAATAGCGATTGTGAAAAGGTTAAGACTCTAGAGAAAAGAAAAGCAAAACTTCAAGATAGATGTTTTATATGTTTTAGGCAGGGACATCACCATTCTCGGTGCAATAATAAAAGGGAATGTCGCTTCTGTGGCAAGTATGGAATACATAACTCAGCATTATGTCCTACTAAAGTGCAACCCAAGAGTCGAGATGAAAGGGAATCGACAAATGTAATGCACGTAAGCAGAAAAAAGTCCACAATATTGCAAACAGCCGTTGTTGCAGTACTAGGCCACAGTGATAGCAGAAGAAACTGTAGGATACTGTTAGACACAGGAAGCGAGAGAAGTTATATTACAGAAGCTATGGCTAAAGAATTGAATCTTCCAGAGGAAGAACGAAATAACCTTGCAATATTTACGTTCGGATCTCAACAACCTAGAAAGATAACAAGCTCATTAGTAAGGATAGATCTTATGACAAATAATAATACAATCAGGTCAATATTTGCTAACGTCATACCATCAATATCTCCAGGGGTACCATATCCAGAGGAAAATTTACTGGGGTGGAAGAACTCTGGCAAATATCAGTTAGCTGATGATGGGTCATTGCTTGACCGGGTTGATATATTGATAGGTAATGATCATTATTACTCTATAATGGCAACTGATAAAATACAAATAGGACAAGATTTGTATTTGATACATTCTGAATTTGGATGGATAGTTTCTGGCAGAATAAACACTACCAAATGCGTGCAACGATTAACAGTACTCACATATTTTGAAAATTCTGGCAACGATAGTTTTAATCAACTAGATCCACCACTACACAGAGAAAGTTTGAAATGTTTGTGGGATTTGGAGTCCATAGGTATAACAGACTCACCTAAAGCAAATAGGGATGAGGAAGCTATTAAGCATTTTAACGAAACCACAGAGTATAAAGATCACAGATATTATATCAGCTGGCCATGGAGTGATAGTCCATCAGGATTGCAATCCAATTTTGGGCTGGCATTTGGTTGACTCAAAGGCTTACTTAAAAGATTAGATGCAGCTACAATAACGTCGTATGATGACATAATCAAAGATCAGTGGAGTAATGGAATAATTGAGGAAGTTCCTAAGAGACAAGTTAACCATATAGTGCATTACCTTCCGCATCACGGCATCACGGCACCAGGAAAAGTACTACGTATAGTCTATGATGGATCAGCACATGTTGGGGACAGTAAAAGTTTGAATCAGCATCTTTATTGCGGACCTTTGTTATTGGAAGACTTAACAGGGCTGTTAATTAAATTTAGATGTCACGCTATTGGAATAGTAGCGGATGTCGAAAAGGCTTTTCTTCAAATCGGACTTAAAGACATAGATAGAGATGTGACAAGATTCTTGTGGCTGAAGAACCCTCATAAACCAGTAACCGAGGACAATATCATCCATCTCAGATTCACCCGTGTTCCATTCGGTCTTACAGCGTCACCATTTATTCTAAATGCCACAGTCAAACATCATCTGAAATGTTCAAAATACGAATACATAAAGAAAATAGCCAATGATATTTATGTAGATAACCTTTTGACTGGATCAAACACTGTTAATGAAGCAGTAATGCTGTACCACAATTTGAAAAATACATTTGAGGAAATTTCCATGAATCTAAGACAATGGAGTTCTAACTCCAAAGAATTTATAAAACATATTCCAGACGAAGATGTATGTCCTGACAAAACGATAAAAATACTCGGTATAGAATGGAATTTAGAGCAAGATACATTAAGCTTGAAAGCAAAAGTAAATGAAGATAATAAACACACAAAAAGAGGAGTCTTGAAAACTATAGCAGCTGTATACGATCCTTGTGGATTTAGCGTACCTAGTATGCTGTCCGCAAAGATTTTCTTACAAGACCTATGGAAGAAAAAGGTAAAGTGGGATAGTCCACTAGATACTGATGCTAAAGAACGTTGGATAACTATTCTAAAAGATATAAAGTACATAGAAAATATTTGCATACCTCGTAGAACTATTGCCTCCATCGAGGGGGTAATTGAGCTACATTGTTTCTCCGATTCTTCATTGCAGGCCTACGCTGCGGTGGTCTACTTGGTGCAAGGAATTAATATACATTTCATAATAGGAAAATCACGACTCGTGCCGATCAAAGATCAACAAAACTTAAGTATACCCAAACTAGAGTTACTCGGTGTACTTATTGGAAGTAGACTGATTAAATATGTTCTGAAATTCTTAACAAAGCAGGTCACTAAGCAAACCTTGTGGACAGACAGCCAGATTGTGATAGACTGGTATAATTCCAACAAACTACTTACACCATTTGTGACACGAAGACTAGAGGAAATAAAACTGAATAAGGATTTGATACTTAGACATGTTCCATCACAACATAACCCTGCGGATGCAGCAACGAGACCATACGCTTCGGAAGAGGAAAGGTCACGTTGGTTACTGGGACCAGAATTCTTAAAATTGGACAAATCCAAATGGCCACTCGTCCCAGTAAATACCGTTACTTTTTTGGCGGGGGAGGATCTGCCGAATGCAGAAAGTCTACAGTTAAATATTGCTCAAGATAAAGATATGGCTGAAAATATAACTGAAGAACCTCAGTTACAAAAATCGTTAAATAAGTTGTCAGAAGAAACGCATCATGAAAGCAGTATATTAAAAGAAATTAAGAACTTACAATCTAAACATTTTGAAGATGAATTAAAAGGAAAAGAAACTAATCTAAGTCGAAATCTAAGGCTCTTTAAAGATATTGACGGTATACTTCGCTGCAGAGGCAGACTGAAATATGCCGGTTGGGCTTTCGATAAAAGATATCCAATAATTATACCGAAAGATTGTGAATTTACCACTAAAGTAATTAGAGACATACATGAAAGAAATTATCATGTAGGTGTCAACCACACATTGAGTATAATTCGTGAAACGTATTGGATACCTCAAGGCAAAAGCCAGGTTAAGAAAATATTGGGTAAATGTTCCCGGTGCATGAAACATGGTGGTGGACCATACAAATTACCATCTACACCGGCACTACCTCCTGAAAGAGTGAACTATAGCCAACCATTTACTTTTACTGGTGTTGATTATTTAGGTCCAATATTAGTCAAAACAGATAGCGGCACAAGTAAGAGATGGATATGCTTATTCACGTGTCTTGCTGTTAGAGCTGTACATCTCGAAGTAGTTGAAGATCTTTCAGCTGAACAAGGACTACTTGCTTTAAGACGAATGATTTCAATTAGAGGAGTTCCTACATGGATAACCTCCGACAATGCTTTGCATTTTAAATTGATTTCCGACATAGTAGCAAAAGCATACTGTGTTGAAAATAAAATAAGATGGCGTTTTATACCCGAACTAGCACCATGGCACGGAGGTTTTTATGAACGCTTAGTTGGACTGATAAAACATTGTATGAAAAGAACATTTCACAAACATCTTTTAAGAGATAGTCACTTGGTAACAATGATAAAGGAAATAGAAGCGGTGGTCAATTGTAGACCACTAACTTGTGTTGATACCGAACTTGAACATATTTTGAAACCATCCGATTTTCTTCATTGGGGCAGATGTGCCACTCTTGAGAGTGCAAAAACTGACGTAATAATACAAGGATCTTCCACAAAAACAAATTTAATTAAAGGCTGGAAGGTGGGAAAAATAGTGTCCTTAGTAAAAAGCTCTGATGGTCTAGTTCGAGTAGCACAAGTCAAAGTTGGAAATGCAATTTTCACTCGCTCTATTGCACATTTATACCCTTTAGAAGTTGAAGATGACGAAGGTCATGATGAAGCTATTCAAGAAACTAGAAAGGATTCTCAACCCTTTCGATTTCCGATAAAAACTCATGAAAAGGCAATAAATATAAATCCTACTAATGATACAGAAATGAAAGCTGTTCAAAATAAAACATCAATTGATGATGAAACGAAACAAATAGATGAAAATTTGACAAAAAATACGAAGGATACTAGTAACAAAATAGATGTTGAAAATGAAATCGTTGACAGAAATGATTATGACAATGAGGATAATGATGATTCGAGAGAACCATCAAAGGACATGGAGAACCATGATAGACTAAACGGAGAACTGAGGAGCAAGCGTGAGGCAGCAGTCCGGGCCCTTGAGAAGATAAGGGAGTGGACGCAGAATCTGATGATCACCTTTGTTTAAAAAAAAATTTCCGGCGGGAGTGTCGCGACTTAGCGCGAAATCACTCATAATAATACATAAGAAGACATTCTCGCAAGATCACTGACATTTCTGCACAAGGTAAGCGAGAATATCATGACTATGGTACTTTATAGTCTGTGGATTTTCACCTAGCGAAGCCAAGCCGGGCTACGCGCCCTTTTGAAGCGTCGCCGGCATCATGTACAGTCTTATAAGAATAATTTAAAGTCTAGTGTGAATTGAGTGAGTTCCGGAGCAAGCTAGAAGTCTCCAGTTAATGAAAGCTAAGTGTCTAGGGTTTATCTAATTACTTGTTGTTAATCCAATCGTATATGTATTAAGGTAGTTTGAACTAAAGGAAGTTACTGAAGTCGAGTAACGCTAATTGAATCAAAGGTTGTATGTCCTGTCGATCTGTGCAAGTTCTGAAAAAGGTGGCCGTAGAATTGCTATAGCCACACAAGAAAATCCCATACAGGCAGGGTATGGGTCACATGTGCAAGAATCTGCATGAGCGGTAGAGTTGCTATCGCTTCCAAGATAAATCCTAGCCCGTGGGGTGTAGGTCACATGTGGCGTGTGTCGCATGTGCAAGTTCTAAAAGAGGTGTAGAGTTATTCTAGCCTAACAAAGAAAATCCCGAGCCGCAGGGCGAGGGTCACAGACAAGGGACATCCAATATAATCGTTGAGTAGCACAAAGCACTTAAGCCAGAGCGCGAGGCTCTGTAACACACAAGCCCTCATTTGGAGGTTAAGAGTAAATACGAGTAAACAATCGAAATATAAATGTAACACATTTTAGAAAAGTATGGTTGACCCTGCGCACTTAGTTCCAAAACAAGCAAATGATGATTGCTTAATCCCTACAGATCGAGGTCTTGAGAGGTTAACAAAGAACATGGGATAATCATAGCTGGCACACATCTCATAACAAGGCGAAGCAGATCATTACATCATCTAAGTACCGGCTGAGACAACTACAAGCTCGGTAAGTCAATGCAAGTTATCATCAGACAATTTAAGTACTTTCGCGGAGTCGTAGTTTAGGGCCAGGATCCTCGCTAATAAGTTCTAAGCGAGGCCTGAAAGGCGACGCCACGACACCCGTCGCCCCCCGCCCCTGCACCTAAGGTTGCGGCAGCAACACCCGCACCCCCTCCCTTGACCCCAATATTAGGTAACGGTCCAATGGATGCCTTTAATGTCATGTCGGGGACCTTCCTTATTTTCATGTCCCCCCGCGCCAAGCAAATGGTGAGCGAACTCCTAGCAGCCAGGTCCGCTGCTAATCTCCAAGCTGTATACAGCATCTATAATGCGTATCCGGAGATTACGCAAGCCCTCTCCTCCATCGCATCCAATTAATGGATAATACGGCCAAACAGCCGACCAAGCCCCGATCGCTCAAACTGGCTCACTTCAATGCCGACGGCATTAGAGATCAGAAGACTGAGATCTCAAACTTCCTCCGTGAGTACCAGATTGACATCTTCCTCGCTCAAGAGACCTTCCTCGAGCCCAGTCACCGCACGCCCCTAATTGCAAACTACCGCGTAATTCGCAACGACAGGCTGCGGTGTCACAAAGGCGGTACATTCATTTATTTCAAAAGGGCTCTTTATTGCATCCCAATGGATCCCCCACCCCTCTCACGACTCGAAGTTTCAATGTGCCGTCTCGGCATGTCAGGCCACCAACCTATTACTATAGTGTCGGCCTACATCCCACCCAGCTCCTCTGCAGAGAATCATCAACTCCTAGCAGACAACATCGCCTTACTTCTTGGTATGAGTGACTCCGTTGTAATTGCGGGTGACCTCAATGCCAAACACACAGCCTGGAATAGCACCAGGATTAATTCCAGAGGCAGACTGATGTTTGACCTCTCCACTCAATTGAACTTCAATGTCGTGGGCCCTATGACCCCCACTCACTTCCCCTATGACCCCGACCACACCCCAGACGTCCTCGACGTAGCGTTTCTAAAGAACGTCAACCTACAGTTACTCTATAGAAGCACTACCAGAGCTATCGTCTGACCATCGCCCAGTCATCATCCGACTGGCTCCCCGTACTGGCCTCGCAGACCCAGGTCAAGCACTGTAGACGAAAGTGGTAACGGACTGGAGGAAAGTAAGCGATCGGCTGAAATCCACCACATCCCCCCACTTGGACTCCATACCTGAACGCCTCGATTCTACCGCAGACACGACAGCCGCGATCGCCTCGTTCACGGATCACGTACAGGCAGTCCTAAACAACTGTTCAAGGGAGGTCACAGTGACAGAAGACTGTCGCTGGAAACTCCCTGCTGACTTGCGTGAACTACTGACCGAAAATAACGCGGCTGTCCGTGCCTACAGCAACTTCCCCTGCAAAGCTAACAAAGCCCATATGCGCTATTTACAGAGAACTGTAAAAAGACGCATATCGGAGTGGCGTGAGGCTGGCTGGGATAAGATGCTGGATGAGTTAGAGCCCACCGATCAAGCCATCTGGAACCTTCAAAGGAAACTAAAATCCAATGAAGTTGTGACCATGCCTCCCCTAGTTCGTCCTGACAATTCCATCGCCTTCGATGACGATGACAAGGCTGAATGCCTCGCCTCCTGCCTGGAAGCCCAGTGCTCCCCCAGCCTCCTACCAGTAGACCAAGCTCATCTCCTTGAGGTTGACTCTGAAGTCGAACGTAGAACCTCCCTCCCACCCGTTGACGACCCTGAGGATCCCCTGCCTCCCATCACTCCAGATGAAGTGCAGGGCATCATCAAAGGTCTTCAACCCAGGAAAGCGCCCGGCTCTGATGGCATCACCAACAGAGTGGTCCGCCTCTTCCCAGCCGATCTAACCATCCGCTTGACCACCATCCTCAATGGTGCAATGGGGAATAAGATTTTCCCACAAACGTGGAAAGAAGCCACAGTCATAGGCATTCCCAAGCCCGGTAAGCCTAAAGCCGAACCCTCTAGCTACCGTCCCATCAGCTTACTCAAAGTTCTCGGTAGGATTTATGAGAGGCTTATATACAATATGTAAAGAAAACCTTGTCCCGTGAAGGTGACCGTGTGACCCGTGAAGGTGTTGTTAGGTATCGATAACTGATTATATACTAATGCACACAAAACCTGGCTAAACTTTAAAAAAAATTACCCCCTAAAAATAAATATTATTTTGCAAAAGGCACGAATGGCAATACAATGCGCGACTGACGAAACAGGTCACGCCGACCCAACACTCCTGTCCGCAACAGATCCTACGTATTACTGAACATATACACGCAGGATTCCTGCGTGGTATGTATACAGGCGTAGTTTTCTTCGACATAGCGAAGGCGTTTGACAAAGTCTGGCACCACGGCTTAATCTATAAGCTGTACCAACTCGGTGTGCCTGATCGTCTCGTCCTCATCTTACGGGACTTTTTATCAAACCGCACCTTTCGCTATAAAATCGAAGGAGCGCTCTCCTCCCCCCGCCCCATCCGTACAGGTGTTCCCCAGGGCTCTGTACTAGCCCCACTCATTTTCACGCTTTTCACTAGCGATATCCCGAAAAGCAGTAGGGCTCTTCTCGCTCTGTTCGCAGACGACACGGCCATCTACTGCTCGGGACGCAGTCCAGACTGGATTCGCCTCCATCTTCAAACCGCGGTCAACAATCTCGCTGACTGGTTTAAGAAATGGAGGATCGAAGTCAACCCTCAAAAAAGCCAAGCGGTACTCTACACGAGACCGCGACTCAATGTCACCCCTCCACGTCCACGACCCATCACCATGGCTAGCAAGCCGATCCCTTGGGAGAAGCAAGGCAAATACCTAGGTGTGATTCTCGACCGCAACCTCAACTTCTCAGAGCACATTGAGACGGTCCGCTCACGCGCCGCTTTCGCTCTGGGTCGACTCCGCCCCGTCCTCAACGCGCGTAGCAAACTGTCACTCAAGTGCAAATTGCGCTTGTACACAGCATGCATACGCCCGATTATGACATACGCTTGTCCAGTCTTCGCACATGCCAAGCCACGTCATATCCATAGGATGCAAGTAGTTCAAAACCGTTTCTTCCGTAAGGCTGAGGCCGCACTACGGTTAAACCGCGGCGGTTTTTAATCGCGTGAATTTGTGCCTCTAGAAGCTTCGAGCAACACAGGGAACTGTGTGTGTTCCCTGTGTTGCTCGAAGTCTAGAAGACTAATGCAAGCGGCCGCACGGGTTTTTTCCCGCGAACATTTTGTAGCGAAAAAATCAGTCGCGGGAAAAAACCGCCGCGGTATAAACGTAGTGCGGCCTAGGCCTAAAGTCACAAATGCACCTTGGTTCGTCCGTAATGAGATCCTCCACCTTGATCTCAAAATCCCCACCATCCAGCAGTTCATGAAACGTCTTTCCAAACGCTTCTTTGACACGGCCGCCAAGCACCGCAATCCCCTGATAACAGCGGCTGCTAACTATACCCCCTCCACCATCTCCAAGCTTCGCCGTCCACGGCATATCCTCACAGACCCCGATGTCCCCATAACCCTCCTCCAAGAGGCCAATCGGGCCACTAGCACAAAAAAGACCGACCTTCCGACCTCGCCGCCGAGGTCCATAACGTAATAATCCCCCCCGTCCCTTGAATATAAATTCCCGACTATGACCTCCGAGTTTGTTTCGGTCGGTTCTTCTCAGAGCGAGTACTAGGAAACGCCACGGTCATCAAACCGAAATAAAAACAAATTTCGATCCAGCAGTCCCTTGCTGTTCTCTCCAGCGACACCCTAAACCGAGGTTCGTACCCCACAGGGGGTACCCTTAGCGTGTAGTCGCTTAGTTTTAGTAGCCCTGGCTGGAGACTTTAGATTCATTTAAGGCAGCCACAATATATCGCCATTAAATCCGTGTCTTACCGACATTGGGTTAAGCAATTATTGAAGCTCATTGAACTCACTTTACAGTTCAATGGGCTTCAATAATTGATTGCTAAAACTATATTTAATAGAATCTGTGCAAAAAAAAAGTCATGCCAAAAAAATGTCAATCTCATGCAGAGTGGTCACGCGGGTTTTTCAATTAAATATACGAAATTATGTTTCTAACATCAGGCTAAGGACATGTTCAGTCATTTTTAAACAACCTATACAGCGATATGGTACATTTTTTATCCAAAAATCGTTTGCTATCAAGGGATTTCTAAGTGCTGTCACATTGTCAACAAATACACAGCGGTAAGACGTTTAGTTTTTGCTGTTTTTATACTTAAATCAATCACTGAAAAATTGCGTTAATTATATTTTTTCTTCAAACTCATTCCGAAAATTGATAAGGTACAAATAACAAAACTATACTATTATTTGTTTATATGTATGTAAATGGTTTTTAAATAATGATAGTTGGTTATTAAATAGTTGGTTAGTTTGTTTATATAGTATTTATTGGATTGCAGTTACCAAACGTAATTGCATTTTAGTGCCGAGTCAACTTGGAATAGTTGCTAATTTGCTAATATTTTTTTAAATAAAATTTACTCAAAGCACAATATTTACTAGTCAGCTTCAAATATTTAGTGTCTTCACACTTCAATAACGGTTAAAAAGGTATGTTTTTAAATTGTAATTAAACCTAACCTCTTTAGAAAAATTTGAGTAGTTTCATTATTAAACTTATCATAATGATAACATTGATAACGTTTGTAAGGTTTAATTACACATTGCAAACTGAGTAAAACTTGTGATTTCTAGAGTTTACCAGGTACTTAAGATTTGTCTAAGTATTAAAGTTTATTATGATATGGTTTATATGATTAGTTTACAAACTTTTTGGAGATCTACAAACTTAAGATTTGTGCAGGTTTATTATGATATGGTTTATATGATTAGTTTACAAACTTTTTGGAGATCTACAAACTGAATTATGCAGGATGTAATGCAGAGAACGCTATTAAATTACTGTTTCAATGGCTATTGTGTTCAAGTGCTATTATACTAGCTTAGCATCTGCAAGATAACTTATCTATGATACAGTAATAATGGAAAGAACTATAATTAAAAATTGTCATTATGTTCAGTAGTTACAATTACAATGCACTCTCAATCAACAAGAGTGACAAGTAACCTTAAAAGCCAAGCAGTTAACATCTTTATACTTTTGGAAAAAATAGGAATTTGTCATTATTTTTAATAACTCTTTGAGACAGTGACATTTAATTAAAGAACAACACTCTGATTCTTACTAGGCTGACAGCCTCCGTGGCGTAGCGGTAGCGGACGCGGCCGTTGCGTAAGGTGGCGCGGGTTCGATCCCCGCACAGTGCAAGTATTTGTATGCATGAATATGAATATTTGCACTGGTCTGGTCATGCCTCGGAAAGCACGTTAAGCCATTGGTCCCGGTTGCCATACGACCATCTAGTGGCAGTCGTTACGGGTTGTTGGACCCCTCAAAAGTCCAATAATTGGTCTAACTGCAATGCTTAAATATCGCCTTCGGGTTGTGGAGATCAGACGGCGGTCGCTTCACGGAAAATAACGAAGTTTAGCCATATTAGCAGTTGGACTGGTAAAGCGGACCCCAGACTCCACAGCTGAAAAGGCTTCGGATGTGACTGGGATTAACGCTGGGATGATGATGATGATGACTGATTCATACTAGGTATATCTTTTTAAATATTGGCCATAAAACTCCATAAAGTAAACTATCAAATCATAATTATTATGTTAATCAACTTTTGTTGCTGACTGTACGTAATTAAAATTTAAATGATTTAGTCTCCGGTAATTACAAACAAAACTAATACTAATTTACTTGAGCCTGTTCTTTGTATACTTGTTATGTAATTGTGTAGCCTCTATTGTAGAACTAATAAATAAATAGAGTTGACTCTGTTCACCCAACAAACATTTTGCAGCACAATGTTGACCTATACAATTTTGCAGATTATAAAGTACTGCCTAAGACACCCAATAATATTTATGTTTTTTTAAAAAAAAGAGTATTTTTTAATCTGAAAAGTATGACACCCTAGTCATGTAACTCACTATTAATATAATTTTAAATCATATTGCATAATGCAAAGAATGTTGAACTGTCAAAATGAAACCCATCTCTACTGACAGTGTTTTACATAATTACCTAGTTGATCCAATAATTCCCGCACCAGTACCCTCATCACATGTAGTAATACTAATCAAACAGAATCAAACCAATACCCTATGTGTAGAGGATAATAGCGGTGAAGTGTGCAAGTTGTAACTTGTTCAATCATGCATTAGTTAATATTATGTATAAGAATATTCAATATTAAATAATAATAGACTATTTCTAGTCAGACACCGGACCCATATTGTTAACTATCGACCCACAGTAGTAAGAGAGGGTGGATTACTGTGGGTCCACTGTAACATAACACCTCATACAATATAATTCAACACATACAATGTATTGCAAAACATATACAACACATCAACTTTCAATCAGGATTTATAAGCCCCGCACGATGATATTGCGATTGGCGGCCATCTTGGTGACGTAGTCGAACTCGCACCGTCGGTACCGTTCGCAAGTTCAGTCCGCGCTTACCCACTTTCGCACATCGAATATTTTTGTTAGCTTTTTGTTTTTGTTATCCTGTTTTATTGTTGTTCTTGAGTTTTGTTGTTTAGTTTTGTTAACTGTTACTCGTTAAAATGAGTAAGAAATGAATTAATAGTCGTGCTCGTGAAATTATAATTAAAGTGGACAATTATTTTGTTAAAGAGAAACAGGATTGTAAGTTAGTTCTTGAAAGTATAACGAACATTTTAATACCGAAGCAACTGCTTACTTATCCATACTAATATTATAAATGCGAAAGTAACTCTGTCTGTCTGTCTGTCTGTCTGTCTGTCTGTTACGCTTTCCCGCTTAAACCTCTCAACCGATTTTGACGAAATTTGGCACAGACAATCTTTAGAACCTGAGAAAGAACATAGGCTACCTTTTATCCCGGAAAAATTTAAAGTTCCCGAGGGAAATCTAAAAAGCGCGATATAACCGAACTCCACGCGGGCAAAGCCGCGGGCGGAAAGCTAGTTAAAAATATTTTGCAAAATTCTATCAAAGTCACGGAGTGTGTAGCATGTGCCACAGGCGTTGCAAAAAATACTGTGACGAAATTGAGACGAGAGCATGAGTCAGCAACAGCCAGTGGCAGCAAAATGAGAACTCCTACTAAAGGAAAAAGACAAAAGAAGAAATATTTCGACGGGTTTTCCTTAACAGCTTTAAGAAATATTATAGATTCAATGTGTACGGTGAGGAGAGAAATACCCACAATGCGCAAAATCTTGGCGGCTTCAAAAGTAGACCTTAATTATACTGGTAGTGAAACTACATTAAGAAAAATAATTAAATGTGATTTAGGCTACCAATTTAAACGATGCTACCAAAAAAGACTGGCCCTAATTCAAAGACCCCAAATTCAAGCGTGGAGGGCTAAATATTTACGACGTATGAAAGAAAATGACTCGCTTAGTAATAACAAAAGATCCGTTATTTATCTCGACGAAACGTGGATACATGCACACTACACGGTAGAAAAATGTTGGCAAACAGCAACCGACGGAGTGAGACGGAACGACAGCCCCGGCCGCCGATGGATAATAGTTCACGCGGGAAGTTAAAGCGGTTTTGTTGACAATGCCCTTTTAATGTTTAAAGCAGACACCAAAGCGGGGGATTACTATGATCAAATGAATGCTGAGAATTTCACCAAGTGGCTTACAGAAAAAATAGTACCCAACATACCACGCAACTCCAAAATTGTGATGGACAACGCCCCTTATCACAGTTATAGGGATGAGAATAGGCCACCAAGTATGAACAATAAAAAACAGTTGATTGTTGAGACTTTCCCAACGACAGTACAAAACCTGAACTGTATTTATTAATTAAACGGCACAGACCGCCGAAAAATTATAAAATTGACAATTTATTAGCTGGCAATGGTCATGAAGTCGTTAGATTACCACCTTACAACTGCGACCTCAACCCCATTGAGTACATCTGGAACCTGGTAAAGATGAGGGTGTCAGAAAAGAATGTGGAGCAGTTGGAAAGTCGCATTAAAGCTCTGACGTTGAAGTCGTTGGCGTCAATAACTCCAGATGACTGGCGAAAGGAAGTCAATCATGTTAAACGGCTTGAAGAGGAATACCTATTGGAATAAAGATCGAATAATTGACGAGTTATTTGTCATAAATACGGCGACGACAGTGAATCGGAAACGACAGACACAGAAAGCAGTTATGATTCGGAAGACTATATACATTTTTTACATATTATCCTGGTTTTATTTATAAGCTGATAGATGTAGGTAGTAATTAAAACATGACTACTACACAGTGGACTCTGGTTCAATTCCCGCTCGCAAATTAACAGAAATGTAGTTAGAAAAACATAGTATACAAGTAAGAAAGATATACAAATAAGTATATTTTTCTTACGTCTACAAAAATTATTTCCTTGAAATTTTTAATAATGAAAGTTTATTTGTCAGAATATGGGTGAGTAGGTATACCTAAGAAAGAATGTTAATTATTTAATTAATATTAATTTTATTATGTAATAAAATTATAAAATACAAATAAACCCTTAACCCTAATATTAATTTATACATACACTCTTTATTAAGAGTGTAATAAAATTATAAAATACAAATAAACCCTTAACCCTAATATTAATTTTGCATTTAACATTCTTTTGCTAGCTGTCCTTTTGTGTGACAGATGACGTCACAACGCTGTTATTGTGACAAGGTTCCATCGCAATATCATCGTGCGGGGCTAGTACAATGATTAAAGAATATTTTACATAAATAAACTTGGACAATAATCATCCTAGCTTTTTCCAAATTACAAATTATCTTGGGGTTGGCTTCCAGTCAGCAACTGCTCATCTGACGACACAAGCATGCTTTAAGGCTTCTGCCCGGAATTTGGAGGCCTTGGAGCTTGCCTGTTGCATGAGATTTTTTACATGAATCTGAATTGTTTTTCCATACTGATTTAAAAATATATGCCATTTTTAAGTAGCAGTTCTAGTTTTGAAGTCATGAAGTGACAGGGTTTTTCATTGAAAATGCAGTTTAATATTAAAAATTTTCTTTAAAAAATATAATCAAATTTCCTTTTTTTGTATTTTCTAGAGGGAGATGTATTATCAGTACTATTTTGAGCTCCAACAATAGTCAGATATCATATGTTTGTTCCAGTACCCTTGATACCTCTCCTCCATAGTGCAAATATCCTGGTGAAAGCACTCTCCTTGTTCCTCGCCGAGGTCACAGAGATTTTCAGGAAAATAGTCTAGATGGCTGTGAAGGTAGTGAAGCTTAATACTCATGTTGCATCCAAGCCGCTAGAAGTGTATTGATCAACAACTGTTCAACATGTTGAATGTAGCCGTCAGACTTCCTATTGCCCAAAAATGTTGAATGTAGCCGTCAGACTTCCTATTGCCCAAAAAAATTCTTACTATTCAAACTCTTTCCATGTACATTTCACGACAGTTGTTATATGGAGGATATAATTGTTATCATCTATGAACTTCCTGACTTGTGGGTCACCGAAAACACCACCTTTGATTTTCTCATTACTCAATTTTGGAAACACAAAGTGGTACCTATGTATTTAAAACATGTTTGCTGCACTGCTCTGGATTTTCCGAAGATGTACAGGGCTGCTGTGGTGTTGTGTCAGTAATAATGAAGACTGGTCTTATGGCAGTTTTAAGTTTCGATATATCCACTTAGAGCATTTTTTATGGTTTGTTCCTATGATTTTCGTTACACAGAAATAACAGTCATCATAATGGTTGGATGGTTCACGCCAAAACATTGAAGTTTTGTATTGTATGTACTTAAAAATGGGTCTTTTTTAGTTTGCCCACAGTTGAAACATTTTTAGCATTTTGACGGCAACGCAAACCCAAAGTAGTCCAAGTATGCCATTTTCACAAAGTGCGACACGTTTAAACGAAATTTTTAGAAAATATATTCTCCACAAATAACACAAAAGCAATTAGGAACTATAGTTGAGCCAAATCCGATAAAGAATAGAGGTAAACAAACCGTTGCTAGGCAACGAGTAGTTTACGCTTAAAAGACAGATGTTAACAACCTTTTCTACACATATACACGATTTTCATAAAAGTAATAATCCTACTTCCTACTAATCTAAACAGTTTATTTATGTTTAGATATTTATGATTTGCATAGAACGCTTAACCTATTTGAATAAAATATGACATACATGTAAGCTAATTTCCTAATAAGTTACATTTTTGATACATATATATTATAATTAGTCCATTTTTGAAAATATTACAATGCATGTGTTATGTAGTTGATTTAAAAGTAATTAAAATACGCAAAATTGTATTGACAAATGCCTCAACTTTATTCATTGGTTGAATTCCACAAAATGTGTTTTATATCTGGATTTCATCCATCTTTCTTTTTTTGTAGGGCTATCACGTAAAATTAATGTCGACTTTTTAATGGTTTTTCGAAATACCAAGTTATTATGCATGTTATTTTAGTGATTCTATTGAAATATGCTGCAATAGGAATTGTTAATAAATAGCTAGCATGTAAAATCGATAATCATGTAAATAACAGAAGATTTGTAAAACGTGAGTTGTGATAACCCTAAATTGATTTGTTTACCTGTATTCTTTATGGAGCTTGGCGGGAATATAAGTAGTTAATTATAAAAAATAAACCTTTAAGTTTTACAATTTTAATCTTTTAAAAAAATTATGCAGTTTTAGATTGCAGTTTCAGGGGTATAAATTATGTCATTTTCATTCATCATAAAACTTGTGGGCAAAATTATTAAATATTCTTAATGATTAAATTTCTATTTCTATTAGTATACATTTTAGTGCAGAAAAAGGCCTTTTCAGTTGCTAGCTAATTTTCAAAGGCCTAAATGAATTTCCTAGCTACCCTCGAAACTAGGAAAATCATGCACATAATAAAAACTTTGTGACATTCCCCAATACTCCTTAGGTGCAAGTGAGTTACGCAATTAGGGTAATTGCCTAACTCGCTTGCAATCACAATATTCACTATCGACCTATATATACCTCTCAATATAGACCCCGAACAACGGTCTAGGGCCAAGGTTAAAAAACCTGATGGTATCCTTTAGGCTGTAATCTTCAATTATCCAAGGATAAAGGCAACCTAAGACAACAACACTATGTGCAATTCATCGCCAGTGTACAGATACCCTAAGAATAAATCTGGCAAGAAGTAAAACAATTTCGCTCTAAAACTGACAAAAAAAAAAATGTCAACCTCAAAACTTTTGTGAATGCTCATGAATGTTGTGTGTGAATTGTCGTGTTTGTTATTTTATTGTAACACTATTGTTTATATTAAAATGGCGACTGACGATGAGATACATACACCAATATTAAGTAGCGCAGTCCTTCAAACAAAAACGTCAACGAATAAAAAGATCCAACCTGTTAGCTTGAATTGCGAAGTCTGCAATATTTACGGGAAACCTTCGACTACTGAGGAGATCCAATCTCCAGGTTTGAGCTGCGAAGACTGCGAATGCAAAGAACTTCTCACAAGTATATCGGCTCATGAAGAGGTCCAATCAGAAAAGTCTAGTATCGAACTATGTAATGCGCTTTTGGCAAGAGCTTCGACTAATGAGAAGAATGAACCTTCATGTTTGAGCTGCGAGGACTGCGAATGCAAAGTTCTCACGAGTGTGCTCCCCTTAAAAGGTTCGACTTATGACGAGATTCAATTAGCATCAGTGGCCTTTAGTAGCGAGGCGCTTCCTAAAAAACATTTGTCTGATGAGAGCGAATCACTAGGCGACGAAAAATACATTGCTGGCGAAATGCTTTACAGAAAACTGTCAACTGATCACAAGATCCAGTCACGAAGCTGGGCTTGCGAAGCGCTTCCCAAAAAAATGTCTAATGAGAGCCGATCAAAAAGCAGTGAAACCTGCACATGTAGCGAAGAGCTTTTCACAAAAGTATTAAGTGATGAAGACGTCTATTCACGATGCATGGGCTGCGAAGCTCTTCTCAGTAAAATGTCGACTGACAACTCAAACAGCTCGTGTTTCGACGTCAGAACAGAATCGGGCATAGATAGTCCAGCGGCGTATGTATTTATTTCTACTAAGTAATATCGGTTATATAGTAATGTTATTCTGTTTGATGAAAATCTTGGATAGTAGTACTATTCCACGCTGTCAGACATCGCGCTTCGGACGATTTCTTAATTAACATTTACTTGATGTAGCTTAGGGAAGCTGCACAAAGACCTCACTCTATGCGCCCGCGACCGCAAAGATCCACTACCTTTTGTGGGTAAGCGGGTTAAGGCGTATTAGGCGCCAAGACAGTTGCGCTCCCGACACCTCCTTCTCTGAGCAGGATCAATCCTCTCTCGATCCCGCTCGGCGGTCGTGAGACCGTCGAGAATTGGGCGGAAGGAGTTTCCTTCTGTGAAGAAGGAAGCTACTTCCGCCCAATTCTCTGTCGCTGGCAGCATAGCTTTCACTACTGCTGGCAGATACAGGTCTCGCCCAATCCTGATAACCAGAATCCACCGCTCTGAGGTCCACGCAGGGCACTCCTTGAGCGTGTGTTGTGCAGAATCTAGGATACCTCCGCAGTGATGGCAATTTGTCATGGCTTTTCGCCCAATTTTACTCAGGTACTCATTGAAGCAACCATGTCCGATGAGCACCTGGGGCTGACCTGAGCAAAAGAGGGCACCGCATCTCCTTTAGGCTCACTAAAGGAGATGCGGTCCCCTCTTTTCAGCCAGGCTACGAAATGCGGCAAAATGACTTGGCAACTACGCGTTTGAGCGAATATTGCGGCTATTGTAGCCGCTTGTGCCACCGCTCG
The DNA here is from genome assembly GCA_017933935.1 of Sesamia nonagrioides. Taxonomy (NCBI): domain Eukaryota; kingdom Metazoa; phylum Arthropoda; class Insecta; order Lepidoptera; family Noctuidae; genus Sesamia; species Sesamia nonagrioides. The sequence continues at coordinate 4,891,403 of JADWQK010002002.1, read as the reverse complement.
ACCGCCTGTCGCCTATCCCGCTGGTTTAGCATTTCGAAAACGCTTCCTGGTACACTATTTCCGCTTTGACGGATTTCGCGAATTTGGTCTTAGACCTTTGCCTCCATATACGCCAGGATGTCCAGCGGCGTAAAGCGTGCCAGAAGAGTTGCCGCTTCATAGGAAATCGTTTGATCTTGCTTACTCAAAACATATTAATTCAAAAGAACGATTGTTAAAATTCCAAATACGTACCTAATTTATTGACCTTATACCACTAATATTATAAATGATGTATATACCTAAATTATAACATATTTCTCAGGTGCACTAAATATTGAGGTTCTGTAATAAAATTATTTTAGAGGCAATCGTCACGTTTTCCATTCGCTATGTACGAAGCCTAACTTTCTAATCTGTTCAATCTATTTAGTTATCGTTAAAGAGACTATTGATCATTCTGTGTACCAATCGTAGAAGCAACATTGTGCAGTGTGGACGTGCCTGACAATGGCCGACAAAATATGTGTTCTACTATCATGTTTCGTCATTATTTTGTGTTTTAGCCAAATAAGAGCCATGGGTCCGCTTAGTCCTCTTGATCCGTCATCGTATTCGCGACCGGGTAAGTTTTTGAAACTTATTCTAACTCCTTTATTAATTTATAAACTTTGCTTACAGTTAAGAGATATGTTAACGTCAGTAACTAATAGTTAGCAAGTCGCCAATCATTAAATACTTAACTTTAAAACAACATTTATAAACTCCTACGCTTTTTGGTCTTGGCCTAGCGCTTGGATAAGTGCTAGCGTAGGTTTGTTATGTACGGACGACAGCAGGTCAAGCTACCCCAAACTGTCAGGTATCCCCAATCAACCTTGAGCCTTAATGCTTTAGAGATAAAGTTGAAAATCTAATAAGGAAATCTGACAGATTGTAGTAGTTTGATGTGCTGTCGTCTGTTATGTACCTATACATGGCTACACATCAAACCAAACTTAACCACTATAAGCTTACTTCTGATTGTACGAAAAATCTATAAAATGCGAGGTCACCTCAAACTGAAATTGTTTAGCTTGCGAAATTTGTCTATACGTACTCTGAAATGTAATATGTAGTTTGTTGATGGAGACGAATCACTCGGAATTACAAGAAAAACAAAACGCTGTTTCGTGGCTGTTATTGGTTGACCAATTTATTAGGAAAACATTGAAATACGTAAAGAAGGATACGTATTTCATGTGGCAAATTATAGAATTATCAGCAGAGAAGTCTCTCAATCAAATCTTGATAAAAGGTCTCGCTTGGTGACATAACCTTTTTTCTTTTGATCTGCAATAAACAATTCACTCTTTGATGGCTAGGAGAATTTGATGATTGATGAAACATATATTGTCTCCTTACAGAACTGGCGATAATAAAGCACATTTCATTGGCTTTAAACGTCGATTTTGAGACGCATGTACTTAGTGGACAGGCTAAGATCGACTTCAACGTGTTACAGGATATCAACGATTTGGTAAGTACGCTCCATGAAGATTTAGGCACATTTTGGAACGGGGATGTGGCTTCAACTTTTTGACTTATTGACCGAATATTTTGACAATATAAAAATGACAATGAATGGTTTAATCGATATAAGTGCTTTGGGTGTTAGATAGTACAACGTGAAGAGGTATATTGCAATTAGGAATGGTAATTTTTGGATATTGCTGTGGCAGCCGGCTGTAAATCGATAACAGACGAACAAGATTTGCTTAGTCGCGCGAATCTCTGGAACTACAATATAACGGATTATCGCGACCAAATATACGTTTTTCGTCTACGGACTTGTTTTTTTTTTTATAATTGAGCCGCGTCGGTCACGCTTACGCGAATGCGCCACGCTGCCTATTCTATTCTTATTTATGCCAAGTAGAGCCGATGTCGCCTATTCTACTAATATTATTTCTCCAAGGGTCTGAAACCGTTTTCTCCCTTTTTCTCTCTTTCTATCGAACCAATCTGAACGTCCGATCCACCAATCGACAGATATTCGTCCCTGGTACCATGGAATACTATTTTCAAATTATTCCGCTTCACTGTTTATTTATAAAAACGACTTAAAAATTCTAATTAGTATAGTGCGAATTTTTCGCACGGGTCAGCTAGTTCTACTAATGTCAAAAGTGGATTGGAGAAGCAAGAGTGTACATAAACAATAATAAACTGCACAACGTCGCTAAATAAGTTTTCACTTCAAAAATAGGTTCGTTCGTAAATGATATGTTGTACCAACCAATTTTACAAGTCGATCGTATCTTTTTTTGATAATTTAAAATTAAATTTTAATTATAACAAAAGAGACATGTAGCAGATAGTTAATATATTGAGGTGTCTTATTAAACGACTTCTACGCCAACGAAGTCGATCTCCGAAGCTAGTTAAGAATAAGACGTGTGTGTTTAAGAGTTCGTAATACCTGTGATGTCTATGGGATCATACAGATTGAGATAATGACAGTATCAGCTTAGATAATGTTTTATACATATGTCAAATGTATCGATATGTCAATCAGTTTAAGGGCCGCCAATTGCATAATCTATGTCTCTATTTCAATACCTAATATTAATCGGTTTAGAAGGCGTTCTTATGAAGTTAGGAATTTTTCTTCTTTAGAGGTCCAGAACAAAAATGCTATAACATTAATACATTTTGCCACATCGAGAGTTTGTATTCACCGGACAGTATACCTGACTAATTTAAAGACAACATTAATACGCTCTCCTTGTCTCTCCCTTGATATTAAAAAAAAACATAACACAGCTTTTAGGCACAGTGTCTCAAGACTAAAGTCTTTGACCAGTGTGTGTTGCTAGTGATGACATACGAAACTGAAACATGGTCGCTCACAATGGTCCTCATAAGAAGGTTCAAACTCACACAATGAGTGATGGAAAGAGCTATGCTCGGAGTTTCTCTGCGCGATCGAATCAGAAATGTGGAGATACGCAGAAGAACCATATAGCTCTTCGAGTCGCTAAAATTAAGTGGCAGTGGGCGGGATACATTGCTCGTAGAACCGATAGCCGATGGGGCAATATGGTTCTAGAATGGCGACCATGTACCGAAAACACAGCGTGGGGAGGCCCCCAATAAGGTGGACCAACGTTGACCTGGCGAACGTTGCGGGAATCCGATGAATGCGGGCAGCACAAGACCGGTCATCGTGGAAAACCTTGGGGAGGCCTTTGTTCAGCAGTGGACCTCTATAGGCTAAATAAAAAGAGGCTTAAAACTAAATAAAAACATCTTTCTCAGGTACTAGACGCAAGCGAACTAAAGATCGAGTCTGTAGAATTGAAAGATGGCACGCAACTACAGTACAAGATGGGGGATCATTTGGCCAACATGGGGTCCAAGCTGACCATATTGTTGCCAAAGCCGCTTTCTGCTGACGATCAGTAAGTTACTTTAAAATGTTGACCGTAGATTTTGCTGTTTAAGTCCTGGCGCCCACGATTTTTATGCGACGAATAGAAAATATAACATAAATATAATATACGACAGTATAATTGGCATTTAAGAAGCAACGACACTTAGGCCTTAGATTAATAACACCAAGATGGATAATTCGGTAGGTACTAAGCGCAACGATAAAAGTGAAGCAAAAATGACCCCGCTGTGTGAAGTCGGTTACACGCGGCACTCGCATACCACTATAAAATGGTGTTTCCAGTAAAAAGTTGATTTCCCGAAAAACAGGAGATTTATTTTTTTATTGAGCCATTTATTGCACCAATTTCCTTGCTTCAAATTATGTGCGCGGATTTGGCTTCTTGTGTGTTATTATTCTAAGCCTTAGGCATGTCGCGACGTCCTTTAACATCATCATTGAAATCCGCAGAGCGTCTCGGACAAGAAAAAAGGTACATTTTTATCGCATTAAAAATAGAGTTATGTAGGACATTGAAATAAGGTTGATTTTTTCTCGCGTATGCGGAGCTGACCTAACGCGCAGTGACATGAAAAAATAACCTCTCCGAGTTAAGCCCCCGGCTTAACTCGGAGCGGTTATTTTTTCATGTATATAAAGGAATACTAAGAACCTGTCGGAAAAAGCATGCTTAGAGTACCAACACGTCGACTTCAGCTCCTCCTCCACAAAGAGAGCACTGTGTTATAAGAACACCGTAGATCAAGACATGAGGAGATCCGCAGAAGAACCAAAACACCAACATAGCTGTTCGGGACGCTATCATAAAGTGGCAGTGGGCGGGGCATATTGCTCGTAGAACCGATGACCGATGGAGCAGTAAGGTTCTGGAGTGGCGGCCGCGTACCGGAAGACGCAGCGTAGGGAGGCCTCCAACAAGGTGGACCGATGACCTGGTGAAGGTCGCGGGAAGCCGATGGCTGCGGGCTTTTGTCTAGCAGTGAGGTCCACTGCTAGACAATTAGATTATTAGGCTGAAGAAGAAGATCAAGACACGACTTTCTTATCAGTTTTATGCATTTCCATAATGGATTGCTGTATGGACATGGATAACAATGGTAAGGAAGAATATGTCTTTTATATGCTATGTGACTTTGAAATGTTTTCTAACTTGTATAGTACCCAGCGTGGGACTGGGCTGAGTAGGTCATAAAATTACAAATAATTATATTAGGTATTGTTTTGTTTGTAACCATGACATAGTTGGAATATAATGGAATGGTAACATAAAATATATCCATTACGCAATATCGACCGAAGACTATTTTTTTTTTCTAATGCACGTATTGTATTAGGTATTCGTACATATGAAGGTCGAAGATTGTTGTAATAATAACTTTGCTTAATAAGTTCTGTGTGGCTACCATAAGTTTTCATTAAGGGACTCGATACTCGATCATACGCATCGACCGCATTTGGCGGTCTCATTGGATGAGAGTTCTTACAAACTTGTAGCGGGCCAATCGATAACTCAAACGCGGTCGATCGATATACGCTGATGATGTTTGGTGATGATTGAGCCTTCGTAATGAAAACTCATGGTAGCCACACTGCACACACTTATTTCTGGTTGACAGTGTTTGATGTTTAAATTTTTCCAAATTCGCCTCGACTTTCACAAAGGTGAGAGAAATTGAAGAATTGGCTACATTTAGGTCCGAAGTGTATTGTTGGCCATCTAATGTGAAGTTGGCAAAATTCTACGTTACACCGTTGGGTACACTTAGGTCCGTATTACAGAACGTCACTCAAAACTCAAGCTCTACTTAAGTCTCATTTCAAGCCTTTTGATTGGTTGAAACTAGTTTTAATCAAGCCTTTTGATTGGTTGAAACTAGTTTTAAGTAATGCTTAAACAAAGATCAATGCTTGAGTTTTCTTCTGGAATACGCACCTTAGTTTCCTAAAAAAAGGTTGATCCAAATTGTCGTACAAAGCGTACGACACAGGCTAGAATTTTTAATTTCATTAGGATTTAAATTTAACTGTCTTTTATTTGTTCTTCCAGGGTATCTGTTACGATAAAATATACCACGGACCCCCGCGCGTCGGCCTTGCAATGGCTGGACCCGGAGCAAACCTCGGGCAAGAAACACCCTTACCTGTTCAGTCAATGTCAGGTTAGTTAATCTTCTAATTATAATTATTATTCATTCACAAGGGAGGTAGGTAGGAGTAGGTACTAAGGAAGAGTTTTTGTAAATCATCCCTTAGTGTACTAACCCATTACAAAACATGTAAGTTATTTATATCTGATTTAAACCCCTAAATTTTTATTGAATTATGAACCTAGCCGTTATAAAATGCAGTTCTATTAGATATTTAAATGACAGTTTATTTCGGTACGAAGTGGTCACGAATATTTAAGAATTTTGACTTAAGACGCTGTGAATAGCAAACTTTTAGGTATTTGAGGGGGTGAAGCAGACGAAGTGGGACACGACTAGCCCCGCCCACTGCGGAGCGCGGGGCGCTCCGCGCGAGTACATCGATGCGTGAGGCGTCGTGCATCGAGAAATACGCACGTTCTACTAAATCTATACCAACCATTCTCTATTCCATCTACATTTAGAAGCGTAATTTCACAACCCAACCGCGAGGCATGGTTGGCTCTGTTCGTCACAGTTCCGGTTCGCATTAGACGAGCAGCAAGTTCGAATCCCACATCCGTTTACTTTACTTTGCGATTTTCGAAAATGTATATTTTATACATATTTTCATTTTTTATTATTACTTTTGTTTTCTTTTTTATTCTTATAATGCGCTTTGTCCGTTCTGCTTAAATTTTTTGTGTTATGTCCTTTTTTCATGAAACTGTTAGAAATATATCATTTCTAGAAATTACTATTTATAAACAGCTGTTTAGAGTAACTGTTAAAAAAAAAATACATTTTCGGATATTTAAAAAAATAAAAGATTTTTTCTTCAAAACTGCAACTCTTATCGAAGTCGGGTTTGTACGAGTGCATATATGATGACACAACACAAAAAGATTGAAATGGATGGAGGCACTTGGAGGAGGCCTATACTGAAAGGGGCCATGAATAATGCAACAAAATGAAATCTAAATTTACTGTTTTGAACTATTATCAAATTAACTGTTATTTTTATTGTTTTTCTTTTGTTAAATTATATTATGAACTAAGAAATTCATGGTTAAATAAAGGTTTATTATTATTATTTATTATTAATTTCTAGAAATTTGTAGAAAGAAAATTATAACGAATTGATTTTAAATATTAGTTTGCATTATAATTGTTACAAAAAGAATATATTTAAAAAGATGGAACAATTTCTACAGAAAATCGGCTGAATTAATAATAATTAAAAAAAAACAATTGCAACTAAGAAATCCAACAAAAAGCATACAACTTAAAGCTGGGGTTTGAACCCGAACACATACAGGTGAAGAAAAATTTGCCGCGAAAAAGTAAAAAGAAAGAATAATTACAGAAAAAAATTAAATAAAATATCGGCAAAAATACAACTAAAAATTAAAAAGCATTTATTTCAATTAAAATCTACAAAAAGCATATAATGTAAACCTGGGGTTTGAACCCGGGCAAAAACGAAATATGATTATTGGATTATGAAATATGGTTTCCTGCTACATATAATCAAGATTAACATATAAATTTTTGGCTGCTCTGAAATGTATACATTTGGCTAAAAAACTGTTTTTTGAAGCCTATTTTTACTGAGCACAGCGCCTTAACCCCAATAAAGTTCGAAACACAAATACATCGCTGCTTACCATCAGTCGGGATTGCGGTCAAGCACTAGTTTTGTAATAGTCTTGCGATCTCTCTCATATTATGGTCTATATTTTTATTGTTTAATAAAATGGCGACGAAAGTTCATCCTCCATGAAACTCAAAGGTCTAGTACATAACTATTTTAGTAGGTTTTGGAAGATATTGGTAGATATTTTTTTTTTTTTACATATAACTCTCGAATTCCGTTTGTGACCTCTTAAACGAGAAGGAAAAATTATAATAATTATTATTAATACTTGTTCTCACAACAGTAACAGTATCTCATGAATTCCTAAAAGTTCACCTGAGGATCAAAAATCAATTTTGATAATATTTTTATGACCAGTTATCTGACCAGATGCGGCTAGTTATCGTTATAAAACACAGACCATCTAACATCTGGCTTTTACTCAATAAACGGGGAATACCTATTTAAAAAATATAAATAGTTATTGGCCCCGATTCCCTTGTCCGCAAACTAAATTAAACTTGAGTCCATCTTTTTCTTTTGTAATTCATTAAGAATTGGACAGAAGATAAAATTCAGTTTAGATCTGTCAAATTAGTGCGCTCGTGACGTAAATTGCCGTATTTTTAGTCGCCATGTTTATAATCGCGTCTAAACTGTTTATGGAATATCTTAATTTGACAGGATATGTTATCTTCTATCCTTTTCTTAAGGAAATAGATAGAAAAAGATGCACTTAACTTAAAATTAGTTTAGTTTGTGAACTAAAGAATCGGCGCCATTGTTACAAAATCATAAATGTATAAATATATACAGGGTGTATCTGACATCGTAACGAAAAGGCTAGACCGCATGCCACTAATAACATTATGATAGTCATTTATGTCGTTAATGAACGGTTACAGAATAAACAGTGTTTAAAAAAAAGTGTCGGCTCGGCCTTTGAACGTTGCAAGCGTGCCGCCGTGCGGGTTTGTAGGTATGACGTTGATCCCTGGTGTGAACTTTATTAAATCAGCTAATGTGACAGTTTTTCGAGTTTTGTTTTCATTGTGGTTTTTTGTGTAATTAGCGAAATAATTAACTTTTACTTTAAAATCTTATTGGGTTATAAAAGTATAGCAATAATGAACGGTCTAAAGTGAAAAAAACTACATATGTATTTTTTTAAATCATGAAAACGCCGACGAAAAATTCCACCACTGGGGGGTTCAGAATCATGTACTGGATCCATGGTACTCGTTTGTGCGTCGATGTCAGATACACCCTTTATAGAGATTGGAAATTCTGTTATTTCAAGCAGTGAGCATATCACTATTTGTCACGTGTAACGAATACTAATGGTTATATGAATAAACAATAGATTGAATACATAATAAAACGTAGTAATTGGTTTTTGTTGACGTCCTCCGTGGCGCAGCGGTCAACACGCCTGCCTGCGACGTGGAAGCCCCGGGTTTGATCCCCGGCCAGGTCATGATGGAAAACGATATTTTCCTGATTGGCCTGGGTCTTGGATGTTTATCTATGTATCTATTATAAAATATAATATCGTTGAGTTAGTATCCCATAACACAAGTCTCGAACTTACTTTGGGGCTAGCTCAATCTGTGTGATTTGTCCGTATAAAAAAAAAGGACAGTCAAACTCACTTTCCGACTTATCTATATACTAATATTTAAAGCTGAAGAGTTTGTTTGTTTGAACGCGCTAATCTCGGGAACTACCGGTACGATTTGAAAAATTCTTTTTGCGTTGGATTGCCCATTAATCCAGGAGGGCTTTAGGCTTGTTTTCATAAATTGGTGATCTATAGGTACGAATGTAAATATAATAAGGGGCATGACGGCCGAAATACACATTTTCGTTAAAACTTGTCTGGAGGTATTATTAATAGGGGTGTGTTCAAAAGTCCTACAACTTTGTTCGTGGCATTTTTAGAATAAAGACATGTTATCACACGAATTTTTTTTACTCCCATACTAACCATCTTTTCCATAGCCAATCCATGCGCGTTCAATCTTGCCATGCCAAGACACTCCCGCTGTCAAATTCACTTACGACGCTGAAGTGACGGCCCCCGAGGAGTTTACAGTTCTCATGAGTGCACTCAGGGGTGAGGTGAAGAATAACAAGACTACGTTCAACCAACCAATGCCACTGCCGTCATATTTGGTGGCTCTTGCTGTTGGAGTCCTAGAGTCTAGGACGCTCGGACCCAGGTGAGTTGACTAAAGCTAATGAAGTCTATAGTAACGTTTTCTAGTGTGTCAATTACCCTGACTAGGCTGGTTTTTGATCCCGTAGTTAAATCGACAAAATGTTACAAACACTAACCAATGGTTAAATTTTTACAAAATGTGTATTTTGATCAATTTTTAGTTTGTCTGATGATCAGAATGGTTATTTTTTTAACATAATATAAACCAACGTTACAGTTGAGTCACCCTAAAAACCGGGCCCACAAAGGGCGGTTATCACCCCCCTTTGTGGGCCCGGTAAACAAAGAGTTTAAGATTCAAACTACCCATGGAAAGTTCGAGAAAATGTTGTCTATTTGAGTCCCATCACGAGTAGTAGGGTAGCGCCATCTCTGGGGGAATTGGGTTGTACTTTGTACTGTGTTTGCGTTGTGATTATAAGAGAGCAATAAAGAATTCCTTCTCTGTAAGAGAGGAGACCTGTGCCCAGCAGTGGAACGATAAAAAGGTCGATGATGATAATGAATAAAGAATATTATTGTTATTAACAACTCTTCCAGATCAAAAGTATGGTCAGAAAAGGCGGAAATCGATCGCAGTGCGTGGGAGTTCGCTGAGACTGAGAAGTATCTTCAAGCGGCTGAGAAGCTGTGCGGTAAATACGAATGGACGCAGTACGACCTACTGGTTTTGCCACCCTCCTTTCCCTACGGCGGCATGGAGAACCCCTGTTTGACCTTCGTTACTCCTACGCTTTTGGTGAGTTTGTATAAAATAAGGATCTTGCTGCTGCGTGTGATTCGAGCTTTTCCGTTTTATGAAATTCTTTCATGATACCTTTGGCCACTTTGGCGAATCATGAGCGTCGGGTTATTCAGTCCGGGAGTGTCGGTGTTATTCTAGTTTTCCATTATGAAGCTTACACTTAAAGACCTATAAATAGGCTTCACTACTTAGAATTAGTAAATTACTACCGAAATATGTGGGAAAATTTTTAAGGTTAACTTTTTAGAAAAGAACTATCTAAAGGGAAATGTGGGTTTTTTAAAATATAAATTATAAACTAGTGCTTGACCGCAATCAAGCCTGATGGTAAACAGTGATGCAATCGTTGATGGTAAAACGCGCTAGTTTAGAGCCTATTCACTCAAAAAAAAACTGAGTGAATAGGAGGGAAGACGGCAGTAGAACGAGGCTTTGCAATGTTAAACCCAACAACACGACCACCGATGCTGCGCCAGAGGGAGATTGATCTGGAGACCCTCCACAACCAAACTCCCGACACAACAACATTCGCCAAATATTGTTGTGTTGTGTCCTCCGTACGGCTTCAACAGACATCATGAACACGACGAATCGCTTAGCGGCAAGCCTTTGTTTGTGGTCTTTTCTTTGTGGGGTGGTAACTTCTGCCGGCAGCCGATGTTATGGCCTGCCACCGAGACTAGAGAGTAACTAGAGAGGTTTCTGAGAGAGCCAAGACTGCAAAGAAATGCTAATATTTTTTAGTTTTAGTTTCCATTATCTTATAAGGTGCTTAGGACTACAGCGAAAAAGTTTATATTTGCGCCACCTACTAGTGTAACAAGTCAACAACTGTTTACTAGAGGCGACACTCTTTAACGGCCGAAAATGCCGTAAAATTGATTTTTTTATGTTATAATCTCATTTAGTTTTGATTATTAAACAGTTGGTACTGTATAAAAATTTTGCAGATTTTTTTTTGTCTTCATGCATTGTCTTTTCTCGTTCTCGGCCGACAATGCAAAACCCATCTCGATCGAGCCTTACTTTAATACATTAGAAGGAGAACTATAACGAGGAAATTGTTTCATAATGATCTCGACGTGATTATGAATGAAAGCGTTTTGGACCGATATGATAATACAATCCCATTACGCTTATGCAAGTCATTAATTACCATGAAGATTTACAATCAATGTTTTATGTTCCGATTAGAATTTGACGTGATAAGAAAACAATAATGCAATTTTCTTTGATGCATCATAATTTCTTCTAATCTCGTATCTAGAAATTAGATCAATGCTGGTAATAAAATTTAAAAGAATTAAATAGACAGTTTAATAAACCAAGCAATGATAATACTCATTGCATGGTCTTTTAAATCGTTTATTAAATCCGTGACTAGGTTTTAGTGACTGAATTACAGGGTATGATTTTTCTGGTGGTAGGCCATAACATCGGCTGCCAGCAGTAGTTACCACCCACCAGACAAAGTCTTGCCGCCAAGAGATTCGTCGTGTTCCGGCATGATGTCTGGTGAAGCCGTACGGAGGACGGGTCTGAGCAGTTGTGTTGCGATGTGTGCCGGGTACGATGCGCCAAAAAAAAAAAAAAATATTCCACACAATACCAAAAAAAACCCATATCGAATCCGCAATATTCCTATTTTTCTATCGTGCCAAAATACACCTATCTCACCCACATTGGAACAAAGTAAAGAAATAATCCTATCTTAGTATTATTAATAATTATATTTCCGCACCGGAAGACGCAGCGTGGGTAGGCCCCCGACAAGGTGGACCGACAATCTGGTGAAGGTCGCGGAAAAGCGGAAAACTGGATGCGGGAGGTGCAGGGCCGGTCGTCATGGAGGTCTATGTCCAGCAGTGAACATCTTTTGGCTAAAATGATGATGATATTTCAAACCAACTGTATTTTTTGTTTACTTCGTAAATGCTTGTAAAAATCTAATCAAATAAGATAATTATAATAAAATCAAATATTTTAGTACACTTGATGAAGATTTTTAACTAACATTAAAATAATAATACCTAAGATCGGTTTTGCACTCATCCGGTCTAACCTGAGAAATGTCAGTCCGAAGATACCATAGTTCTATTCATATGTGCGCTTGCCCACTACATACAAACTTTGTCCGCTCGAATTTAGAACACTCAATTCGGATGGAACTTGGATTCTGGTAGGAAAACCGCTCTGACGGTTGCTATAGTTGTCATGATCGTAATATTTCTGGCCAAAAAATTACTTCTATTATTATTTGACATACATATCTGTAAATAATAAAAAACTTGTAAAAAATAGTTTATTGATAACAAAAAAGAAGTTTGGAAGATATCTCAGTCTCGAACAAAACATAAAATAAAATATATAGGTACCCCCATCAAATATTCGACGCGCGAGAAATGAAATGAAATCGTTTTTTTTTAATATTTGTAAACTAGTGCTTGGCTGCAATCCCGCCTGATGGTAAGCAGTGATGCAATCGTTGATGGTAAAGCGCACTAGTTTATTAAGCCTATTCACTTAAATAACTAAGGAATAGGAAGGATGACGGCAGTTGAGCGAGGTGATGCAATTTTAAACCCAAGACGTTGGTCTTGTCTTGGGTGCACGACCAAACGATGCTGCGCTAGAGGGAGATTAATCTGGAGACTCTCCACGACCAAACTCCCGACACAACAACATTTGACGCATCGCCACACATCGCAACACAACTGCTCAGACCCGTGCTCCGTACGGCTTCACCAGACATCATGTTTATTAAGCAAGTAGGATCACTCATCACTTTTACACGTCATATGTTTTTTTTTAACTAGATAAAGCCGGCATTTCCTAACTGACTACCTCTGAGAAGAAATAGCCGAAACAAACTCAAGGATCATCGTCTTTGGTAGTGTCAAAGGCATAATAATTGTATTGTAACTGGGTGCTTGAAAGGCACGAATAACAGCTCGCAGGATCTATATAACATAAGTTACTCAACAGGCGGGCGATAGGAGCCAAGCTGACGTCATAGTGCACGAGATAATGCACAGCTGGACTGGCAATCTCGTGACCAACAGGAACTTCGAGCACTTCTGGCTCAACGAGGGTTTCACGGTGTTCTTGGAAAGGAAGGTCGGCTCCTCACTCATCAATGACTCTGTGGAGGCCAAGAAGCACCGCGACTTTGAAAGTTTGTTGGGACTGCAAGAGCTGAATGAAGCGGTGAGTTCAAAGTTTTTTTTAATGATATTTCATGTCAGGCTGGTTGTCCGCTAAAATATTTTTTTCACTCCGCGTCCTAATCAAAAAGATATTGATTTTCGCGTTAATAATATAAACATGTTTTTTCCTAATACCCGTCAGTTTATCTGACAGATGAACATGGTGATTGACGAAATATCGTAACATCAGAAAAATAAAAAAATGTTATGGGATTTACTGTTTTTTGTTACAATAGTGAGGTTTACGTTACAGATTTCTTCAGAATTATTGTCATATCAAGTCAGTTCCAATCCTTTCTGATCCTAAATTACGAAGATTCTCCTACCTTTAAAGTACTATTCCTAATTATATTAACATGTTTAATGCTTTTTCTGATGTCCAGTCACAAAATGCCAATACTGCTTTATTTTTGGAGTTTACTCCTTAAGAATCGATTTTCATATATAAGGCGCCCGGTATGAGAAAAATCCGAGGGGTAAAACCTACTAACGAATAACGAATTTTAAGCGCTTTGGTGCGCAACTTTCTAATCTAAAAAAGTGGCATAATTATCTTTTTACAACTATATTTTGTTAGTTATTAAGATAATGTTATATTTAAAAAAAAAATGAATTATAATAATTTAAAAAAAATGTTTATAAAAACATTTTTTAGTATCAACTTTCATAAAATTGGTTAAAACTTTCATAAATATGCATTTATAATTTTTTTATTTTTTTATGATTTATTTTATAAATAATTTTTAAAATAATATTTTTATTTTTTTAATTTTTTTTTTCTCTCGTACTTAAGGAGTAAACTCCAGTTGTGCGTCGGAGCTGACACACACTTTTTTTTTTTTTTTTTTTTTTACTTTTATTTAATTTTATATTTAGTCTGGGTGGATCTCTTCACTAATTTTCGCACCTTTGTTTACATTATTTGGTATTAAATAATATTTTTTTTACGGTATTGCTATGCTACAGCCTGCCTATTTACGAATTCATCATCCGGTTAGTACACCGATGCGACGCAGTGAGCTGTAAAAAGGTACGATCCGAAAATCATAGACAATCCAATTACTTAAAGCTGATTTACACGGTGTAATTTAATTGTCTATGGCATACAATAAAATTGATGCAACAAATGACTTGCATCGTCGTAAATTGTGTTTAGACAATGCAACTTTTATTGTTGCTTCAACTTAATTGAAGCCATAGGCAATTAAATTGCACCGTGTAAAACAGTCTTTATGCATCGTATTTTGTGTCGTAGCTCGCTGCGTCGATGTACTAACGGAAAATTTGAATTACTAAAAGCGCAAAATTGCAGATCGAAGTCTTCGGCAGTTCTAGCCCTCTAACGAACCTCGTGGTAGACCTTAACGGGATCCATCCAGATGACGCCTTCTCCCGGGTGCCTTACGAGAAGGGATCTCTCTTCCTCCGCTATTTGGAAGACCAAGTTGGAGGCCCCGGTAAGTCTAACTATGCTCTGTTTTAGATCAACGATGTGTTGGGTCCTACGAATCCCTTGACAAGGATGGTCGTAGATTTGGATGGAGTGCACCCTGATGATGCATTTTCGACAGTCCCCTATGAGAAAGGATCCTTATTTTTGAGGTATTTGGAGGACTTGTTCGGAGGACCTGGTGAGTTTATAAATGCCACAAATGAATTGTTATAATGGTGTCATTAGAGGATGTATATTTCACCTGGTGATGTCTTAACTGGGCATTTTGTCAATACCGTCATTATTAGTTAGTAAAAAAAATGTTTTTTTTTTTACATAACTAATTTATCAATGTCTTCATAAAACAAGTATTCTAACTATCACGTAGTTCCACTGGGCACTATAGGCTATTTGACAGTTGAATATCGTCATAAGTACCTTTTTTAAGTATTCTATGAGTACGCATAGTTTTTGAAATAACTTTATGAGCATGCGTAGTTTGTTAGGATTTACAATTTGAAACATAAAGTAACGTACAATATCAACTGATATTTTTATATTTAAAGTAGTATTTGAACTCAATCCTATTTCAAAAATATTATTTACTCTAAAATACATTAAAAAATTAAACTTGCTTAAAGGAGATGTTTTAGAAATGTATGGACCCCGGGCCAGCACTATGTACACTTAATTTAAATATTAGTAAAATTATAGTTAACTGTTTTTTTTTTGTTAAAATTGTATACTTTGGCTTAGTTCTTATACAAATTCAATTTAACTCTGCCAAGGAGTGCAACACAACTACTGATAAACATGGTGGTCAGCAATAAGCAAAATAAGGTTTTGACAGTGACATTTGATGAACTTGTCATGTATCTAAGGCTATCGTAATTATTATGTACCAGATGAGTGCAAAACAAACACAAAACATTATTTCCGAACATATGGCACACAAAACATAAACAATCATGAAAAGCTTCGATACACAATCAACTAAAATCAACACTTGCTACGAACACAACGGGAAAATAAAACTGTCAAAGTCGTCAATCAAACGTCATGACTACCTTTAGTAAAGGGTTATCTCACTAAAAACGTTTTAAATAATTAATTATATGTATATTTGTATTTTTATTCAAATTAATTTAGTAGTATTTTTTATGAAAATATTTTATTTTTTTCCTTTTTATCTATACAGGATAAAATTTTATCCAGTGCGCAAAGTTTGTCAACTTATAGCTAAATAAGTTTTATAGATAAAAATATTATTACTTTGGTATGTTTTAGTACAAAAAAAAATTGTTATTGATAACGAAAGATGTTTATTATGAAATCGATGTTATGGTCACCGCGCGTGGTCATTCATGGTCGGCGGAGTGGGGGCGGCGGGAACATCACAGGTAGGGTTGCCAGATAGGAACTTATCAAACCCGGGACAGTTCTAGTAAAACAATGTCGGGTCGTGGCCATAATAGAAAATATCATATATTTTTTTTATTTTCAAAGGATTCATATTTATATTTAAAAGGAAAAATGTATTTTTTTCAAAAAACACACTTTTATTAGTACTTACGTACTTAGTAGGTAATTAACGCTAGTTATAAAGAATTGAGCAATTAGCTTAAATTGCCAAATTAAAACTTTGGTAGACAATGAATACTAAATTACAAATTAAATAGTAATAAACTGAAGAAAAAAAACAGTAATAATAAGATACTTTGTACCATAAAAAATCTTAAAACAATAAATTCCTAACTTAAAAACAATCAGTACTTACCTACTTAAGTGTTTATAAACAGAAATTGTTTTGGTAAGTACTATAAAATAAACTAAAACCAATTTGTTAAAAAATAATAAGTTTTCAAAATCCGGGACAATGAGCGCTAATTCCTGGACGCGGGACAAGAGGCAAGATTCCGGGACAATCCCGGATTTCCCGGCAGTCTGGCAAGCCTAATCACAGGACCCCCGCGCGCCCGCGCCGCCCGCATGTTCACTACGCGGCCATATGCTAATACTACGATATTGATAATTGAATAATTGGTGTCTCTCATTTGCTGATTTTAGGGCGGACAAAAACATGATTTTTTATCTTAAACTAATAATGCAGATTTGTTCTGTTATTGATTCTGAGCCACCCATTTGTTTTTGCGCACTCGAAAAAATGTTTCCCTGTATAGCGTACATAGTGCTGGCCCAAAATGAAACATCTCCTTTTTCAAACATCATTATATAACAAAACAAGGTATTGTCTTTCTGTCAGTTAGCCTGTTACTTAATAATCTTTTTGTGACGTTATTGTATTTGAACTTAGTTAACATGTAAAAAAGAATATTGTTGATACACTAAAAAAAAAAAAACATTTCCATGGGTAATATCGTAATAAAAGGGCTATTAAATCTTGCAATTTAAGTTTTTCGTTGTATAAGTGTTCTCATTGTATCTAGTATTTTCACTAAAGTTCTTTTCAGATGCTATAAAGTTTGTTCACCCCTCCTACTAAAGTATCCCAATATTCCCACACGATACAAAACAATGTACGGACGACAGCAGGTCAAGCTACACCTAACTGTCAGATATTTCCAATCAACCTTGAGCCTTAATGCTTTACAGATAAAGTTGAAAATCTAATAAGGAAATCTGACAGATTGTAGTAGCTTGATGTGCTGTCTGTACAGAGAAGTGTCGGTAACACGATCAAAACAAGTGTGTTTACAACAGTTTTTACTGTTTTTGTATCGTATAGTGTCCAAATATTTGGATACATTAGTAAGAGAGGTGAACAAACTTTATTGCATATTATCTGACCTGAACTTTAGGCAAAAATCATCGTATTTGTGACATCATTGTATTTAAGCCTAGTTCCCACATAAAAAAGTAGCTTGTTACTAAACTAAAAGTTCCCAACATTACAATAACTACATATTCTTCAATCATCCTTAAAATTCCCCTTTTTCCGGTTACAGAAGTGTTTGATGACTTTCTGCGAGCATACCTGACGAAGTTCAGGAAGAAGTCTCTGGACACCGAACAGTTCAGGAAGTTCCTGCTGGACTATTTCAAGGACAACGCGGCTTTGAAGGAAGTCGACTGGGACACGTGGCTCTACAAGAGCGGTATGCCGCCTATAATTCCTAAGTAAGTTTTAATTTACTTCTTCTGCAGCCAATAGAGGTCTACTGCTGAACAAAGGCCTCCCCCAAGGCTATTCAATTGCTGGGGGGTTGCCATAATCCCCACGATTGGCAGACGGGTTGGGGATCGTAGTAATTTGGTATTCCACAGAAGAAGGGCTGCTTCCCGCTTCCCTGGTGAGTTCCTGGAGAGTTCCCTTAGTCGCCTCTTACGACACCCACGGGAGGAGATGGGTTGGTGCTATTCTAAACCCGGTACCACACGGGCAATTTACTTAATTGCTAGCTTTTGCCCACTCCTTTATCCGCTTAGATGTAGAAAATTATACCACAGGATACAACTTAACCCAGGTGACAGCCTCCGTGGCGTAGCGGTAGCGAACGCGGCCGTTGCGTAAGGAAGCGCGGGCTCGGTCCCGAACAATTGGTCTAACTGCAATGCTTAGATATCGCCTTTAGGTTGTGAAGGTCAGACGGGAGTCGCTTCGCGGAAAATATCGAAGTTTAGCCACAATCAGCAGTTAGACTGATAAAGCGGACCCCAGACTCCAAAGCTGATAAGCTACGGATGCGACTGGGATTAACGCTGAGATGATGATGATGATGACAAGTTAACCCAGGTCATATACAATTTTGACGAGAAAAATTTCCAGGAAGATCTATCCTCGAAATTTTTAACGTTAGGGTGTGAAGCAGTAAAATACATTTGAGAGTTACTTTCTCTTGTTGACTGCCTTCGTATCGACATTTAGAAAGTCAGTAGGTTACTTGTAAAAGCAACATAGGGAGATTGCAATTTATAATTATGTAGAAATAAAAACGCTTGAGCAGGTTTATTAAACCTCGCTGGCGTAGTGGAATCGTAAGTACTGCAGGATTACACATACATATAGGTACGTATATAATGAAATAAGGTCAACCGGGGCAATTGCGTCTAATCGAAATTATTTTAAATCTATTTGAAAACCTACCTCTCCTGCCATCTTTACGTTATAGCTTTTTATTAAAAGTAAACAAAACAAGTGGCAGAAGAGGTAGGTTTTCAAATAGATTTAAAATAATTTCGAATAGACGCAATTGCCCCGGTTGACTTTACTAATTTTTTTTTTATTGAATCTCGAGCTTTCTCCCGCATAAGTTTCGATTACGTGGGAATATCCGCATACAAACTATACATATACGTTAATCCTGGTTAAAAAACATCTGTGTGCAAAATTTCACCCAAAACCGTTCAGTACTTTTAGCGTGGAAGAGTAACAAACAAACTTTCACGTTTATAATACTACTTAGTAGGATTTGAGTACTGCGGTCATCGCATGCGCGGTAAAGCAGTTATTATTTCATCCGCAACTAAAATAACATTTCTCATTTCCAACTACGATATTATAAAACATTTTTTCTTTTGTATATGCGGAACCCGAAACACGACGTGTCCAATATTTTTAAATAAAGAATCTATGTACTAAAAGATATCATGAAAAACCACAAAGTTATGGGCTTGTTATCTTACTGGTTGTCTCAACAAAAATATGGTCAAGGGGGCGGTGCGTTATGATCTCAGCTGTGTGATCCGTCAGTTATGTTGTGCGCTCGCTAACCACACTGCAACAATTTCTAAATGTATTTGGGAAAAAATATAACATTGTGTAAAAATGATTGGAATCGATTCAGTTGCTTATTCTGAACAAACTATATTCAGGTTTCGTATAAAGAAAAAAAAAATGTTGTACAGGGTGTCTGGTGGCAGATTTATGTTTTTAAATACGATTATTTCAAAAAGTAATAAACGGTGCGGGGGCGGAGTGGTGTCATTGGAATCAGTGATCGTGCGGATTTCTCAGTCACGATGTCGCACTGGTCGAGTGATCATCGCGCGTTCGCCATCGAGGCATTTTTCAAGTGTAACGATTCGTACGTAACTGCGCGTCGACAGTTTTGTTCACACTTCGGTATACGACGAATAAGTGACGGGCCGAGTGTGAATTTAATTCGTTCCTGGGTGCAGAGGTTCCGTGCAACTGCTTCGGCTATGAACACTCCACGGCCAGGGCCCAGTCGATCTTCAAGGACTCCCGGAAACATTGAAGTGGTTGAAGAGAGTTTACGTGAAAATCCACGACTTTCGTTACGGAAAAGGGCAGCCACACTGGGACTTCCAAGAGCGATAATCCATGAAATTTTAAAAAAGGATTTAAAGTTCCATCCTTTTAAAATCCAAATTGTGCAAGAACTGAAAGAAAGTGATTTTGTTTCACGCAAATTTTTTTGTGAGACGATGTTGGAGCGTTTTCGCACAGTCGATCCCATTTTTTTCAGCGATGAGGCTCATTTTCATTTAAACGGGCACGTCAACAAGCAAAACTGCCGTTACTGGGCTCCAAGAACCCAAAACCCTCGACTGAAACACCAAAAGCCATTACATTGCCCTAGGGTAACAGTTTGGTGCGCCTTATCCACGCATGGGATAATTGGACCATTTTTTTTTCGAAAATGCTCGGGGCCAGGCGACAAGTGTCAATAGTGACAATTACCGACGCATGATAACGGATTTCTTTTTGCCGAACCTGCGAGCTCATCCATCGTTTTCATCGCACACGTGGTTCCAGCAGGATGGTGCAACCGCACATACGGCTAGACATTCGATGAATTTGCTTCGGGAAGTTTTTCCTCAAAAACTCATTAGTCGCTTTGGGGACATCCCGTGGCCACCGAGGTCCCCCGACTTAAACCCAATGGATTTTTTTTATGGGGTTACCTCAAAGAGAGAGTGTACTGCAACAATCCTCGAACTCTAGTGGACTTGAAAGAAAACATTCGTCAAGAAATCGATGCAATTGATTCAAGTTTACTGCAGCGTGTGGCGCGTAACACGAGGCTCCGCTTTGAACAGTGCGTGCAACTCGACGGAAGACATTTGGATGACATAGTCTTCAAGAAATGAAATCCGCATTATTAATCTGTCGTTTAATATTTCTAATAAAACAATATATCTAATAGTTTTTTTTTTTTTATTGAATTTTGAAAATATAAATCTGCCACCAGACACCCTGTATAACTAGAGAATTATCAATGTATTTAATTTATTTCGCATTTGACAACAACTTTTGATAAATATCCCTATTTCCTTCACAGCTATGACACATCAATGACAAAGGCGATATCGGCTCTCATTGTGAAGATCGACGACCCAAATACGACGTTATCATCCGATGATGTGAAGTCCTTCAGCCCACACCAGATGATACATCTGCTGCAGCGCCTGATAGACCGGCCTGCCTTGCCTCTGGAGAGGCTCTTGACTCTAGGCACTGAATACAAGGTCAACGGGAATAAGAATAGCGAGATTTTGTACAGGTACTTAAGATTAATTATCAAATGCCACCCTTCTTTAGGATTTTATACTGTAACGTGTTTAACTAAGGTTTATAATCCGGCATCGGGGCCGGATCATCATCATCATCAACCTTTTAATAGTCCCACTGCTGGGCACAGGTCTGCTCTTATACAGAGAAGGACTGAGCGTAATCACCACACTTGGTCAATGCGGCTTGGTGATTTAGACTTCCACAAGATGTTTTCTTTCACCTTTTTTAATTAGTCATTGGTGTCCAAGATATACTTAGAAAGTACATATAACTTAGAAAAATTACATTGGTACTTACTTTCGGGGCCGGATATTAGATAATAAATATCAAATTCGCCACCTATTTTGCTACGTTTGTATGAAGTATGAAACTAGCTGAAACTATAGATGTCAAGAACGTATTCTCTCTTCAGATGGACTGTAGAATACAGACCACAAAAAAATAATGTAGCGTATTCAACTGAGCAGTGGTGGCCTAGTGGTATCGCCAATAGGGCCACCAGCACATTACACAAACACAGACCGACCTACCGACCTCGCCGCCGAGGTCCATCGCGACGCGCTCCACGTAGTAGTCCCCTCCCCCTTCCCTTGTCCGATGAAGGCCAGCCCGCGCCGCAGCTGAGCCAGTAATTATAATAATGTCCCAACAATGACCTCTGAGTTTGTTTCGGCGTTTCTTCTCAGAGCTAGTACTAGGAAACGCCGCGGTCATCAAACCATTAAGTATAACTTTCGATCCAGCCGTCCCCTGTTGTCCTCTCTAGCGACGCCCTAAGCCGAGGTTCGTACCCCACAGGGGGTGCCCTTAGTGCGTAGTCGCCTAATTTTAAGTTAGTTTTATGTGCCCCTGGCTGGAGGCTTTAATTTTTAATTAAGGCATCCACAGGAAAGGCCGGTTAAGTAGTTACGGCCTCTAATGGCCGGCTACGAGATGCCATATCAAAAAAAAAAAAAGTGGTGTCGCGACTTACAAGTTGTAGATCATAGGTTCGAACCCCGTCAGGCGCATTGCTTTGTGTAAATATTTCTTCCCCGCTGCTCTCAAAACGGCGAAGGAAAACACCGTGAGGCAACCGGCATGTTCTAGAGGCAAAACTTTGAAGACATGTGACATCTACCAACCCGCACTGGGCCCGCGTGGTAGATTACAGCCCACTCCCTCTCTCCGAGTCGAGGCTTGTGTCCCATGAGTGGGGACAATATAGTAAGTTGTCTAGCTTTCCGCCCGCGGCTTCGCCCGCGTGGATTTCGGTTATATCGCGCTTTTTAGATTTCCCTCGGGAACATCAATATTTTCCGGGATAAAATGTAGCCTATGTCCTTTCTCAGGGTCTAAAGATTGTCTGTGCCAAATTTCATCAAAATCGGTTGAGAGGTTTAAGCGGGAAAGCGTAACAGACAGACAGACAAGAGTTACTTTCGCATTTATAATATTAGTATGGATTATGTAAATTCAATCGAAAATGGTTGACAGTGGTATGTTAATGTTGCAAACCAATTAATTGTTAATTCGAAGGAATCTAAATAGATACTGTTCGTTAATGATACCATTTTAATTATTACTTTTTTTTTCCTCAACAAGAGCGCCTTCATTCATTCTCCTATAACAAAAATTAAACAAAACACTTTGCTGTGCCCGGGTCCATACTTGATTCTATACTTTAATATACGAACACAGCCTCCGTGGCGTAGCGGTAGCGGACGCGGCCGCTGCGCAAAGTGGGGCGGGTTCGATCCCCGCACAGTGCAAGTATTTGTATGCATGCATATGAATATTTGCACTGGTCTGGTCGTGCCTCGGAAAGCACGTTAAGCCGCTGGTCCCGGTTGCCATACGAACATCTAGTGGCAGTCGTTACGGGTCGTTGGGGCCCTCAAAAGTCCAACAATTGGTCTAACTGCAATGCTTCGATGTCGTCTTCGGGTTGTGGAGGTCAGACGGCAGTCGCTTCACGGAAAATGTCGAAGTTTAGCCATATCAGCAGTTGGACTGGTAAAGCGGACCCCAGACTCCAAAGCTGAAAATGCTTCGGATGTGACTGGGATTAACGCTGGGATGATGATGACTTTAATATACGAACTATTATGTAACATTATGGAATGCAATAAAGTATTGAGTAATCTTTAGCTATCTACTTCAGAGGCCGCTTTATGATGAATATCACTTGAATGTTAACCTATACAATATGTAAAGAAAACCCCGTCCGACCCGTAAGGATAATAAAGGTTAGGTAAACACATGACCAAATAAAATATGAAATTTTACACAATCATCATAGTAACAATACTAATGAATTTTGAAATAATCTTTTTTCCCGCGAATGATTTCCAACTTCCCCAAAATTTGGTAATTTTTCAAAAAGTGACACCGTTTGTGACGGAGCGAATAGCGATTCGATCACGTGCCGCGTGCCCTGCCCCCCCTCACCCGTGCATGTATACCTAACGTGTTGCCTACCGCACATGCATTAAGTTACCTCGCTTTTGTGAAATAATATTTATTTTTTTAGGGGGATTCTTTTTTAAGTTTAGCCCGGCATTGTTGGCATTATTAAAATCAGTTAACGATACCTAACAATACCTTCACGGATCGGACAGGGTTTTCTGTACATATTGTATACTAGCTTTCCGCCCGCGGCTTCGCCCGCGTGGAGTTCGGTTATATCGCGCTTTTTAGATTTCCCTCGGGAACATCATATTTTCCGGGATAAAAGGTAGCCTATGTTCTTTCTCAGGGTCTAAAGATTGTCTGTGCCAAATTTCATCAAAATCGGTTGAGAGGTTTAAGCGGGAAAGCGTAACAGACAGACAGACAGAGTTACTTTCGCATTTATAATATTAGTATGGATTCTGAAATTAGATTACAAGTTAAAAAATATGAGTTTCGGCCAGTACCCTCATTACGTATCAAGCTAAGGATTGTTTTGTAGCATATTGCTAATCCATTGCTACGAATGTTCGAAAAATCCGTCTGCTCAACACAAGGGCGGATCCAGCTTTGGCGCCAGGGGGGGGTCACATAGTCGTGGTCAAGTCATAAGAAGTTTTAATTACACTTTGATAATAATAGATACCATATTTTATTAATTAATAATAAGTACTGAACTTAAAAACACCTAATTAAATAACGCGTGGAACGTGTTATCAGTTCATCTACTTCAATGGTCAATGGGTACGTTTTTATGAAAGTGGAGAAGTACCAGTCCGGTTAGATCTTCTTCAACGATTGAAGCTCTTTGCCATGCTTTGATTTTTCCTAACGTAGATGACGTACGACTGGGTGCTGAGAGGCTAGCTCAGACCGGGTGGAGACACGCGGCTGACCGCCCGGGGGGGCTCACACAGGGAAGCAACGTTGCTGGCGACGGCTGCGGTATCACAGGTGGTGGGCCGCACGTCACCTAGGCCTATAGGTGGCCATCAACAATTCAGAGGCCATAGTGTTTCATGGTCCCCGGCAGGCGCCGCCACCCGTCTCACATATCCGTGGTATCGTGGCCGTGGGGTTCGGTTCGCTGTCGAGTCCACCATGAAGTACCTAGGATTGGTGCTCGATAGCCAGTGGACTGCGGCCCTCACTTCCGGCGGCTGACGCCCAAATTGTTGAGGGCGGCTGAGGCGCTTTTAACTTTGCTTCGCAATCTGGGGGGCCCGAGCGCCACCTGCAGGCGGCTCTACATGGGAATCGTGCGATCGATGGCCCTGTATGGGGCCCCGGTGTGGGCCTCTGAGCTGACGGCCGGCAGCATCACTATACTGCGACAACCATCAGAATCATACATGGGTATCGCATGATCTCCTATGAGGCGGCCTGCCTACTAGCTGGATGGAAGGACCTTGGGACCTGGTGGCGAAGGTCATTGCGTCACTGTTCGGGTGGCGTGAGGAGGTGCGGAAGGGGGGCAAACGGCTGAGGCTGCGTCAGCTCGAGCAGCGTCGGTCGCAGCTCCGAGAGGTCCTGGTGGCGGAATGGTGGGACATGCTTTCACGCCCTACTCGCCTGTCGACTGCCGGGAAGATACAGCGCGGCATACGCTGGCACAGTGTGCCACTTGGGAGGAGCTGCGCCGTGCCCTCATCTCTGAAGTAGGCAGTGATCTGTCGCTGCTGGCTGTAATCGAGTCGATGATCGGCAGCAAAGAGTTCTGGCATGCGGAGGTTTCCTTCTGCGAAACAGTCGTCTAGCAGCACTCGAAGCTGGGAAAGGGAAAAGAAGATCTCATCCTCTCACCCGGCCCGCAGCAGAAACACCGGGCGTAAGCGGAGGGCGTATAACGCCCCTCGTCCAGCCCCCCTAAATGGGCGACAGACTCGGGGACATCTGTCGCCCCCCAAACATCAGGACCCAAGGTGGCGGCGCGAAGTGTTCCACGCGCGCCACTCTTAGACGTCACGAGGCGAGTCATGTACCTCACTCCTCACCTGACCCCGAGGAGGCCCACAGTGGCGGGCCAACACCAATCGGGGGTTGCGGAAGCAGTGTTCGTTCTCGCAACCCGCGGTGTATGTGTGAGATGGAACACCGGGGTGATTTTTAGTCAGTAAGAGTCTGATCAGCGTATATTTAATTCTACTCTTTTTTCGGCGAGAACTCCCAAGGCATGGAACAAAAGCGTAGTGGTTCTGTTTTTCAAGAAATTGATAAAACCATACTGAAGAACTTTAGACCCATTTCGCTTTTGAGCCATGTGTACAAGCTGTTTTCGAGAGTGATCATGAACCGACTAGCGCGCATACTCGACGAATTCCAGCCGCCTGAGCAGGCCAGGTTGCGAGGAGGATTTAGTATCATAGACCACATACACACAGTGAGGCAGATTATACAGAAGACCGAAGAGTATAATCAGCCCCTATCTCTAGTATTTGTGGACTATGAGAAGGCCTTTGACTCCATCGAGACCTGGGCTGTTCTGGAATCTTTGCAGCGATGCTAAGTCTATTGGCGATATACCCAAGTGATGAGATGTCTTTACGATGCCGCCACAGTGTCCGTCCAAGTCCAGAATCAGCCAACTAAACATATCCCTCTTAAGCGAGGAGTGAGACAAGGCGACGTTATTTCCTCCAAATTGTTCTCCAATGCCCTCGAGGATATGTTTAAGATCCTGGATTGGCGGGATCTCACACTTGCGATTTGCGGATGATATCGTCATCATGGCGAAAACGCAGCAAGAGCTGGAACAAATGCATGCCAACTTAACTGACTCCTCCAAACGCATCGGTCTCTGGATGAACTTAGACAAAACCAAAATTATGTTCAATGAACGGGTTACTCCCTGACCGGTTGCCGTAAACGGAATGCCGCTCGAAGTTGTTTTAGAATATGTATACCTCGGGTAAACGTTGCAATCGGGAAAAACAACTTTGAGAAAGAGGCAAATAGAAAGATCCAGCTGGGATGGGCAGCATTTGGTAAACTTCGTCGGGTATTTTCGTCGCCCATACCCCAATGTTTGAAGACTAAAATCATCAACCAGTGCGTCCTACCCGTCATGACTTACGGAGCCGAGACGTGGACACTAACGGTTAGACTAGTCCATAAGTTTAAAACCGCTCAGCGAGCTATGTCGGGCGTCTCTCTGAAGGACCGCATCAGAAAGGAGGTGATCCGACAAAGGACCAGAATCACCGACATAGCTGAGAGGATTAGCCAGCTGAAGTGGCAATGGGCTGGTCACATATGCCGCAGGACCGAAAACCGTTGAGGTAAACGAGTCCTCGAGTCGAGACCGCGTCTCGGCAAACGTAGCGTAGGACGCCCTTTGTTCGAGATGGAGCGACGACATAAAAAGGTGGCTGGTAATGGCTGGCGAAGAACTGCTCAGGATCGAGCTTGTTGGCGTGCCATGGAGAAGGCCTATGTCCAGCAGTGGTCGAGTAGAGGCTGATGATGAAGAATCTGACTGACCCCGTCGCCCGCCCCAGGGCGGCGGACATCCATGAAGAATTTCCACCCCGGAAACAAAAAAAAGTAAGCTTAGGACCACTTTAAACTCCCTCATCCAAAAAAACGTAGGTATGTACACATCAAGCTACTAAAACCTGTCAAATTTCTGTATGAGATTTTCAACCTTATTGCTAAACAATGAAGACTCAAGGTTGATTAGGAATATTTAACAGTTTTCGGTAGTTTGACCTGCTGTCGTCCTTGTATAAATCCCCCCCTCTTTCAGTAAGTAGGCACTTATCTACCTACGGGGTACTTTAAGAACATTAAATCAATAATATTTGAGTTTGAACACACAAACACACTGGCATAACGAAGAAACTGATTAATAAACAAAGCGCGCACAAGTGTCATACGAAATGTGACATTTGAATGTTAGCGGCGGTAGCGCGGTAAAATTCAAATTTTGAATGCATTCGTTCCCGAATAATGCTTTTGCCGTCAAACAAAGTATGTATTGTATAAACTGATTAAATATTGAAAGTACTTAAATAAAATCCTCCTGTACTGGGTCCTCCTGGACCCAGCCCAGGGGGGGGTCATGACCCCCATGACCCCCCCCCTGGATCCGCCCTGCTCAACAACGTAAATAACGTAATGAATATTGTCGAAGTGTCAAAATGAAACCCATTGTTACTGATAGTGTGTTTCACAATTGGGTTGTATCCTAAAAAATAATTTAATGTCCATCAGATAGATTTATAAAAATTATTGAACACTTATTTATTTTTTCTTTAATTCAAATACTTAGGAAGACATATTGATTTGAAATGTCGCATGACGTCACGCTGTGGTACAAAATATACCACGGCGTCACCTATTTAGCGCCACCACTTCGTAACTCTAATACGCCATATCTCAGTAGTTTTTTTTCGACAAAATAAAAAATACGGGTCTTATTTTTTTTTTATTATCTATAAGACGGACTATTTATTTTTTTGATTTTCATTCCTTGGATACATCCCTATTACCCTGTTGGTGTCACTGTTGACCATTATAACAACTATAATGTGATTGTCTCTTTCCCAGATGGTTAAGGCTGTGCGTAAGAAGTAGAGACGAGACCAAGCTCAGTGATGTCTTCAACTTCGTGAACAGCCAAGGCCGCATGAAGTACGTCCGTCCTCTGTACAGGGACCTCTATGCCTGGGAAGACGTCCGACCACAAGCCATAGAGAATTTCCTCAAGAACGAGAAATACATGATGCATGTTTCAGCCTATACCTTGAGAAAGGACCTCCATTTGACGGAAACAAATAAAGAATAGCATTTTTACACATTCATAATGTAAGATAGTGTAACTATTGTATAATTTTATGCCATACAAATTTTGAATACAATTTATTATTTTATGACTGGTTTATACATGTTTTATTATTACCTCTTTCTGCGGAACATTACAAATGAATAGGATATTGATTGATCCCCACTTTCCACTCCAACCAACTGAACCGACCAACTAGTTGTCATATCATGGCACCATTCCACCCGTGCCTGCTTCTTTGCATCGGTGAAATTGTGCGGCATCTAGCTTGAAACTATCCTTCGAAACCGAAGATGCACGTGTAGAATCTCGTGAAGGCTTCCTGATCCAATCTGCAGTTTATGCTGAATTTCTTGGTATGTAATTATAGTAAATGTTGATGTTGAAATAAAAGATCACAGACAGACACGTAAAGTCATTTTAGCAAATTTTTTAAGGGTCTTCTGAGGTTTGATTACTTTCTACATAAGCTTTGCCGGTCATCATTGTGTCTATGGTGGTCGACTGGGGTGGATTTTATTCAATGAGAAACTGACAGACCCCGCCACCTAGCCCAGGGCGGCTGATATCCATAAGGATTTTACACCCCGGAAAAAAAAGAAGGTTCGTGTTCAGGAATGACTACGTCTAGCAGCTACAGCAGGTACGGAATGGCCGTACCGGCCCATAAAGCTGCTTTTTTTATAATCACCTACAAACTAAAATAGTGCTTGGTTGATGGTAAAGCACGCTGGTTTATTGAGATAGGATCTTATCACTCTAACATTGAAGACACTTAAATTGAAGTCCAACGGAAACAGTGCCACTGGCAAATTGTTCCAGTCCCTCTATGTATGCGGTATAAAAGACGAGGCGAAGCGCTTCGTCCGGATCGTAGCTGTGGCGTCAACAACTGGGTATGACGCAACTCGCCGTATGACGGGTCGTCCGGTGGTGGAACGGCGATGGAAGAATTTAATCATGCAATTCCTTCGCACACTCTCCAAAATGCATCTTATAGAACACCGACAGGCTGGCTACCGTTCGCCTGTGCTCCAGGCCTTGTAGACCGTTTTGAACTAAATCTGGGTCGCCAATTAGTCTTTTCGCACGTCTTTTCACCGAATCCAAAGTTGCCAGGTGGCATTTTGCAGCACGGCCTCTGTCTCTACATACCTAGTACTATGAATACTATAATAATAATAATTTACCGCGTCAACGGATCACATTCAAATAATTTACCACTATAATATTTAATAAATTAATTAATAGTTCTTTGTGCATATATATATATATATATACCCACTGTAAATCTTAAATCAATAAAAATAATATACATACAATAAAATAATTGCAGAAATAAATATAATGGACAAACCAGAAAATTCAACACAAACAAAGCAGGATGACAGAACATGTCACCTAACAACAAGAAATAAAAATTTGGAATTATAAAAATGTGAAGATATGTTGACAAGATCTGCCGCTCGACGTGCACGCCCACCATCTCCGGACTCGTTGCCCAGCTCCGCCTCGCCGCCGCCAGCCTCCAGCACCACTGTAAGCGCTGTGACGACCCCGGCCGCGGCAGTTGCGTCGAGCTCGAGCGACGAGTACTTCTCTCCGCCGACGACGCCACCACCTGTTCGCCGACGGGGAGGACGCCGGCCGCCGGACTGCTTAGGACCTCGAGGCCCATCGGCTTCTGACAGGGTCCCAGCTCCCGGCGGAAGTGTGCAGCGCATGAGATGGACACAATCCATCAATGAAAATATCATGCGCTCATACTATGGGGCTACAGAGGGAGGAAACAACCTAACCGCGTACCGTGTTCGAATGCTCTCTCTGTTTCAGGTGCTTGAACCAGCTGTCAACGTTTCGGCACAACGTCTATCGGATCAGGTACGGGTTATCCAGCGTAATCATATGCTGGATGATACTGTGCTTGATCGCCTGCGAAATGAGATGCAGAGTAGCCGTGTCATCACTCACCAGTCGCAGTCTGCGGAGATACCACCGCAGCCAACAAACTATGCTGACGAGGGGAGTAATGATAGGGCTACAAATGTAAGTACCCAGTGCAATGAGGAGTTAAGGAGTGCTTTGGAGGCTGCGATTCGGGAATATCGTTTTATGTCGGCAGAACTAAGACCACGCCTGCCACGTTTGCCCATGCATAACAGAAATAGGGCACTGATGGCTGCTCTGGATGCGCAGTTATCAAATTATTTTGATACCTGCGAGAACCTCACTGATACTCATTCAATTCTGTACTGCGCAGCTGTAGCAGCTTGTCGTGTAGCTCATGTCAAATTTTCCAGTGACTCTAGAGCTACACGACCGAAACCAGTCGTACCAGCTTGGCAGCACAGGATTGAACGTCGTATTGGTGGGGCCAGAGCACTCATCGGTAAACTAATCTGCTTCAGGGAGGGTAATACTCGTCCTAGAGTGATGCGCTTTGTGAGGCGGGCATTCTCAGGTACAAATACCAGCCCTCAGAACTATATGGCCCGTATCACGGAGCGCATCGACTTCCTGAAGCAGAAAGTGTATGCATGGGCAAACCGTATTCGTCGATATAAACGACGAGTAGAACGGTACACCCAGAATCGCACCTTCCAGAGCAATCAAAGATGGGTTTATAGGGACTGGGAACGACCAGAACAAGGTGTGGCTGACACGTGCCTACCAGATGATGATGCCATGTGTTCATTTTGGCGCAGTATATGGTCGGTACCTGTCAGTCACACTGAAGGTGACTGGGCTCGGGATGTCGAGCGAGCCTGCGATCCAATACCTGAAATGGGGGCTATTACCATCTGCCCCCAAGATGTAGCTCGTGCAGTCCGTCCGTTACCTAAGTGGAAGTCTCCCGGACCGGACGGGCTGCATAACTTTTGGATAAAATGGTTTCCAAGGTCGCATGCTAGCTTGGCATCTCAATTCCAGACTGCTTTAGTGTCTGGTTCGTTACCTCAGTTCCTTACTACTGGAATAACCCACCTGCTCCATAAATCAGGTAGCACCGCGGAACCTAAAAATTATAGGCCGATCACCTGTTTACCGACGGTCTATAAAGTTCTTACATCCATTTTGAAAGCCAAAATTAACAATCACATTGACAGCAACTCGATCATGTCTGTCTCTCAAAATGGATGTAGAAGTGGGTCCCGCGGTACTAAGGAGCTACTCCTCATTGATATGGCCTAATAGTTCGTCGTTCCCGAAAGGATCTATCGACATGTTGGATAGATTATAAGAAGGCTTATGACTCAGTGCCGCATACTTGGCTCATGCGGGTGCTGGAGTTGTTTATAGTGGATACAACTCTACGCACCTTCCTGATGACGTGTGTGGAGGACAGTCCTTCGCTATCAAGGATGTCGAAATATTCAGAGGAATAGCGAACCGATAAGGATCGAGCGAGGTATATTTCAGGGCGATAGTTTGAGTCCGCTTTGGTTTTGCTTAGCACTGAATCCTCTAAGCACACTGTTGGAGGATTCAGGTCTAGGCTATCGATTGAGGAGAGGTGGTCAGGTTATATCGCACCTCCTCTATATGGATGACTTGAAACTTTTTGCTCCCAACAATTTACAACTGAAGGAGCTACTGAAAATTACTGAAACTTTCAGTAGCGCCATCAGGATGGAATTTGGTGTGGACAAATGTGCGGTCATGCATATAAAGCGAGGAGAGATTGTGGAATCCGTGGGATCCCAACTCACGAGTTCCATAAACCTTAGAGCCCTCTCTGCATCCGAAACCTATAAGTATTTGGGTATGTCGGAAGCGTTGGGTATCAATGTTACTGACATGAAGCAATCGTTGAAGGAACGCTTCTTTGGCCGCTTGAAAAAAGTACTTAATAGTCTTCTATCAGGCGGTAACAAGGTGCGCGCTTTCAACGGTTGGGTCATGCCGGTTTTGATGTACTCTTTCGGCATACTCAAATGGACTCAGACCGAACTTGACGCCCTGGATCAGAGAGTCCGTACGCTACTGACTGCAAATCGATTGCATCACCCACGGTCATCGGTTATGAGGTTGTATATCCCGCGAAAATGTGGAGGTCGTGACTTTTTAAACGCCAAGACCCTCCATAATCGCGGGATATGCAGTCTGAGAGAATATTTTCTAGAAACCGACGTGGGGATGCATCGGGATGTGGTCGCGGTTGACAAGGGCCTCACTTCGCTCTCCTTGGCTAAAGAGAACCGGCGTAAACCAGTAGTGCTTGACACAAATGATCGCATGGAGGTATGGAAGAGCAAAGAGCTTCACGGACGCTTTTTCCGAGCCCTTCACGGGCCCGATGTAGACTTACAAGCGTCCGTAGCCTGGCTACGATTCGGTGACCTTTTTGGGGAAACCGAAGGTTTTGTATGTGCAATTATGGACGAAGTTATGATGACGAACAATTACCGGAGATTTATTGTGAAAGACGGCACAGTTGACATCTGTCGGGCATGTCACCGGCCGGGGGAATCAATAAGGCATATCATATCCGGGTGTTCTCGTCTAGCTAACGGAGAGTACTTGCATAGACACAACCTTGTAGCCAGGATAATTCATCAGCAACTTGCTCTTAAATACAACCTTGTGGAATCGGAGGTGCCGTACTACAGGTATATGCCCGACCCAGTTCTCGAAAATGGCCATATCACATTATACTGGGATCGATCCATCATCACTGACAGGACTATTGTTGCCAATAAGCCTGATATAGTGATGGTGGATCGATCAGAGCGGCGTGCAATGATTGTTGACATAACCATCCCGCATGATGAGAACCTCGTGAAAGCCGAGAAAGATAAACAAATCAAGTATCTTGACTTAGCTCACGAGGTTGTCGACATGTGGGAAGTGGATTCAGCAATCATTGTACCGATAGTCGTGACAGCTAATGGCTTAATAGCCAAGAGCCTCGACCAACACCTCAGGAGGCTCTCGTTAGGCAGCTGGATCAAGGGCTTGATTCAGAAAGCGGTACTGCTGGACACGGCTCGCATCGTCAGGAAGTTCCTCTCTCTGGAGCCCTGACCGCCGGTAGCTTGGACCCTGTTCCCGATACCGGTGGGCTACTATTTTTTATATTTTTAAATGTTTTTTATATATTTTTTTATGTAGAAATATTTAAAAATATAATTTATAAGTGTATAAAATGGAATAAAAGATAATAATAATAATCATTTATTTCAAGTAACACTGACTCATATACCTACAATTAATACATACATAATCAGACTATGATCTACCGTCAACTGTGTTGTACGCTTGGTAACCACACTGCAATAATTTCTAAATTTATTTGGGAAAAAATATGTGTAAAAA
Organism: Sesamia nonagrioides; assembly: GCA_017933935.1. Classification (NCBI taxonomy): domain Eukaryota; kingdom Metazoa; phylum Arthropoda; class Insecta; order Lepidoptera; family Noctuidae; genus Sesamia; species Sesamia nonagrioides. The sequence continues at coordinate 4,857,594 of JADWQK010002002.1, read as the reverse complement.
TTATTGGAATCAATTCAGTTGCTCATTCTCAACAAACTATATTCAGGTTTCGTATAAAGAAAAAATAACGATGTATAGGCATGATATGCTGGTCACTGCCTGGGAGAGAGCTCACACAGGGAGGCTATAGTGCTGGTGACGGCTGGCTACGGTCTCATTAGCGGTGAGCCGCGTAAGTCGTCTAGGCATGCATGGCTCTCAGCAAGTCGAAGGCCATGGTGTATTCGGATCGCTGTTGAGTCTGCCATGAAGTGCTTGGGATTGATGCTCGAAAGCTGTTTGCAAGTTACTGGGCGCGGCTGGCACGCTCGCAATGCTGCTTGCCAATTATGGGGGACCCGAGCACCGCTTGCAAGCGGCTGTATACCAGTTGCCTGCGACATGACTACTAGAAAGAATTTACAAAATGATTGATACCGCCCTGAAACCGACTTTACATTTTTTTTTTTGTCTTCGCCCTCTTTGGGCAGGCTAAGATCATAGACCATACCGCCTCGTCATCAGTAATCCTTTTGCATAAAAGTAAGGCCAAAGCCTTGTCTTCATCCTTCTTGTCCAAAAGTAAGTAAGGCCTTAGCCACTTCTTCGGTTCCTTCTTTCTTGTCCAAAAATAAGTAAGGCAGAAGCCTCGTCTTCGGTTGTTTCTTTCTTGTCCAAAAATAAGCAAGGCAGAAGCCTCGTCTTTAGTAACATCCATCTTGTTGTAAGGCCAAAGCCACATGTACTCAACATGTGGCTTTGGTTCATATTCAATTAATATTCTAATTCAAAATAATATGGTGCCATATTCGTGTATCCGTCATAATCCGTGTAGTAATGTTAAGTCAGGGTAATCATATCCTTGTAACAAAACGGCCCAAACTGTTAAATGGACCATCCAATGCTGTTAATAAATTTATAGAGTGCTGTATAAGTATTCTGATTTTCCAGCAAACCATGAGTGTTGCGCGGGATGCTTGCTGGCGTATTATATCTAGGGTCGGCAGACTAAAGCACATAAGTCAAAATTTCCGATATTTTTTTTATAACGCCGTTGATATACATTTTATTCAATACGCAAGCTGACTAAAGCACATAAGTCGCACTCAATTATTTCGTACCGAATCAGAGTTGCGGACTTAATCAACCAGTAACAATTCAATTACAATCAGATGAACAAAAGCACATAAGTTGACATATGTTAAAAGCAACACTTTGTTGAGCGTGTTCTTCATTTAGTTGAGGTTATTAAATAAAATGTGACTTCACTATAATAAATGCTTATAATTTTGGTTCCACAATGTTTTACTATAACTAGCTATATACCGTGTACATGTAGAGGCAGGGCGGTGTATTGTAAGCGACTGGCGAGCCGGCCGCTCGCGTCCCCTTATTTCGCTAAAGATGCAACTCAGCACATCGCGGTTACCAAGCCGCTACATCACACCCCCCCTTTCTCAATTTTTTTACAAAAAAAAATTCTCTCTATTCTATTCTAATATATAGTTACATCACTAATACATAGTTACATGGTATGTCTTAATCACAATGTTGCTTATCATAACATTCTGTACTAGTCAGCATTCCAACAGTCGAATGCTGCCTATTGTTTTGCTTCTAAATATATATAGCTCGTACACACCTTATCTTCTAACACCTTAAAACAACGTTCTACATACTTAAATTAATTTGTCAAGTGAGCAAAAATCGCACCGGTTGCCTAATCACTCGACCACAGCGAGTGGTTTTAGGCATAGGCGGAAGCGTTTCTTGCCCACTTGGTTCTATATCTGATTCACACTGATTATTATTAGTACTACTATTTTCTGATGGCTTTTCTTCCCTTATAATGTAAGCTGGCTTTAATCTGTCTATGGAAACAGTTGATTGGCGATCACCCATTTGTATGTAAAATGTTTTCTTATCTCTACTGATTACTTCATAAGGGCCGCTATATGATGGAGTTAATGGGCTTTTTACCATATCGTTTCTTACGAAAACATGAGAACACGTATTCAAGTCTTTGTGAATGAATATTTTTCGCGAATCGCTGTTTTCCCTTGACTGAGGCCGCATACTTTTTATGACGTTTCGAAGTCTGCTTACAAACGTAGGTAAGTGATCTACTTTGGCCTTCTCGGTTTCGCAATAAAAATCGCCGGGTAATCGTAATGTTTGTCCTAATACTAATTCTGCCGAACTCACGGTTTCATCACTTTTGCAAGCCGCACGAAGTCCCAACAATACTGTTGGTAATTCATCGACCCATGACCTATTATCTTGTAGCCTAGCCTTAATTGCAACCTTGAGTGAACGATGCATCCTCTCGACCATCCCATTTGCCTGTGGGTGGTATGCTGTCGTACGGGTCTTTTTTATACCTAAACTATTTAGCAAACTTTTGAAAACTTCGCTCTCAAACTGCCTTCCCTGATCACTTGTTATTGTTAGGGGGCACCCGAACCTGCATATCCACCCTTCGTATACGGCTTTAGCTACTGTGTCCGCGGTAATATCTGTAACTGGAATTGCTTCGGGCCATCGCGTGAACCTGTCTATCATAGTAACGCAATACCGATAGCCTTCTTGTGACGTTGCCAAAGGGCCGACTATGTCGACGTTTATGTGGTGGAATCTCTCTGTCAACGGAAAACTACCTAATTTGGAAACTGTATGCCGCTGTACTTTTACTCTTTGACAATGAATGCAAGACCTAGCCCATCTGGTCACGTCTTTGTTCATTTCTGGCCAAAAGAAACGCTTTGTTACCATCTTACGTGAGGCTCTTATCCCGGGGTGACTTATGTTATGTATGGAATCAAAAGCTAATTTACGAAATTGCTGTGGGAGATATGGTCTTACCTGATTATCTGAAACGTCACAATAAATCATATTGTTACACAGCGGTGAATGCATTTGTTTTAATACAATGTTACCTCGTGGTTCTGCTAACATACGCGACATTTGAGCGTCGGTTTCCTGCGCCCGCGCGATTTCGTCGAAGTCTATAGGCGTCGGGCATACGACGGTTTCTACCCGTGATAGCGCGTCAGCAACCGGATTCTCGTTACCGTTGACGTATTGTATGTCGCTCGTAAATTCGCTGATATACAATAACTGCCTTGTGCGCTGTGGGGTCTCTCGATCGGTACCTATTTTGGAAAAAGCATACGTTAGTGGTTTGTGGTCTGTTAAAATAGTAATTTCTCGACCTTCAATCATGTTTCTAAAATGTACGATAGCTAAGTAAACTGCTAATAGCTCTCTGTCGTAGGTGCTGTATTTTTGCTGGGCTTGTGATAGTCTCTTTGAAAAATAACCTAATGGCTTTGTCCTTCCGGCGACTCCCTGTTGCAGCACTGCCCCCACGCACGTATTAGATGCGTCACACATTAGGGACAACCTACCTTTGTCTTCCGGGTATGCCAGTGTAATGGCGCTTTGTAGGCTTGCCTTACACTGCTCAAACGCCGCCGTGGCCTTTTCGTCCCATGTTATCTTAGACTTATCCTTTTTCTTGGCCCCATGCAAAAACTTATTTAACTCGGACTGATGTTCCGCAGCTTGTTTTATGTGTAGCCTATAAAAATTTACCATTCCGAGGAATCGTCGCAACTGTTCGACGGTTTCCGGTCGCGGATAGCTTTTTATGGCATCAACCTTATCTTTCAAGGGCTTAATTCCTTCTGAGCTGACGCTGTAACCTAAAAATTCTATCTGACGCTTACCAAAACAACATTTTGACAGGTTAATAGTTAATCCGAACTGTTCGAATCTGCTAAAAACGAGTCTTAGGTGTTTACGAAGCAACTCTGCGTTAGTACTTGCGATGATGACATCATCTATGTAACAGAATAGGTACGAACAGTCTCCTTTCTGTTCTCCATTTAAGTACTCTAAACCCTGTAAGACTGTATTGTTCATAAACCTCTGAAATGTTTGCGCTGCATTGCGCATACCGAACGTCATCCTAGGAAATTCGAACAGTCCAAAAGGTGTAATGATTGCTGTTTTTTCTACGTCCTGTGGTGCAACACAGATATTATGATAGGCTCTATTTATATCTAAACGGGCAAATATTTTCTTACCTGCTAGTCCGTAAGTGAAGTCCTGTAGTCTTGGGATCGGGTACCTGTCCGGCTTCGTGATCGCATTGAGTGCACGATAGTCGCCACAGGGTCTGATCTGGCCATCCTTCTTGGGCACGACGTGCAGCGCGCTCGCCCATGGGCTCTTCGATGGCCTACATATACCTAAATTTTGCATTAACCTAAATTCCTCCTGAACTATTTTGTATCTATGTGGTGGCAACGGCCTGGCGCGGGTAAATACGGGTGGGCCTGTAGTCTCTATATGGTGATAAGTATTATGACTAGGTGGTTCTACGTACGAAACTGGCTTAGTTATTTCTGTAAATTCTTTGAGCAAATCCTTGTAAGGGTTATCTTGCTGTATGCTAGATATAGATAATTCGGAACATTTTACTACGGTTGCTTCTTTACTTAATTTGGTGAGACCGTCAATCAACCTCTTATTATGTAAGTCTACAACTAATTGGTGTGCCTTCAAAAAATCTGCTCCTATAATTGGCTGCTTTACATCGCATACTATAAATGACCACTTATAACTTCTACGTAAACCTAAGTTTAAGTCTAAAGTCACTACACCATAGGTTTTAATTTCCGAGTTATTTGCAGCGTAAAGTTTATAGTTACACTCTTGCTTTTGCTTTGTTTTCACTTTACTTACAGGTATCACTGACACATTAGCACCCGTGTCCACAAGATACACAATTCCCGTTTTGAAGTCTTTCACACAAAGTCGGTGGTTTCCCGCGGCACAATCGTCCACCGTTGCTGACTGCACCGCGTCTAGTTTCCTGTAGCGGTAATGATGTCTGCATAGCCAGTCGGGAGACTCTGGTGTGCGCCGCGTCCGGCTTTTAGGTCTCGAACGCTGTTGCCATTGTCCACCTCCCGTGCTTCTATTTCGCCTCCTGATCTCATTTATTTCCCCACGTAGTTCCTTCATTTCCTTTGCCAACTCCTCTAAGGGGTCGGCCACCCTGTCACTTGATGACGTACTTGGTATTATGGATGCGACCTCGCCGTTGCCCAACGTCTCTACTATCCTATCTGCTTTCCTCGCCATATCTTCTATTTTTACATCTTCACCCATCGCCAACAGTGCGCGTACATTTGGAGTTAGCTTATCCAACCACAACCTTTTAAGTGGCTCCTCTGTCAGACCGCAGTTTCTTGCTAATGTTGACATTTTCCTGAGTAATTGTGACGGTTTCTGTGTTCCCAGATCCGTTTCGTGCATTAATCTCTGGAATTGTTTATCTGCACTCTCCTCATAAACGGACAATAAAAGCTTTTTTAACGTTTCATACTTGCCCGTTTCCGGCGGAGCTTCGATGATGTCGGTTACCTGCTGTAAAACGTCTGTAGGTAACTTTGCGAGCACCATATCGTACTTTTGCGTGTCGCCCTGCTTCTGCGGTGCCATAATTGCCTCGAACTGGCAAAACCACGACCGCGGTAGCTCTCTCCAAAATTCTGGAACTCTCATCTGCACCGTAACCATCGCTATATCCGCTGCTGTTACTGGAGCTGACTCTGGAGGTCCCGTTATCCCCTGTGGGTTCATTTTGGAGAAACGATGCACACGCGTTGCCTTATACCCGATTGACACGTTGCGTCCACTTTGCACCACGCGGTCCGTATGCCACTGCCTCGTACGTTCTATGCGAGCCGCCTACTCTATTTTTAATTAATTAATTTGAAAAACGTCGAAAGGTCACCAGTGTTGAGCGTGTTCTTCATTTAGTTGAGGTTATTAAATAAAATGTGACTTCACTATAATAAATGCTTATAATTTTGGTTCCACAATGTTTTACTATAACTAGCTATATACCGTGTACATGTAGAGGCAGGGCGGTGTATTGTAAGCGACTGGCGAGCCGGCCGCTCGCGTCCCCTTATTTCGCTAAAGATGCAACTCAGCACATCGCGGTTACCAAGCCGCTACAACTTCAAGGGACTACTGGCTTGGTTCAAAAACTTTGACTTATGTGATTAGGAACTTCAAGTTCAAGCACTTTGTCATAAGAATGAAGGTACTTCAAAATAATTTATGGTCTAAACAGAAATTGAGAAGTGGGTCTAATCTTATGCATATAATTAGTTGTATAACAACTGTTGCTTTGTGAGTTTATTGTGAGTGCAATATTTATTAATATGAATGTCTAAAGGGGCAATAAATTTGTATAAATTTCGTCAGCGAGATAACCAGAAGCCGACGAATTAAAAAGGAGAAAAAGTTTAAACGGAACTGAGGGCAGGCCTACAAACTTTACACGGCAAGAATATACCAGATCGAAGGTTAAAGAATTACCTGTGTGCAGGATGAAAAAGAGCGTATAACATAAACCGATAGCCATGCTATTTTTACAGAATATTTTAAAATGGGTTCATACGTAAAAATACAGAATGAAAACTTACAAATATTTTTTTCACCATTCACGGTAAATGTGATCCGGTATGGTGAGGGTGTTTAATAAAAACTTTAGACGAAACCTATAATTCCAAAAAAACAGTTGCTTTAAAAAAGAGCTCTTCGATAGGTGGTACTGAAACCGATGACAAACGCGGAAAAACTATTCCAAAACCTAAGATATCAGACAAGAAACGACTGGAAATGAAGTCTCATGTCTTGTCATTGCCATCTTATGAAAGTCACTAACTATACAAGAAGGAGTACATCAAAGAAGTATTTTGCTAAGATCGCAATAATCCACCATTAATCAAAATCTGTAGCCAAGAATTTCACAAATTAGGACTTTCATCCGTAAAGTTTGTCACATGTATATGTGTCAAGATGAACAGGATAAAATCAATCTCATATCTCAACACGAAAATCATAAAGCCCTATCTGACGAAGTATATTCCATGAAAGACAGTGATACAGAAATTTGTAAAAATGATGACGCTTTACAGTTTTACACATTTGACTTGCAGACAACAGTGTTTGCCTACACAATCACTTACATCTTCAGTTGCCTTCTTTAAGCGTCAGCGATGGACGTATAATTTGACTGTCCATGACAGCAAAACTGGCAAAGCTGTGTGCTATGTTTGGTACGAGATAACTGCAGCTCGTGGAGCAAGTCAAATAGCCTCATGTAACTAAAAACACCTTGAATCTGGTGTACCGCGAAACATATCATTTTTTATTCGGATACATGCGGAGGGCAGAACAGGAACTCTGTTCTCAGAACTCTCATGTTAGTTCTATGTGTTCACTTGGGTTTTGCAGAAGTCTCGAATAATTGAAACTATTGATCATAAGAGTATGGTTCCTGGTCTTAGCCATTTAGAAGTAGATACAGATCATGGCATTGTAGAAATGAAAAAAAAAAGAAAACTGATTGACAAATTGTTCACCTGTAGGATTGAATATGTCCCTAAATAAATAAAGAGAAAAAAAAAAGATTGAATACAATTGATATGTTCCAGTAGCAAGAAGTTTACAATAATAGAAATGAAAAGTGAATAGCTCTTTGACTTCTCACCCCTTTTAAAAACTGCTTTGGTTTTGAGAAATAAAGATGCTGAGGGCCAGAGAAAAGATATTAATAGAAGAGAGAGGAAAGATATTAAGTGGCTGGAAAAAAGATGGCTACGGTATGAAAAATAATTCGGCATCCTTTCTTCTAAGGATACGCTGGATATAGATTCATAATTTTTTTTATTATACATATAAAAGAAGAGGTTCCAGTGTACCTGAAAACATCCTTGTTATATCCGTTCAACTTTTACCAATATCAATGGAGAAGAAAAATTATTTGATTTCGCTATAAGTCTTAATACCTGATGTTTACCATGAGTTTTACTTAAATCTCCCACATTAGAAAGTCTTCGTAATACTGATCCTGACATCTTAGAATCAGAGGGAAAACAAGGATTTTAAGGAAGGTTTAATTAGTCATTAAGATATTGTATATTTAGTTAATATCACTACTTTTTAAAAATATGTCGAGTATCATCAATTTTATAAATGATTGCACTTTTTCACATAACTTATATTATTAGAGTGTTCCTTATAACATAAGTCATCTAAATATTAAACTACAATGTTTTCTTTTAAATACTAAATCTTAACTAAGAATTATTATCATTTACTTACATAATTAAAATATATTGTTTAAAGATTTGCGCTTTCTTAATTTTTAAACAGTTTTTTTTGTTTCCTGAAAAGTTCGCAGTTTTGACTTAAGTGGTTTAGTTTGCCGACCCTAGATATATTTCCAGTAATTCACCAATTAGGGGAATTCTTTCCAAAGCATATGCAGGGCAATTAAAAATTATGTGATCAAGGGTCTCATCACTTCCCGAGTTACAACTGGTGCAAGTAGGCGATGCTATTATATTCATCCTGGCTAAATGTGCATTAAATCTGCCATGACCAATTCTAAGACGGTTTATAGTGGTAAAAAATTTCCTGCTCTTCGGAACACCAGATTTCGTGAACCAGGCCGCAGAACCGACTGTTTGATTAATTTTATAATACCATTTCCCTTTAGTTTTCAATGTCTCTTGCCAGTTCTCATGCCAAATACAGGTGTATTTTTCAGTAAGTTTGCCAAGTAAGTCAGAACTTGGGATGGCAACATGTTTTGGTACAGCAATGTCATTGTGATTCTTGGCGGGAATTTGAACCGAGGCGGTCAATTTTAAATTTAGTCCAAGTTTTTTCAAAAATAAATTTCATTTTTCTTATTTTGTAATTAGTTTATATAAAGTGTTAATAGTTTCTGTACCTTCTAATAATGGAAGGTAACGAAGATGAGGGGGAAAGACCCCCTAGAAGTCGGAAGAGAAAGGAGGACTTTGTTCCTAGCAACAGCGGCGGTGGTGAGGAAAGTGACTTTTCCAGTTATAATCCTTACTATAAGCCCAACTATAAACGTCTTTATCCAGAAAATTCAGGTAACTCTGAATTTAAAGTTTTTGTGGAGAGTCAGGACAAGGAGCGTCTGGGCAACAAAAGCCCAATATATTTGAACCATATTTTTGCAGCGGAAATAAAAGGTGTGGTGGCGATTCGACGTGTGAACGCTAATAAAATTGTTGTTGTATTCAAGCAATACAATACAGCAAATAACTTTATTCATAATTCAAGTTTTTTAGATAAACACAAAATGAAAGCCTATATTCCAGCAACACAAATCGAACGTACTGGCATTATCAGATATGTACCAACAAATATTTCAAACAAAGAGTTATACACCAAGCTTTCTTCGATATATGAAATTGTAGCTGTAAGGCGATTCACAAAGAAAGTTGGGCTGAACCGAGTCCCATTACAAACAGTCAGCATTACGTTTTTATCGAACTCACTACCTGAATGTGTCCAGTACGACTTATTCTCATATCGCGTTTCTGATTATGTCCCTCCTCTGCTGCAGTGTTTTCGCTGCTTTAAATTTAACCACTCTGCAAAAGTTTGCAATGGAAAGCAACGTTGTAGCTGTTGTGCAGGCGAACATTCATATAAAGAATGTGATAAGCCTGATAAGCTTTGCTGCGTTAACTGCGGCGGACCTCATTTGGCTGTATCAAGGACCTGTCCCGTCAAAGTAAAGAAAATGCTAGACAAGAAAAATAAAATTACATATGCCAGTGTTACAGAGTCTTTCAAGTATAAAGACGCTGATTTCCCTAATTTGCCTGAACAAACCCAAAATAAAAAAAATATAGGTACTGCCGGAAAAAAATGTAACTGTCGCAAACATTGTAAAGAAGCCTACAAAACAGAACAAAGTTGCTTCCCTACCTAATCTTAAGTCTCAAATCATTGGTAACAATGATATCCTCATGGCTCTAGTACAAACCTTAGTTCAATTAGGTAATAATAATGATGATGTACCTGTAACCACATCATCCATCAAAGAAATGCTTGTTAAAAATCTTTCTGATGGCTGGGGCTGCTAGCCTCCTCAACAATGTAATATCTTCGTTACGCATCGCACAATTTAATATTCAGAGCGCCAACAGTAAGAAGCCCTTATTGATCAATTTTTTACTAAATGAAAACATAGATGTTTGTTTGCTTAACGAGACTTGGTTAAAAGATCACCAAAACTTCAGAATACCCGGTTATAATATCTATAATAGAAACTCTACAAATAGTCATAATGGTGTAGCAATCTTGATTAAACCTTATTATAAATACACTATTTTATATACACCTTTTTATGAAGAAATACAAACCATTGCTTTATCTGTAACTACTGAGATAGGAAACATAACCATCCTGTGTGTATATTGCCCACCTACCAGTGGACATCTAAGAATTAGTAGACTCCGCAACATTATAAGAGATCTTCCTAAGCCTGTAATTGTTAGTGGGGACTTCAATGCACATCATATTGCATTTGGATGCCTGTCTACGAAGGGTCGTGGACAAGATTTATATAACGTAATAGATGAATGTGATTTATGTATTTTAAATGATGGCAGCTTTACTACTATTAACTATCCCACACGTAATCCTTCGGCTATCGATGTAACATTTGTCAGCGCGAATCTTGCTCCACTCTGTGAGTGGTCTGTGCACGATGATGCCATGGGAAGTTACCATTACCCGACAATTACTAATATAGCACTGAATATTGATAGATACCAAGTTAATCCGCCTATTGATAGATTTTTGTATAATAAAACAGACTGGGGTAAATTCCTGGAACAATCTAAAACTGTTTTCAACGACATGACGATTAATGATGAGGATCCAATGTCATCATATTTAGAATTTTGTTCTCGTCTTGATGCTCTTAAGCAGACAATCATTCCAAAATTTGTTAGAACTAACAATTTTAAAAGTAGATCACCAGCCCCCTGGTGGAATGTGTGTGAACAAACTGTAATAGCATCCTACAATGCATTGAAATTATACAGAAGTGATCCCACAATAGAGAATTATATTAATTATAAACGAATAGATTCTTTAAAGAAACGGACTATCTCAGAACAAAAGAAAATTGGATGGAACAGCTTCTGTAATACTTTCAATAGAACAACACCAATAAGCATGATTTGGAATCTTATTAAAAAGTTTAGGGGCATCAAGAAGGGGAACAGATCATTTAGTGATGAATTTATACAGTCCTTTTTATCAAAATTATCTAACAATAACAATTTGATAGATTTTAGTTCATTTTGTAATTATTTTAATGATAATAATGAAAATCCTAATTCAAAGTTTTTGCTAGATCGCTTTTCGTGGACCGAATTCAAAATGAGCTTACAGTCTAGAAAAAATACCACACCAGGATTAGATGATTTCCCTTATATTTTAATAAAAAATTTAGATGAATCTATACAAAGAAAATTTCTTCAAATTCTTAATAATCTTTGGCATAAAAAACTTATTCCACAGCCTTGGAAAACACAATGTGTTATTCCAATACTAAAACCAAATAAACCACCACATCTAGCAGACTCTTATCGTCCAATTTCATTGTCGTCATGTCTTGGAAAGCTGTTTGAAAATATGTTAAAGAATCGCCTTGACTGGTATGTTGAATCTAATGGTCTCATCCCATATGTTCAATATGGCTTCCGTAGGGGTCGGAGTTGTGCAGATAGTTTCATTTCATTAATATCTGACCTGAAAAGAGCACAAAATTCTAAGTCACATACTGTTTGCGTATTTTTAGATGTTCAAGGGGCTTTTGACAGTGTTGACCCTGGCATACTTGTTAAAGTATTGACAGAAACTGTTTGTATCCCAGGACAAGTTTCAAACTGGATCTATAACTTTTTGAGTAATCGTACAATGTATGTACGGTATAATAACATTATGTATGGTCCTGAGACTGCCTCCAAAGGCACCATGCAGGGTGCAACCCTTTCACCTTTACTATATAACCTGTACACTTGTGAAATATGTAAATATGTTGATATGAAATTTGTAAATATCCTTCAATTTGCAGATGATTTGGTTTTATATACTTCTAATTCTAACTTAACTACAGCAATAGAAAATATGAACAGGGCATTGGAACAGTTAAGTAGCTATTATAGTAATAGATTGCATTTAAAAATCAATGCTTCAAAAAGTAATACAATGATTTTTGGAAATGATCCTCTATGTTCCAATGTCACATACAATGGGGATGTAATAAAAAGGGTTAAACAACATAAATTTTTAGGGATTGTTATAGATCAAAAGTTGAAATTTGAAGATCATATCAAATATATATCTGTAAATGCCTTAAAAGGTCTAAATGTGATAAGGTGCCTTGCTGGAGTTTCATGGGGAGCAGATCCAAAAATACTGTCTATATTATATAAAGCAATTGTAAGAAGCCATTTTGATTACAGTACTTTAGTTTATTTGAATAGTCCTTATGTAAATAAGTTAGATGTGATACAAAACAAGGCTTTGAGATTGATATCTGGGGCTATGTGTTCAACCCCCATAAGAGCCATGGAGATTGAAACTAAAATTATGCCTTTAATTTTAAGAAGGATCTTACTTACAGAAAGATACTGCATCAAAGTCCTGTCATCTGACAATACTTTTCTCATAAATAGGATAGTCCCACATCTAGTGAGTGTTTCTGGAGAATTAGTTTCTGTAGATGATCTACTGAGGGGCATCTCTCCTCAATTATGTCGAATTTACATGGAAATAAACAAAAAATGTATTAAAATTAAGAAGCAATCTAAGTGGCCATGTTATACTCATTCATTCAGTAGTATCACACACCCTGTTAAAGTCCTAACACACATAATCACTTGCAATGCAGAGATGTCAACCTTTTTATTAGAAAACAGGAAATATTATACTTTATACACAGATGGTAGTAAAGGCAATGATTATGTGAGATCTGCTCTTTATGATCCACAAACTGAATTTGCTCAAAGCTTTGTTTTAGACAATCATTGTTCAATATTTACAGCAGAGGCATATGCAGTTTTAGAAGGCTTAAAATTAATCCGTCGTATAAATAATTGTAAATATTTCTTAATTTTAACTGATTCATTAAGTTTGATAGATAGTTTGAAAATATTGAAAATGAATTTTAAAAATAATTATATTCTATATTTAATTAAAGACTTTATATACTGTTTATTCAAACAAGGAATTGAAGTTACTTTTATGTGGATACCTTCACATCGTGGCATTTCAGGTAATGAAATAGCTGATAAAACTGCATTTGAAGGGATTAATTCATTGGATGTAAGATACGTAATTGCTATACCAATAACTGATTATTACAGCTCATTTCGTGTCGAAACAATTAATATTTGGAAAGATATGTGGAAGAAAGACCAAGAACAGAAAGGAAAATGGTATGGAAGTATTCAAGAAGACATACCATCTAAGCCGTGGTACAATGAACTAGAATATGCCAGTCGAGAATTTATTACAACAATTAATAGGCTTCGTTTTGGGCACTGCACCACACCTTCCCACCTAGCGAGACTGGGTATTGTAACAAGCGATGAATGCAAAGAATGCAAAACTCCACAAGCGGACGCAGAACATATGATTTTCTTCTGTCCTAAATACAATATGCAAAGACTGATACTTGCCAGTGAAATTAATGATATAATACCATTCAATTCCTCCCGCCGCTTGACTGATTTATTAAAGTTTAACAAGTGTTACGAACCATTGTACAAATATATTAAAAACACTGTTGAAAAACTTTGAATGATGTGATCAAAAAACAACATAAATGAAGTCCTAAAGTGAAGTGAACCTCTATAGTTTGTGAAGTAGTCTAATGTAAATAAGAGTGTACTCCAAATAATGACATGGCTTAAAGGTCTAGTAACCGAGCCAAAATAAATTAAAAAAAAAAAAACAATGTCATTGTCAATGTCAACAATAACTTTGGCGAAGTAGTCTGCGTTTTCATTTCCTGCAACTCCTATGTGAGAGGGAGTCCAAATTAAACTAATAATAAATCCTCCAGAACAAAGATCAGCATATAAAGTCCGAATCTCGTAAATAGTATTCCTTGTATTGGCGTCCAGTTTCGGATTTTGTAAGGCCATAAGAACACTCATGCTGTCTGATATTATGAGCCAACTGGTGTGCATAAGATTCTTTTCAGATATATACTGCAGAGCTGATAGAATTGCTAGTGATTCTGCTGTAAATATAGTCATGACTCCAGGCAACCGAACTCCATGTCCAACAGCAAGATGAGGTAGATATATAGCTAATGAAACATTTCTGTTGTTCTTAGAACCATCAGTAAATATATGCCTGTGCCCAGGGAACTGTGCAATTAGCTCGTACACATCTTCTTTACTCTTAATGTCACGGTTAATGTAAATATCCATAGGCCAGAATTTGCTTAAATAATTACCAGAATAACATGGCCATTTGCCTTTACATTTTTCTATTTGATATTGATCATCAATACTAATTAAATTGGAAAAGTCATGAAGTATAAAGGGGACATTTACAGAATTAGAGGGACTGTACACTCTATGATAAAATATTATTTTTTTTAATAAAGGATGATTTTCAAAAGATAAAAGCTTGAGAAGATATTTTGACTTTAAAAACTCAAATCTTATATTCAAAGGAGAAGTGTTACACTCAATTTGGAGTGAATTAATTGGACTAGTCTTCATTGCACCAGTTATACATCGAAGATTGTGATTCTGAAGAATCTCCAATTTGCGTACCAATCTCTGATCAGACCCAAAGCACAAAAAACCATATTCAAAGTGACTACGAACTAAAGATTTATACAACATTAGCAAAATTTTAGGATCAGCTGCAATTGACAGTGACTTTATAAAATTAAATGCTCTATTAGCTCTACCTAGCATATAATCAATGTATTTATTCCATGAGAGGTTGCTTGTAAAAATTATACCCAGGAACTTTACTTCATTCACTATGGGAAGAACTTTATTATTGTAATGAATATGTAAGTCTATTTCACAGTCTCCAAACACTATAACTTTAGATTTTTCAGGACTAATATCTAAATTAAGATAATGAAAATAGTTGTTTAACTTAATCAAAGCTTTGTTTAGAATAGTTTCAACCGAATTTATATCTGAACCTGAAGCATAAATAACCAAATCATCTGCAAACTGTAAATTTGTCACTTCTGGACCCAATACAATGTTTAATCTATGTAAATAAAGTAGATAAATCAATGGACTGAGGATGCCACCTTGACATACCCCCTTAAATGAAAAACGTGGCCCTATTAAGCATTTATTTACTTTAACATATACTTCCCTGCCATGTAAAAAATTAAAGATCCATATTATAACTTTTTCAGGAATACCAAGGGCAGAAAGTTCACCACACAAAACATGTAGGTTGATGTTGTTAAATGCACCCACTACATCAAAGAAGACACCAACAAAATAATTGTTCATTTTATTAGAATTGAGACTATACGAGTTGAGCAACCACGTCGAAAGCCAAATTGATTGGATGGTAATAGACTATTACTTTCTATGTAAAATTCTAGCCTTTGTTTAATTAATTGTTCAAAGGTTTTTCCCATGCATGAAGTTAATGCTACTGGCCTATATGATTCTGCTTTATTTCTCACTTTGTTAGGTTTAAGTACTGGAATGAGGCAATCTGTTTTCCATTCATTAGGGATGATCATTTTCTGCCAAAGTAGATTAAATACTCTTAGTATGTTAGAAAGTGCGTCAATTGATACATTTTTCAATATTTTATAAGGTATTCCATCAAGGCCAAAAGCTGAATCACGCCTAGAAGATATTGCAGATTTTAATTCCTGGAGAGAAAATGGATAAATCAAATATTCATAATGCACTGAAGTAAGTACTTCATGAGGAATTGATTGATTTGGCCTCTCTACTGTATCTGGAGTATATTTTTTAAGGAAATCAAATGCCCAACAAGATATATTATTACTAGGAGGTGTAAAAGTTTTATTAAATCTTTTTGAGATTTGCCAAACTCTAGATAATGAAGTAGTTCTATTAAATGCCTCACATAGTGAAATCCAACTTAAATATCTTTCTCTTTTTAACACTAACTTTTTAAGTGCTTGTAATTTTTTAAACTCTATATATTTTTCTAATGTGGGATTGTGCTTGAATTCTATATAGGCATTCCTAGAGTTTTCTACTGCTTTAGTGCAATTTAAATTCCACCATGGTAGAGGGATGCGTTTTTTACGATTATTATTTATTAATACTGTACCAAATGATGTAGCAGGTCTTATAGTTGATGGTAGCGATTTACTAACAGCTAAATTTAATAGCTTTATTAAGTCACTATATGACTCCAATGGGTTCTCCAGATTAATTACAAAATTTATTAACAAATTATCAACACTCTTCTTATATATTTTCCAATCAACCAAGTTAAAATTAAAATTTTGGGGTAAATTTGAAGTTATTATATTATATGAATTATTGTAATTGTTATTAATAAGTAATCTTGTAATTACAGGTAAATGGTAACTACCTAAAGGATCATCATAAACAGTCCAATTACAAGATAATGAAATTGAAGGTGATACTATAGTTAAATCAAGTGCATTTCTCTGCCACCTATCAGAACCTACAGTAGTCATTTCTCCGTCATTTAATAAAACCAAATTATAGTCATTGATGACTTCAAGCACCTCACGACCTCGGATGTTCACGCTGTTACATCCCCAAGCCGAATGATATGCATTGAAGTCTCCGCCCAAGAAGAGAGGAACAGGAATACTACGAATTAAATTATCAAACTTAGACTTTGTAAATGAACTATTTCCAGGACTATAAAAACTGACTAATGAAATTTCTTTATTGTTGCTATATTTTACACGAATTGCTATATTTTGTATGGAATCATCAAATAAAGTATTTAACTTACTAAATTGTAAACTGTTATGTATCAAAATGGCTACACCATTGTGTGCATTACCTGAATCTAATCTAACTATGTTATATCCCTTAATACTAAATCTCATGTGAGGCTTGAGCCAAGTCTCACACAATAGAGCTACATGTATGTTATTCTCATATAGAAAATGAGTAAAAGCAAGTTTGTTACTATTGATGCTCTGAGCATTCCACTGTACAATATTTAGCTGATCCATAAAATTAAGGTTTACTTGTATTATTCTGTAGTTTTGATAATAAAACTTCTTTTATGCTCTGAGTGCAAATACTCTTCTCATTATTTTTATTTTGAGAAATTAATGTTACTATTGTCTGTACTAAAATATTTAAAATTGGTTCTGTTTCAATAAGAGACTGTAATTGTTTAGCAGGACTGAACTTTGAAAGAGGTGGGAATGACTTTTCATTAAACAAATCTGCATATGCTTTTTTATTAATTTTATTTTTGTTTTCTTCTACTTTTTGTTTCTTGACTGGGCACAGTGCTGAAATAGCTACATGCTTACCTTGACAGTGGCAACATATCGCTTCAGTTGATGGTAGTATGCATTCTTTATAATTATGGTCCTTAGAACATATGGAACATCTCTGAGTGTTCTTACAAAATTTAGCTATATGACCATACCTTAGACACTTCAGGCATTGTTTTACTGGCGGAATATATGGACGTACTTCAAATCGCCAGCTGTTCAAGTCGACACTCTCGGGTAAAGCTGCACACGAGAATGTGATGGACACCGTCTTTGTAGGCTGAAAGGACACCCCCCCACCTTCTGAAACAGTGCGACGCATGAATCTTCTAATTGAGATAATATTTTTGGTACTGGAAATTGCTTTATAGATGTGTTCGTTGCTCAAGTCAATGGGGACATGCATAATAACACCTGTATTTTCTGTGGCAGCTGCAGGAATACTAGCTTTTAATTTAAAACTGTCTAGAAATTTTCGGTTCATTAAAGCTGCATTGGCTAAACCAGGCCGTTCGAAAATGACACCAATTTTATAACGGTTCATGCGTAGTAATTGTTTGACACCCTTGTTGTATTTTTTAATGTTTGTTGATAGAGACATCATGTCTCTATCACCAATCGGGATTGCATCTATACTTTCTAAAAATACCACATATTCAAAATTTCCTCCGTTCTCAGGGTATGAACGAATATATTCTGGTATCCTGTATTCACGATATTTGTTTTGTTTTACGTCGGCTACAGAACTTTCTGAAGAACATGAGTCTCCACCATCGTCTTCAGAGCCCAATGATGGAGGAGAAGATGAGTTATCCTCCTTTTTTTTCCTTTTCTTGGGGTTCCCTTTCGCACCCATTTTATACAATTATAAACTTTTAAACTAATAAAATTAATAATTTGAAAATTTATTTTCAAAAAAGGCGCCCTCTCTATATGAATTTACCGCGCTCTTTTTTCCCGACTTTACATTACAGAACTATTTGAAAGCTGTCATAAGGATTTGAAGTTGACAGTGACGTAAAAACATAACCTATCGTAAAAGAATTACAGTCTGTAAGAACTAAAAATACAATTTATAATCGCTTTAGTAACACAAGTAGAGTTTATATATCATGTCTGCAGCTAAAAGAGTGCAGGTAATGTTTCTTTCACCACCTTTAATCCAACATTTCGTATTATTCCAGCGATATATAATTATTTCCGGAGGTGTATAACCTATTCTAATAAAAACGAACTTTATTTACAGCAATGGGCCACCTTTGCTCGTACTTGGCATATTTTTGACTGCAAATGGCAAGATCCTTACGAATCTGCTAATACAATAAAGAAATATCTGATGGGTTTACATAAACCTATTTATCATCCTCTGAACGATTGTGGGGATGTTGTGGTGTGTATCAATAGCAGAGATATTGCATTGAGAGGCGATGAGTGGCGTAAGAGAGCTTATTTCCACCATACTGGGTACCCTGGTGGAGCTTCATGGACATTAGCTTGGGAACTACATAATAAGGATCCCACTATGGTAAGTAAACCAAATTCTTTATAAAGTACCTTTCTGTAGTAAGACACTTGTTTTATTATGGCTATATATGATTAAATGTTTTGGTTTACACTATAAAAGTATCATAACCTTTGCTATTTTCTATCTTGCTGAGAAATAGATAACTACACTTCTCTTAGTACCTAATCAATTTCTTGATTTCACTGTACACATGCAGCTGATAGTATCTTCTTATTATTCAACCATGATTTTGTTGTAATGGTGGAGTGGTCCAGTGGTAATAGCCAAAGCTCTAGGTTGTCTGAAAAGTGAAAATGTTGGTGGAAAACATTATGAGCAAACAGGTGTATCCCAGAAACCAAAATTCAAAGACAATATTTATCAACCTGCATTGGACCCCAAGTAGTTGATTATGGCCCACTACCTCTACTCACTACCATGAAGAGGATGCCTGTGTCCTTGCAGTGAAAAAGTTACAGGCTGATTATTATGCTACCATGATGTTAATTTGCATCTGTATTTGTATACAAAAAATCACCAAGGATGCAGGGAAATACAGCCATTCCGTTAATATTAACATAGTAAGGATAAACAAAATTTTATCAGGCAAGTGAGGAAAGAAAAAGATTAAGAAGTTGTTGAAAATTTATTTGTAAATGATTTAATTTCTTTTATAGATCATTAAAAAAGCAGTATACAGAGCAATGAAAGGCAATCTTCAAAGACGTCACACTATGGAGCGACTCTTCATATATCCTGGTGAAGGGGTGCCGGAAGATGTCCTGCAAAATGTGACCAATCAGATCCGCCAGATACGCAGAGTACCCACCAGGCTTGATGAAATACCTGAAGATGTAACAAAGACCTATCCTAAAGTTATGGATTACCCTGAAGACTATGTACTGAAATAAATTATTTTAGATGTT
The DNA here is from genome assembly GCA_017933935.1 of Sesamia nonagrioides. Classification (NCBI taxonomy): domain Eukaryota; kingdom Metazoa; phylum Arthropoda; class Insecta; order Lepidoptera; family Noctuidae; genus Sesamia; species Sesamia nonagrioides. Next base: position 4,837,787 of record JADWQK010002002.1, on the reverse strand, counting down.
ATGTAAATATAAGTAGATAAGATTTAGATTGTTTATAAATAAATGAGGATGAATGTTTTTTTTTTTGTTTTTTAATTCTAAACTAGTGCTTGATCGCAATCTCACCTGATGGTAAGCAGTGATGCAAATGTTGATGGTAAAGCGCACTAGTTTATTAAGCCTATTCACTCAAAACACTTAGTGAATTAGGAAAGTAGACTGCAGTTGAGCGAGGTGTATGCAATATTAAACCCAACGATACTGCGCCAGAGGGAGATTGATCTAGAGACTCCACAACCAAACTCCTGACACAACAATATTTGGTGCATCGTATCGACACATACCGAGTATGTGTGCCGAAATCGCAACACAACTTCTCAGATCCGTCCTCCGTACGGCTTCACCAGACATAATGCCTAAATACGACGAATCGTTTGGCGGCAAAACTTGTCAGGTGGGAATTTAACTTCGACCGGCAGCCGATATTATGGCCTACCACCGATTTGTGTCAAATCAAATCAAAATTGTTTATTTCAAATTAACCATCACTTGATACTTCTGAATAGTCAATGTTGGTCAGTCCAAGAAAAGTGAAGCTAAATTGCATGTTCCAAAGCGTAGATCTCTATGGAGAAGAATGTGCAAGGAACTCCTTGGACACTCTTTTAAAATCATAATATATGGGTTACATTTCTTCGTTACATATTTATGTTGCTTCTATCATTTGAGCACAATGTATAATTATAAAAATTAATTGTCACTTTATCTATCCATACTAATAAAAATGCGAAAGTATCTCTGTCTGTCTGTCTGTCCGGCTTTCACGACAAAACTACTGAACAGATTGTAATGAAATTTGGTACATGGATAGTTTAGAGCAGTGTTTTTCAACCTTTTTTATGACACGACCCCTTTTGTATATAAAAAAATTTCACGACCCCCTACTCTGCGACATTCTTATTAATTTTCATGATCATTTATTCTGTGACAAATTTTCAAGCTATGCAAAATTCTTAGGGCGGGTTGTTTCAAACGGTTAGTTATCGTAACATACGTACGTCAAAAAGTTACGTCCGTTAACGTAACTTTGATGATGTTTAACGTTCGTTAAATGCCGGGGCTACATTAGCAGGCGAAGATTCGTGTCGCGTTGGCGCGCAAAATATCTGTTGTCCTTGTCAGACATACACGATGTTCTTCTCATTGGCGGGCGAAGATTCAGAAATCGGCCTACGGCGAATATTCGTTGTTTAGTTGTGCGGCCGAGACGATGGAGGAAGCAGTAGCTTTGCATTATATGTCAATAAATTATTATTTATTACATGTTTACACAACAAATAAAACAAAAACAATGTAAAAAATATGCAAAAAGAACGTCAGTCCTACTTCAAAGTCTGGACGAAACTGAAGTGACGTAGGTGTGACTACTCCAGCGAATATTGTCGCGACAAGTCCTTTGAAGCGCGCCACTTTACCAAAGAGTATAGTAAGTATATAATAAAGAGTGACAACTCTGTGGTAAAATTTGCATGTATGGAAAGTGCTGCCCCCTTACATTTTGTGCGTGAACAACTACTAGTGAGTGATATAGGTAGCTATGCATATGTAGCTATGTATACTATAGCTACATACCTATGCATATGTAGCTATGTATATTATTGCTACGTACCTATGCGTACGTAGCTATGTATATTAAAGGTCTGGGTTTTCAGATGAATAAAAAAAAGTATTCAGTAATTCATTTATTTTATGAGTGGAAACTTCACAGCTGACACACACAGAAATAATATTACAAATTAGCCGAAAGTGTCACAAATTAACAGTTTGGGGTTGAAAGTTTGTATGGATTACTTATAAGTATACCTATTATTTTGTAATAACACATAACCATGGTAATTTATCCATCTGCATCCTGTCGTCATGAAGAGACACCACAATTTTGGCATTAACACGTGCACTTGTTACATTAATTCAACACAAGTCTAAATAAAATAAAATTGTTTGATTCTCTATCCGCCATCTTACTTCTTTCATGAAATTAAAATGAAAAAATATGGCATTGTCATTGACCTTTATTTGACCCTAGGGACAAGATGGCTGCCAAATTGTTCACTCGCAAGAGTTCAGGTGTCGCTGTCGACTGTAAAAATTGATGAAGTACTAAGTGTGCCCCCCCTGCACTTTACCGACAGCGCCCCGATGCTACGTCGTCTGCGCACGAATACATTGCGTTGCAACGATGTACCCGGCCACATACATCGCCCCAGCAAATTTTATCTAGGCGACTGTCATGTGCTGTAGTTTATCTAACTTTCTTGGTATTATTGTTTATTGTTGTGGGAAATAACTTCGTGCCATTTTATAAATTAAGTCCGTTTATACTAGAAAACTGTGTACCTATAGAAAAGCTATACTTTGACGAAAAATGGATACATTTTATTTTTATTTTATATATTTGGGACAAAAAACAATTATATGTTACAATATTAATAGCCGGCTAAGGTATAATACATAGTAAACAAACATAAACATTGTCGTCCTCCGTGGCGCAGCGGTCAACACGCCTGCTTGCGACGAGGAGTCCCCGGGTTCGAACCCCGGCCAGGTCATGATGGAAAACGATCATTTCCTGATTGGCCTGGACCTTGGATGTTTATCTATATATGTATCTATTATAAATATAGTATCGTTGAGTTAGTATCCCATAACACAAGTCTCAATCTTACTTTGGGACTAGCTCAATCTGTGTGATTTGTCCGTATATATTTATTTATTATTTATATAACCCCACCATACACACCAAAGTAAGTAAATTACTACACTCACTCGTACTACTACATACACTTAAACATAGTTACTATGTTTAAGGCCTTAATAAGTAGGTATATGTTAAACATTGCAATCTAACAAAACACGTATATTCTATAATGTAAACATATTTTTTTTAGAGAACGGAAAAAAAATAAAACATGACGTGTAAAAGTGATCAGTGATCCTACTTGCTTAATAAACGATTTCATTTCATTTCACTAACTTCACAAAAAATGAGAAAGATCGCTTTCAATCTTCGCTTGAAAAATATAAAGATGTGTTGTTCTGTAAAGAAACAGACAACAACAGTAATATAAAAAAAAAAACAGAACTTGGGCTGCTAAACACCTTTCTTTTTCTTTTTACGGTACTTGTATCATCATCAGATGAACTACCTACTATCGTCAATTAGAGACCAAACTCGCGAATACAAAAGGGAGTTTATGTTGTTTTCACTAATTGACACCACGGCGGACTAAACACAACTTGACATAAGTTACGTTAACCAGTGCTCAGAGCATCGGTTAAAGTAATCGTATTTTTTTGCGTGCGTTGACGTTTACGTATTGTGAAACAACTCATTTTTTGACTTGACGATGGTTAGCACCATTTTTAACTTTTACGCATGCCTTAAGTGAACGTGAAACAACCCGTCAGTTATCGTAATCGTATCTTTTTTTGCGTGCGTTAACGTTTACGTATTGTGAAACAACTCATTTTTTGACTTGACGATGGTTAGCACCATTTTTAACTTTTACGCATGCGTTAAGTGAACGTGAAACAACCCGCCCTTATTCTTTTTCATAATTGTTTCGAGTGTAGTAGTAACAGGCAGCGTTACGGTGGCGACGTGGGGTATGAAGCGTGTTTTGCATTGTATTTACGTATTAATCGTAACTGAAGTGATTAATAATGATTGAAAATGGATGGATGGAAAAAGGTCAACAGAACTGTCAACTTCTAGTGCCCACGGTAAAAATCAACCAAAAAAAAAAAAAACATCGGCGTTATGACGACAACTATTTGAAATTCGGATTTAATGTAATTGAGAATAAACCACAGTGTGTTATTTCCTTTAAAACTTTATCAAGAGAAAGTATGAAGCCCTCGAAGTTATTACGCTACCTCAATTCTAAGCATCGAAATGAAAAAAATAAACCCGTGGAGTTTTTTGAATCAAAATTAAAAGCTTTTCAACATCAAAAAACTGGCATAGTACAAATGTCCAACGTAAATGAGAAAGCGTTACTGGATAGTTATCGAAACAGATTACAGAATACTACATACAGATACCCAACGGTGAACAACAAAATGAGTCCAGCTCAATTCGGGCAGACCGTCGAGCAAAAAAAGTTTCATAAAGAGATCACTAGAGGGCCCGTTGTGTTTAATTACGTTATTTATACGTGTATTTATACGTTATTAAATAAGTAAATTCAAATTGTTAAAAATATTAAAAAGACTATAAACTGCACGTAAGAGGTTTAAAATCGTTGCTAAGTTTTGCACCGCAACCTATGCCGCCATCTATTATCTGTTGATAAGAACTGAGAGTCTGTTGTACTAGATGGGACCCCATGGTTATCGAGTAGCTTTTCGTGTGGCTAAAGCCTCACAATATTTTATAATACCAGCTGCTTTAGATATGGCAGAAATTATATTTGGTAAACAAGAGGTCGAAAAACTCAAAAGTATACCTCGTCTGATAATACCATTCAACCCAAGATAAGCGATATGGCTACTGATGTTCATGATCAAAACATCGAAAAAATTAAAGAAAGTACATTTGCGTCCTTAGAGTTTGATGAATCTACGGATATTGCGGATTATGCGCAGTTTGTAGCCTTTGTGCGTTTTGAATCCAAAGAAAATTTAATGGAAGAAATACTATTTTGTAGAGCGCTTCCCATGAATAATACAGGCCAGTGCTTGCATAACATGTTTCTTGAAACTACGCACAATATGAATATCGAAAATGGAAATGGGAAATGAAATGCATTGCAGTTTAGTGATGGAGCAAAAGCCATGACTCAAACAGTAGAATTATTGCCAGACTAAAAGAGCAGATGCCAAACACTTCCTGGTCGCATTGTTTTCTCCATCGCCAAGCTCTTTTAGCCAAAAACCTTGCCACAGGATTACAGTCAAGTTCTAAATATTTTTATAAAAAAAAATTAAATTCCATAAAACGAAAAGTATTCCAGACACGACTGTTCCGAAAAAATGGTGAAGATATGGGAGCAAAATTTACTATATATAGGTACAGAGGTTAGGTGATGATTATCAAGAGGCAAAGTATTGGGCACAGTTTTGAAAGATGAACCTTGTCATTACTTCTCAGTGCAAGAGGTGTCAAGTAACACTGGACAAAGGAGGATCTTAAATCCGTTCATTAATGCAGCTATACATGAGGCGAATTTAACAACTAAGCTCAATGACAATCTGCTGAATTTATCCTCCGTTGGGATACTACAATTGGAATTTAAGTCTATCAGTTTGGATACTTTTTGGTTAACAAGGAAATCAGAATACACAGAATCAACAATAGAGGCTTTCGAGTGTTTGATTCCATTTGCCACCTCGTACAATAAAAAGTAAAGGAAGAAATCGTTTTAGCTTGGAAAACGAATTATTTCTGAAAATGGAAAACGTGATCCACGACTTTAGAAATCAATTAATGAAGAACAAGCGCCATCATCGCATTAAGCGTTATCTTAAGTATTTTTTTAAATTTTTTGTTAACCCGATTGTCATGTCGCACAAGTACGAGGTTTAAGTAACAATGTTATACTTAACAATTATTAGTTTAGTTTGTTGTTTTAATTATGTTACCTAATTCCCTAATAAATCTTTAATAGGTATTTTATTCATTTTTTGAGTTATCTCGACCTCTTGAAAACCCCAATAGAGGTTCCGCGACCCCCCTGAAAAAGCTTCGCGACCCCCTAGGGGGTCGCGACCCACAGGTTGAAAAACACTGGTTTAGAGCTTGAGAAAGGACACAGGCTATATAACATCTCGCTATGACCAATAGGAGCAGAGCAGTAACAAATAATGTTGCGAAAACGGGTGCGAACGAGGACTTACATATTGCTCGCATTATTTTAACAGGCGCTTATTTTATATCAACTGAGCTCTTTTTATTTTTTTTCGGAATGGGTTGCAGCTGTGAAATTTGACATAAATATTGTTTATTGTTAGCCGTATGTTTGCTATGGGCAATATTTTCCAAAAATTTTGTGAGGACGTTTGAATGTTTGTTGCTCACGCAAAATCTACAGAATGGATTAAAGGTTTGGAGAGTGGAGAATTTGAGGAAACCTTGCAGTAATGTAGGCAATGTATCTTGGCATTCCCACGGAAATGGGAACCACCGCGCGCTGTAAACTGAAGTCCACGCGGACAGAGTCGCGGGCAATAGCTAGTACTAATATATAAAGCTGAGGGGTTTGTTTGTTTGTTTGAACGCGCTAATCTCAGGAACAACTGGTCTGAGTTGGAAAATTCTCTTTGCGTCGGATAGCCCATTAATCCAGCAAGACTTAAGGCTATACAACATCACGCTGCGACCAATAGGAGCGGAGCATAACTAACTCCACGCGAACGAAGACGCTGGCGGCCGCTAGTTTTAAATGTTTTTAAAGGCGACATGACCTTCACCTATTTCTCGGAAGTCCCGTGTAATAAAAGAACAAAATCACTGTCCATGGGCATAGTTTGCCCCTTTTGCTTTGTGTTACGTGTCATGTACCTACCATGTTGGGGAATCCACCCTATTTAAAGAAAGGAATTGACTTAATGACCCAGTATTCAACCCTGTGGTGCTCCATTTGCACTAAGAAATTCTCACCAGTGATAACTGAAGCTGGAGAACTTTCAATGCGCCAGTTTACGTTTGAAAATTTGATTATGATGTGGAAATTGCCAGCCGATGCTATGTCAGGCTATATTCAGCCGCTGTGCTGTGTTTGAGAATAATAGGTATTAAATAATAAGGCTACTCTACTCAGTAACTGACTGCTGCAGAAGTTGCGTGGGTAAAAACGCGGACTTGCAATCGTGAACACCTACTTCAAAAAGAAGCCGGAGCACCTTGTCACCTACCGGAGTGGGCGAAGCCCTATCCAGATCGATTTTCTACTAACTAGGAGGCACCACATCGGCAAAGTAGCCAATTGCAAAGTCATACCCGGTGAGAGTCTCACTGCACAACACCGTCTCCTTGTCATGGACCTCTGCGTAAAGGTCCAACGTAGACTTGTAGAAGACTGCTGGCGCCAGATCCGGTGGTGGCTGTTTGATTAAAACAGGTCCCAGGATCAAAATCCTGGGACCTGTTTTCTTCGGTTATTGGCGACAAGTGCGCCGGTACCGACGGAGAACCTGTGCAAGACCAATGGGACAGGATCCAGGCAGCTATTACGGGGGCGGCGCGGGTGGTGCTCGGCGTCTCTAAGGGTGGCCGCAAACGTGACAAGGAAACCTGGTGGTGGGACGACACAGTCCAGAGGGAGACTAAGCCAGAGCCAGACGAGACCACTTGCAACCTCTCTACGAGAAGTTGGAATCGTCTGAGGGGCAAAAGCTCATTTACAAGTTGGCACGTTCCAGGGTCAAAGCGGCACAGGATATATCCAAGTGCCGTGGTGTAAAAGACCCTAATGGCAACCTGCCATGGGAGGACCTCGCGGTTAAGGAGAGATGGCGGTCGTACTTTCACGAGCTGCTGAACAAGCAGCACCAAGAGGTGCAGACACCGGAACTCCTCCGAACCTTGGACTAGTGCCTCTGATAATGCCTGAGGAAGTACAAACGGTTCTTCGTCGTATGTGGAATCGGAAAGCTGCCGGAGCTGACGGAGTACCCATTAAGGCCTGGAAGGCGATGGATCCTCGCGGTGTGGGCATGATAACTAACTTTCTCAACCGCGTGCTCCTGACCGGCAAAATCCTGAGCCAATGGAGGCTGAGTATTATTACTCCAGTCTTCAAAGGCAAGGGCTCGGTTCAGGAGTGTGGTAACTATCGCGGTATGAAGGTCTTGTCCCACACCATGAAGTTCTTTGAGAGGATTATAGACTCCCGGATCTGGCAGGAGTGTGCTGTCTCGGAGTGTCAACATGGGTTTCGCCCAGGGTACGGAACCATGGACCCTACCTTCGCACTAAGGATCGCCATGGAGAGATACAGATCAAAGAACACGCCTCTGCATATGCTCTTTCTAGACATGCAGAAGGCCTTCGACTGTGTCTCCCGGGGGGTGATCTGGTGGGCGCTGAGGTCCAAAGGGGTACCAGGAGCCTGTATTGACATAATTCTTAATTTTGTTAGGACCGCTGTTGGTGACACTAAACCCTTCCCCATCACCGTCGGAGTCCACCAGGGTTCCGTTCTTAGTGCGTTTCTGTTCAGCGTGATATTAGACGCGTTGTCGGACAGCATTAGGGATTCACATGAGCAACCTTCTTGGTTGCTCACGTATGCTGACGATATCGCTCTGGCGGACGCGGACAGGGATCGGTTGGTGCAGCGTGTGAACTCGAGAACGGAGGTCTGAAACTCAATGTGGCGAAGACCGTGTACCTACATGGCTAGCAACACGACAGACCCCATGTCTGTGCGCATAGGCGGAGACATGGTCGAGGGCACAGATCAGTTTAAATACTTGGGGTCTCCCTGACCCAACCAAAGAAGTGCTGACTTGACGTTGTAAGAGATGTCATGCGTGCCAACAATCCGACACCACAGGATGCTAAAGATCGCGCGGAATATAGGAGATTGAGCAGGAAAGCGGGCCCCGAGCTCCAACGCGAAAGCCGCGGTGGCACACCGGGACTAAACGCCGAGATGATGAGGACCAGTCGCATGTATCCAAGTTCGAAAGTCGTGTGCTAACTTTGCAGAACTATAAAAACCGCAAAATTTGCGCAAGTTTTTTGGTCTCAATAAAAATCCTCTTAAGCGTTTTTTATAAATCAAAATCTGTACGTTTTTAAAGTACAAAAACTGCTGCAATGTGAGATTAGGAACCAGCCAATCTCAAACCCAACCGTAATTGCGTAACAAATTATTACTATCAGTTGCAATCATTTTGAAGCATATTGCTATAATCCATTGCTCATTATGTTCGAAAAATGTTTCGGCACAACAACGGAAATAACGCAATGAATTTTGTTGAACTGTAAAGAAACCCATTGTTAACCTACCCACATCACCAACCCTAGTGTGTTACGCAATATCCTTGCAGCTCTGTAAGTTCAAGCTTACCAAGACACAGCTCTCCAAAAATTTAAAAGTTTTAATACTACTTACACATATATAATAAGCATATGTCAAGGCATTAGGTACCTACAAAGATTTACTATGTTTGGTCGCTTAATGCGCGCACTAGCGTTAATGTATCTACCTATTTGAGTAAGTAAAGACGGATAAAATAATTGTATGTACCACAGTCGTACCAATAATATAAATAACAAATGAGAGAAAATCAGACTTAAAGCCAGCCAAACATTTAATATTAAAGATTATAATTATTTTAGGTTTACTTTACATTATCCTAAACCATATAAAGATTGGTATGACTTTACAAAACACACATGGATCACAGTGTATCGTACTATGTAGTATCGACAACAGACTGACAAGCAATCACTGCTGTAAGTTATCAATTATGCCGCTATATTAAATTTTGGTTTTTCCATGTAGGTATCTAATTGATTTAATACTACATAATTACTAAGATTTTATAATTAATGCCTTCTTATCTTATCAAACACTTGGCCAAAATCAGTGGTATTTCCTTTTGTTGTCTTGTAAACAAGTTATATTTTTCCATTGATTTTATTGTTTGCGTTGATTATATGCAAATATTTTAACTTTTGTTTCATGGATAGGTACTTAATGCTCTTTCTGACCAGTTTGTTTATTTCATTTTCATCTTACATTTAATATTACAGGCGTTTCTTTCAACCTAATGCACAAAACCCGCCTAATTATATCGATATACCCTAATTATGTATAATCTTTTTATATAATTATAATCTAGTGTTTGACCGCAATCCCGCCTGATACCTATCCGCCGCGGTATAAACAGTAATGCAATCGTTGATGGTAAAGCGCGGAATGGGGGAAAAGAAATGGGAGAATGTACTGGGACACATTTCGATATGTTAGTTGCTTCCTACGAATTATTTTGTAAGTGTCCATATACCTTGAATCATTTATTAAGGAAACTTAAATAACCAGTATGAGGTATATGGTATTTTTTATTTTATTGCAGTTCTGATAAATTAATTTAGACATTTACATCTCATTCGTGAAATTATGTGTAGAAAGAGAGAAAATAAGATAAACAAAATTCCGTCTGACGAAAGTTTATTTTCCATATTAACGCAACATGGCGTTATCATAGATCTTGCCGGGGTATCTGGGGACGTAATTGTCGGCGACTGGTGCTACATCTACGACTTTCACGGCGGAAACAACTTCAGCGGCAGCGGCATCAACATTTTCTGCGTTATCGACGAACTTAACAGCATCAGCGGGAATCTCCTCAGCAGCGGGGGCGGCTATTTCCTCCTCGGTGACATTACTGTGTTCAATGTTCTCAGCGACATCAACGACTTTGATAGCATCAGCGGCAATTTCCTTAGCAGCGGGAGCGGCGACTTCGCTGTATTCAATGTACTCAGCGACATCAACGACATTGACCGCATCAGGGATAATGTCTTCACCAGCGGGGGCTGCGACCTCCGCGACTTCGCTGTTTTCAGCGACTTCAACGAACTTGACAGCGTCGGCGGGAATATCTTCATCAGCGGCGACTTCGCTGTATTCAGCGTTCTCAGCGACCTCAACGAACTTGACAGCGTCAGCGGGAACATCCTCAACAGCGGCGGCTACAACTTCCTTTTCAGCGACATGATCATGATCGTATTCAACGAAATCCACGACGTGAACGACTTCGTCATCTGCTTGCTCCATAGCATCAAAAACTGCTTGTGCGTCAGCAGGGATCGGCTGCTCCGCTTCTTTGAGGGCATCAATGATTTCTTGGGGGACGAACAGAGGCTTGATAGCCACAGGCTCGATCATAGGCACGTACGGCAGATCTTCGAGTTCTGGCAGAGGAGCCTTAGGCATAACGATAGGCTGGACCAGAGGGGTGGCTAAAGCCACAGAGGCGAGCGCCAGTACGATGAAAAGTTTCATAATGCTGAAAATAGAAAACATAAATCAAAATCTATCGGTTTGATCAACTAACATAAGATAACTTTGTCGTCGAGTTCTTTTAGCTAGATTGTGAAATGGCTTAACGTGTCGTAAGTTCTCGAAACACAAAAAAATCTTATCTATTGGGTAATAGGGCAAAGTGGTTTATGATTAATTGATTTAGATAGCTGAGACAAGGCCTAGATTTTGAAATCACTTAGAGAAAACTCATTTTCTATAACTGCAATTAGCTAAGAGTGCGACCAATTTATTTTTAAGACTAGAATAGCAAATTTGTGTAGAAAAATACAGGAAAGAAGAAGTGTGTACACTTTTGTGACGCCTTAAGTCATTTGACTCGATGTTTTAATTGAGCGAGGCACCCTGGGGGACCCCATGGTGCCTCGCTCGTAAGAGACGCACTGTCGACTCCACCCTTTATTATAATATATAGATCTTTGGTCGCCGACGTTGGTTGTTTCAGTTTAAAGTCTATAGGTATTGTGAAGCTCGGTCCAAGATTTGGATCACGTCAATGTGCCGCTGTAAGGCTATATGGAGTCCAACCGGAAGCACCCATAGTTATACCACACCTTAGCACTTATCTAATAGTTGTTTTTGTAGAGAATTATTCAAAATTTATACAGGCGGCAGAAGAAACACTTGCATAATCATCAAAGATTTATCAACTCGTTCAAGACAATTGGCTTATGTCTGTGCTGATTAACATGTAATGCCAGTGCTAAACAAATGAGCAGATTGCTTATCAAAGAAGTGAAAAATTCACAACAAAAGGTATATACCTAGGTATGTAGGTACCTATGTGTTGTTGTGAATTTTCCGTTTAAATAAAAATATCCTGGAACAAAAACTCACCTGTGCGTTATATCTTCACACTCAACAAATAAACTGTTGTTAATTACATTAACTTTTATATATATAGGTAAATATCTATCTAGTACTTCTTATCATAATCTTACGATAAGTTTATCAGGTACCTAAATCTGATTTGTCCACGTATTTTGATTTTTTTAATTAGTGTATTATAACGTATAGAATAATGACTAAACCTAGCAGCAGGCTATATTAGTTAGTCATGCAATTATCTTTACAAACAATAGATACAGAAACCATCACTTTTGGAAAAGTTTTCCTTAATTGGTCACTTTAATAAGTATTTCCTGCATCACTTTTAGGTCCGTATTCCAGAAGGAAACTCAAGCATTGATCTTTACTTAAACATTAGGTACTTAAAACTGGTTTCAACCAAACAAATTGCTTGAAGCGAGACTTAAGTAAAACTTGAGTTTTGAGTGACGTTCTGTAATACGGACCTGAGGGAGATTTTCCTTAAATATTGGTTACTTTAATATTTCCTACATCACTTTTGGAGAAGTTTTCCTTAAAGATTGGTCACTTTAATATTTCCTGCATCACTTTTAACGAAAATTTCCTTAAAGATTGGTCACTTTAATATTTCTTAATCATATGCTCGCCGTGTAGGCTCAGTATAAATATGACCGTGAAACGATTCAGATTTGTCATACATGATGAAGGCCAGTCCTCGCCGCAGCCGAGCCAGCCAGTACCTACATATGTCCCGGCTGTAACCTCTAAGTTTGTTTCAGCGTATCTTCTCAGAGATAGTACCTACTAGGAAATGCCGTGATCATCAAACCCAATTAAAAAATCTCGATACACCCGTCACTTGCTACCCTCTCCAGCGACTTTCAGATTTAAGTTTACTTAAGGCAACCACAGGAAAAACCGTAACCATGGCCTCTCAAATTGAACTGAGTTGCCAAATTTGTTTCATGATTGCCATTCACAATAAAAACCGGCCAAGTGCGTGTCGGACACAACACAAAGGGTTCCGTACCATTGATTTATGAAATTAAAGGGTTTATTTGTATGAAAGATCAATTTTGAAGACACGTATGTGATGGATGAAAAAAACAATTATTATTTTTCTTTTTTTGCATCAAAATCTTAATGCGGTTCACAGAATACGTCTACCTTACAAGGTTTCAACAGTATCGCTATTATAGTTTCGGAAAAAATGGCTGGCTGTGATACACGGACGGACAGACTGACAGACAGACATGACGAATCTATAAGGGTTCCGTATTTTGCCATTTAAATGGCCACGGAACCTTTGGGGGGTGCTTTACCTCCATCTCTGGGACCCAAGTCAACCCCACCTGCCAGACGGTGCACCTGCTGACTCACGAACGGAGCTCTGACGCCGGCTTTCCCTTCGGGGTTGGGTGGTCAGACGGCAGTCGCACTCGTAAAAGCCAAACAAGCCATTCAATCATGGAGAGGTTACATAGGAATGCGCATGTCACAGCTAGGGCGCCGCCGCAAAACGGCGCGCAGGAGCCTCGCCCGACTCTGTCCTCCGACCTGTGGGCTAGGGCTACCGTGTCAGAGGCGGACACGGCTGAAGAAGCGAGCCCAAACTATGAAAATCCGATTTGCGTCGTGGAACGTTGGCACGCTAACTGGACGCGCGAGAGAGCTGGCCAAAACTCTCCACAGGCGGAGGCTGGCCGTGGCGTTCCTGCAAGAGACTCGGTGGAAAGGCAGCAGATCCCGGCTTATTGGGAATGGCTACAAGCTGATCTACACGAGTGCACCTAGTGGGAGAAGTGGGATCGCCGTGGTGTTGTCTGACGAGCTCCAGGATGACCTCTTGGAGGTGAATCGCATCAGCGATCGGCTAATGTCGGTGCGGGTGCTTGTCAATGGGGTTATAACTCACTTGATAAGTGCCTACGCTCCGCAGGCCGGGTGCGGTGAAGCCGAAAGGACGTTGTTCTGGACCCAGCTCGAAGGATTGCTTCGCGGGATTCCGTTATTCGTTCCGTGTGCGGCCGCGGACCTTGCAATCGTGAACACCTACTTCAAAAAGAAGCCGGAGCACCTTGTCACCTACCGGAGCGGGCGAAGCGCTACCCAGATCGATTTTCTACTAACTAGGAGGCACCACATCGGCAAAGTAGCCAACTGCAAAGTCATACCCGGTGAGAGTCTCACTGCACAACACCGTCTCCTTGTCATGAACCTCTGCGTAAAGGCCCAACGTAGACGTGTAGAGGACTGTCGGCGCCAGACCCGGTGGTGGCTGCTTGATGAAAACAAGTCCCAGGATTTTGCGTCGGTTATTGGCGACAAGTGCGTCGGTACCGACGGAGAACCTGTGCAAGACCACTGGGACAGGATCCAGGCAGCTATTACGGGGGCGGCGCGGGTGGTACTCGGCGTCTCTAAGGGCGGCCGCAAACGTGACAAGGAAACCTGGTGGTGGGACGACACAGTCCAGAGGGAGACTAAGGTGAAGAAAGCCCTCTTCAAAACGTGGCAAGCGACCAGATCTCCTGAAGATCGCGACGCATACAAGGTTGCCAAACGTGCCACCAAAAGAGCTGTAGCCAGAGCCAGACGAGACCACTTGCAACCTCTCTACGAGAAGTTGGAATTGTCTGAGGGGCAAAAGCTCATTTACAAGTTGGCACGTTCCAGGGTCAAAGCTGCACAGGATATATCCAAGTGCCGTTGTGTAAAAGACCCTAATGGCAACCTGCTATGCGAGGACCTCGCGGTGAAGGAGAGATGGCGCTCGTACTTTCACGAGCTGCTGAACAAGCAGCACCAAGAGGTGCAGACACCAGAACTCCCTCCGAACCTTGGACTAGTGTCTCTGATAACGCCTGAGGAAGTCCAAACGGCTCTTCGTCGTATGGGGAATCGGAAAGCTGTCGGAGCTGATGGAGTCCCCATTGAGGCCTGGAAGGCGATGGGTCCTCGCGGTGTGGGCATGTTAACTAACTTTTTCAATCGCGTGCTCCTGACCGGCAAAATCCCGAGCCAATGGAGGCTGAGTATCATTACTCCAGTCTTTAAAGGCAAGGGCTCGGTTCAGGAGTGCGGCAACTATCGCAGTATCAAGGTCATGTCCCACACCATGAAGATCTTTGAGAGGATCATAGACTCCCGAATCCGGCAGGAGTGTGCTGTCTCGGAGTATCAATATGGGTTTCGGCCAGGGTAGGGACCCATGGACCCTATCTTCGCACTAAGGATCACCATGGAGAGATACAGATCGAGGAACACGCCTCTGCATATGCTTTTTCTAGATATGCAGAAGGCCTACGACTGTGTCCCTCGCGGGGTGATCTGGTGGGCACTGAGGTCTAAAGGGGTACCTGAAGCCTATGTTGACATAATTCGAGACGACATGTAAGTACCTCAATTCCGATTCCGTTGTTAGGACCGCTGTTGGCGACACTAAACCCTTCCCCATCACCGTCGGAGTCCACCAGGGATCCGTCCTTAGTCCGTTTTTGTTCAGCGTTATATTAGATGTCTTGTCGGACAGCACCAAGGACTCACATGAGCAGCCTCCCTGGCTACTCATAACTCATGTATGCTGACGATATCGCGCTGGCGGACGCGGACAGGGAACGGTTAGTGCGGCGTGTGAATGCGTGGAAGGACTCGCTTGAGAACGGAGGTCTGAAACTCAACGTGGCGAAGACCGCCATCATATACTTGGCCAGCAACACGACAGACCCCATGTCTGTGCGCATAGGCGGAGACATGGTCGAGTGCACGGACCAGTTTAAATGCTTGGGGTCTGTGCTTCACGCGTCCGGCGACATTGATTGCGACGTCAAGGCACGTATTTCCGCAGCTTGGGCGAAATGGCGTGAGGTGACAGGTGTCATTTGTGACTCCAAAATGCCGGTTAAGCTTAAGGGGCAGGTCTATAAAACCATCATTAGACCTGTTCTCCTGTATGGCAGTGAGGCGTGGCCTGTGCTTGAGCGACACAAGCAGGAGCTGCGTGTCACGGAGATGAATATGCTGCGGTGGATGTGTGGAGTTACGCGGAAAGACCGCATCAGGAACTCCCGCATCCGGGGCAGCCTTCGTGTCCGTGACATTGCAGACAAACTGCAGGAGGGTCGCCTACGCTGGTACGGCCACGTCTTACGCAAACCGGCATGTTACGTGGGTAACAAATGTCTTGCCATGGCGCCTCCGCCGGGCCGGAACAAGCGGGGTAGACCAAAGAAGTGCTGGCTTGACGTTGTAAGAGATGACATGCGTGCCAACAAGCTCTTACCACAGGATGCTAAAGATCGTGCGAAATGGAGGAGAATGTGCAGGAAAGCGGACCCCGGGCTCCAACGCGAAAGCCGCGGATGCAACCGGGATAAACGCTGAGATGATGATGATGGAGTCTGATGCCTAGTTAACCCTGCACCTTACCATTTTAAGTCTAAAAATAAAGGAATCCAAAAGAATATAAATAAATAAAAATAATCTAAAGAAAATAATATTTTATAAAATTATCTTCTTTCTTTGTCTTAACATCCAGGTTTCCTCAAGTCCTTCATCTTTTAATCAGTCATTGGTGTCCAAGATATATTTAGAAAGTACCAATGTAACTTTTCTAAGTTATACCTATGAAAGTTACATTGATACTTGCCTATTGTTTTAACCACTAGGCCACCACGACCTGTCGGGGACCGGGGTCTTTGGCTCTCAAAAAAGAAAGTACGGGCTGAAGGATGTATTTCTATATATACCTATATATACAATATGTAAAGAAAACCCTGTCCGATCCATGAAGGTATTGTTAGGTATCGATAACTGATTCTACTTACCCACAAAGACAGGCTAAACTTAAAAAAAAATCACCCTAAAAAAACTAAATATTATTTCGCAAAATAATTACCTTATTTTGCGAAATAATATTTAGTTTTTTTATGAAGAAGAAGATATGATTGCCTTTGAATCGTCAATATCTATGTCCTACCTACTCTAGTAAGTATATATAAATAAATTAATTTTCCTTTTGAGTTTTTGCAATAACTAAATAATTAGTTTATGGATACTAATATTACCTGGGACAGAAAGTCCAACTAGGTAGGTCCAACTTCGAGAAAGAGGTGTCTCGGCGAATCCAGCTCGGTTGGGTAGCGTTCGGGAAGCTACGCTACATCTTCTCGTCGTCCAAGATACCACAGTGTCTCAAGACTAAAGTCTTTGACCAGTGTGTGTTGCCAGTGATGACTTACGGAACTGAAACGTGGTCGCTCACAATGGGCCTCATACGAAGGCTCAAAGTCACACAAAGGGAAAGAGCTATGCTAGGAGTTTCTCTGCGTGATCGAATCAGAAATGAGGAGATCCGCAGAAGAACCAAAGTCACCGACATAGCTCTGCGAGTCGCTAAACTTAAGTGGCGGTGGGCAGAGCACATTGCTCGTAGAACCGATGGCCGATGGGGCAGCAAGGTTCTGGAGTGGCGGCCACGTACTGGAAGACGCAGCGTAGGGAGACCCCCAACAAGGTGGACCGATGACCTGGTGAAGGTCGCGGGAAGCCGATGGATGCAGGCAGCACAAGACCGGTCATTGTGGAAAGCCTTGGGGGAGGCCTTTGTCCAGCAGTGGACATCTATAGGCTGAGGAAGAATATTAAAGTGTAGTGTAACTACCTACATATACAATATCACAATCATCTGCCTAGCCTTTTTCCCAACTATGTTCGGACCGGCTTCCAGTCTAACCGGATGCAGCATTTAGGAATACGATAGATACCTCCAGTTAGACAGATTTCCAGTATTTAGGTAAACGATATATAAAACAAAAACATGTTTTAAATATTATTTATCAAAGAATTGTAAAGCAACCGTAAGAATACCTTAAAGAAATCTCTTAGATGAACTTCAGGACCTAGCTGCCGGCATTAGCCTCCTATTATTTTAAAATGAAGTGTCTCGTAGAGGCATTGAACGAGATTTTCTTGGATCGACAATTTCGGGCAATAGGCAAAAGTTGGTTTTTCGTCTGTGCAGTAATAGTTTTCACATTGTGAATGGTCTCCAAAAATATGTTTTGGGCTGTTGATAATGTCTTTTTGTAAGTTTTTGATTTGCTCAGTAAATGGAACATTTTGAGCTCCTCGGAATCTTACTGCTGCTTTCACAGCAATGCGTAATCGGTTCACTCGATCAGAATGTAGTAGCTTGCGTTAGTTTGATGGGATGGACGTATCTTTCATCAAACTTAAATTTTTCCCATTATAATTGCGCATTAAGTGATTGGAATACTCCACTTTTTCAACCGTAACGTTTGAATATGGCCTGCTTTCCAATATGTTTTTATACACACTTGAGTCACCATCAGCAATAAGTTTTGCATACACCAAATTATGTGTTTTCACAGATTCTCTAAATCCCTCAACGATTATTGATTTCTCCATACTAGTGGAAGAGCCAGTATGATTTTTATTACACCGGTGTTTCAGGGGTGTAATATTTTTATTAGCTGCACGGGAACATGTAACACAGTATTTATTTTTAATACCAACATGTATTAATTTGCCACTTTTCACCCCTATTATAGCTCCAACGCCTGCTGCGGAAGAAAAAATTGTTTTATATGAACGTTTTCCCCAAGCAGCATCAGCTGTTACGGCTATAGTTGGTATACCTGATGGACTTACATTGCCACTTTCGAGAGCTATAGAAGCCTCTTCCTTACCAGCTTCTATCATTGTGGCTTCGGCTGTAGTTTTCCACCAGTTAAATAAATTGACGTGACATTTTTCATAAATGGATTTATTCATAAGTGGCAAATCTATGGAAGCTTTGGATTATTTTCTTTACTCTGCAGTAAATAGCATATGATTATATAAAGAAAACAGTAACAAGCTGTATTTGATTGAAAGACTTGTGAAATAAAATTAATAAATAATTGTAGGTTATTCATGAGATAACACAGGTCAGCGAGGTTTGGAAGTAAAAAGGGGAGGCCTTTGCCCAGCAGAGGGAGACAAAGTAGGCTATTAAAAAAAATGAGATAGCAGAAACGTACTGTGCCTACATCAACTTCGACACTCATAGTAGATGACGAAGTGGTATCCAGTTGATTAAAAGTACGTTCTTTAAGCACTTGTCTGGCTCTTGCCATTCCCTCTCTATTCCTCTTTCTTTTATTGATACATTGGTAATGTGCTCCCTTGTTTCGCCCCCTTATCTTAAAAAAAAATGAGTTTAGGTACCTATAACAAAAGCATTATGTGACTTGACTTTAATAGAAAACTAAAAAACCCAAGATATTTTTAAATTGGTTCACAAATGATGGAAAAATCTACGAACTCACAAAAAAATATACTCCTTCATTTTTATAGTCGGTTAAAAATTAGTTAAAGCAATCCAAGGGATAAGTCGTAAATATCCTAATATAATTCACAACTAATATAATATTAGTAAGAAAGAAAAATAATTAAAGGACCAAGTTGTGGTAGTCGCAGTATATTTTTTACATAAACCTATGTAAAACTCGCGAGCTCTTGCGACACAAAGTGATACGTCCTCTCTTTGCGCTAGCCGAGTTACCACTGAGCCGGCTGCGTTTGCGCGCTCGTAAATATAGTAGATTTTGACATTGTTTTTCATGATGAAAAAAAATTTTTTTTAGAAAATAAACTTTTGTTTCTATTATAAAAATACCTTAAAATTAATGAGGCATTTTTTAATTTTTAAAAAAAGTTGCTTTATTATAGAAAAAACATACTTGTTTAGCTGCAGTTTTCCCTTGAATTTCTTAATTTCTGTCTTCTTTTTTGGCTGAATTATGAAATAAACTCGAAAAAGTGGTCAAGCTAGCAGCAAGATGGTTATATGCTGATGTGAATAGTACTTTTTTATAGGCAAAATCGCTTGTAGTTTCTTCAGAAACTATGGTCAAACTTCACTCGAACGTGAAATTTGAGAAAAAGAGTATCGGAAATTGTAGATTTACTACTAATTATGAAGTTTCTTGAAAAAAGTAGTCAAGCTAGCAGCTAGATGAAGAGTTGTACTATCCATATCATACATAATTTTACTAATATTATTTAATATATTCTCACAATCATGGAACAAAATTGA
This sequence comes from Sesamia nonagrioides, assembly GCA_017933935.1. Taxonomy (NCBI): domain Eukaryota; kingdom Metazoa; phylum Arthropoda; class Insecta; order Lepidoptera; family Noctuidae; genus Sesamia; species Sesamia nonagrioides. Next base: position 4,817,837 of record JADWQK010002002.1, on the reverse strand, counting down.
TCAAAATGAGCAGATTAACAGGACGGACCCTTAACATATTGTATATACAGAGGTCGGCACTCGAAGTGTTACCAATTCAAAATGCTGTAATTCTGTTAAACATGAGCATATTTATTTAAAAACTTCAGTATCGAAAAAAGACATAGGGGAGAGCAGGTAGGATTCGTACAACAGGAGCATTCGTACAGTAGTCATATCTCCACTACCAAATACGTCGGAACGTTTTGTATCTTTGTGCGTAATGGCCCCTCATACGCTCAGACTTGCCGTGGAGCGGACAGTCAGTGCAGCCATTGTGTTCACCGCAGCCAGTTGATAGGTGTTTTCGCTCGACGTAAGTAATTTTTGGATACCTATTTAAAATTGTTTAATTCCGTAAGTAATGATCAAACTATATAAGTTATTTATTATGCATAATGAATTAATGTTGTAGTTTGCTTTTTTAACGTGAGTTTGGGGATTAACAAGAAGGCGATTTTTATTTTGGTATACTTTTTTGAAAATTTAGGTTGGGGTACCTTCGTACAGTTGCAGGTGGGGTGGATTCATACTGTACGAATCCACCCCGATGTATGTACGAACCTAAACAATCAAGAAGTGGTATGAAATTTACTATGGTTTGTTGATAAAACTCTCATTATTGTATAATTTCAGAACTATGTCGCGAATATATGTATAAAAAAGGGGACCAGAACGGGATATGTAGATGAAGAGGCTATGAAATCTGCAATGAAGGGAGTATTGAAAAAAAAAATATTGATTAGGATGGCCGCTCAAAAACATGGAATTAAACCAACGACACTTGAAAGCCAAAATACCACAAAGAAGCTCAAAAGGAAGGTAATACTCCAGTGCGTGTTTCAGTTCAAAGCGCGCATCAAATAAAGTATTCACTCCTAGAGTGGAGGCTTTTTTTCTTAGACTACTAAAAATGCACCATTGATTGACAATTTTGACAAGTGAGGAGACTGGCTTATGAATTTGCGAAAGCAAATAAACTGTATTAACCACCTATCTGGGATTATAATGCAATGGCTAGTAAAGATTGGGTGGAGAGTTTCCGTAGATGAAACTCAAATTTAAGTCTCAGAAAACCCTAGAATACCAGTGCAACGAGATCTTATGGATTCCCAAGTTCTTCTCACCAAGATCAGCCATCGATGTCAGGGCCTACGTCCCCCTGCTGATTTACCATCTACCTCAAGTGTGGGAATTATAACGCCAGAAATTATTCGTCCATATCCAAAAGTGGATAGAAGTACACTTGATAAGGCCAAAAATGAAAAACACCCAGAATATCTAGAATATATACGGATACTCCTGAAAAAAATAGACCGGAAGATATAGAATAAACCAAAGTAAAAAAAAAAGCATAAGCAATAAGTAAAACAGAGGGCTAAGGAAATGAAACAAGCTTTAAAGTTGGTGTCAGAGAAAAAGAGAATAGATAAAAATACAAAATAAAAAACAAAAAAGACAAAAGGACTCAATTGAGACTGATAGCGAAGATGAAGATGATTTAATAAGTTTAGGAGAAAGTTCTTGTTCTCCTGGCGACGAGTTGTCTGACGGATCTGATGCTGAAAAGAAAGTACCGGTTATGGCAGAAAACATAAAAAGGCAGCTTCGTGTTGGTAAAGTTTGAGAGGAAAAATCTGTTAAACATTATGTTGGGTAGGTAGAAATCAAATACAGTCCCACAGAATACAAAATTTCCTTTATGAGAAAGAACAGGGACCAGAACCAGAGACAGAAATGTATTTTTCCCGATTTTAAAAATGAAGGGACAGTTTATATGTCGGACGTGGTTTCTATTTCTATTTCGTTTTTACTGTTGTTTCTGAACAACCAGCATCTTTAAATTCGAAAATGATCTCTTTGAGTATAATTTGCAATATAAGACTTACCTATTGATGACAATTAAAATTTGTTAACCTAATTATTAGAAATCTAGATTATAAAGATGTTTTGTGCCTTTGAGGGTCTCAATAAATGTTTAATTTTCAGTAAAGTCTAGTTTTTATTACTGTGTACGAAGGCTCCCCGCTACGTACGAATCATCCCCATGCTGTGTACGAAGCTACCCCGCGTATGGGGAGCTTTCGTACGAATTCCATTTTTTGATAAAATCGTTATATCTCGGTGGTAATTACTTCTATGAAAATTTAACAACACTACATTTGAAGCCTGATAATGTAGCTATACAAGGGAATTAAAATCGTTTTGCAATTGTTACTCGTTTTTCTTTTACAAGGCTTAGAATAAAAAGTGTACGAATCCTACCTGCTCTCCCCTATACAATAAATAAAAAAAGAAGCTATTGATCGATATGGCCACATTTAGCGCGGATAACAGCATCGAGTCTGACCGAGAAGGCTTCACACTCTGCACGAATGTGATCTGCTGGTATTTTGTTCCATTCTCGGCGAAGCGCAATCTTTAAGGCGTCGACCGTCTCATATTTTTTTGTTGACACTTTGGCTTCTAGAATTGACCATATGGATAAATCCATTGGGTTTAAGTCCGGGGAATATGGTGGCCATTGTTGCGAAGAAATGAAGCTCGGAACATTTTCTTGTAAAAAAATTTGGGTTTCACGAGCTTTGTGAGATGGTGCCGAGTCTTGTTGAAAGGTCCAATGATTTCTACCAAATTGCTTACGTGCCCAAGGTAACAAAGCATCGTTTAAAATCTTTTTATGGTAGATCTGCTGGTTTATCTTTACACCCTGGTCAATGAAAACGAGAGGTGAGCGTCCCATGGCAGTTACCGCCGCCCAAACCATCACAGATGCTGGTGCTTGCTTTCGCAAGGCAATTCGTTGGTCTAAATTGTCATTTGATTTACACTTTAACCATACGCGATCATTTTGCTTGTTCACATATTGCTGAACGGTAAAAATTTTTTCATCGAAAAATACCAAATTTTCAAGCAAGCTATCAACGTGCAAGTGCTTTAAGTTCTTAGCTCTTTCTAGACGAACTGTCTTTTGTGCAAGTGTCAGATCTTGCACTTTTTGTAATTTGTAGGGCTTCAGTTGAAGTTTTTAATATGCGCCCTATGCTCCGGGCAGATACATTAAGACCTTTCGCCAATTTAACTGCGCTTTGTCGTGGATTTCGTTCAATTCTAGCCTTTACCTTTCGAACCATTGCTGATGATGTTGCTGTTGTTGGATGTCCACCTCCATGGCGTTTTTTGATGCTACCCGTATCATTGTAACGCGTGATGGTCCGATACACAAACATTTTGTTCAAATGTAAATGTCCTAGTGTAAGGTTTTATTAAGATAAATTGAAAATTAGAAGGAAAAGGTTGGCTACACTGATGAGTCGGGATGACGTAGCGTCAAGTGGGCGCGAGGAGAGGAAAAGAAAAAGGGCGCGAATGATAAGTTTGGTGTTCGGAGCAGAAAAGTTTAAAAATTAATAAGTTTAGTTACAAAGTTATTTATACAATAAGTTTAGTTTTAATGGCAACAATAAGTTTTGTTATTGGAAGATTATCTTCTCAATAAGTTTGCTGGTTCATACTACTGATGCTCATGATTGTTAAAGTTACAATATACTGATTTTGGATACAATTGGTTGTGCTTTATTTCTGAGGTTCCTTAAATCTCAGAAGGGGGATTACAACTCTATTATTCAAGTAAGTACACGCCTGCATTTAACATTATTTAATAATTTTCTTTTTCTAAATAAATTATTAAATGCATTATGCCTAGTGATTTATATACATTAGGTTGTGTTATGATTAACTGTTAAGCAGCCATATTGTTGTACAATAAAATTATGCACTAGGACGAGTACCTAACGAGAAATATGTGTTTTTTAAAAAAAAATCACCACCAACCACCATACAAGAAAACGTTTCTTTTTAATCATGCTGTCCATTTCATTCCTATGTAAATATAATCCAAAAGCCCATTAAAGATCCTGAAATGGTATATCAACCTGTTGATAACGCTCTTAAAATATAATTTAATTATATGTAATTTTTTTTTTTCTTTCAATTTTTATTAACAGTCTGTTGTTGTGAGTAGTATTTATAACTAAGACTAATAGTTATTTATTTTTGCTGCGAGTTTCAGAAAAATGGAAGATAAGGACGGGATTCAACGGAGCTTAAGGACTCCAACACGAGATCGGTCACGCTCCAGGTGGAGTTGCAACAGCAGACTACGAGAACGTGAGCCCTCTCTGAACCAGCGGCAGAAGCGGCCGCGCTTGTTTGAGATGGACCTGCGTGCAACGCGTGACACTGAGCAGCGGTGCAGTAGAAGCGAGCTTCGTTTGCCACATGTCCAGGCGGGCCGCCGGGATCACCGGAGCCGGAGCCGCAGCATATCGCCTGCCGCCAGAGGTTTGAGGCACCGGGAGAGCTGGAGCCGCATCAAGCCGTCTGCTGCCAGAGCTTCGAGGCCCCAAGAGATCTGGAGACGCAGCACGCCATCTGCTGCCAGAAGTTCGAGGACTCGGGAGAGTCGCAGCCGCAGCAGACCGTCTGCTGCCAAAGGTTCGAGACCCCGGGAGAGCTGGAGTCGCAGCAGGCTACAGGAAGCAAAGGCTCCGAGGGAGCCAGCACCGGCGGGCGTCGGACAGCGACACTCAAACAGGTCATGTAGCCCTACTTTTTCGTCTAGGGATGTGATTCAAATAATTCAATCAATTAAAGATATCCTCCCATCCCAGCCATCAAGCCAAAGCACACATGTGATTAATAGAGGTTTAGATCACAGAAATATCATTCCAGAATTTAATCCTTCCGAGAAAAACCAACGTGTAGATGTATGGATCAAGAAAGTTAATGAGTGTGCCGAGGTATATGGATGGGATGAGAAGACTTTAGTTCATTTTGCAATGCAAAAATTAGTGGGTCTAGCAAAAACATGGTACGAGAGTCTTAACTCAATACTGTATAGCTGGGAAGAATGGCAGATTAAGTTAAGCAATGCGTTCCCGAGCGAGCAGAATTTTGGCCAACTCTTAGAGGACATGCTCAAACGAAAAAGTAGGCCTAATGAGTTAATTGAAAATTATTACTACGAAAAGATAGTATTATTAAATCAGTGCGAAATTTACGGTAGGAAAGCAGTCGACTGCGTCATCCACGGCATCAGCGATAGGACTATAAGGTCAAGTGCTTTAGCATTAAGGTGCGAAGAGCCTGATCAGCTCCTAAAATTCTTATTAAGTAACAATAAAGAACTTCAGCAACCACCGGTCAGAGATAGGAATACATTCATAGTAGAGGATAGGCAAGGCGGTAATCGGGCGAATTTAAAAACAATTTCCAGTCTTTATTGTTATAATTGTAAGGAAAAGGGACACCCATTCTCCAGGTGCATCAAGCCCCTGCTCAAGTGCACTCATTGCAATAAAATAGGACACAAATCTGAAATATGCCGAAATATACAAGATAAGGGATCAGGAAAGTCGGATTTATCAGCAAAAACTATGCGCATTTCGAGCTCTAATATTTGTAACAAGTTCATAAAAAAGGTGTTCATCAATGAGAATGACGTATGTTTCGAAGCCTTCGTTGATCTTGGAAGTGAGGTTACGCTAATACGGCAGTCTGATTTTGATAAGCTTGGGGTATGTCACGACGCCACGCTATCTACAATGAAAGGTTTCGGCAATAATATTGTAAAGTCGATGGGCTCGGTGGAGCTTAATCTTTCGATAGATGGGGTAAGTGCTACAGTGTCGTGCCGGGTAGTGGATGATCGTTTCCTGGAGAAATCCATGTTGATTGGTCAGACCTATACGGAGCAGCCGCATGTAATTGTTTACAAAGACGCGAATAAACTTCAATTCTTGGATATAGGTGCGGAAGTACCCTGTCCTGATTTACACAAGGTTGACCAACACATGGAACGGGTAAGGGCATTTAATCAGTGTGTGCTTTTTGGCACCGCCAGTGTAAAAGCGTCGACATCAACAGTTTTTACAGGCAGTGTTTTGCTAGACACTAAAATCGTCGGTAAACCTAATTCTCAATACTTCGTGTGCGGTGGTGTATACCAAGTGAATAATGGTCTACTATTTGTTGTGGTTATACCGTGTGAGGCATCGTGCCTACTTCAAAGTAATTCTGTTTTTTCCAGAGCTGAAAGGGTAGAGTCAGTCTATAGGCTTGCGGACGTACAGTTGGTACAGAATCCTGTTGGTGACGAAATATTATCTTCTGAACCTTTTGACCAAAATGAGGTTCAATTGGGTAAAGCGGTATCTGATATTGATAGGGCTAAACTTATCGATATTTTACGACGAAATCAAGGATGTTTCGCAAATGATTTGGCGGGGTTAGGATGTACAAGCGTTACGGAGATGAAAATAGAGCTAAACAGCCAGCGTCCTGTAGTATATAGACCTTATCGTCTATCACACCACGAACGAGAGAAAGTTCGAGCGATGGTGGACGATATGTTACAGGCGGGGATCATCAGGGAATCCGTTTCGAGCTATGCTAGCCCAATCATTCTTGTACGAAAAAAGGATGGCAATATGCGATTATGTGTCGATTATAGGCAATTGAACTCTATCACCGTTAAGGAACGGTACCCCATGCCTGTGATTGAAGATGAAATTTCCAGGTTATCGGGTCAAGCATGGTTCATCACACTGGATTTAATGTCCGGTTATTACCAAGTGCCAATTGCGAAAGACAGCAAACACCTAACGGCGTTTGTCACACCGGACGGCCAGTACGAGTACAATCGAATGCCGTTTGGTTTGGCAAACGCTCCCGCTGTCTTTCAGCGAATGATGCACCATGTCTTGGGGCCAGCTCGGTTCGATAAGGCCACCGTGTACATAGATGACGTATTGATCTTTGGCAAGACTGCTGCTGAATGTTTGGACCGTTTTGAGGAAATTCTTGGCCTCATAAAGAAAGCCAATCTTAAGTTGAACCTCTCAAAGTGTAGTTTCTTGCAAAATGAGATCAACTACTTAGGGTACGAGATCAGTGCGGCAGGTATGAGGCCAGGAAAAACGAAAATCCAAAGCGTCGTCAATTTCCCTCGTCCAGAGAATGTACATGGTGTACGCCAATTCTTAGGGTTATTCAGTTATTTTAGGAAATTTATCCAGGGCTTCGCTCAATATGCTTATCCACTGACGAAGCTCCTCAAAAAGGACACAGCATATGAGTGGACAAACTTCCAAGAGGAGGCTTTTAAAACCTTAAAAGCTAAGCTTACTGACAGACCTGTATTGTCTATATACGATCCATCAGCCGAGACAGAACTGCACGCAGACGCTAGCAAATTAGGTGTTGGTGGGATTCTGTTACAGCGGTCTCAAGGGAGTAGCGGTTCTTTCCATCCGGTGGCTTATTACAGTCGTCAGACGACACCCGAGGAGAAGAACTTTCACTCGTACGAACTAGAAACGTTAGCCGTTATTTGTTCTCTAAAAAAGTTTAGAGTATACCTGTTAGGAAAGCCATTCAAGGTAGTGTCAGATTGTAGCGCGCTTAGATCCACTTTCGTAAAGCGTGACTTAATACCAAGAATAGCTAGGTGGTGGCTAGCATTACAGGAGTTCGACTGTTGCATGGAGTATAGGGCGGGTACGAAAATGGGGCACGTAGATGCACTATCCAGGAATCCGGTTATTGACCCGGATAATTGGAGTTCTGAAAAATGCCCTAACGTGATGATTATAAATAATGAGGACTGGTTATTGACTCTTCAGCTGGGTGATCCAGAGTTACGTAGGATTCGTGACATTATTAGTAGCGATCTGGATCCCCAAGGTCTGGATTATATTAAGCAGAATTACGTTATCAAAGATAATAAATTGTTTAGAATAGTGGGCGAGGATTGTGTTAGGTGGGTTGTTCCAAAGGGGGCAAGATGGCAGTTATGCAAAATGAATCACGACGATATAGGCCATGTGGGTTTCGAGAAAGTCCTAGAACGCATAAAGAAAAATTACTGGTTTTCAAAAATGAAGCGGTTTGTCAAGAAATATGTTGGAGCGTGTATTGATTGTGCATATTCTAAAAAAACTCTAAATACTCGCGAAGGCCTACTACATCCAATAGAAAAAGTCGCGATTCCATTCCACACACTACATATCGACCATCTTGGGCCCTTTGTGAAGTCCAAAGGAGGCTATACACACATATTAAATGTGGTTGACGGTTTTACAAAATTTGTTTTTATCAAACCCGTCAGGAGTACAAACACTCAAAATGTGATAAGGGTTTTACAAGATATTTTCGACACTTTTAGACGTCCTACTCGTCTTATCAGCGATCGCGGATCTTGCTTCACCTCCCACGCTTTTAAAAAGTTCTGCCGTGATAAAAACATAAAGCATGTTCTTAACGCCTTTGCTAGCCCGAGGTCAAACGGTCAAGTGGAACGGTATAACCGAACCATCTTAGATTCACTGATTGCTCAAAATCTCAGGGACAATGAAAAGTCTTGGGATAATAAGCTAGGGACAATCCAATGGGGTCTGAACAATACCATTCAAAAGACCATAGGTAAGACTCCAGCTGAGGTTTTATTTGGGACAGGTATGAATAGCGAGGTGAATCCAGGTCTAAATGAACTTACTGACAGTGACAGGTTACCCGTTTTATCTGAACTGTCGTCAATTCGCGATCAGGTCAAACTTCGAATCGACAAAGCTCAAGCTGCACAAAAACAATATTACGATCAGGGCAGACGGCCTGCACGGAGGTATAATAAGGGTGACTTGGTCAAAATAACCAAGGTAGCCTTTCATAATGATGGCAGGAGTACGAAGCTTTTGCCCTCATATGAGGGCCCTTTTAGGGTCATAAAAGTGCTAGGAAACGATCGCTACAAGGTAGGCCCAATATCGGGTTTTGAAGGGACGAGAAAAAGGAAGAAAACCACAGTTGCCGCCGATCGCACGCAGCCCTGGATACACGTAGCATCACTTGAGATAGATGATGACAATGAGATTGATGCTAGGGGTGACGCAAGCGATGATAATAACTAGTCCTAGTTTTAAAAACATATGATTAAACAGTTATTAATAGTTTGAGCTGAATTAACTATAGATTTATTTGTATTGTTTCAGGTCAAGCACGAGCTAGAGAAAATGCTAGAGATCCTCATTGTGGCTTGGCCTGAAACATTCATGGCGGTGTAATAAGGATACACATAAGACTTTTGTTTAGCTTGAAACATTGGCTTACTGTTTGATGAACAGAGATTAGTATACGATTAGTTTATGATTGTATTAGTTTAATACTTACGATATATTAATTTGCTATATATCTGATAGATATTTGGCAGTAGTTGCATGTTCTGTTAATACAGTATGTAGAATGTTTTCATTTTCGCCAAGTGTAAGGTTCCACCGGGTACCCGCGTGGGGACACGCGGGATTACCAGGATGGTCGAGTGTAAGGTTTTATTAAGATAAATTGAAAATTAGAAGGAAAAGGTTGGCTACACTGATGAGTCGGGATGACGTAGCGTCAAGTGGGCGCGAGGAGAGGAAAAGAAAAAGGGCGCGAATGATAAGTTTGGTGTTCGGAGCAGAAAAGTTTAAAAATTAATAAGTTTAGTTACAAAGTTACAATAAGTTTAGTTTTAATGGCAACAATAAGTTTTGTTATTGGAAGATTATCTTCTCAATAAGTTTGCTGGTTCATACTACTGATGCTCATGATTGTTAAAGTTACAATATACTGATTTTGGATACAATTGGTTGTGCTTTATTTCTGAGGTTCCTTAAACTAGCTCATTAACGACGGCTGCCTGCGATTTTCCAGCCAAATACAAAGCAATGACACTGTTTCATTTGATTTACAACTGCAAAACTTTTTTTAACAACGACGAAAAATAGTAGGCTCTTCTTAGTTTATTAACAATACCATACACTAAGGAATGTGAAAAAATGGGCGCCATATTGTAAACAGTTTAGTTGCTATAGCAACGTAAAATTAGTAACACTTCGAGTGCCGAACCCTGTATATTGCTTTTACAAGTCATTCATAAATTACAAAACCTAAATTTTATTTATAACAGCAATCTATTCATTCATAACTTATTTGTTACTATATTTATCTTTAGAGATTATTATCATACGTTAAATAGATTACAGGTTCTAATACCTACTTTAACAGTGGTAAATTTCAAATTAATCATTCAGTTTTAACTGTTTAAATAAATTGGTATCTCCAAAACAGGATAATCGTATATACCATATCTAATACCACGTCTTTGTTTCCATGAACTCATATCCATTACTGTATTATTTCATAATTTGGACTCGGTGGAGGCGTGCAAAGAGGCTAATTGGCAACCCAAATATGGTTAAGAACAATTTCCAAAGCATGTCATCAAGCACAGACGTAGGGTAGCCACCCATTCGGTATATAGGATGTAACTATTGTGGAGTGTGCGCTGGAATTACATAATTCCACCATCATAAGACGACCCGTCGTACGGCGAGTATCCAGCCTACGTTGCTGACACTGCTACGATCCACACGAAGCATTTCGCCTTGTCTTTTATACCACGTACATCGAGGAACTGGAACAATTTGCCTGCGGTGGTCCTTTCGCCTGATCACAATTTATGTGTCTTCAAGGCTAGAGTGAATAGGCTCTTAATAAACCAGTTCGCCATCCACCAGGCGGGATCGTGGTCAAGGACTAGATTATAACGTAAAAAAATATATCGTACACTTCTTACATAAAATACTATATTACACGCAACTTGGGATGGGGTTAAAAACTAAGTTGCACATCTATAATTATTATTTTATGTACCTACTAGCTTTCCGCCCGCGGCTTCGCCCGCGTGGAGTTCGTTTATATCGCGCTTTTTAGATTTCCCTCGGGAACATCATTTTTTTTCGGGATAAAAGGTAGCTTCTGAGCATCTAAAGATTGCCTGTGTCAAATTTCATCAAAATCGGTTGAGAAGTTTAAGCGGGAAAGCGTAACAGACAGACAGACAGACAGAGTTACTTTCGCATTTATAATATTAGTATGGATTAAATAAATATATACGGACAAATCACACAGATTGAGCTAGCCCCAAGGTAAGTTCGAGACTTTTGTTATGGGTTACTAATTCAACGATACTATATTTACAATAGATACATACATAGATAAACATCCAAGACCCAATCAGGAAAAGATCGTTTTCCATCATGACCTGGCCGGGGATCGAACCCAGGGCCTCCACGTCGCAGGCAGGGGTGTTGACCGCTGCGCCACGGCGGACATGGGGCTCGCATGGCAGGCTTTCTCTCTATGAAACGGAGTGGGCTATAACCCAACGGTGTCCAGTGCGGGTAGGTAGATGTCACGACTTTGAATTTTAGAATCTAAGACATGCTGGGTTCCTCAAAATCGATCATCGTTTTTGCTGCACCACACAATGTAAACCGGGTTCCAGGATTCCAACCCACAACATCAACTTTGTAAGTAGAAAGCTTTACTACTACTCTCGAACACTCTATCTCACACTCAATTAAAACTAAAATGTCAGTAAATGATTTGGTTAGGTTAGTCTCGTTTTTGCGAATAATTTTGGGATAACAGGGAATAACCCATTGATATAATATTAAACAGATATGATATGCTCTAACAAATTAACCAAAATAAATATGCCGATCGGAGCAGCAGCACACACATGCAGTTTTTTTATACTGCGTACATTTCACACGTTGGCACAGTGTGAGATGGGGCGCAATCTAAAGCATAGAGAAGAAAAAGATGGCTAGTGTTTGTCGTTTGCGCTTAAATAGAATCGACGAAAACTAAAGCGACTTGCTGGACTTACCTCCTTTTGTACGCTTCATTTTCAGTGCGCTAGTGACGTATCTACCTTAGTTTGATATTATATCAATGGAATAACCCGAATTGCGATACGAACCGGTCCCGGTTGCCATACGAACATCTAATTGCAGCCGTTACGGATTGTAGGAGCCCTCAAAAGTCTAACAATTGGTCTAACTGCAATGCTTCTATATCACCTTCGGGTTGTGGAGGTCAAACGGCAGTCGCTTCACGGAAAATATCGAAGTTTAGCCAAAATCAGCAGTTGGACTGGTAAAGCGGACCCCAGACTCCAAAGCTGAAAAAGCTTCGGATGCGACTGGGATTAACGCTGGGATGATGATGAGGGAATAACTCGAATTGAAATGGAAACCAACATTATATACTTTATTCATAATTATTCATCTCTTCCATTACACCAAATTACCACTAAAATATATTTGGCAATATAAAAAATAAGGAATACATTATTATAGACTCGTTTTTTTTTCAATCATACTACCTAATATTCATATCTAAGTTATATTTATGTGTTACGGTCAGAGTAATGAATTCGGATAAATGGAAATTTACACGTTACGATACTAAAACTACTACATAGAAAGTTACAATAATACCGACCAGAGTCGATATTACACAACAAAACATTTCCGAATCAACTAATTTTATAAAATCTCCAATTTAATACTTTGACTGTAACATACGTTTAACCATTCTTTTGGAATACAATTCTAATATGCAATACAAATCTAGTATACTTACAATTAAGAAAAAAAAAAAAACAAATGACTATATAAAAATATACAATGGATAACAAATTCTTAAGAATAATTTTATGCGAAATTAATATGACGAAGCGATGAGCGGGGGCTTGCGATGAAACTATACCTACACCATAGACAAGAGGACTATGACTTCAGAAGAAAACAAATGCTAAGCGTCATAATACAAAAATAGTTCTAATCGTGCACATAACCCAAACCTTCGAGCCAGTTACTGTATTTTTAACTTTATTTCAACCAATGTAAAGTTCTTAAGAGAAAATCGTCAACTTAAACCCGGGTTTAGCTTCAGTTTTTGTAATAAGAACTTTATCAGAATAAACGTGAAAATTAAAAAAATAAGGCTCTATGGTTTAAACCTGATGTCAAGAATACCCTTGCTATATGATAAGGGTATACTTTTGCAACGACTAATATACATTATAATATTTTAAAACATTAATGTAAAATACAATAAAAAATGTATATTAAGTATCTCATCTTTATTTATCTTTAAATAGCAGTAAAATATCGGAAGTGTGTATTAAGTATCTCATATTTATTTACGATTAAATAGCAATAAAATATCGGAAGTGAGGTAGTTTAAAATGCCAGATCTGAGAAAATACAGGGTACCAGGCAAAAAGAGACGCGAGCCATTTTTCAAAATTATCATTTCATGTCATGTACCTACTAAATCCATAGCCACCATGTATACATACAATATGTAAAGAAAACCCCGTCCGACCCATAAGGATAATAAAGGTTAGGCAAACACATGGACCAAATGAAATATGAAATTTTACATAATATAATCACCATAGTAACAATACTAATGATTTTTGAAATAATCTCTTCTTCCGTGAATTAATTCAAACTTCCCCAAAATTTGCTATTGTTTTAGTAAGTGACAACACCATTTTTGATGGTATTATTATGAGCGAATAGCGATGCGACCGCGTGCCGCGTGCCCTGCCCCCTTTCGCGCATGTATGGCCTACCGCACGTGTATTAATTTACCTCCTTTTGCGAAATAATACTTAATATAACTTTGCCCCGGCTTTGTAGGCATTAGTAGAATCAGTTATCGATATCTAACAATACTTTCACGGATCGGACAGGGTTTTCTTTACATATTGTATAAATCAGATTCTCCCAAAATCCAGTTTTTAATCTTTAATTTTATAATAGGTTCATCGCAAGTAATAATAGCAAATACCTACATGTAGTATAATTTCGTACATAAATGAACGTTTCCTTAAAAGTAATGGATGTCGACAGAAAATATTAAAGAATACATCAGTTTTTTTATTTTAATCTATAGAGAGTGGTGCTGACAATACGACTATAAATGAAAACACAGATTATGCTGGTTCATAGGAAAAATCCTAAACCATAGAAAAAAACCTAGCATCAAAAATAAAAATTTCAAACAAACTAAATCGCATAAAATTGCAAACGGAATAGAACATCCTTTAAAATATTGGTTCAATGACCTCCGATCAGCGGGCGACAGCGCGGTCGTGTATCGACTTGCTTTTTCGCGCCATTATTATTAAAGTTTAGTACCGCTGGATGCGGCGGTCATTAACCTGTAAGCGCTTCCTTATCAACATGTACATCATGTAGAAAATGTGAAAAATTAAAAATGATTTCCTGTGACTAATCTAATTGATATATTTATATGATTTTTTTTATGGGTACATTGAGAATGTGTCGAGGTACACCATGTTTAATTTATTGTCGTATTATCAGCACCACTCTGTACAGTTACAGTAATATAAATAAATTGAAGCCCTTGTGAACGTGTGCGAAGCAAACAAATAAAAGTTTGTCATTAGACCTGTATGATAGGATGATAGTCAAGCGCAGGTCTCGGCTAGACCATAGATTTAAGGCCTTTAGATTAATCTACTGTTCATAATCTCAGATAATTTACATTCCACGGCCACTTAATCAGTTATCTACTTTAGTGAAATGTATTTAGAGTTGATTTTCGATTGACATTTATAACAAAAATATCCTAATAATTTTTGAGGTGCAATGGCATTTGAACATTCAGTTAATCATTCCATTACTAAAAAAATAACGAAGAAGTATCAATCTGAAACACGGATTTGTTTGATATAAAATATTATGTTTATAAAATGCTTGATAAGAAACAAGATAATTTTAAAGTTGATTGTGTTTCCGAGAATTATTTTAAGCATTTTAATCTGTTAGAAGTTATTGATGGCCAGTGTTTGGTTAGTTTCGTCAACCAATCACAGAAAATGGTCTAGTCTTAGCATCCAATAGGATCTATTAATTTGATTAAACTGACATTGCTGAGTGATGTGCGTAAGATTGGCCAAAACAGTGGCCAACACCTATGGTTTAAAAAAAAAAGTGGTTGGCTATAAATACGCTACAATGCACCAGAGAGGTTACGATATGAGAGAAAAAAAAATATACAAAATTATGGTCTATTTACGAATAACCTACGAGATCCTGGCGCCAAAGCTATTTTTGAGTACTTTTATTTTAGAAGCAAAAATAAAACGCTGTTCACTGTTACGTCAGATACAATTGGCTATGGTTTCTCAGAGTATTCTCTATTACCCTATGGTAATAGAGAATACTCTGAGAACACAACACTAATTATCATCTCCTTGTCTATAACTCTATATTTATAAACAAGGGGATGATAATTAGTGTTGAAAAAAACAAAAAAAAAAAAATGGTCTGCCATCTTGAGTATGCCGCCATGTTGGATTTTCAATGCCGTTACACAGTTAACAATGCATTGACATCCAAACTGAATGTGTATTCCAAAGATATCTGCAGTTATAATAAATAAAAGCCTGTAAAATAGTGATGACAATTAGTCTTTATAACCTACAGGAACACGTTTCGAGACAATTATTATTAATTTAAAGGCCAGGCTTCAATTTATACGCTACACAAGTAACTCTATACATTTACTTCATTATTTATATAAAACGCAGAGATCAATACCGTATGAACAAATGTTTTATTGGACCTTTGAAAATTATGATGTCTAGCGCGGACTGAGGCGTGCAATCTAAATTGAACTGTAATGCATTGAAATAAGTCTTACATTTGTTTCATATCATAATATACGGCTCAGATCACATGGGCGCGTGATACTTGCGTATGTTAAATCAAGTAACGTTAGTAAATGAATTCAAAATGCCGATATAATGTATAAAAAATAAAAAGCCTGTTTTTTTTTTTAACTATAGAAACAATTTGGAATGTATTGTTTTATATTTGGCATTAAAATTCCGCTTACTTTAATCAGAAATTACTTATGTATCTACCAGATGACATTATTTATGATTTACACTAGATTTAGGTTCATTTATAATATCGACTTGATCGATATTTACGAAAAATATTCTTGTCAAATTATAACATTATAAAATATAAATTTAAACCTAAAATCAATTACAATTTTAAGAATTAATATAATCTATACATAAGTAGATATTTATAGTATTATGTTATCGATAAAATTGTAAAAAAAAGGAAATTATTTAAATTCTTCAAAACTCCACATACCATTATGATGGTCAGGATTTAATTTTAGCTACATTATTGACAGGTTCATTAAATTTCCAGAAAGGCCCAACCGCATTTTTGGGTTTCAGTTCTATTATGTTTACTGTTTGTTTTGATGGCAGCTAAACACACAAAAATGGAAGCCATTTTGAAAAAAAAAAAAAACATCTAAATGACGGACAGGTTGGTATGTTTTACATATCTTTAATTCTATTTTAATATTTCGGAGAAAAAGACATAAATATCTAATGAGAAATCTTGACTATCCTCATTGCAATCATAGGTCCGTATTACAGAACATTACTCAAGCATTGATCTCTGCTTAAGCATTACTTAAAACGACTTTCAACCAATCAAATGGCTTGAAGCGAAACTTAAGTAGAGCTTGAGTTTTGAGTCACGTTCTGTAATACGGACCTTAGTCTCTATAACCAGACGTGGTCTGCCTGTGCGTTTGATCTCGAGAACCACTGAGTGAACATAAACATCTATACACATTCCATAAAAAATCGAGAATACAAATGAAAGTGGTAGTGTACATATTTATTTAACTACTAGCTTTCTGCCCGCGGCTTCGCCCGCGTGGAGTTCGGTTATATCACGTTTTTTAGATTTCCCTCGGGAACATAACATTTTTCCGGGATAAAAGGTAGCCTATGTTTTTTCTCAGGGTCTAAAGATTGTCTGTGCCAAATTTCATCCAAATCGGTTGAGAGGTTTAAGCGGGAAAGCGTAACAGACAGACAGACAGACAGAGTTACTTTCGCATTTATAATATTAGTATGGATAGTATGGATTGCAAAGCGGCTAGACCTCATAATTAAAACAAGACGTAGTTATTACACTCTGGGAGTAAAATGAAAGTATCAAATAAATAGAGTGCATATATGCGACAGTGGCGCCGATTCTGTTGTTGAAAACCTAAATTAATTTTAAGTTATGTGTATCTTTTTCTTTCCATTTTGTTAAGAAAAAGACAGAAGATAACATTTTAATTTCATCATCATCATCAGCCTTTACTCGTCCACTGCTGGACATAGGCCTCTTTCATGGCACGCCAACAAGCTCGATCCTGAGCAATTCTCCGCCAGCCACTACCAGCCACTTTTTTGATGTCGTCGCTCCATCTCGCCCAAGGGCGTCCCACGCTACGTTTGCCGAGACGCGGTCTCCACTCGAGGACTCGTTTACCCCAACGGTTGTCGGTCCTGCGGCATATGTGACCAGCCCATTGCCACTTCAGCTTGCTAATCCTCTCAGCTATGTCGGTAACTCTGGTCCTCTGTCGGATCACCTCATTTCTGATGCGGTCCTTCAGAGAGACGCCCAACATAGCCCGCTCCATAGCTCGCTGAGCGACTTTAAACTTATGGACTAGTCTGACCGTTAGTGTCCACGTCTCGGCTCCGTAAGTCATGACGGGTAGGACGCACTGGTTGAAGATTTTAGTCTTCAAACATTGGGGTATGGGCGACGAAAATACCCGACGAAGTTTACCATTTTAATTTAATCCTGTCAAATTAAGATACTCCTATGTTTAGACGCGATTATAAACATGGCGACTAAAAATACGTCAGTTTACGTCCGGAGCGCACTAATTTGACATTTTATCTTCTGTCCTTTTCTGAATGAAATAGAAAGCAAAATATGCACTGAACTTAAATTTAGGCTGAGGCCGCACTACGGTTAAACCGCGGCTGTTTTTAATCGCGTGAATTTGTGCCTCTAGAAGACTAATGCAAGCGGCCGCACCTGCGGTTTTTTCCCGCGAGCATTTTGTAGCGAAAAAATCAGTCGCGGGAAAAAACCGCCGCGGTTTAACCGTAGTGCGGCCTAGGCCATAATTCAGTTGGCGAACAAGAGAATCGGGGTCATTATCTTTATAAATTTTAACTTGCATTCAAAGGCGCATGCGTAACTAAACCACGTTCAATAAACACCACGCCATAAATAAGGCTTAGTATTTCGTCGAAAATATACAAAAATCAAATAAGAAACGTCTTTATTTATATTATAAACACTCTATTTACTTCAACTGATTTCTATAATTAAAATCATCACAATCCCCGTATTCAAGAAAAACAAAAGTTGCATAACGTTGTTTCAGCAACATGTCGCTGGCAACATAACATCACTCCGGTATCCCCTTTAGGGGTAACGCAGTGATGTCTGTAGAACATCTACATTTGGTCGGTTATGTTGGCAACATTGCATACAAAATATTTGTGTTTCCAGACACAAAAAACCATGTTGCGAAACTTCTGTTTAATTTACAGGGTTGTGCTTATTGTATGGAAGGTTGTAATGCAATTCATTTACTAACGTTAAGCAACGGGTCGCTGGAGCGTCTCAGGAGGACTCGCGCGGTCGCCGTCACTTCGCGACTCATTTGATGGCTCGAGCTTCTGGGAGGAACGCGTCCCAGTAGCGGATTGCCTGTAAAGAAGAAATGCTTTATTATTTTTGAAGAGAATAGTACATTTTTCACAGAGGGAGGAAAGGGACCGATCACTAGCGAGGGAGCAGTTTGAGGCCCGAAGGCGTAGCCTAGGGCCACAATACTCTCGTGGTAGGAATCGGACTTTTACCCGAGTGCTACATAGTGCTTTATACTACAACTGCGAGAAACATTAAATTTTATTCTTCGATTTATCCGGCAGTAGGTTTAAAATAGCTGTTTCCGCAGATGATTTCAAGTAAAGCGGCGTCATTTCAACATCACTTTCACTGCTAGAAGTCGACATTTTACTTTATTTTTAAAATAAAATCAAAACGTAAGACACAATTTAGCTTAGAATTCGACCAATATTTTGCGCTTCTTTTGTTTTTTTTATACAGTATGTTAACTAACAGAGGGCGTTCCCGTTAACCCGAAATAGTATAGCATACATACATGCTAAAAAAAATATTTCCATTCGAAAACAAAATGTTTTAAAATTTTTCCAATAAGAAAATATTCAATAAAATTTTTAAATTGACATGTAAAAGAAACACACTGTACACGCGAACATGAAAGACGGCAACGTCGCAATTTATTTATACATGACGACTACTATTTTGATTTAAAACAGGAGGTTTCAAATTTATTTCCAATTAGAATTTTTTTTATTCGGATTTTTTATGCTTATTTTTCTATGCTGATATTTTTATTTTAATCTATTAATGATATATATTAACGAGTTTAAGGGAACGCCCTCTGTTATTTAACATACTGTATACTTCACAAAAGGATGTCAGTGGCACGGAGATTCCATATTTAAATTATATAAAAACTCCTTGGGCGGGCGCGCGCCATAGATAAGATAACACGTCATGAGAAATGAAAATTCATACAACTTTCTCTACCGCTAAAACAAGTTTGAAATGGATTTTCATACATTTTTTCCTCCCGCTTATTCAGGTCAAGGAATAGACTAACGTTCTCTTTTAATTTTCAGGGAATATTGACTACTGTTCCGATCAGGTGACTAGTGTGTAGTGTGTAGTATAAACTTCTTTACGCATGCTTGACTTGGGTAGTAAGCTGCCGAACGCGTGACGTATGCGTTACGAAAAGTGTGATTGGGCGAACGGGAGTTGATTGGGGGGATATAAGCAAGAGACATCAGTGCTCGCGCACATTCAACTCTCGTAGCCAAATACGTTCCGTGTGTCTAA
Organism: Sesamia nonagrioides; assembly: GCA_017933935.1. Classification (NCBI taxonomy): domain Eukaryota; kingdom Metazoa; phylum Arthropoda; class Insecta; order Lepidoptera; family Noctuidae; genus Sesamia; species Sesamia nonagrioides. The sequence continues at coordinate 4,798,068 of JADWQK010002002.1, read as the reverse complement.
GAACAGTACAGGTTTATTGTCTTTATCACAGTGTTGAAGAATATACATACAGATGGAGCTAAAGAAGTTTAACTTCAGTGGCGTGGTTTTAAGAACAGTCAAATTTTTATTAAAAAAAAAACATTTCAGTAGCAGTAGGACCACGCTTACTATCAACGATCGCATCACTGCTTACCATCAGGCGGGATTGAGGTCAAGCGCTGGTTTATAATTTATAAAAAAAAAAGAACATCTAGAAGAATAGTAACTGTTATCGATAAGTTTCGTGTTGCAGCCCTATACAAAGTCTGACATATGCCAGATTGATTATGTAAAATTTTCATAGTGAAACATTAGGTGAAGTGTGCTTGGAATGAACTATCAAGAGTGTCAAGCATTAGTTCAAATGACAGTTCACTCGATATGTGATATGGTTACAAAATCTAAAATGCTGTGCCTGAATGACATACAATATGTAAAGAAAACCCTGTCCGATCCGTGAAGGTATTGTGAGGAATCGATAACTGATTCTACTAAATCCGTCAAAGCCGGACTAGTTTTAAAAAAAATCCCCCTAAAAAAATAAATATTATTTTGCAAAAAGATGTAACTTAATACATGTGCGGTAGGACACACTTCCGCGGGCGACGGGGGGCAGGGCACGCGACGCGTGGTCGAATCGCATAAGCGTACCGTCAAAATGGTGTTGTCACTTTTTTAAAAATTACCAAATTTCGGGGAAGTTGGAATTAATTCGCGGGAAAAAAAGATTACTTTAAAATTCATTAGTATTGTTACTATGATGATTACTTTAAATTTTATATAATATTCAGTCATGTGTTTACCTAACCTTTATTATCCTTATGGGTCGTACAGGGTTTTCTTTACATATTGTATACAACTTTATTTTTTCTTTTTACGAAACCTGAATATAGTTTGTTCAGTATAAGCAACTGAATCGATGCCAATCATTTTTACACCATGTTATATTTTTTCCCAAATACATTTAGAAATTCTTGCAGTGTGGTTACCGAGCGCATAACATAGCTGGAGGTAGATCGCAGTGAGACAGCCCCACGCCGCTCCGCTGCAGGCGCGGGCGGGCGAACGGTACGATGACCATATTTTTGTTGAGACAACCAGATAATATAACAAACTCATAACTTTAGTATATAGATTCTTTACTTAAAAATACTGGACTCGTGTTTCGGGTTTCGCATATACAGAAATAACGTTGTAAATCGTTCTGTAAATGTTCTGTGTTCGTGTAATCGTTCGCTGGTATCGTTGTTTCATCGATACCAGCAGTGCGGCGCGTAGTTCAGTGAGGTGCAACTTGTCCCATAGTTCCTAAATCTTCATTATTAATACTATATTGGATAATAAGTAAAGAGAGGCCCATGGTTAAATAATAATAGGCGCCAAGGTAAATCCGTCTGGTAAGCAACGGTTGCTGCGGATGGTTTGTGGAGGGGTTTTCATCTTTACAAAAAAGTAACTCTGTTACAATTTCACGCTTTGACAGCTTAACGGACTAGTTAAGGCAATCAGGAAGAATAATGACATGCAAAGTACACGTAGCACACTGTAATGGGTTTAATTTTGACAGTTCACCAACATTCATTGCGCTATTTACGTTGTTGAGAAAACACATATTTCGTACATATGGAGCAATGGATTAGCAATAAATTATAAAATGATTGCAATTAATAGTGATAGCATGTTACGCAATTAGGGCGCTGGTTTTGTATATAGGATATCTTTTTATGTTAGTAGAACTTTCCTGAGGTTTAATTTTCCCCTCTATGCGCACGAAGCTTCTAGAAAAGGGTTGTATAACTCGCACGAGTTAACAGTGCACATTCTGTGTCACTGTATTATTCGGACGGTACCGTTAGCAAAATGTAAAAAAATGTTAATAAAACGTCGTTTTGATGATAAAGCGTCATAATACTAGGCCATTTTATTCATAACATTTTGCAATTAAATATATACTTATGGACTGAAATATAATGTTGGTGCAACCAACAGACTTCACTTACGCGTCGAAAATGTTACAAACTTAATAAAAAAAAAAAAAAAACTCAACAACGCAAAAACTCCTCAGAAACAGTAGTAACAACAGGGAATTTAAACTGTATTTAGACAATTATAACAAAGATGCTATCGCTACTAAGCGCTTACGGCGAATGCGGGGCTCCGCGCGGGGAACCGGGAGGAGTCGCATTCCAGCGAGGCGCACAGTTAACTGTGCGAAGTTGCGTGAGTTGTAAATATAGTGTGATGATACCTGTGCCTGGTGCTTCATGTGCTCGTCCAGATAACGCAGCAGCGTGGCGCGGAGCTCCGTGAGGCGCAATTCGTCCCATCGCTCCAGCTCCTTTTTTATGACGCGCGATATTGTGTCGAATTCCTGCTGTCCACGTTCTACCTTCGCTTCCCACTGTGGACAATGTTATGTTACGTTAGTCACCTGATTTCATAGGTATACTGAGCATAGTTATCGTGGCGTGATCGAGGCCCAGAACTGGCTTTGCCTGCAGCAGTCCCATCCGATTATAAATTAATTGTCTTCAAGACTAGACTGAATAGGCTTATAATAAACTATTGCAATTTGCCATTAACGATTGTATCAGTGCTTACCATCTGGCGGGATTGCAGTCAAGCACTAGATTATAATCATTAAAAAAAAAAAATAACATGTCATTTACAAACGCAGCTTAACGGAATTCAAGGAAGCGTAAAACCATTCCAAAATTAATTGCAAATATTTGTAGTGTTAAAAGCAACCAAGACGGTCATAGCAGACTACTCATCATAACAGCCGAAAAAAGTCTACTGCTGAACATAAGCCTTCTCCAAGTATCTCCACGACGACCGGTCCTGCGCCTCCTGCATCCAGCGGTTTCTCGCGACCTTCAGCAGGTCGTCGGTCCACCTTGTCGGGGGCCTACCTACGTTGCGTCTACCGGTGCATAGTCGCCACTCGAAAACCCCGCACACTACTATGAGTAGTAAATGTGGTGCTTTTTCACAATGGTCGAATACTAAATAGCGAGTCCTGCGTATCCTGTCTGATGTACGTTACAAGAGCTGATGGACGCTGGTGATGGTGCCAAAGAAGTGACAGAGTTCTGGACCGAAATCATTTATTTTTTGTTTATGTGGAAACCTGAATACAGTTTGTTCAGAATAAGCAACTGAATCGATAGCAATCATACATATAGGAATAACATATTAGCGTCCCCATATTTTATATCATGTTACATTTTTACCCAAATACATTTAGAAATTGTTGAAGTGTGGATACCGAGCGGTTACGATAGATAATAGTAGTTGCGCGCGCAACAGCTGACGCCAGAGGTCAACGCACTACGCTCACCCGCCCGAGCGGAGCTATGACAATTGTTTTGTTGGGACAACCAAGTAGAATAGCAAGCTGATAACTTTGTGGTTTTCATTATATCTTCTTAAAATTTTGTACATAGATTCTTTACTTAAAAATACTGGACACGTGTTTCGGGTTTCGCATTAACAAAATATATGTTGTATTTTTAACGACATGCTAACAAGAAGATAGGTTGGCTATTGGTTAATTAAAAAACTTCCATCTATTTATTTGAAACAAACATCAGAACGAAAAAAAGTTTCCTAGATGATAAACATAAGAACAACTAGGTTACAAACTAATAATTAAAATATTAATCTTTGTTAAAAACTTCGAATCTTAGAGGCATACCTCAATAATCTCATTAGCGGCTTGCTCGGTCTTCTCGGGCCTGTTGGCGAGCTCGGCCTTCGCTTTGTTCTCTCTCCGCTTCGTCAGCTGCATTTGAGCGTGTTGCCAGTTTTGGAACACCTTATAACATAGACAAGTTAGAACAAAAAAATTAATAAATAGTGACAGTTATGTCCAGTACAGTAAAGTATTATCAGTCGTGATTTGTCATTCTGTGTAGCTACCATGAGTTCATTACGAAGACTTGATCATCGATATCGACAGCGTTTGACTCATCGATTGGTCTGCTTCAAGGTTGTAAGAACTCTCAACCAATGGGAGAGTGAAACGCGGTCGATGCGTATGATCGAGTCTCGTAATGAAAACTCATGGTAGGGAACTGATCGCCGCCGCGCGGTTCTAGCCAGTGAGCAGCGCGCTGTTCCATATTTGAAATGGCAAATAATAATACTAATGGCGGGAAAGCAACAGTGTGCATTCACAGATTGAGTTTATTTAAAATAACTGATGTCCCATTTGAAATAAACAAATTTGTATTTGTTTGTATTTATATGAGTATTTGTAAAAAAAAAACAAAAGTTTATTCGGTAATTTAAAAACTTGACTGCATGCTATAGCATCTTTGCCAACATTTTCACGCAGCTACGGTAGAAAATAAACCTAGCGCCATTTTTCTCAAATTTTCTTTTCTTTGTACTTGTATTGTGAATATCTTTTTTTCTGTTTCCTCGCAAGTGTGTTAAAAAATGTCGTACGATATACGTGCGTATTGGTTATAACGTGCTCGGCTCAATTACACCCTCGCCTTCGGCTCGGGCTGAAATTCCGCCTCGCATGTTATAACCATCATTACGCACTAATATCGTAATGTACTATTACGTTGCTATAGCAACTAAACTGTTTACAATATGGCGCCCATTTTTCACATTCCTTAGTGTATGGTATTGTTAATAAACTAACAAAAGCCAATTATTTTTCGTCGTTGTTAAAAAAAGTTTTGCAGATGGAAGTCAAACGAAACAGTGTCATTGCTTTGTATTTGGCTGGAAAATCACAGGCAGCCATCGTTAATGAGCTAGGACATTTACATTTGAACAAAATGTTTGTGTATCGGTCCATCACGCGTTACAATGATACGGGTAGCATCAAAAAACGCCATGGAGGTGGACATCTAACAACATCAACATCATCAGCAATGCTTCGAAAGGTAAAGGACAGAATTGAACGAAATCCACGACAAAGCGCAGTTAAATTGGCGAAAAGTCTTAATGTATCAGCAATGCTTCGAAAGGTAAAGGACAGAATTGAACGAAATCCACGACAAAGCGCAGTTAAATTGGCGAAAAGTCTTAATGTATCAGCAATGCTTCGAAAGGTAAAGGACAGAATTGAACGAAATCCACGACAAAGCGCAGTTAAATTGGCGAAAAGTCTTAATGTATCTGCCCGGAGCATAGGGCGCATATTAAAAAATAAACTTCAACTGAAGCCCTACAAATTACAAAAAGTGCAAGATCTGACACTTGCACAAAAGACAGTTCGTCTAGAAAGAGCTAAGAACTTAAAGCACTTGCACGTTGATAGCTTGCTTGAAAATTTGGTATTTTCCGATGAAAAAATTTTTACCGTTCAGCAATATGTGAAGTGTAAATGAAATGACAATTTAGACCAACGAGTTGCCTTGCGAAAGCAAGCACTAGCATCTGTGATGGTTTGGGCGGCGGTAACTGACATGGGACGCTCACCTCTCGTTTTCATTGACCAGGGTGTAAAGATAAACCAGCAGATCTACCGTAAAAAGATTTTAAACGATGCTTTGTTACCTTGGGCACGTAAGCAATTTGGTAGAAATCATTGGACCTTTCAACAAGACTCGGCACCATCTCACAAAGCTCGTGAAACCCAATTTTTTTTACAAGAAAATGTTCCGAGCTTCATTTCTTCGCAACAATGGCCACCATATTCCCCGGACTTAAATCCAATGGATTTTTCCATATGGTCAATTTTAGAAGCCAAAGTGTCAACAAAAAATATGAGACGGTCGACGCCTTAAAGATTGCGCTTCGCCGAGAATGGAACAAAATACCAGCAGACCACATTCGCGCAGCGTGTGAAGCCTTCTCGGTCAGACTCGATGCTGTTATCCGCGCTAAAGGTGGCCATATCGAACAATAGCTTCTTTTTTTATTTATTGTATATGTCTTTATTCGATACTGAAGCTTTTAAATAAATATGCTCATGTTTAACAGAATTACAGCATTTTGAATTGGTAACACTTCGAGTGCCGACCCCTGTATTAAAAAATACTTAAATTAAGAAAATTATTGGGTATTATTCTAATAATATTTTTTTCTAACATTTACGCCGATCTGGATTATGGATGTTGAATCACTCATACGACAAGACTCGCGTCTTGTCGTATGAGTAGGGCTGGTGAAGCGTAAGTATCTATTCGTGCCAAAAAAAACCTACACCGCCCAACAGAGTGTGAGTACATTTATAAATTTTTAGGAAAAGTCTTTCGGGTCTAAAACTTATGAACAACAATTAATTTTCATTCATATACAATATGTAAAGAACACCCCGTCCGACTCATAAGGATAATAAAGGTTAGGTAAACACATGACCAAATAAAATTTGAAATTTTAGGTAATCATTTCCCAACATTCTGTATTTTTTTAAAAAGCGACCACACAATTTTCGACAGTATTATTATTATTAATAAGAATAATATAATAATAATAAAGTTTATTCAGAAATTGTTTACATTGTTACTCGGCGTTATAAGCGATGGGACGTCCCCTTCGCCCGCACGTGTATTGCGTACCGGCCATGTATTAAGTTACCCCCCTTTGCGAAATAATATTTATTTTTTTAGAAGTATTTTTTAAGTTTATCCCGGCTTTGTAGCCATTAATAGAATCAGTTATCGATACCTCACAATACCTTCACGGATCGGACAGCGTTTTCTTTACTTAATGTAAAAGAAAAAATAAAAATAGCAGTAGTGGAAATGGCCGATAAAAATCATTAAAAACGATCACGGTGTCAGGTTGGCCATGCTCACTCGAATTCAATGCCTTTCCCCCATCCAACGAAAAGTGCTCAATGTTGTTAAAGGAGTTTTCACTTCAAAAATATAATTACCTTGACTCTCTCATGGAACACGTCCTTAATAGCGCCGATGAGACCGAGGTAGTCTTTTACGTGTTCAGCTAACACGTAGAAGTCTGTGTTTGACTGTTCCAGTCTCAAATGTTCTATCTGTGAAATAATAATAATAATTGTGGATGAGTATCGAATCCAGCCCCCTAATCGGCGAACACATGTTTGTCAAATGATTGCGACTAGTTGGGATCGTTTGGACCGAACGGACCAATGGGCGGTCACAAAGATCCCAACTTAGGGGGCTGGTGTTGTGGAAAATAATCAGAACAACGTATAACAGTCATGGAACACTTATTTTGATCCTGCAGGGATGAATGCAAAAATGTGTGAGTATGTAGGATATAGAACAGAGTTATGATTTTAACAAACAGCTTTGATAATTATTGAAATTGATTTTATCTTCAATTTTTAATATTATGCATTTGCCTATTCTATTTTGGCACGTGTGTGTTACCTTCTCATGTAAGTCGGCGGTGTGCGAGAGTGCGCGGGAGAGCGGCGCGTGTGTGTTACCTTCTCATGTAAGTCGGCGGTGTGCGAGAGTGCGCGGGAGAGCGGCGCGTGTGTGTTACCTTCTCATGTAAGCCGGCGGTGTGCGAGAGTGCGCGGGAGAACGGCGCGTGTGTGTTACCTTCTCATGTAAGTCGGCGGTGTGCGAGAGTGCGCGGGAGAACGGCGCGTGTGTGTTACCTTCTCATGTAAGTCGGCGACGTGCGAGAGTGCGCGGGAGAGCGGCGCGTGTGTGTTACCTTCTCATGTAAGTCGGCGGTGTGCGAGAGTGCGCGGGAGAGCGGCGCGTGTGTGTTACCTTCTCATGTAAGCCGGCGGTGTGCGAGAGTGCGCGGGAGAACGGCGCGTGTGTGTTACCTTCTCATGTAAGTCGGCGGTGTGCGAGAGTGCGCGGGAGAACGGCGCGTGTGTGTTACCTTCTCATGTAAGTCGGCGATGTGCGAGAGTGCGGGAGAGCGCGTGTGTGTTACCTTCTCATGTAAGCCGGCGGTGTGCGAGAGTGTGTGTTACCTTCTCATGTAAGTCGGCGATGTGCGAGAGTGTGTGTGTTACCTTCTCATGTAAGCCGGCGGTGTGCGAGAGTGCGCGGGAGAGCGGCACGTGTGTGTTACCTTCTCATGTAAGTCGGCGATGTGCGAGAGTGCGCGGGAGAACGGCGCGTGTGTGTTACCTTCTCATGTAAGCCGGCGGTGTGCGAGAGTGCGCGGGAGAGCGGCACGTGTGTGTTACCTTCTCATGTAAGTCGGCGGTGTGCGAGAGTGCGCGGGAGAGCGGCACGTGTGTGTTACCTTCTCATGTAAGTCGGCGGTGTGCGAGAGTGCGCGGGAGAGCGGCGCGCGTGTGTTACCTTCTCATGTAAGTCGGCGGTGTGCGAGAGTGCGCGGGAGAGCGGCGCGTGTGTGTTACCTTCTCATGTAAGTCGGCGGTGTGCGAGAGTGCGCGGGAGAGCGGTGCGTGCGGGTCTGCTCCGGACAGCGCAGCACACGCGCGTGCTGCGTCGTGTGTACGCAAACTCAGCTCCCGTCTCTCGCCCGCGAGAGCCTCGCAAGCTCCGTACATCCGACGTAGGCACGCTTCTAGAGCTTCTATGCGTGTTGAGCGCTCTTCGAACCACTGGGAATAAGAGAATCCGTGTTAAAAACATCCTATTAACCATTTTAGGGTTCCGTAACCAATTAGGAACCCTCACAGTTTCGCGAAGTATGTCTGTCCATCAGGGGAAAAACAAAAAAAAAAAAAAATGAATTAAAATCTCAAAAGTAGAACTTTATAAAGACTTTTTAGGAAAATTATTTTGAAATTCATGGATTCAACAGTTTTAAAAAAATATACAAAATTATTTATAATCTGAGTTTGTAATTTTTTTTTTGTATATGCCAACATTTATTTATGTTAGTTTAAACATATTGTTATCCTGAACGTATATTAATAATAAGTAACACAACTTCCACATAATAAAGACAGAGGAAAAGGAAGAATAAAAAAAAAGAATAACAATATTCTATAACGAAAACACTACAAATTTCAAATAAATTGTGTACGTTACCGGGTCAGACTCGTCCATTCTATACGTGATCTTGTTGACGGTCTCACCGACCTTGTTGAACAGACGCAGCACTCCGGCGCCGCTTAGTGCTGAAGTACTCGTCGCCTTTGGCAGATCTGCTTCTGTTTAACCAAAATGTAATGTGAAATTGTGATTGGCATACTTTAGCCTCTTTAAACACCATAGTGTCATCATCATCATCATCTCAGCGTTAATTCCAGTCGCATCCGAAGCATTTTCAGCATTGGTCTGGGGTCCGCTTTACCAGTTCAACTGCTGATATGGCTAAACTTCGACATTTTCCGTGAAGCGACTGCCGTCTGACCTCCACAACCCGAAGGCGACATCGAAGCATTGCAGCTAGACCAATTGTTGAACTTTTGAGGGCTCCAACAACCCGTAACGACTGCCATTAGATGTTCGTATGGCAACCGGGACCAACGGCTTAACGTGCTTTCCGAGGCACGACCAGACTAGTGCAAATATTCATATTCATGCATACAAATATTTGCACTGTGCGGGGATCGAACCCGCGCCTCCTTGCGCAGCGGCCGCGTCCGCTACCGCTAGGCCACGGAGGCTGTCAGTGTATAACATAGTGTATAAGGGGTGTATTCATAAACGATGATTAAAGTGGCGTTAAAAATGTATGGTTAAACAGTCACTAATCATTACTTAACTTTTTTGCAACGTTTATGGATGGATAGAGGGGTTTATTTGTGTACGTTGCTTAAAGTAAAAATTGTTGACGTTTAAACCTTATTTAACTCTCATCGTTTATGAATAAACCCCTAAATGACTTCGCCTCTGCACTCTCGACTTCCAAAGGTGCCATGACAGCTCGATAAAAGGTTTCCGCAAGTCATGATTTTTACCCAGACTATTTAATAATATTTGTTCACTGGCATCAAAAATAAGATTTTTAAATGTAAGTTGTAGTTATCTCACACCGACCGCAGCACCAAAAAAACAATCGCAGAACGAAGAAATGGTAACATTTTAAGACAAGCGTCGTGAGGACTTTCGTCTTTTGTGCACTTTGGTGGGTATGCGAAAGCGTGACCCGTGAAAAGACCCGTGTGGTACCGGGTATAGAATAGTACCAACCCGTATCATCCCGGGAGTGTCGTAAGAGGCGGCTAAGGGTGACAGTTCACCAGGGAAGCGGGCAGTAGCGCTTCTCCTGTGCAATAACAAATTACTGCGATCCCCAACCCGCCTGCCAAGCTTGGGGATTATATCAATGCCCCTAATGGAATGGAAGCCTTGGGGGAGGCATTTGTCTAGCAGTGGACCTCTATAGGCTGAGAAGAAGAAGATGCAAAAGCGAAAGGATATCAGTTCCAAACGGGAGTTCTGCGACATGTCTCAACTATTTTTTAATCAATTTTCTCTTTTCGACAAGTATGTAAGTTGAAGACGACAAGACACTAACAAACAAAAGGTGGACGGTCAATTTCAGGTCCGTGGTAAGAGTCGGACTTTGAGACCGACTTTAATTCGTAACAGTAAGGGTGATTACCGCAGTTCAAGTATGACTTACCCGATTCAAGAAATTCCCTGAAGTCAGGGTCGATGCAGAGTACGGGGTGCTGCGCCACTCGGTTTAGGAACCGCTCGAGCGCTGCACGACGTCTCTCCACAAAGATGGACTGTACGCTTCCAGCTGCTACACTACCGTTCGCGCTTTCCGTTGACGGTGTGGATGTAATTTTTAGTTTAGTTGTGCCTAAAACGGGAATTAAAACCAGGAGTAATTTATAACTGGTCGTCGATTGTTTGTATGCTTAATACCGATACTGTACTTATGATATTGCTAAAATAGAGTGCTCATGTACACGATGCCGACGGCAGAGGCATAGTCGACAGTATAGGCAACTGCAGTTGGCAACGCGTCGATGGTAGCCGCCGACGTGACGACTGCAACGTGTCGCTCGTGTATATAAGTCATTAAGACTATTAAAACTATAGATACTTTTTATTATGGATGTATGCAAGCTCCTGATCTTTCAGAAAAAAATAAAAGCATTTCTCTGCTTTGTGCAGCAAAAAAAATATATACATATACACCATACACCATATATCTTTTATATAAAGGATGTATCTGACATCGACGCACAAACGAGTACCATGGATCCATTATATGATTCTGAACACCCCAGTGGTGGAATTTTTCGTCGGCTTTTTGCTGAATAAAAAAAATATGGAGTTTTTTCACTTTGGACCGCGTTACAATGTCAGATACACTCTGTATTATATTTACATGGCAACTGCTATGTTCATCACGTCGAATCGTCATCTACCCACCTACTATACTCTTCTCCGGCGCTGGTGGTATTATCCTGCCCGACCTCAGATACTTTTCAGTCAGCTTCTCATGTAGACCGAGGAAGTCGCTAAACCTCCTTAATACAGCGAAGTCATGCTTGCTGAAGATGGGCATATTGGTTTTCGTGAGGACTCGATAGGCCACATACGAACTCATTCCTTCACCTATCTTTTGTGGTTCCGTTATTGTGATAATTATGTTGTTCGCGCGCTCTGTTGCTATCTGCGGAATAATACAAATGGGTGAAATGTGTGTAGGAGTACGTGCATGACAATGTTATCTTTGTTGTGACGTCAGTTTAGGTCTGGCTTTGTAGGTCGATTGGTTTTTGTTTAGAAAAATTAAATCAATACATGTATTTATTTTGATCTGTAGGCATCAATACCAAGGCTGGCTTCGGGTTCTGCGACTGTTTTTTACGTTAGTATTTCGAAGCATACTCATTTCGAAATACTGGCACCTCCGCCGGTCCGAAACATGCGAGGTAGACCAAAGAACTGTTGGCTTGAGGATGTAAGAGATGAAAAGCGTGCCAACAATCTCTCACCACGGGATGCCAGAGATCGTGAGAAATGGAGGCGAATGTGTAAGAAAGCGGACCCCGGGCTTCAATTCGAAAGCCGCGGATGCAACCGGGATTATACGCTGAGATGATGAAACTCACTCACTTCGAAATACTGACCGGCTTAACGGATTGTTTTTAATTGTGAATGCAGATAAAAAAAAATGATAATGGTTGGTTTGTTGAGACCGTTTCAGTAATGCCCCATCTACAATCATTTTACAGCCATTGAGAGCATTGGAACAGCTGTCCAGAGCTTGGATTTGTGCCTAGTTGATGACAATAGACTCGGCCGCTATTACGTGAGACTTCGTAGGTACCTAAATGGCCAAATGTGTAAGGTGTACAGTTCACTTCACCTCTGCCTAATCCTTCGGAGAATGAAGACGACATGCTATGTTTGAACCCGTATGACCGAATAGTTCGGGGAGCGCGACCCTTTTGCGACCTAGGTATGCTACTTTTGATCACTGCTTATTTACCTACATACTAGAAATTAGAATGCAGCCTTCAGCGCCCGCGGCACGCGATGCAGTTTATACGTAAGTCCGCAATAGTGACATAAATGGGCCATGGCCGCATGGAATTCTATGTTTAATTCAGACTATACCTATTTCTAATACCTAATGAAAATACCAGCGGCTCTGTCTCGTATGAGCGATTTTGCGTAGATGAGATGCATGTCCAATCATTTAATATTTTTTTGTGTTTTTTGGATTTTTTTCCGTCATGTTTGCCTCAAATAAACGTATTTTCTTTCCTTTTTTTCCAGAGCCTGTAGGAAAGAAACGCATTTGTATGTGTTAACGAATTTCTCTTACGTTAATTTTCACTAATTAGGATTAACGATGATTAGGGCATACCTATGCTCTATATTATTGTTACTACAAACTTTTAAAACGATACATACTTTTTTATATATACCTAACTAGCGGCCGCCAGCGACTTCGTTCGCGTGGAATTAGTCATGCTCAGCTCCTATTGGCAATATGTACGGCTACGTTAGCTCCCGTTTTCGCAACATTTTTTGTTACTGCTCTGCTCCTATTGGCCATAGCGGGATGTTATATAGCCTAAAGCCTTCCTGGATTAATAGGCTATCCAACGCAAAAAGAATTTTTCAAATCGGACCAGTAGTTCCTGGGATTAGCGCGCACAAACAAACAAACAAACCCTTCAGCTTTATTAGGGTGTCCCTTATATGGCAAAAAAAAAAAAAAATTAGAATTTCGAAACGCATACCCTCCAATTTTTTTATAAATGCTAAAATGTACTTAAATATGAAATTTCATATCTGTAGCATGATTGCAACCCGTGCCGACCGAGCTCTAAAGTTTAATAAAAAACGGTGTTTTGGTCTGACATTTTGGTTTGATCCAAAACTAATTAAAATGCAACAAATAAAGTAAATATGAGTAAAACTAAAACAATGTCAATACAAACTTTTATTTAAATACAAATTATACTTAATAATAATAATTAATTAGGGTAACTTCTCTTTAGTGTAGTTTTTTTACAGTCTGGATACAGATTTCTATGTTCCTGAACACAACGCAACAAAAACTGTTTTTGCTCTTCTTCAGCCGTGTTAAGACCATTAAAATCTTGCATTAATTTAACAGCTCTTTCAGCAGTGTCATTTACGACCTTCAAACGACTTAATCGCCTTCTAGCTTCCAAAAAAGCAAGATTGTCACCCCACAAAGATACGTCTTCCCGAAGAAAACTGTCGTCGATCTGTAGTCGAGATAGAAATCGTTTGCTTCTTTGAGTCACAAAATCATCCAGCGTCATATCTGAAATAAAGAAAAAACCATTAAAATAAGCAAAAACTAAACCACAAAACTTTGAAAAAGAAACATGAAAATATTAAGTACTTACCAAACAAATTTTGCGTAATATCTTCCTTCGATGGGACATAGCGTTTAGAGGAATCTGAACTTTCGTCTCTGTTTAAATTATTAATCATTTTTGTCTTGGTTTTGGTATCAACTTCTTCATCAAAGAGTGATAACATGACTGTTTCTTCACACAAATACCATAAATGATGAATAAACTTGCTTATGGATGCCTTGGAACTTGTCGCGTCTACTTTTTCATATTCTTTTAGAGCTTTCAAAAAGGACAAGTCTTGGTTAGGTGCTTTAACTGCCATTGTACATTCGAGCCAAGGTTTCGTATACAAGGTGACGATAAATAAACAAACATCTTGTAGAGCATTTTTGTCCTTTGCGGTAATTTTAAGTTGCGATTGAAGCAAACATATTTTTATAGAATAGATTGCTCTCGCCATCCATCGCGCTTGATGCAAAGCTCCGGGGGGCCTGAGTTTTGGTTTATTCTCTGTGTCTCCTCCTAAGAACACAATGCATAGTTCAACCAATTCGCGGTAATCGTCTCTAACAAAACGATTTTTCCAGTTCAGTCTTATAAAAAGTTAACAAAGATGTAATGTTTGTCTTAGCAATATGTGCTTCAACGAAATTTAGAGGTGACTCAATGTTATCAGTGTTAATATTTTTCCAATTATCTCTTAACTTTTTGAAAATTGGAATATCTGGGCTACTTGTAATATGTTTTACCTTTGTTTCAAAAACAGCTTTAAGGACCAACTCATAAACATGATGACGACAAGCAAAAAGCAGCAATTACCTTTCTAAAGTCTGCTCCAAAATAGCACAAGCTCCACTGAAACGGCCAGTATTGGAAGCTGTTGTATCGCAGCACATTATCTGTACTTTTTCATGGAGGGTTCAGTCAAAGAGAGCAGTTGAAATGGCTTTAGCTTGATGTTTTCCAGAAGAACTCTCTAATTTCGGTACTGCAAGAAGCTGTTCTCTATCGTCAAATGAAGCAATAATTGGCAAGCGTTCTTCTTTTGAACTTCGTACATCCAATCCAGGTAATAGTTTTCCATCCCAATGAATTGTGACTACGTCAGGCAAATTATTCTGGAAGTCAGTTTTTATTGCTTCTGCCCTGGATTTTCTCGCTTGAGTACGAACTCGCTGAATCGAGGATTTGTTTATAGGGAAATCATCGCTGTTCAGACCAAGCGCTTCTACAACCGCATGGAGAATGTAAACTGAGTCCCTTATGCTTAATTGGCATCGATCTAAAGCTGCTACCAGTTTTGGAGTTATTAAACTTTTTGTGCCTCTTTTAAAACTTTTTTCAGGGCAAGGAATCTGAGTACTAAGTTCAGAGTTCGAAATCTGTTCCTCATCCGAATTATCAAGACATTCCAAGTTATCTATCGAAGAAGTAGATGCAACAGCCAATAACTCTCTTTGTTTTACCTTTCTTTCCTCTTCTTCCAATCGTCTTTGCCTAACTCGTTCTTCTTTCTCCGCCAAATTTTTGTCGATTCCACCTAAGCATCCCGGTCGACCGGGCTCTCTGTGTTTCCTTAAGAAATCTTTGTCTTCCTCTATCTTCATTCTGTCAAAGGCATCTGCAAGTGCAATATCATTAAGTTATCAAGGTCTTTTACAAAATTATTTTCACGATTCTTGAAAGTCAACTGAGTTTTCTTACAGTTTTTTTGCAGGTCCCTCCAAACATGATATAAATCAACAAGTTTCTTCACGCAGTTAGGGATTGCCTTCGTAGGAATTCTAGCTTTTTCCCAAAATATAATGCACTCTCTTATAACAAGATTCGCACTTTCACTAACAGTCAGCTTGACTTCACGAATATTGTAAAATAAAACGGTAAGAGCTTGTCGATTAGATGATAATTTTGCACCATTTATCTGGTGGCTTGGCAGTCCGATAAGGAAAATATTTTGTTTATCACTTCGTAATTCCACAGACATTTTCACAAAATAAACAACAACGCACTAAAAATGTTAGAAATCACTTATAAAATGACAATTGAAACTCGCAGTAACAGGTCGCCGCGCTACTCCCGCGCAACTTGTATGGACAAGTTAAAAACTCAAGTCGGCACGGGTTATCGTTTATAAATCGGGCTAATATTTATTTCTAGACTATATTAGGTCCATACGAAACTTTTTAGAAGGTATGCGTAAAAATATATTGAAGTTGAATTTTAAGGGACACCCTAAGCTTTATATATTAGTATAGATTATAAACTAGTGCTTGAGTACAATTCCGTCTTATGGTAAGCAGTGGTGCAATCGTTGATGGTAAAGCTAGTTTATTAAGAGCCTATTCACTGGTATTTTTGAGTAGTGTTGACCCAGTGGTATCAACTTGGACTAGTCGTGAGTTCGAACCGTAAAGACGCTTTACTTTCTGTAAGTTATTTCATCACCACTGCTCTCAGAACGGAGAAAGAAAATCTGGCGAACCGGCCGGGAAACCCGGCCGGGGAGTTCTGGGAAAGCCCAGAACCAAAAATTGACACAAGAGAATTTGGACATTTGACAGCTATGAACTCGCAATGGGACCTAGTGGTGGATTACAGCCCACTCCCTCTGGAAGAGAGGCCTATGACCCATCAGTGGAAACATTAGACCGGTAACGTAAGACCCTGTAGTAAAAAACACAGCTGTATGGTCCTACGAATGTTTCATTAAACAGTTTTTAACTAATAAGGATAATTGATGATGGTCAAGTGGTAATGAGTTTTTCTATTTATATGACCTTCAATTTTATTCCTGTTAACTTTTAAATACTCTTGTGAAGCACCGCTATTTGAATTTTATTCGGTTTTCCATTAGAACGCTCTCGTTGGCAGCTCAAAGCACGGATGCGTTGACCATTCGAAATTGCATGATGACTTGGCCGTACAATTGAAATAAATGATTTCGCCTCCTATTCATTGTCATCTATAGGCCGACTTAACCTACTATCGGCTAGCTGGTTTTGTCCGTGATGGGAACAATATCAAATCAAATGTCATTTATTCAAATTACGCTGAGAATCACCACTTTTTGGACGTCAATATTACATACGACAGTCCCACAAAAAGCCCGCCCTTCGCCACTTCCTAGTGCTTTCGCTGGGAACAAGTGGCTGAACAAACTCCTCAGCCGCACAGCTGTCTGCCCATCTCGCTGCCGGGCGACCGACATTGCTTCCAGTCCTTCGACGTTTTATAGGTCGACATACTATAATAACTTGCTATAGGACCTATAACTTGCACAATATGAGTGATCTCTATAACTCTGCTTACCCCTTCAGACAATATAAGCGTGATGATCAGTATGTTCCTCCTGTTTCATGATTTCTGACAAATTAGTTTTGCAATGTAAATACTGTAACATCTATAACAATCTAGTTTGCTAGCATTACAAGACAATCTGTTCGTCGCGCATGGCTCGTTTTTTCGTCGGGTGATCTCGTGTCTGGCCACGGATTTAAAATCAGCTATTTATTGGCCGATTACTTCGATCGGTGACCTTGTGCGAGTGAGTATCGACGAGGCTTAGGTACCGATTTATTTGACGCGATTGAAGCCGTAGTAGATAGTTAATTATTGTACATATTTTTGTGAGGATTACTTGTCTTTATGGTTGGTTGTTTGCGCAATATTCTTGTTTACATTATTAGTAGATTGTTTTACAAGGGACTAAAATGATTCTTTATATACGAGGCTGAGTTATAATGGGTTTTTAGCGTCGTGTGTTAGTTACACTGTACTTTTTAGTAAGGCTGAGATAAAATAATATTAAATTATGGTCACCTATTGGAATAAAACAGAATTTGTAATTAGAGAAAAATTCTAAAGATAATGTGAGATATTGGCGATTTCTATGGGCCCTTGGGCAAAATGGAACGACGACATCAAAAAGGTAGCTGGTAGTGGCTGGCGGAGAACTGCTCAGGATCGAGCTTGTTGGCGTGTCATGGAAGAGGCCTATGTCCAGCAGTGGACGAGTAGAGGTTGATGATGATGATAATGATGATGATAGGCGTACCCAGCTTTGGGGAACCGAAGGAAGCTGCTCCCCCTGCCGAATGTCCCGCGGTGGGTACGGCTATGGCGATTTCATAAGAGACATAGTTGTAGTTAGCCTTAACTACCTATGTTAGGGTTGGCTTCTAGTCTAACCGAATTCAGCTGGACAGCAGTATTTTATACGGAGCCACTGCCTGCTAAGATACATGAATACCCAGGTTAGGCGAAAGGGTGACATGATGTTTATGCATTCGTGTAGATATTTCTTCATACTATTATTATTATTTTTAATAATTATAAACTAGTGCTTGACTGCAATCCCACCTGATGGTGAGCAGTGATGCAATCGTTGATGGTAAAGCGCGCTAGTTTATTAAGTCTATTCACTTAATAAACTTAGTGAATAGGAAGACGGCAGTTGAGCGAGGTGATACAATGTTAAACCCAACAACACGACCAACGCTGCTGCGCCAGAGGGAGATTGATCTGGAGATCCCCCAGGGCCAAACTCCCGACACAACAGCATTTGGCGTATCGTACCCGGCACACTTCGCAACATAACTGCTCAGACCAGTAGTAAACTTAATCAAATTTTATTCCGTGGTGCTTGGAAATCTGGGCTTCCCGAGTTGCAATAATGTCCCTTTGTGCCGACTGGCCTAGTTCTGTTCTGTCTCCTGCTTGTTTTGGAGGGAAGTGGAAAAAATATCTTTTTTCTTACTCCTCCGCTATTCTTTTCTGATTAATTTCGTTGCGGGACCCAAGACAGTTGAATCGTTTCTCCGGGACTCGTCGAGCTTCATTGCTCGGCGTTTTTCTGGCGGTCTCCACTGTTGATTCTGGCTTACAGGAGTTGCAGTGGGTTGGGAACAGTGTGGTGGGTTTTGCTCTGACCAGTCCTCCGTACGGCTTCACCAGACCATGCCGGAACACGACGAATCGCTTGGCGGCAAGACTGTCTGGTGGGTGGTAACTTCTGCCGTCAGCCGATATTATGGCCTACTACCGAGAAATATATTGTACATCTGCTCTTATGTATGTCTACCTGTAACTCTAACACCTTTTGTAATATACACCTGCATTGACGAATAAAAAGATTTGATTTGATTTGATTTGATCATGTGTGTTATCATAATAATAATAATTATTATTATCTGACTGCCTATACGATACACCTTGGTAAGACTCATTATCAACTTTCGGGCTTGATTATCCGTAATGACAGCCGAGGCCCGAGACCAACGGCTTAACACGCCTTCCGACGCACAGGAGAGCTCGGTATGGGAAGACGGTCACTCATCCACATACCAACGGCGACAAACGTTGCTTAACCTGATCGACAGATCCGTGGTACTGTTACTATTTAGCCAGGAGCCTCTTCAATTATTTAATGATAAGATATAATAAGTTTGAAGGCAATTAAACTTACACTCTCTTATTTATAAACTTCTCATCATTTAACTTGTGCATCTTCCTAATAGAAATACATTTATGTGCCCAAATAAACTTTGATTGTGTTTGTGTGCTTTATTGACCTAGACAATTTTTTATGACAATATGATTACGTTTTAGTACGGAAGACAGCAGGTCAAGCTACCCTAAACTATCAAATATTCCCAATCAACCTTGAGCCTTAACACTTAGCGATAAAGTTGAAAACTCTAATAAAGAAATTTCTCAAATTGAAGTAGCTTGATGTGCTATAGTCTGTACATTTTTTTTACCTCTTCCATGATTGGGCTGCTCAATGAAGTAGTAATAGACGGTGGCGCATCACTAATGCTGACCTTCTCTAGACCTTCACGGGCTCCGTTCACCTCTGGGTCCAGACTGACTTCCTGTAATACACCATAAATAGTTTTACTATTCTATATACTATATTGAAGATCTATTGATCTTCAATATACTTATAACAATGGCTAGCAGTTTAATGTGAATAACTTTTTGTGAATTAAGAAATATTCCTTTCTAAAAGATTTTACACTAACCAGCGGCAGGTACTGGTTGTCTGGCAGTTATGCCGAAGTGGCGCAGTCGTGAGCCACACAAAACTATTTTTACTTTTTTTTTTTCTAATTTTTGTTTTTGTATGCCTTATGACTGTAGCAGTTCGGTATAAGAGCTGAAAAATAAATTAATAAAAGAAACTAGTTTTCTTTCTTCTTAAATGATAAATTTACTGACGTCGCCTTCCTTTCACTCAGAGGCTCTCCTCTGAGTGAAAGGAAGGCGGCTAAAAGTGGACATAGTTTGAGCACGCCTTATGGACATGGGCAAGTCATTCCATAGCCGTACTGCTTCTACAGTAAAGGATTTATCACAAAAACTAGTGGAATACATGTGGGTGCATGTGTGTGTGTGTGTACTATTAGTGGAAGGAATGCGGCATCTCTAGTATTAGGTATGCATATTATTGTTAGTGTACCACACAAAGTTGGATGGAAAAGTTTGGAAGCACCATTGCTCAATGGAACAGTATATGTTAAAAAAAAATTTAATTAGATATCCACCTACATGCCTTTTTGGGGAGATTTACAATGGCATTATGAAATAACCATAAAACTTATAAAATTAAACATGTTTCATCACTTAAACATGGTTTTAGAACAAAGTGGGCTTTGAACAGCAGATGTTTTGACTAACAAATAAAAATAATAAGTTAGAGTTTCTAAATATAAACTTTGACAATATTAGATTAAGGTACAAAATGATTTGTTAAAGCAGATGCGAGGTGTTAATGTTTTGTGTAAATATTATTAATATCCACCATTAGTGATACAAGTTGTGCACCAGGCAACAAAACAATATCCTACTGGCTTTGCAGAAATGATGAATTGGATTGTGATCATATTTGATTTTATACTGCTGTCAAAACTACACAATTAAGTTACATATGTAATGAAAGATATGGCAGATTTCATATACAAATAACATGCAGTTGGGACAGTAGGCCCGCTGGCCCAATGTGAAATATAAAACCAACAAAATCTAATATCATTATATTAGATTTTGTTGGTTTTATATACATAATTCTTGCAGCAAATCTAATTATTTTCTAACATATGAAATCAACCCGCACTGGGCCAGCGTGATAGATTACGGCCTACTGTCCCAACTGCATGTTATATGTATATGAAATCTGCCATCTAATAATGATTAATATAAAGCTGAAGAGTTTGTGTATTGCATGCGCTAATCTCTGGAACTATCAACTGATAGTTAATAAAAAAAAAGCTTGATGCTTTAAGTTCAAGCTTTAAGATCAAGTTAGGACCCTTAGAAGCAGAGAAACAACTAAAAAATGATGCCAAGCTAAAACAAAGTCATTGCCTCCGCGGGCTATTTCACAGGGTAAGTCAGTAAAAAAACAATTTAAATCCAGAGAAAGTCACAGGCTTTGGGCGGGCTAGTAAATAAACGAAATGCTAGTGAAACGTTGATGATATCATATTTTCACTATGTGTCACTGTGTGTTGAAGAGGCTTAGTGCCTTATCTCTTTTAATAAAGCACAACATGTTTTATTATTATAATCTAATCTTACACTGATGCAACATAATAAAAATTAATTTGTTTTACTAGTTCTTCCATAGATTGGAAAACAAAACCTCCTTCACACTAATGTAAAAAACCAGCACCCTAATAGCATAACATAGTATTACTCTCAGTTGGAATCATTTCGAAGTATATAGCTATAGCTAATCCATTGCTAAATGTATTCGTAAATATATCTGTTCAAGAATGTGAATAATGCAATGAATGTTGTTGAACTATCAAAATGAAACCCATGGCTACTGATAGTATGTTACGCAATTAACCAGCTGTTTAGAATCTTATACGCATACAGCAAAAATCCAAAAACCCGCGAATCCATTAAAATAATTGTCACCATTAAAGCACCATGCTGTATATTGACCAAGGCATGTATGATTTTCATCATATTTTTTGCCAGCACAAGAGTAATAGTTTGACTTATTCTTAAATTTAACCACATACTAAATGATTCACAGAGTTATATTCGTTTATTTTGCAAAATTTCTTGGAAGTCTTCCATATCTGCTGAAATAAAGCAATTAAGTTGATTGTTGAGTTCTTTAACAATGTAAATGTAAATAAATATTTATTAATATATTTACTACAAGGCAAAGAATTAATATCTTTTTAAATAATTTACTTAACATCATTGGATATATTGATGCTAAGGATAATGTGCTTTATTTAAATGTTATGCAGGAAATATTTAGTTGCTTTTTTCATATCAATTACATATTTTATTTCAATTATGATTATTACATTACCTATTTGAACTATGTGTGTGTAGACACATACTTGAAATAATATGAAAGAAGAAGCAACAAGTTAAATAGCAGCAAAGTGGTGAATATACTTGAACTAAATATTCCCCTCATAACATTTAAAATAAAACATATGTTTTTTTTTTTTAATATTTGTGGCTGCCTGTTACAATGACGGCATTGAAATTAGCTATTAGTAGAAAGAAATTATAGTTCAAAAGAATGTTATTAACAAATACCTGCACAAATTTAAACACAGGATTAAATTCAAAAGACATTGCAGTTATTGAACTTGCACTATCTTAAAAAAAAAAAAACTGTTACTGATAACTAAAAAAACAACTGTGAGAACAAACAACTATCAGAAAGGTGACCACAATGATGGTAATACAGGGAGTTTATACTTAGGCCATTCATTCAGTAATTAAATTAACTTTCAAGGATGTTGCAATATTTAAATAAGTCCTATGAAGTACCTTGCGAAAAATCCTATTTACGATACTCATGCAAATTTTGGTTGAATGATGATATTAAGCGGCAATAAATATTAATACAAGCAGCATCAGCATCAAGAGGTCAGTGGAATGTCGTTAATTCGTGTATTTCACATCATTCACAGGGGCGTCAACGATCTGCCGGGCGCCAGGGGGCGGACGCGAACATAACAAGTTATTAAAAACAGGATTCCATTAAGATACCTGGACCGCAGACGCGAAAAGATCTTCGTCATCCCTGTTATCATTGTTGATATCCACTGTGCTAAAGGGCGGCGTATCTGGTTCTTCCGACATGGTTAATTTGCTCTAAAAGTAGACACCACCGCAAATGACTGTTCGGACAATATTAGCGTCTAATCAAATTTTTTCCGAAAACAGCGAGATAACTTTCCGATACCAAGGTTTGCTTGACAGAAATGAACAATACCCCGTCTGTAATTATGTTTCTAAATTAAATAGAATTTTAAACATGATGAAAATGACAAACTTAGTAAATCTGTATAGTAAGAAAGAGAACGAAAAAGTTTAATGTTTAAAATACTGATTATTTTGCACCATGGATCAGTCTCATTCGTCTTGTCAGTTTTTTAGTGACGTATTCACTTCTGTTTACAAATTTAGCTAAGAAAAAGTTAATAATAGAGGATTCTTAAATAAATTGTAGTAATTTATGAGTAAAGTATTTTACAAGAATTCTACTCCTACATTTATACTTACAAGGACTTGGCGAAAAATGTTGCAGCAAGACAATCAATAAAAACACTGTTATTTATGTCTTTGTAAACAACTGCGGAAACGCAACTCTTTTGCCTGTCAAGTCACAAGTGTCAGCCACAGCTACTCAGCCTGTGCCTCTCTTCTCTCTCTTTATCAGCTTAGGGATGGGCAAATGGAAAAAATATATCGATATTTATCGTATCGATATTTTTCAAATATATCGATATAATCACCCAAAAAATATCGATATATCGATAAATCGATATATTTTGCCCAATTTGTAATCTATACTAATATACATGTATAAAGCTGAAGAGTTTGTTTGTTTGTTTGTTCGCACTAATCTCGGGAACTACTGGTCCAAATTAAAAAAATATTTTTGCGTTGGATAGCCCATTAACCCAGGAAGGCTTTAGGTTATATAAAATCATGCTGCGACCAATGGGAGCGGAGCATAACTAACTCCACTCGAACGAAGTCGCTGGCGGCAGCTAGTTAATTATAAAAATTGCCAAAATATTCGAAATTTTAAAGCAAATACACTTAAGGCTGTTTTGACATAAGTTTTATTATTTAAAAAAACAGGTTCATGTACCAGAAAAATCAACGTCTTCAACAAATCACTTTGCCAGTGTAATTACTGGGTATACGATACCTAATAACAGTCGCGCAGGGCAGTATTAGAGCAGTAACTGAGTAATTCTTGGTTACTGTTTGGCACTGCAGCTGTCCATGGGCAGAGGTGACGCTTGCCATCAGGCGTGCGAATTGATTGACATAAAAAAAAAACTACAGTAAAAATAACAATATTCAAACGAGTATTTGTCTGATATTGACATGAGGAGCACTCTTTGTTTGATGTGTTCCCCTGTTAATCTGCTCCTACCATTTGGCACAGCCAAATTTACCACTGAAGCTACCCTTTCAAATGACACTGTAGAAACTTGACAAATCAAATATTTTAGAGCGATATCCGAGAGAATCGGCGTGAAATGTTGACAATTTACCCAGAACTTTATTGGATCAGATTTTAGTTCTAAAAGTGGTTGGTCCAAATACTGCTTCAGTTCAATGGGGATGGGGACACAGCTGCTGCTACCTCTGACGAAGCTATGTTCAGATTTAATAATTTCTCATGTCTGGACCAGATGCTGCTTGATCAGGATTTTTATCCGAAGAAAGTTGTCCTCTACGCCAATGTTCTGCATGAATCTCAGCACTAATTTTGGATATAACAATTGATACGACAATTGGCGAGGTAAAGTGGATACACTTGAACCGAGGGTCCAAAATAGTAGCTACTAAGAGAAAAGGATTTCTTTCTAAAGAAGCCAGTTTGTCTTCAACTTTTTTGAGTAAAGCTTTTTACAATCAACCCGGTGATTTGAGTTGATGGAGTTGCTTGATCTGTAACTTGGGTCACTAAATTTGTAAGAGGAATGGCTAAGCTTGACGTTACATAATTCGCAACACTTATTTCCTCAGTAGCTTCTTTGAAAGGACCAAGAAGAGCACTAAAATCCCGTATCGCATAGACTGTAATTTTTGTTTGTGTATGAAGCAAAGAAACTAAACCCATACAGCCTACTGCATACCTATGTTTTTTTCTAAATTTAAGAAGTCGGATTGGTCAAATACATTATGTGACGCATGAGCGTACAGCAGAGCTTTGAAAATATATCGATTTTGATATCTGAAAATAAATATCGAAAATCGATATATCACGGGAAAAAAAATCGCCGATATATATCGATATTTTTCTGAAAAAATATCGATATTTTGATATATCGATATTTTTAGCCCATTCCTATATCAGCTGTCAAATCGTCAATAGATCCACGAAATTGTTTTGTTGTGAAGGTAAGAAACATGTTTTTTCACTTTTAATGAGTGCTTACTTATATTTACTGAACATAATTAAAGTTATTTATTTCTTTGTAGTCATTGAAACGATAAATTTGATGTTGTATTATATTTTTGTTTTGTGATTTGTAGTTTAAAGTTGATAGTGAAAGAAAATGAGTGGGTTGGATAAGAAGCCGAAGATCCCGCAGCCACCGGCTCCTGCTGTTGCCACCGGCAACCTGCTGTCGAGTGTGGCTCCTCCGTCGCAGCTGCCTAACTTCGTGACTGCTAGTCCTGTAGTTCCAGCTGCCGAGGTATTTGATGTTTGTTTATAATTTTTATAGCATATGCTTTGGGGCCAAATAATATATTCAGCGTTTGAATGTGTCCTATTTCCTCAATACTTGCTAATCCTGCTAAATATTGCGTTTTTCCTAACAATATTTCATATTTTTTTTGCAGATACCTCAAGCTTTAGTGGGTCAGTCTGTACCAGCCCCTGTGCCAGTTCAACCAATCATAGTACAGGCTAGAGACGAACCTCTGCCACAATCTGATAATTCTGAAAAGTTCAGGTATATAAGAACTTTTATTTAATAATAAAAATGAATAATATCATCAAAATTGCATAATATTTAATAACATGAGAATTAATAGGCAACTAAGCTATTCTAGTAAGCTTCTAATAGGAATCCTATTATAATTTATTGTAATCCTATCATATTTCCTGTATCGGGATACTATTTCCTGTGTCAGGATATTATCATTATTTCATATATTAGGGATGACAAAGTAAATAAAAATATATTGAGTTTTGACATGGTATCAATGACATCTATTTATTTTATGTTACCTTTTTTGTTGGCTGTTTTCTGTATTAAGTTAAATATTGTTCAGAAGTAATAAGTGTTGCCAATCACAGCTGATTACTTAAACTAATATATTATAACTCTCTGACATAACAAACATTGTTTTGCTGATAAATTAAAAAAAGACTTTAAATCTTTAGTATTCAATTATATTCAAAAAAAGGTAGCTGTTTCGGAGGAGTTTGCTAACTAACACTGTGATATGAGAATTTTATTCATATAAATGAGGCAAAATTTAAATACAGTCAAAAATTATCATAATAATATGGTACCAAAAAAAAAAAAAAAAAAAAAATATAAAATAATAGAAGTAGATAATTGTAGGGATACATTGTTTAATCTGAATTTTCAGTGCCTTCATTGACAAATATTTATAGCAATGTCGACATACTATTTTGCCTTGAGATCTAGAGTATTAGAAAAAAATTACACGATAAAAAGTACCCTATTATTTAATCCAGACTACTAACTTTACATCTGCTAAATTTCAAAGCAATCGGTTCAGTAGTTACGGCGTGAAAGCAGAACAAACAAACACTCACTTTCCCATTTATAATATTAGTAAGGATTCAACGTCAAAAATGTGTGGTTAAAATCACTAATCACTTAACTAGTGATTTACAACCATACATTTTTAAGCAAGATTTTAAGATTGAAGAGAGTAAGATTTTAAGATGTTATGTCTGAGATGTGTGGTGTGTGTGATGTGTGAGTGTGTGATGTGTATGGGTGTGTGGATACGCTGGGATTGATCCCATGAGGCTGGCATAGTCACCCTGAGTGCACTGAAGCCTCTAAACACAAGATTAAAAAAAAAAAAAAATTTAAGCAACATTTATGAATAAAGTGGCTGATATTTCCAGGATTGTGTTACTAGTACAGAAACAACTGTTTAAAGCTTATTTATTCATAATGAATAAAGTTTGTGTAAAATTATTATTTATTTTTATTCCAGCCCAGCTATTCCTCTCAGTAAGGGGGAACCATTGGTGTCCATCAGATCCCCTGAAGACTCTCAGGCTACACAGTCACCAGAATCGTTGCCTGACACACCAGAAATTGACAAACTTGGTGGGTTTTATTGAAAAAACACTTTCACTCTTTATTTACCTGAATTACTGTAAGACCAAATTGAAATAGTTTTATAGAACATAGGTAAATGAAAAGTATGTATGTTAACATTAATGCTTTGTCAATACATGCAATAACTCTACATTCATATACATAAATCAATACATATCAATTACATCACTTCAAAATACAGAGTGGTGCTGACAATACGACAATAAATGAAATCACAGGCCATGCTAGCTCATAGGAATAATCCTTAACCATAGATAAAAACCTAGCATCAAAAATAAAAAAATGAAAATTTCAACCAAACTAAATCACATAAAATTGCAGACGGAATAGAACATCCTTTAAAATATTGGTTCAATGACCTCCGATCAGCGGGCGACAGCGAGATCCTGTATCGACTTGCTTTTTCGCGCCATTATTATTAAAGTTTAGTACCACTGGATGCGACGGTCATCAACCTGTAAGCGCTTCCTTATCAACATGTACATCATGTAGAAAATGTGAAAAATGAAAAATAATTTCCTGTGACTAAACTAATGGATATATTTATATAATTTTTTTATGGGTAGATTGAGAATGTGTTGAGGTAAACGATGTTTAATTTATTGTCGTATTGTCAGCACCACTCTGTATATGAAAAGTATGGTAGTAATCTTTGCCTATCAGTGGGACAAAATGTGTTTAAAACAATGAAGGAAGAGCTGTTTTTAGTATATTTTGTTGTTTATAGTGGCAACAGACATACACCATCTATTTAAATTTCAGCTGTCTTATTACCACGGTCCTTAATATACAATACAGCTTGATGATAGACATACAGAGACTCAAGGAGGCCATGGAATCTTAGTAATGGAATCAGAACCCTAAAATTACCGGAGCAGATATAATGTCAATGTTTTCTACAACACCCATGGTCATCAACTCATTACTCCAGATAACCTGATAATAATGTCTTCCTTATTTGAAAGCTAAAGCAGTAAATATTATGCAAATCCCTTAATAATTTAGTTAGACTGTCATGTTGTAAGTGGGTAATAAGAAAGTAAAATCAGGAAGGTGAATTGTTACGGCAATGTAAACTATAACAACTGAGAGCAAAAGTTTTATTTCACCAATTCAATAAATACATTTTTTAAATCTATGTCATATGTTCTGTGTTTCTAGCGAAAAGCTATTTTAGTTTAATTTATTTATTTAAACAGAACGAGAGCAGTCGTAACAGCCGCGACTTACGAATGTAGGTCGTAGGTTAGAACCCGGACAGGCTTTATTTCATCCCCACTGCTACGCCGAAGGAAAATGTAGAGGGAAATGCACATGTCCCAGAAACAAAAAATCCAATGCATGATATGACATCTACCAACCAGCGCTCGGTCTGAGTGATGGATTATGGTCCGCTCCCTTTCACCGAAAGGAGATCTTGGTCCCAGCAGTGGGAACATTACAGTTTGATTATGGGCTGCTGCCCCCCCCCCAATATTGCAGAACATGTATCATCATCATCATCTCAGCGTTAATCCCAGTCGCATCCGTAGCTTTTCAGCTTTTGAGTCTGGGGTCCGCTTTACCAGTCTAACTGCTGATTTTGGCTAAACTTCGATGTTTTCCGTGAAGCGACCAATTGTTACTATTGTTAGACTTTTGTGGGCTCCAACAACCCGTAACGACTGGCACTAGATGTTCGTATGGGAACCGGGACCAACGGCTTAACGTGCTTTCCGAGGCACGACCAGACCAGTGCAAATATTCATATTCATGCATACAAATATTTGCACTGTCCGGGGATCGAACTCGCGCCTCCTTGCACAATGGCCGCTTTCGCTACCGCTACGCCACAGAGGCTGTCAATCGCAGAACACGTATGTGTTCCCCTAATTACTAATCAAAGTATAAACGGGGACTTAAACAGGACCATTTGCGTCTATTTGCCGTAGAGTAGTGTGTACTACCCTACAGATACCTAATGTTTCAAGTAGATGGTGCTTGTGTAGTTTGTAAGACAAAATAGCCGGGGGTGATTGGGCCCTAAAAATCTGACTTGAATGGCCAGAAGCTGGGTACGCTCTTGTTCAACTACAACTGGAATTCATAGCTTGACGTGTAGCCTTGTGTACCTTGTAATAGTCTTCTATTTTTATTAAAATCCCCAATTATTATCACCAGGTGACATAATGCCAGGAAGTGGCATCTTGACTTGGATGAAGGGCGCAGTCTCCACGGGGGGTATACTGTCGAGGGTCGCAGAGAAGGCGAAGAGCTCCGTAGACTCCATGATCACCACACTAGATCCTCAGATGAAGGAGTACCTTAGTAAGTGTTTATAGGTAATTTTTTTTGGATGGGAAATCAAATGACCTCTTTCGCTTTGGCCGGAGTGGAAGGACGTGTCAGACTTTTACTGACTGTCAAATTTCATCATACTCACAAACTTTTGCATTTTTAATATTAGTAGGATTAAAACGTGTGGTTTTTTTTCAGGAAGTGGGGGAGACCTCCTAGTTGTGGTCGCATCGGACAAAGAAGTAAAGATTTCACCAGTCAGAGAAGCATTTCAGACTACCTTTGGCAAAGCTAATGTAGTGTAAGTTTTTAACTAAAAACGAAGATAAATGTTAAGTGACGATTTAACGTCAAAAATGTATGGCTAAAAAATCGCTAATTAACTCTAAATTAAATCTACGGTATGTCTTTCGAAATAACCCACGGCCCTGTCAGGCATCGGTCCTCGTGGACCCTGTCATGATGTGCTGATATCTTTTTGAGGCCCGCGTGGAACACAACGCGTCTTCGACCCGGGCCTGGTCCTTACCGGGCGATGAGCTACCCACTGCTCTCCGCCCGCAAGCTCAACAATGTAAATAATGCAAAGAATATTATCTATCATACTGTCAGAAAAGCCATTGATACTTTTAACGTGTAGCGCCCCACATCTTATGCTGGTATTATTACCCCATCCGCGTGTGTCTTATTTCTTCGACATTAAAATCTAATTTCGCGTACTCTTGAAAGTTCTGAGTAAAGAGATTACAGGCTGCTATTTCCTACTAAATACGGTACAATTTCCAGTGGATACGCAGCACAAAGTGATGTCACAGCGGATCAGCCGGTTGGCTATGCAGCCGCGTACGCAGCGGCCAAACAGCGCATCGCTCACATACGATCAGTGCACGGAGAACTTAATAATAACGTACCTGTGGTTGCTATAGAGGGATATCTACACGAATCTGTTACTGACAGGTTAGTATTAAAGAGGTGGAGTAACAAATAGGCGGTATCATCATCTTTTTTATCGTCCCACTGTTGGGCACAGGTCTCCTCTCATACAGAGAAGGATTGAGCGTAATCACGACGCTTGCTCAATGCAGGTTGGCGATTTCAGACTTAAAGTCCAGGTTTCCTCAAGATGTTTTCCTTCACCTTCGGTCATTGGTGTCTAAGATATACTTAGAAAGTACATATAACTTTAGCAAAGTTACATTGGTACTTGCCTGACCTGGAACCGAACCCGCGCACTCCTACTTGAGAGGCTGGTGCTTTAACCATTAGGCCACCACGACGCACTTGCATTATAAAGAGGCGGTATGAAGAATTCTTATTCAGGTAACCTCTCACTCTGCGGATGGCCTCCAGCTCAGGAGGCTTTGATCCAAACCTACGGCGATAGGTTTACAAACATGGGTTTCAGTGATTCAAGTAAGGGTTTAACGAGACCCGATTCACAACCGTACAACAAGATATCGTATCGAAATACACACATTTCTATAACCTGAAGGTTAATTCCAGTAATTTAAAATGTTCGAATTCACAGTCTCATCTCGACGACAAATAAGTGACAAAATGTTGAAAATTAGAGGTATTTTTGTCATTTTTTTTTTTTTTTTTTAATACTTATAAACTAGTGCTTGACTGCAATCCCGCCTGATGGTAAGCAGTGATGCAATCGTTGATGGTAAAGCGCACTAGCTTATTAAGCCTATTCACTCAAAAAAATTTCAGTGAATAGGAAGGAAGACGGCAGTTGAGCGAGGTGATGCAATGTTTAACCCAACAACACGACCAACGATGCAGCGCCAGAGGATGATCTGGAGACCCTCCACGACCAAACTCCCGACACAACAACATTAGGCACATCGTACCCGGCACACATCACAACACAACTGCTCAGACCCGTCCACCGTACGGCTTCACCAGACATCATGCCGGAACACGACGAATCGCTTGGCGGCAAGACTTTGTCTGGTGGGTGGTAACTTATGCCGGCGGCTGATGTTGTTGCCTACCACCGAGGACATATTGAAATTGAGGTCTGACTGTAACTGGACTGAGTTCTTAAAGTTTGTCTGTCTGTTTGTGTTTTAGATTGTGGTGAACTAAACTAATTGTTTATGGTTTTCACTGGATATCTAAAACGACTCTTCTAAGAAGATCTTGAGCATTACAGATTGCATTAACTACTACGTACCAAGTAGTACGAATCCGAATGTGATTTAATATTACTTCGCTCCATATAAACTACCATTGGTTATCTTGCGTTCAACCAGTGTATTCTTCCGCTACTGGCTATCGCTTTTACATACAACAGCACGTCAATTTACTACAAACTGTAATATTTCTTTATTAGATTTTCAACAACAATTCTCAAGGTTGATTGGGAATATTTGAAAGTTTCGGGTAGCTTGACCTGCTGTGTGATGCTTGCTGTGTGTGTGTGATCGTTTGGACCGAACGGACCAATAGGCGGTCCAAACGATCTCAACTGATCCTATCTAGTCGCAATCATTTGACAAAAATGTGTTCGCCGATTAGGGGGCTGGTAAATTTCATCGAGTTTCATTTATATAAATAAGCGCCTTATATTGCGCCCAAATAAGAAGTGGGCCGTAATCTACCAGGCTGCCCAGTGCGGATTGGTCACGAATCTTCAAAGTTTTTGGCTCTGGGTCATGCCGGTTTCCTTTATTATTATTATTTTTTTTTCAACAACCCGCAACCCTGATTTAGGAGGCATCGGTCTTCGGACCCTGTCACTATGTGCTGTGGTGGGAGGCCTGTGTCCCAGGTGTGTTAATATTATGGGCTTTTTATGTTTTCGTTCCTTAAATCCATGATATCTTGTTCTTATATAGATGGTACGACATGTCCTTGCTGATCTTATCCCAGCCGTCCCTGGGCATAGAACTGCAGCTCCAGTCGCAGGGCACGCCGGTGCCGGCCGCCGCAGTGTCGGCCGCGCGCGCCGCCACGCCTTCTGACTATGCGCACGCGCAGACAGGATATAGCGTGACGATCGGATCTATTATGGGCGCTAGCTTACAAGTAAGGCAGGCAATATATAACTTTTGTTATGTTACATATATTTTCGCTTAAACCGTAGCGATACCTACAAACGCCACAAATAAACAACGCGTTATACTGACGTCACACGAATTCTACATCTCGCAAGCAGAGTTTACCGCGTAATTAGCATACATAAAACTTGCCAATTTCCACCATTGGGCAAATGCCCGCCAGACTACACCCGTCTGGTCGGATGATCCTCCCTTTTCTATGGAGGATGAGTGAACTTTACCCCCTGTTCCTCATCTCCACATTATAAATCGATAAAATGTAGAGAATAATAAATGTCTAATTTTTTCAAAGAGGGATAGAAGACCTATGCTGCGTGCTTTATCATTTTAAGGATTTTATTCAAACAAGCACACTTATCCGGGAAAACTATACATCCGTTTAGAAGGGGTTCAAAATATAATTTAACCCTAACTCAAAATGTAAAGGAAAAAAAATGTTTATCAGTTGTTTACACTAAACACCTTACTTGAACACCACGTTATAAAGAAAGAAAAAACCAATACAAAACCTACTTTCTAGCTACTCGTCAAAAAGCCCCCCATTCCCCATATCATCCATAACAAGCAGTCTTCGGTCTTGGGGTTTTCTTTTTATATTGTCCTCCATAGTTAAAAAAAAAAACTCACGTAGACAAACATCCAGACCCGGAACAACTACTTGTAGGTCATAAAAATATTAGTTCCATGCGGGAATCGAATCGGGCTTGACCACTGTTATAACCGTAACCGCCCTATGTAGTGCTTACGTTATACTTGAATGAACTCTCATCCCATCATCTACCAGGTGCCTCACAACCAATGGCACGAGGCATCGACTGGCGTATCAAGACGAGAACTACTGCACTTAGCGGCGCGGTCCCTGGCCGGCTCCTACAAGAATTTGCTGGCCGTGTCGGCAGCTGAGGCGTAGACTAAAGACTGGACTATGGATTTGAATTATGAAATGTACAGTTAGTATTTTTTCTCTTCTTTAAGTTCAAGTTTTTTAGTCAAAGGAGATGTTTCAGAAATGTATGGAGCCTGGGCCAGCACACTGTACACTTAATGCTAGGTATAGTTACGTTATAGTTAACTGTTTTTAATGTTAATTTTCTATATTTTGGCTTAGTTTTTATACAGATTCTTACTTATCGCTTATATCGTTTCGATAGTCAAATGTAGACTGACTGCCTCTGTGGCGCAGCGGTAGCGAACGCGGCCGCTGCGCAAGGAGGCGCGGGTTTGATTCCCGCGCAGTGCAAATATTTGTATGCATGAATATAAATATTTGCACTGGTCTGGTCGTGCCTCGGAAAACACGTTAAGCTGTTGGTCCCAGTTGCCATATGGACATCTAATGGCAGTCGTTACGGGTTGTTGGAACCCTCAAAAGTCCAACAATTAGTCTCACTGCAATGCTTCGATATCGCCTTCGGGTTTTGGAGGTCAGACGGCAGTCGCTTCACGGAAAAATATCGAAGTTAAGCCAAAATCAGCAGTTAGACTACTAAAGCGGACCCCAGACTCCAAACTGAAAAAAGCTTCGGATGTGACTGGGATTAACGCTGAGATGATGATGGATACCGACTGCCGCGCTTGTGTCACGCCGCTTGTATAGGTCAGTTAATCGAACATTCCAGCTCTGTTTAGAAGTAATAATAATAACAATATGTATATCTACACATTACAACTGTCTTTCTGTTACAGTTGTATAAAGGGGCGCATGAAAATTTTTCGTAGAATGAAGAGCCTCATTCTATGAAAAATTGCCATCCATTTAAGGAAATTTAGAAAATGTTTGATTTTTGTTTCGTACAATCAAAGTACCCGTTAACGTTTTCAGTAAAAAAAATCGTACATAAGATACGACCAAATAAAGGAGGTCTGGTGCTGCACATCTCAATCATATTTCAATGTAAACAAATATCAACTTTATTCAGTCAAAATCAAAATCAAAATTGTTTATTTCAAATTAACCATCACTTGGTACTTTTGAATAGTCAATGTCGGTCAGTCCAAGAAAAGTGAAGCTAAATTGCACGTTCCAAAGCGTAGATCTTTTTTTTTTTTTAATTATATTATAAACTAGCGCTTGACCGCAATCCTGCCTGATGGTAAGCAGTGACGCAGTCGTTGATGGTAAAGCGCACTAGTTTATTAAGAGCCTATTCACTCTAGCCTTGATGACACTCAAATTGTAGTCCGACGGAAACACCGCCGCTGGCAAACTATTCCAGTCCCTCAATGTACGCGGTATAAAGGAGGAGGCGAAACGCTTCGTCCGGATCGTAGTGGTGTTAACAACGTAAGGGTGGAAACCAGCCGTACGACGGGTCGTCCACTGGTGGAACGGAGATGGGGGAATTAAATCATGCAATCTCTATGGAGAAGAACGTGCAAGAAACTCCATGGACACTCTTTTAAAATCATAATACATATATGGGTTACATTGCTTCGTTACATATTTATGTTGCTTCTATCATGTGAGCACAATGTATAATAAAAAGTAAAAAAACTAAAACCCAACTACGACAAAAAACGACGGCAATAATGTCATACAATACTATTCTGAAGTATGCAATATTCACTATTTAGAGATAAATTTTCATGTTTGGAAAGGCGTAGTCACACGTTACATATACCTACCTACCGTAGCACCTTGACAACGTGTGACTACGCCTTTCCAAACATGAAAATTTATCTCTAAATAGTGAATATTGCATACTTCAGAATAGTATTGTATGAAATTATTGTCAATTTACAACGAAGGCATCTTGGTAGAGTCTACTGTGTCCATTTACTTGCAACTACATTAGCAACTTTGTTCAGTTCAGTATTCTGAAAATCTTGTTTTATACTTTTCAGCGTCGTTTTTTGTCGTAGTTGGGTTTTAGTTTTTTTACTTTTTATTATTTGTACTATTTTGGTGTTAAAGTGTATTTGTGGCGCATAATATAAACAAAAGTTAAACTGATGAACTAAAAACTAGGTACTTGACATATTACATCTACACGCACATATAACAACATAAGCCCGAAGGCATACAGTGCAGAGGACTTTTTATGGAAGTTTTAGCCATTTATCAAACTGTTTCCGCCTTCACCGCGTGGAGTTACTCTCAGCTTATGTCGTTTTCATTAATTCTATTAATGTTCACAATGCTCTATATTGCATAAAGCGATTCACAGTTTCCGTGATCCGCGTTTTACTCTTATCGCTCATATTTAACATCATTAAAGCATTCTTGTAATTATGTACAAGCATAAGGTACTCGTGAAGTTCTTTCACGTGATACCAAATACGGTATATTTATTTTAATTTTATATTAACATAGAACTTTTTGTCCGCTAGAGGGCGCAATACTAAATTTGGTGACAAGCTTTATAGCTCATAACTAACAGAATATCAAAGCCCTTCTAATGGTATTACAGTGGTCTTATTCTGATAAGTAGTAAAGAAGCTATGAACGAAAAGATGTGAATTATATGCAACCAGCCCATGAATACAGGTAAAGTCACAAGCAAATGCTAGCAATATATATATATATATATATATTCAAAATGTACAAGTAAAGCGCTTCAAATGATACCAAACACGGCATATTTATCTTAACTTTATTTTTTTACTCTGTATGTTTTGTCCGCTAGAGGGCGCCACAGTATATTTTGTGAAACCCCACATAGCCTATAACCAGCAGACAATTAAGACGCTTCTAATGATATGTCATTTGTCGAATTCTGATAAGTAGTTTAGAAGTTACGAGGGAACAGATGAACATACATACATACATACATACATAGCCTGTCAAAATCATAACCCTCCTTTTGCTTTGCCGTAGTCGGGTAAAAATTAATTAAAATATAGAAAATGCATTAAGCCCACTGGCAGCTAAGAGATGACTAGTCTCCACTGACGGCCCCCGTTCACGGGCATGACGCGCGCATCAGCCCCACTTAGCTCAACCATATTGAAGGTCACCATCAGCAAGACATTTGAGTGAGCATGACAAACTCTCAACTGCCAATCTCGTAATGTCAAACAAGTTATATATATATATATATATATATATAAACAAACCATAGTCTTGAAATCAAATCATATCAAATCATAGCCTTGAAAAGTGCTTTTACATTATACAATACTATATTACTTGCAAAATCATGAGAGCAAAATATTGTGCACAACGTTGAAATAAACAAATAAAATAAAATAAAAAAGGAATATTTGGAAAACCACAAAAAGGGGGAATGGTATCTCTTCCAAACCTACAAAATTGTCTGTGGCTGTGGAGCAGGACTGGCATTTATCCAAGCATTTTTGTCAAGGATACAATCTTCCAGTTTATAATATGCTTGCTTACACAGCGTGCGTTTAATGCATGTTTTAAATTTGGACTCATTGAGTTGTTGAATCTCTAGCGGTACTTTATTATAAAATTGTAGACAGTACCCCATAAAAGAACTATTTACTTTAGCCAGTCTGAACCGAGGTTGATCTAAATTGTTTCTATTCCTAGTATTAAGGTTGTGCCTGTCACTTATCTTCTTAAAAATATCAATATTTTTCCGAACATACGTAATGTTTACATAAATGTATTGACAAGGGACCGTAAGGATGTATATTTCTTTAAATAGTTACCTAAGAGAATCGCGTCTGCGGAGATTGTATATGGCTCTGATAGCTCTTTTCTGCAGAATAAAAACTTTTTTACAAAAAAACAACCGACTTCTAAAAACCACTACAAAGTGAAAAATAACTAATTTCGGAAGTCGGTGTCTTTGGTTTTTGTATAGGTATTAGTTTTTGACACCGACTTCCGAAATTAGTTATTTTTCACTTTGTAGTGGTTTTTAGAAGTCGGTTGTTTTTTTGTAAAAAAGTTTTTATTTTATACTTTTTAGTTGTGAAAAGTAGGTACTACGTATTCAGTTACATCCGGTCAGACTGGAAACTGACGCAAATATAGTTGGGAAATGACGTTATTTTGTTTACTTTAACTTTTACCCGTAATTGAAAGAAATCTCTCGACTGCCTATGGTCTTAATCATCAGATTTAGGTACTGCAGACCATTATTTTAACCCAATGGGTGCAAAGTTCTCATCAATATAAATGAATTAAAACCAAACACAAAGTAGCTACTGCAAACCGTTGAGGAGTTCCCGGAACTGGCCTTTGTCTTCATCATCAGAGCTCTTATGACAGTCAGAACCCATCTAGGTGTAAAGTTCTTATCAATACAAGTTAATCAAGCCCAAACACAAGGTAGCTGCTGTGAATTGTTGAGGAGTTCCTTCGACTGTCTTCCGGCTCCATCATCAGATCTACTCCAGACCTTTATCAAATTGTAGTGCTTTAAATACTTAATGAAAATACTAAGAAATGCACTAATCGCCCCTACGATTTTTGAAAGTTCCCCTTGATTTCTCTGGTCTTCCATCATCAGACCCTGATATCCTTATCATGGGACCACCTTGGGAATGTCTTCTTTCCAACAAAAAAAGAATTATCAAAATCGGTTCATAAACGACGAAGTAACGCGCGAACAAACATAAAAAAAAAGCATATATACGGTCGAATTGAGTAACCTCCTCCTTTTTGAAGTCGGTTAAAAAATAGACTCTATGTCTGCAGCCCGTCCCCAAAGCAAAATACCGTATGACATGATACTATGAAAGTAGCTAAAATAGACTATTCTCGCAGTATCTACATCAGTAAATTGACGGATTTTTCTGACAGCATATGCTGCTGAACTAAGCCGTCCTGCCAGAGATGTTAAATGAGGACCCCATTGTAGCCTCGAGTCAAGCGTAATCCCCAGGAAACCCGTGTTCTCGACGAATTCGAGTTTCTCCTTGTTAAATACTATATCGGAGTAAGTACTTTTAACATTTGGTAACGCAAATCTTATACACTTTGTCTTTTTTGCATTTAGTACTAAATTATTAGCGGTAAACCAATTTTGGACTTGCTGTAAAGCATTGTTTACATCCTCAGGGTTTGAGAAACGTCTATTGATTTTAAAAATTAACGAAGTATCATCAGCAAACAATACAATATGTGGTTGTTTTTTAATAGATGCGGTAGATCATTTATATATACTAAAAAGAGGAAAGGACCCAGAATTGAAGCTTGCGGTACACCCATTTTGACTTTCAAACCCGGAGAATTGACACCATTTATCTGAACTTACTGTTGTCTATCAATTAAATAAGATTTTACCAAGCTGATTGCAAGTTTACCCGGCCCATAATGTTCAAGCTTTATAAGTAAGGTTTCATGATTGACACATTCAAACGCCTTTGATAGGTCACAAAAAAATCCCTATCGCATCTTGGGCTTCTTCTCACGCTGCAAATATATGTTTTAATAAAGTGACACCAGCCTCAGTCGTACAACGTCCTCTGGTGAAACCATACTGTTGATCATGAAAGATTGTATTGCTGTTAAAATGATAAAGCATTTGATTAAGCATATCTTTTTCAAACACCTTACTGAAAACAGGCAATACCGATACGGGTCTGTAATTATTAGTGTCCTTATGGTCACCGGATTTAAAAAAGGGTATTACCTACCAGTGGCAATTATGTTTTGTTATTGAAAGAGTTATTGTATAGGAATTATAGTTATTTTACCATAAACCCATGTTTATTTATATTTTTGGCGAATATATCGCAAATGTCATCATCATCATCATCTCAGCGTTAATCCCAGTCCCATCCGTAGCTTTTCAGCTGTGGATTCTGGGGTCCGCTTTACCAGTCTAACTGCTGATTTTGGCTAAACTTCGATATTTTCCGTGAAGCGACTGCCGTCTGACCTCCATAACCCGAAGGCGATATCTAAGCATTGCAGTTAGATCAATTGTTAGACTTTTGAGGGCTCCAACAACCCGTAACGACTGCCACTAGATGTTCGTATGGCAACCAAACTACCAGACTAGTGCAAATATTCATATTCATGCAAACAAATATTTGCACTGCGCGGGGATCGAAACCGCGCCTCCTTGCGCAACGGTCGCGTTCGCTACCGCTACGCCACGGAGGCTGTCAATACCGATGGTGCTAGATACCTGTATTAACATGGTTATAAGCAATACTTACAAAATTATAGGCCTAATGTGTGTGGTGTAAAGAAAACTTAAACAAATAATCCGTATGTTTTGTTTCAGGGACGCGACAAGGATGTAAAGAATCTATAGATATCATAAATTATAATTAATTACTTAAAATAAATATATCTTTAGTTAAGAGTTATTATTATAATAAAAACTATTTGGGGCCACATGTGTTTTCGTCCTTTTTAAAATACCGTACCTCAGTCAACGAGACCCTTTTAAGTTCACTTCGTAGTCAATCTGTCTGTCAAGATTTTTTTCTCAGGAACGTGTGGAATCAACTGAAAATTAATATGAAATACATAACCTTACTGTCTCTGGAAGCTTTAGACAAACAAGCTTATAAATCAACGTAATAAAAAAATAGTACGCACCCTCCAAACATGTTGCATATATGGCCGTATTTATGCGAAATGTTTGGAGAGTATGTACAGATGACAGCACATCGGGCTACTACAATCTGTCAGATTTCTTTATTCGATTTTCAACTTTATCTCCAAAGCATTAAGGCTCAAAGTTGACTGATGATATTTTACAGTTTCTGGTAGCTTGCCCTGCAGTCGTCCGTACTTAGCATTAATCTAGAATCATACAATAAACATAATACACCTAACAAGGTCAATACAAGTAAAAAAAAAGAGTCGAATTGAAAACCTCTTCTTTTTTGAAGCCGATTAAAAAAAGATAAATGGTTAATTTGTAGTGTGATTACAAACAAAAATGTGTTGGATTACAAACTTCATTACTGCTGTTGAAGATTTGTTCGTTATAGAAGTACATGTTTTTCAACTACGACGGGAGTTCAAAAAGTTCACTTGAAAAGAAGAAATTGTCACGGGAAGATTAGGCCTTTGCCATAATACCATCAAATAATTAGCTTTCTATATTACCTGTGTCACTTGTATTACCTAATTTGTTTAAGACGTGTCGATAGCTCTCGCTAAAAATGTATAAAATTGAATTCCGTGCGGTGATAAAATACCTTTGCTTAAACATTTTACTACGGAACAAATTTTTCAAGACATACTTCCACACCATATTCCACAGTGGTTTGTTGGTGTGCAAAGTTCAGACGTGGTGAAACATAGTTTAAAACTTTAAAGATGAACCGCGCTCGGGCCGCTCTTCGACGTCACGCAGGAAATGGTCGAAAAAGTTCAGAAAATTGTTCTGGGTGCTCGTCATGTAACAGTCCGTTTTATAGCTGAAGAGTTGAAGATTCGTCATGTTCCAGGCATGATGTCTGGTGAAGCCGTACGGAGAACGGGTCTGAGCAGTTGTGTTGCGATGTGTGCCGGGTGCGAAGCGCCAAATGTTGTTGTGTCGGGAGTTTGGTCGTGGAGAGTCTCCAGATCAATCTCCC
The DNA here is from genome assembly GCA_017933935.1 of Sesamia nonagrioides. Taxonomy (NCBI): domain Eukaryota; kingdom Metazoa; phylum Arthropoda; class Insecta; order Lepidoptera; family Noctuidae; genus Sesamia; species Sesamia nonagrioides. Next base: position 4,757,260 of record JADWQK010002002.1, on the reverse strand, counting down.
TCTAGCGCAGCATCGTTTGATCGTGTTGGTCTTGGGTTTAACATTGCATCAAATCGCTCAACTGCCATCATCCTTCCTATTCCTAAGTTTTTTAAGTGAATAGGCTTAACAAACTAGTGCGCTTTACCATCAACGATTGCATCACTGCTTACCATCAGACGGGATCACAGTCAAGCACTAGTTTATAATTATTAAAAAAAAAAAAAAAGATTTCAACTGGTAGTGTGCATAGTATTTTGCAAGATCACTAAGGACTGAAAGAGGTATCCGCGCGTTGGGTCCCGAGAATGCTAACGGCCCGTACAAATGCAAACGCGACTCATTGGAACTGTTTCAAACATGGCTTCATCATTATTATTCAGAAACGAAACAGCAACTAATGTCCTGGAAATAACCGATGTCTGCTACACCAAAAAATTCAAGACTCTATTGTCTGCCAGCAAGATCATGGACTCAGTTTTTCCGGAGACCCAGGGGTTGATAATGATTAAAAATCTTGAACATGGAGCCACTATCACAGGAAATCACTACGCAGACCAAATAAAAACATTACATAAGGAAATCCTTGAATAGCGACGAGAGAAACTTGCAAAAGAGTTTTGTCCCAGGCGCTCAAGTCTGTAGTTGCCATGGCAGCAATCCAAGATACAAAAATAGTGGATCTACCGATGTCGGGAGCAGGGTCAAAGCTACCGGTGGTTAGGGCTCCAGAGATAGGAACCTTGGAGTACTGCCTTTTCAATCAGGCCATGGAGCCAACTGCCTAACGATAGCCTCCAGAGATGTTGGTCGGGGCTCTTGGCTATCAAACCATTGGCCGATACGATAATCGGTATAATGACAGCCGACTTCACATTCTACATGTCAACAATCTCGTGCGCCAAGTCGATATGTTTAATTTGTTTCTCTTTTTCAGCTTGTCGAATGGTAACATCGACAATCATTGTAAGGCGCCCTTTTCGATCTATCACTACTATATCAGGCTTATTTGCAACAATAGTCCTGTCAGTAATGTTAGACCGACACCAGTATAACGTGACATGGACATTTTCAAGAACTGGGTCGGGCACATGCTTATAACGGTACCTCAGAATCCACAAGTTTATATTTCAAAGCAAGTTGCTGGTGAATAGTCCTAGCCTTGGTTATGCCTGTGCAAGTACTGGCCATTAGCCAGACGAGAGTGACCAGAGATAATATCTCTGATGGACTCACCCGGATGGTGACATGCTCGACACATGTCAATCGTCCCGTCCCTCATAATATATCTCCGGTAGTTATTCGTCAAGGTAACTTCGTCCATATATGTATAGGGGTTTTTGTCGGGAAAGCTAAGATGAGTGTCATGCGCATTTTTCATTGGACTTTTAGAATTATTTATAGTGTCGTTTACTAAATAAAAGCGCGTGATTTATGTAGTAGGAAGTGCATTCAGTTAATAATTCATAAAGAGCATTGAAATATCGCAGCAGTGCGGCCACATCATGACCTCAAACCTCCCTCATAGACGGTTCACGAGGCCGTCTTTTTCAATTGTCAATGGCGATATCCGCCATTATAGTGTAATTTTTTTTAAAAGAATTTCTATAATTTGTTACACGTGTTATTGGCAAAATTGTGGTATCTATTCCCACATTACACAGAGGCTATTGATCAAGAGTTGAGCTTGAATCTCACCTTGAAAAAAGAAGAAGAACTTCGTCCATAATTGCACAGACGAAACCTTCGGTTTCCCCGAAAAGGTCACCCAATCGTAGCCAGGATTGGGAAGCTAAGAAGGCAAGAAAGGTACATCGGGTTCATAAAGAGCCCGATAAAATCGCCCGTGAAGTTCCTTGCTTTGCCATACCTTCTTTCGGTCATCCGTAGTAAGTATTTTAGGCTTGTGCTAGTTCCCTTTCGCCATAGATCACGGTGCATACTCACTTCGATTTTAAAAATTATTCTCTGAGACTGCATATCTCTTAAATAAATAAATAAATAAATAAAAATGCATTTATTACGGTAAGTTTTACATATAAGTTGCCGGGGCTTCCCAGAAAGTAACGGTCTCTTGGTTGGTGAGATACCTTTAGATTCTCGATCATCCGCCATATTCACCGGACTTTGCCTCTAGTGATGTCTACCTCTTTACGCGTTTTTGAGAGGCACAACATTTGAAGATGTCGAAGAAGTGAAGGCCGTCGTAAACGATTTTGTAAGAACTCAGGATGAAGATTTTTTTAAAAAGGACTTTTTAGCTATAGAAAAAAAGATTTACTAAATGTTGATTACGTCGGAAACCTAAATGGTGATTACGTTGAAAAATAAAATAAAATCTTAATAAATTCATTTTCCAACATAGTTGTTCTCATTAATTTTTGAACGGCCCTCGTACAATGCTGTTTGTTCGTGGGATAGATTCATCCCAACTTTGAAATTCTTCATTGTGTGTCAGTTTTTAGGTAATCGAAAGTACTAAACCCAGTAGATAGCTTTCCTATAAAACAAAAAAAAAAATGCTTTCATCAAAACAAACATTGGACGCTTCGCAGAATCGTTTTTGGAGTTGGAATTCCAAAAAGTACTCTTTAAAGATCAATAAAATTACATTTTAAAAATTTGCATACTTAAGAGTCGAAGGTTTCGCTGACTTCGTCGGGCATTGAACCGAACTGGCTCACGGAATGCGAGAAACAACTAAGTCACTGACCATGCAAGCTTTTTTTACCGACTTCAAAAAAAGGAGGTCGTTCTCAATTCGACTGGATTTTTCAAATCGTTTGACCTTTAATTTTCTGCGTGACCTTTGCCTAAACACGTTGGGGTTGAATTGAATGCAGCTGAATACCAGCATTTACCAAACTTGGGTAATACGGCACTGCTTGGTAAGTTTCTGACGACTCGTAACTAAGTGCCAGATGGAGCACTGGTTTAACGTGCTGTCCGAGGCACGCAGGGCCCTTTTTTATGGGATGGGAAATCATCAAATGACTTCTCCCAATCTGGGCGGAGCGGAAGGGCATATCAGACTTTTACTGACTAAAACCCACCCGTGTTTCTTCACTTGCCTCTGGGACGGCCAGAGCCACGGTTTCTTGTTTAACCAACCCGCAACCCTGACCCAGGAGACATCGGTCTTCGTGGACCCCGTCACGATGTGCTGACATTGGTTTGTATCGGTAACCGCGATAAGCTTAACATAATCTAATCGATTGAAGCGTGCGGATATTATTTTTTTGGAACAAGGCCCTCTGTGACTGTCCTTGCTCGTTGGGTTCAACGACCTAGTTACATGTTTATGTGAATGCGGATGGATTTAACGAAGCAATTCAAATAAAATCTATTAAACATAACTGTAGATAAAAATTATGCGTCTTCAGATAGACGTAAACAACAAAAAACTGGATTGGGCAGTGAACTGCAGTCAACGATTAGCATTCTAATTTTAGATCGAAGAAGCTGTCTGTTCACATGCTTAAATCTATGTAACCTCCTTTTCTCCGCCATTTCACCCGCATCCGTAAGTTTCGATTCCTTGGAAATATCTTGATATTTTTATCAAGATATTTTCTTAGGATCGATTCGTATCTTATACTAGTGGCCGCCAGCGGCGTCGTTCGCGTGGAGTTGGTTATGCTTCGCTCCTATTGGTCGCAGCGTGATGTTATATAGCCTAAAGCCTTCCTGAATTAATCCATACTAATATTATAAATGCGAAAGTAACTCTGTCTGTCTGTCTGTCTGTCTGTTACGCTTTCCCGCTTAAACCTCTCAACCGATTTTGATGAAATTTGGCACAGACAATCTTTAGACCCTGAGAAAGAACATAGGCTACCTTTTATCCCGGAAAAAATTGATATTCCCGAGGGAAATCTAAAAGGCGCGATATAACCGAACTCCACGCGGGCGAAGCCGCGGGCGGAAAGCTAGTGGGCTATATAACGCAAAAAGAATTTTCCAAATCGGACCAGTAGTTTCTGAGATTAGCGCGTTCAAACAAACAAACTCTTCAGCTTTATATATTAGCACTTTTTATACTGTGATATTAGTATAGATGTTAATCCTTTAAATCAGTGACTGATTTAAAGGTGAAGGAAAACATCTAGAGGAAACCTGGACTCTAAGTATGAAATCGCCAACCCGCATTGAGCAAGCGTGGTGATTACGCTCAATCCTTCTCTGTATGAGAGGAGACCTGTGCCCAGCAGTGGGACGATAAAAGGTTGATGATGATGATATATGTTAATCCTGGTTATAAACCATCTGTGTGCCCAATTTCTTCCAAATTCGGTCAGTAGTTTTTGTCCTTTACACCTGTGGGGGATACTTTATAATATTACTGCTCGAAACGAAGAACCTATTCTCAGAAGTTGCGGTAGCGCTCCACGACACCAACGGGGCTGCAACATTGAAATTAAGTGGCAATAGGCGGGGCACATTGCTCGTAGAACCGATGGTCGATGAGGCAGTAAGGTTCTGGAGTGGCGGCCACGTACCGGAAGACGTAGCTTAGGGAGGTCGCCAACAAGGTGGACCGATGACGTCGTGAAGATCGCGGGAAGCCGATGGATGCGGACAACACAATATCGCCCATTGTGGAAAGCCTTGGGAGAGGCCTTTGTCCAGCAGAAGAAGATATCAGATCTCGAAAGAATCCTTATTCAGGATTTCTGGCTCTAATTCGACATTATTAAGGTGCAATACACCAGTTTTATTCTGAAATCCCCGTGTACTGGATCCGGCTGGTAGCAAAGGATCATATCGAATAGCGGATTGCAATTTAATACTTATTACGGTGAGTCGTGGAATTTCTTCTCGCCTTTCGTGATAAATTTTCATTACGCTATTTAAAATTCTATCTTAGTAACTATGCTTCCTGGTACTTATTAGACATCAGAGCTTAACCAGTCTATAATGTTAAACAGCTGGGACACATTTTTTATTTTTTTTTTGATATGGTATCTCGTAGGTGGCTACTAAGAGACCGTTACTACTTAATCGGACTTTCCTGTGGATGCCTTAATTAAAAAATTAAAGCCTCCAGCCAGGGGCATAAAACTAACTTAAAACTAAGCGACTACGCACTAAAGGCACCCCCTGTGGGGTACGGACCTCGGCTTAGGGCGTCGCTAGAGAGGACAGCAAGGGACGGCTGGATCGAAAGTTGCTGGGACACAAGTCCTTTTCTATGCGAGTTGAGTATTAATACACCTCGCGGTCCCAGTACGGATTAGTAGATATTACATGTGTTATAATGATTGAGATTTTTTGTTTTAAATCCTTTAGTAAGCGACAGAATAAAAAGAAAACAAGTAAATGTATCAAAGGACAAAAAAAATGTATGGATTTTTGTTTCAAAATTTATTGATCAATAAATTAGTTACACCGCCCATCTTAAAAGAGATCCTGTTTCTTCTTCTGACGATGACTATGGAAACCATGCATACGAGATACACATCGGGAACCTGTATTTAAATGGCGTAAACCTTTTCCGGGTGTAAAGGCCTTCAGTGTCCAAATGTCCTTTGTTCCGCTCTGAAATATTGGAGTATCGAATCCTATTTTATCCCATTCTAATACTATGCGAGCGCAAAGATGCGAGATAGTCTTATGGGATGAGTGAGTGCCTTAATTCGCAGGTAAGTAAGGCTCTAACAATTTAAGTATCAACTTATGTTCATGTTTATTCGACGGAAATCTGATGAAATGGAGCTGATTAAAGGCATATATATATATATGTCCGGCAATGCATGTGTAGATCCTAGGTATTGACCTAGGATCTACACATGCAGTGCCGTATTAAACCAACGCGGGGTATGTAGCAAATTTTACCGAGGGGGTCAAATAAGGTAGTAGTTAGTTTTTGAGTCAAATTGCTTTCTTCAAACAATGCTCAGTTTTTTTTTTTATATTTTATAAACTAGCGCTTGACCACAATCCTGCCTGATGGTAAGCAGCGACGCAATCGCTGATGGTAAAGCGCACTAGTTTATTAAGAGCCTATTCACTCTAGCCTTGAAGACACTCAAATTGTAGTCCGACGGAAACACCGCCGCTGGCAAATTGTTCCAGTCCCTCGATGTACGCGGTATAAAGGAGGAGGCGAAACGCTTCGTCCGGATCGTAGTGGTGTTAACAACGTAAGGGTGGAAACCAGCCGTACGACGGGTCGTCTGATGGTGGAACGGAGATGGGGGAGTTAAATCATGCAATTCCCTCGCACACTCCCCAAAATGCATCCTATAGAACACCGAAAGGCTGGCTACTCTACGCCTGTGCTCCAGGCTTTGGAGACCAACTCAAGTTAGATCAGGGTCACCAATCAGCCTCTTCGCACGTCTCTCCACTAAATCCAAAGTGGCCAGGTGACACTTAGCAGCACCAGCCCAAATGTGGCTGCAGTACTCCACACACGAACGCACCTGTGCTTTGTATAACATTAGAAACTGCCCAGGTGTGAAGTACTGCCGGACCTTTGCGATAACGCCAAGTTTCCTGGCAGCCACCCTGGCCTTGGACTCAATGAACCGCCCAAGGTTAAGGTTCGAGGAAATCTCAACTCCCAAAAGCTGAAGGCGGTCGGAACACTCTAAGGACACATTTCGAAAAGTAGGAGCCAAGGTGAACGGGCTCCTTTTGGCGGTGAAAAGACACGCCTGTCTTTTGGCGGCATTGAATGCTACAAGATTGGCATTGCCCCATTCGGAGACTGCCTGCTGTGCAACACTCGTTCGCTCAACCATGGCCTTTCGGACCGGATTGATTCCCTACTAGCCCGAGCATCTGGCAGGTATCTCTCTACAACTGTGCTGTCATCTGCATACCCATAGATACCGGGCATCAGCAGATCGTTAATATGCAGCAGGAACAGAGTAGCAGAGAGAACAGACCCCTGAGGAACACCGGCATTAGTTGACATGGGCTCAGAAGAGCATCCGTCGACAACAACTCGGAGGGACCGTCAGGCTAGGGGAAATGCCGTACGCTGGAAGTTTACTCAAAAGGCCAGCGTGCCATACCCGGTCAAAGGCCTTCGAGACATCAAGGGAGACAGCAATCGCTTCCCCATTCTTCTCGAGGGCCTCGCCCCACAAGTGAGTGGCATACACTAGTAGGTCCCCAGTTGACCGATTGCGGCGAAACCCGTACTGTCGGTCACTGAGGAGATCGTTACCTTCCAGGTATGCCAAGAGGCGCGAGTTCAATACACGCTCCATAATTTTGCAAAGTACGGAGGTGATCGAAATCGGCTGACAGTTGGCAGGATGGGCACGACTACCCTTCTTGGGCACGGGCTGCACGTTAGCAAGCTTCCAGGACTTGGGCACTATACCAGTCCTACATGAGAGGCGATACAAGCGCGTCAATACAGGAGACAACTCGGGCGCACATGCTTTAAGAACAATCGCTGGTATACTATCCGGACCACTAGCCTTATTCACGTCCAGACGACACAGTACTCTCAGAACTTCCTTGTTCCTAATGCGAACCTCAGGCATTGAAGCTCCGCAATGAGGTAAATTAGGTGGAGTAGCACTGCCAGTATCAAGACGCGAATTATGGGCAAAGAGAGATGCAAAGAGACCTGCTTTCTCTCTCGCCGTATGAGCCAGTGTTCAATCAGGCCTAACCAGCAGAGGCAGTGAGGGCCGACAGAAGTTCGCCTCAACCGATTTGGCAAGGGACCAAAAAGATCTGCTACCGGATGGCTGCGCAGATAACTTGTTGCCAACATGGGTAATGCGGTCGAAGCGAGCCTTCTTGAGCGCCTTCTTGTAGGACTTGGCAGCACGGTTAAAGGCTCACTTCTTTGAGCTTAGATCCGGAGCTCCGCGGTCACGAGCGTCAACCCAGGCGAGAAATGCCGTTTGCTTACGCTGTTCAGCTTGGACACAATCGGCATTGAACCATGGGCGAGCCGAGCCACCGACGGGCACGTTATTGAATGGGACAAAATACTCCATAGTTTGACGCACCACATCGGTTATAGCCTTATAGCGTCCGCACAGCTCGACGGATTGTCAGAAGAGAAGCAGACCTGCTACCAAGGATAAGACGCAAAGAAGTGGCGCATCTCATCCCAATCCGCTGACCTGTATCGCCACATTCGCCGTTCACCACGAGAGTCGTGATCTGGTGGGGAGAAGGACGATACAGACTTCACCAGACAGTGGTCTGAAGTTCCCAACGGTGAGGAAACTGTTACAACACATCTGTCTGGATCAGTGGTCAGCAGAAGGTCGAAACAGTTGGCAGTATGGCCAACTACATCAGGCACCCTAGTCGCTTGCTCTACCAGCTGGAAAAGGCCCATAGAAAGCGCGAAGTTTCGCGCTTCTCTCCCAGCGTGGTCGGTCCTCTGGTATGGGAAGAGCCAGTATAGTAAGTACTTTGTATTATAAAAACCTACATGATTTTTTTTATAATAATAAGGGTTAAAGTATGAAATTGCCGTTTTGTTGCAATAGGTTCTTTGAATTGATTTAGAATCATAATGGTTTGAGGTTTTCGAAAGAAACTTTTTTCACAACATGGTTTCTATGATGTTCTTCTTTAAAAAAATGTGAAACGTTTAAATATCTACGTTCAATTGTTTTTGTTATTCAACTTAGACAGCAGAGATGTATATTGCGAAAATTCAAGTGATTTTGGAACACGAGTTCCGACGTGGAAGTATACCAGGCCGCAATATCAATGTTGCGTATGGAGACGGATCTACTAATGAACGCACAGTTCCATTTTGGTTTAAACACTTTCGTGATGAAAACTTCGACTTGAAGAGGAAGACAAGGAAGACCACCAACACAGGTGAATAACCAAGAATTAAGAAAGATGGTGGGAGCCAATCCTACTCAAACTACCCCGGAATTAGCGGCATTGACTAATTTGCGTCAAGTCAATAAAAGAAAAAAAAAAAAAAAAAACGAGTGCCTCATGGTTTGACTGGTCCAAAGAAACACGGGTTGAAACTTTTATTGAATAGGTACAGAAATGATGGAATCATCATCATCATCTCAGCGTTAATCCCAGTCGCATCCGTAGCTTTTCAGCTGTGGATTCTGGGGTCCCCCGCTTTACCAGTCTAACTGCTGATTTTGGCTAAACTTCGATATTTTCCGTGAAGCGACTGCCGTCTGACCTCCACAACCCGAAGGCGATATCTAAGCATTGCAGTTAGACCAATTGTTAGACTTTTGAGGGCTCCAACACAAGCCAGCACAACCCGTAACGACTGCCACTAGATGTTTGTATGGCAACCGGGACCAACGGCTTGACGTGCTTTCCGAGGCACGACCAGACCAGTGCAAATATATTCATGTATACAAATATTTGCACTGTGCGGGGATCGAACCTTTGCCTCGTTGCGCAACGGCCGCGTTCGCTACCGCTACGCCACGGAGGCTGTCAAACAGAAATGATGGAATATTTGATCGAATTGTGATATGTGATGAAAATTGGATTTTTTATGACAACCGTAAAAGAAAAATGCAATATCTGACCCCAGGTCAAACGCCACAACAGTCTCCTAAAGCAAAACATACCAATAAAATGGTAACGGTAACTGTTTCGAGGTCTCAGCGTGTTTTTTTTTTATATGTAGTTATAAACTAGTGCTTGACTGCAATCCCGCCTGATGGTAAGCAGTGATGCAATCGTTGATTGTAAAGTGCGCTAGTTTATTAAGAGCCTATTCCGTCAAAAACTGAGTTAATAGGAAGGAAGACAGCAGTTGAGCGAGGTGATGCAATGTTAAACCAACGATGATTGATCTGGAGACCCTCCACGACCAAATTCCCGACACAATAACATTTGGCGTATCGTACCCGGCACACATCGCAACATAACTGCTCAGACCCGTCTTCCGTACGGCTTCACCAGACATCATGCCGGAACACGACGAATCGCCTGGCGGCAAGACTTCTGCCGGCAGCCGATGTTATGGCCAAGCAATAACTGCGATCTGGTCAAACAATTTGTGTCGAACTCCGAACAATATTGGCAAAACTAACAGTAAAACAGACTCGACTCATGAATCGATCTTCACCATTATTGTTCCATGACATCGCGAGACCTCATAAAGCACGAGAAACCATTTTGACCCTTCAGGAACTGCAGTTAGAAACCATTCGTCATAGTCCGTATTCCCCAGACTTTGCTCCAACGGACTTCCATTGTTTTCGGGATTTGGACTATTATCTACGCGACGAGAAGTTTTCTTCCCAGGAGGCAGTACAAAATGATTTCACACCGTTTTTACAGTTAGATCCTCAGATTTCTATCGCAAAGGCACAAATTCCTATTAGATGGCAGCAATGTATAGATATAATGGTAACTATTTAGATTAAACAAATAAGTTAAAAATTAACAATTTAGATTTTCAGTACAAATCGGCAATTTCATACATTAACACCTATTATTATCGTGTGATTTAACTAACAGTGTTTTCAAGTTCTGCAAGAACCTCGCGTAAATTTACCACCACATCTTGGACGGCTACAAATTACTTAAGATAAAAAAAAAATTAAGGGTATTGTTGAAAACGGAGCCTTTTTGCACCAATGCGTGCTGAGTTCACCCATAATCTCTAGCGGAAATGCATTTGCACTTCTTTTTGGTGTAGGTATCGATGGGAAAATGTTCAAAATCTTTGGCCCAAAGTTGAGGTGAGTGAATTCGGCTCACTGTCATAAGATAATGAAGTGTGCACAGTTGATAGGGTATCTATACCATCGTCTAGCTCCATAAAGAATAGAGGTAAACAAACCAATTTAGGGTTATCACAACACACATTTTACAAATCTCCTGTTATTTACATGATTATAGACTTTTATATGCTAACTTTTTATTAACAATTCCTATTGCAGCATATTTCAATAGAATCACTAAAATAATATGCATAATAACTTGGTATTTCGAAAAACCATTAAAAAGTCGACATTAATTTTACGTGATAGCCCTACAAAAAAAAGAAAGATAGATGAAATCCAGGTATTAAACACATTTTGTGGAATTCAAAAAATGAATAAAATTGAGGCATTTGTCAATATAATTTTTCATATTTTAATTACTTTCAAATCAACTGCATAACACTTGCATTGTAATACTTTCAAGTATGGACTAATTATAATATACAATATGTTAAGAAAACCCTGTCCGACCCGTAAGGATAGTAAAGGTTAGGTAAACATATGACCAAATAAAATATGAAATTTTACATAATCATCATAGTAACAATACTAGTGAATTTTGAAATAATCTTTTTTCCCCACGAATTGATTCCAACTTCCCCAAAATTTGGTAAGTTTTAAAAAGTGACAACATTATTTTAGGCGGTATAATTCTGAGCGAATAGCGATGCGGCAGTGTGCCGCGTGCCCTGCCCCTCTTCGCCCGCGCCTGTATGGTCTGCCGCACATGTTTTAAGTTACCTCTTTTTGCGAAATAATATTTATTTTTTTAGGGGGATTTTTTTTTTAAGTTTAGCCCGGTTTTGTAGGCATTAGTAGAATCAGTTATCGATACCTAACAATACCTTCACGGATCGGACAGGGTTTTCTTTACATATTGTATATGTATCAAAAAATTTAACCTATTAGGAGTGTGTATATATTTCATTCAAATCGGTTAAGCATTCTATGCAAATCATAAATATCTAAACATAAATAAACTGTTTAGATTAGTAGGAAGTAGGATTATTACTTTTATGAAAATCATCTATGTAGAAAAGGTTGTTAACATCTGTCTTTTAGGCGTAAACTACTCGTTGCCTAGCAACGGTTTGTTTACCTATATTCTTTATCGAATTTGGCTCATATATAGTTATGCGAGCCAGCCCCCTAATCGGCGAACACATTTTTATCAAATGATTGCGACTGGTTGGGATCAGTTGGGATCGTTTGGACCGCCCATTGGCCCGTTGGATCCAAACGATCCCAACTAGTCGCAATCATTTGACATAGATGTGTTCGCCGATTAGGGGGCAGTACGGATGGCGAAACAACGTCTGTGTGGAGATATGCACTTGGACCATCCGCGAATCTATCTATGACTATGGAGATATTATTTGCAAATGTCGTTTTCGTCTTAACACAGTAAAATAAAAACAAAACATTACGGCAGTGGGTCGCAACACGAATGATTCGGCCATGCACCTTAACATAAATATACGGTTAAGTCTACTAAATTTTGCTTCACTAAATTTTGAACTCTATTTCTAACAAAATTAGAGTTATATTCGTTTAACATGAATAAAACATGTGAAGTTTACGGGGGAGATTTAAAATTCATATTGGATGTTGTTCTTGGAATATGTTTAGTATTGTTTGACTCGTGTTCGTTGCTGCAAGCACATTGGCATTAGAAAATATTAATTTTATTGATTTATTCAATAAATACTTGAGGTTTATAAGGTGAGTCTAAACAGTTTTAGATATAAATAATGGATTAGTTAAACTCATTTTAAGTATACATATAGGTAGGTAACCACTTTGAATCTAAACATTTAATTGTTTTTTTTTTAAGTACCATAAGAATATTTTTTTGTTTTGTGTGTCAGGGTAGGTCGCGAAATTCAAGTTTCCTTACTTTTTTTGTCACATTATTATCTAATAGTAATAGTCTTGATCTTCCGAAAATACCTATAATTTACCTAGGTATATTTGTGATAATTTTTCATCAATGGTTGTCCTTTTCGCTGGGATGATACTTATTAACAATTACGGGGATTGACCTTCTGGTTATATGTTGATTTAATAGTTAAAAGGGCTAAAATGACCTGTTATAGATATAGAAAGTAGTGGGGCAGTAAATAGAAACCAAGTTATACCTAGATAATGGGTATATAGTGCTGTGTGTTACTGACAGCCTCTGTGGCGTAGCGGTAGCGAACGCGGCCGTTGCGCAAGGAGGCGTGGGTTCGATCCCCGCACAGTGCAAATATTTGCATGCATGAATATGAATATTTGCACTAGTCTGGTCGTGCCTCGGAAAGCACGTTAAGCCGTTGTTCCCGGTTGCCATACGAACATCTAGTGGCAGTCGTTACGGGTTGTTCGAGCCCTCAAAAGTCTAACAATTGGTCTAACTGCAATGCTTAGATATCGCCTTCGGGTTGTGGAGGTCAGACGGCAGTCGCTTCACGGAAAATATCGAAGTTTAGCCAAAATCAGCAGTTAGACTGGTAAAGCGGACCCCAGACTCTAAAGCTGAAAAGCTACGGATGTGACTGGGATTAACGCTGAGATGATGAGTGCTGTGTGTTACTACATTTGTATATTCTACATATCACAACGATTGCGTGAAAATAAAATAATCCAATATAATCACTACCTACATATTTTTATCAAACAAAGTCCTCCGCCGTTTCTGTCTGTCTGTCGCGATCAACTCGAAAACTACTGCACTAACTTTCATGCTTTTTTCACCAATGGTTAGAGGGGTTCTCAAGACAAGCTTTATAAACTTATGTATCAGATATGAAATGGCGTTACAGGTTGACAGTTAAAAATTGATTTTTTCTTTTTAACACGATCATTTAAATGGGTGCCATTTAAATGATCGTGTGCCATTGTTTTTAAAAATGTATTATTTTTTTATTTTTTATTTATTTTCTATCTTTTAAAAACGCCACATTAATCCTACTATTTTTTTTTATTTTACAGTAAATATGAAGGTGTTAACGGTATTCTTCCTCGGCCTGGCAGTGGCTACCAGCTATCCAGTCGTGAAGACATGGACATTAACAGAACTATCCAATGCCATCACGTACTCCAAAGCAGACCCTGACATCATGCCGTATCTTAAAGATGCCTTGAACCAGATCATGCTCTCAATATTTACTGGCAAAAATGAGGTTGGGAACATTTTGAGTTAATTTTTTGGTAGGCGCCTTTCACTGTCCAAGTACAGCGTAGTTGTTTGATAAAAACCATTACCTTAAAATGTTACTTTGAAAATATTTACAAAAGAATAGAACAGAATAGAATACTCTTTATTATGTACACCATATAGATTACAGAAAATAAATAAAAAGATTTTACAAAGGGTGATACAGTGGGCGGTCTTATCGCTAAGAGCGATGTTTTACAGACAACCTTTGGATGGAATTTTAAAGGGAAGGATAGAGAAATAATGTAGGTAGTCTACAGTGTACTCTTTATATAGATTATACAATAAATATATACGATAAGTGGTATCATACTAGTTTAAATAAATTTAAACATCTAATTAATTTTCTTTTGTGCGATATCATCAAATAACTGCTCCCGCTCTGGGCGCAGACTAAAGTCCACACGTTCACGTTCATTTGCCTGTGCCAGGGGCCACGGTGCCTCTTTCGAAGAATCCGCTGCCCTGGCATTTATTGTTGGGATGGGAAATCATCAAATGAGTTCTCCCGCTCTGGGCGGAGCGGAAGGGCTTGTCAGACTTTTACTGACTAAAACCCACCCGTGTTTCTTCACTTTCCTGTGCGACGGCCAGGGCCACGGTTTCTTGTTTAACCAACCCGCAACCCTGACCCAGGAGGCGTCGGTCTTCGTGGACCTCATCACGATGTGCTGACATCTCTTTGAGGCGCGCTCGAAACACGACGTGCCGTCGACTCGGGCCTGGTCCTTACCGGGCGGCGAGTTGCCCACTGCTCACCGCCCGCAGGCCCGCGCCTACGGTGGCTGGGAGTTTAGTGTCATCTCTCAACCAGGGCGTCTCCTGCGGCGGCTAGTGGCGTGAGATCGCTGGGATTCCCGTTGCCACACGCGCTCCACCTCCTCCTTTGGCAGCATCACTGCTTCGCAGAAGGAGGTGACGGCCTGCCATGCACTCTCGCTCCGGACCATGGCCTGGACCAGGGTCGGACGTGAGAGATAGCCGCCGATCGCCGCTACGAGGACACGGCGGTGCTCTACCCAAGCCGGGCAGACCTCCACCGTATGCTCCACCGTGTCCTCAGGGCGATCCATACAATGGTGACACCCTGGCGTTTCCTAGGTCTTATACGGAACAGGAACCTCCCGAACCAACCGTGTCCGGTGAGGACCTGCATCAGGTGGAAGGTGAGGGCGCCGTGGCGCCTCTCTAGCCACTCCTCAAAGAGGGGACTTACCACCGCTATTGTGGCGTGCCCAGCACTGGGTTGCGACAATCGCACTCTCCATGTCGCCATGAAATCCCGCCGATCTTAGTTGGTTCTCCTCCTTTACAGTACATACAAAACTTTACGTTATATCTAAAATTATATAATTTTACGCTATAACTATATTATGTATATCCTCCTGGCTTCTCCATTTACTTCTCCCTTTTAAATACCTTTTGTTTGTCGCTTTTCACTCATTCTTGAGAGATTTTTCATATTGTTAAGACATGAAAAACCTCTCGAGAAAAATCTCTTCTAAGCTTGGTACTCTTTATATTTTGAGGAAAACCGTGTAAGTAATGGTCCTAAATTGCGGTATCTTTGTGGTATTTCTGCGCAGTTAGACATAGCGTCCACATAATGATATGGAGATTATTAATGTAATTGTAGGTATTTATTTTATAATAGGTACCTATATCTGTTATGATCATTTGTCAATATTATTTTAAGAAGTAGGTATAAAACGTGTTATCGTAAACTTTGAACATTGAGCGTAACAATAAACGTTAGTCGGTCAAGTGGGAGTCGACGTTATCACTTCCCTAGGGAACGGTTCCTTCATCATCTTTAACCTTTTTATCGTCCCACTGCTGGGCACAGGTCTTCTCTCGTACAGAGAAGGATTGAGCGTAATCACCACGGCGGGTCGGCGATTTCAGACTTAAAGTCTAGATTTTCTCAAGATGTTTTCCTTCACCTTTCAATCAGTTATTGGTGCCCAAGATATACTTAGATAGTACATATAACATAGAAAAGTTACATTGGTACTTGCATTGGAATGGTTCTTTACCTACCCTATAATTTACCTTCAACGAGGAAATGGCTGGAGTTCTAGATATTATATGTATTATGGTATTTTTATCTCACGGACCGACGCGGGTTCTACATGTGGTAACCAAGTATACAAAAACACTGCGAATGTGTCCGTGATGACGTGTGTACACAACTACACACATCTTTGTCTCGAACGGTATCGAGAGCTCCTGAGCTTGCACACACATTCACGGCAAGTTTTAACACTTGGTAACAAAAGTAAAGCGCGCGTCGTTTCGTGAGAGGAGAATAGGGATATGTCCAAGGTATGTAAATCAAAAAAATAAGTCCGTCTTATAGATAATAAAAAAAATTAAAACCGGTATTTTTTATTTTGTTGAAATTACCAAAAATTACTGAGATATAGCGCATTAAAGTTACGGAGTGGGGGCTAATTACGTCACGCCGTGGTATATTTTGTACCACGGCGTGACGTCATGCGACATTTCAAATCAATATATCTTCCTAAGTATGTGAATGAAAGAAAAAATAAAAAATACGTGTTCAATATTTTTTATAAATCTATCTGGTGCATATTAAATTATTTTTTAGGACACAACCCAGTTGCACGGAACACCAATCAGTAGATAATATTTACCAACATGTCCTCTAGGTAAATACCTATTAATATTTCCGTAAATTCGTATGTTTGGATATTTTCTAAAAGAAGATGACAATTACGTATTCAAGTACCTAATGTGAATAATATGACATTAAATATTTGTGAAGATCTTAATAACTTGTCGGGTCAATTAGGTAATTACAGCAGTAGGTAGGCCGTTTACCATAACTGGTTAGGTAAGGTAGGTATAGAATTCATTAATTAAACGACCGAATAATGTATGTACAGTATAATTGCGGCATATTGTCCAAAACTGTAAACAAGTATGAATAGATTTCCTGCCGGGAAACTTGGCGTTTTTGCAAAGGTCCGCCGTTACCTCAGACTGGGACAGCTTCTAATGCAATAAAAAGCACAGGTCGGGTGTAGAATACTGCATCTACATATGGACCAGTACTGCAAAATGCCATCTACCAGCTTCGGACTCAGTGAAGTGGAGTGCGAAGACGCTAATATGCGATTCAAATTTGGTTAAGGGGTTGTCCAAATTGGCGTAGATTGCACGATGACACGAAGCGTTCTCGTCGTGCGATACCTTATTACCATTAAAAACGCAACTATATCAATAAAAATCGCCGCAGACACCTAAAAACGCCTAGATAAAAGTTCATAGCAATGTTGTTGTTTGAAGGTACATAAGTACCTTTGTGGTAGGAGTTACGCGATATTATCCATTAATATAAAGTGCGTATGTTTGTATGTCTGTCTGTATGTATGTGCCCGAAGTTGCTCAAAACCCTCACCACTATAGATAATCATATAGATCTGGATGCGCTGAGTTCAAAAAAAAAAAAAAAACAAAGCATTTTGTTTTTGTCTCGGTCCTTTTCAATATTGTGCAGTTATGAAAAGTTCCTTAGCCTTTCCAATACGGTATTTGACTAAAAAAACTAATTAGTCCGTCAGTCAGATTTCCAAAACTCGTGTGACGTCACTGCACGCTACACTTTTTAGCGGCCAGTGACGTCACCAGCCACCACTCCTGATCTTTGATGCCTTTTATATCTGTCAATTTTTATTGATTTGATAAAACAAAATATACATATCCAATATTTTTCTATAATCTGAATGACGGAGTAAATACAATAAATTTTTTCTTACCCAGGAAACATCCCTATTACAAAATACTAATTTTTAGCTATTCCGCATTTTATATTGCTTGGAATCATGTATTTAAATGCATTTACTATTGCGGGGTCTCTTCCATACTTCAGTTTAGCCATGTCTTTGGCACACATGACCACACGTGGGGTACTATGCCACAATGTATGATCGGATTATTTAAACTATTTGGCATTAGTCCGTTCGCTTGCTTTATAAATAAATATCCCAGTTACACAGGGAACCCTATAAATGACCACAAAAATGTAACTCTCATATTTTGTAAAATATTTTATGCGTCGCTGTTAAAAAAATAAATAACACCTAAATAAATAAATTAGGAAGCATTTCATATTTGCTATACATGTATTGTAGACTTGTGTGACTTGTTTTAGTAAAATATAAAGTGCTCCAGATACTGATCACCCCTGGTTCTAAAAAGTTTTTGACATCGACACTAGGTAATTTAGTAAAATAAATTAAAAACTTTATTTTATCAAAAGCCACATACGTTTTGAAGAAAGAAAGATCAAATGTGTTAAGATAAGTACAACAGTTGGTATTGTATAAGTCGAAAATAATAAATTCGGCATCAAACATAACGCAACAAAGCACGATATAAATATATTTTACTTTTATTACAAAGTGTACCCTATAAACAACCTTTTTTAACTTCTGTCTATTGCTATCACAAATGGAGTATACAACAAAGTTTAATGAAAATGAAATCGCTTGTAATGTAGGGGCAAATAAAATTTATGTTGTTACCTATGTCCGGCTGATATACACACATCAAAAGTGTCTAGGGATCAACATATATTTTTGCAATAACTTTTCTCCTGATTGATATTAATTAAAATTTTCTTTAAGGATTCATCAAATAAAGTGTTTTCGTTTGTCACAGTAACGATAAACCAAGTCACCTTTGCATTAATAAAGAAATTTGCCATTTTCCTAATAAAGGGATATTTGACATTTGAACCACTAACACAAAAGTTCGAAAAAAAGACTGAAATAACAGTTTTCTCTAAAATTTTATTGGGTAACTTAAACAATTAATAATCCGTGTTTCTACCGCGAACACTAACAACACAAGAACATCGGTTTGGCATACTCAAAATGAGTTCATCCAAATCACGCTGTGGAATGGCCGCCCATGTTCGTTGCAACAACAAAAAAAGGTCTTCTTGCGACTGGATACCCTCCATATTCGGCAGAGCTCTTCTCTGTAGCATATCCCATGCATGCTCAATCGGGTTCAAGTCTGGCGACTGAGCAGGCCAGGGCAGGACATTGATGTTAGCTGCGGCGAGAGTCTGTCTTACAACTCTTGCGGTGTGCGGTCGTGCATTATCATGCATTAACTGAAATAAGGGACCGATTTGCACTTGTAGAGGAACGATGACGTCTGATACAATCGTTTCAGCATAAATTTGAGCGTTGAGGTTGCCTCTGATCCAAATCAACTCAGTTCTTCCGCCGATCCAAATACCCGCCCATACCATGATGGTTCCACCACTATAAGGATGGACTTCCTGGCAGGATTTTAATCGCTGTTGGCGTCCAGGGGTTCTCCAGTGTCGTATACGTCTTGTATCCGGTCTCATACCAAAACGAGACTCATCAGAAAAGCACACGAAACGCCATTGTTCTTCTGCCCAATTTCTGTGTTCAAGAGCCCATTGATATCGAATCCTACGATTGTGCATTGCTATAGGTGGTACCCGTAGCGGTCTTCGGGAATGAAGGTTCACTTCATGCAAGCGGTTTCTGACTGTTTGGTCGCTAATTAAGTTCCCTGAAGAGTGATGAAGCCTCACGGCTAACATCATGGCGGTTATTGTTGGAGCTCTTCGAGTTAAGATTTGAATGTATCGGTCTTGTCTCCGTGTGGTGCAGCGATACCGTCCTCCATGGCGCTCAGCCACGGTACCAGTGCTTCGGTAACGTGTCCAAAGTCGACTGATAACACTCTGACTTGTATTCAGAGCTAAAGCCACAGTACGTTGCCGGGAACCAGCTTCTATCATTCCCACGGCTCTGAGCATTTCTTCCCTGCTTAAATGACGTCGCCGCTCCATAATAACGTTGGTTTTAATCAGTAGTAGGGAAACAGTAGCACTAATAATGTCTTCAATGCGTTGTATGTTTTTATAGGGAAAATATTGACAGCTGATTTTCATCTTTTACTCGAATTTGATTCACAGTTCCTGATTCAAATTATGAAATGCACCAAAAAGGATCCATATAAATTTATAAAATCATAAATTTATTACAAAGCCACATCTCAATCTCAAGAAATCCGCATAAAAATGCTTGATCCCTAGACACTTTTGATGTGTGTAGTTTGATACATCATAGCTGTACAGGACATATAGGCAGAGATGTACAAAATGGTTTTAAAAAAGCATTTAAATACAAAATGCAAAATACTTTTCAGATTTACTATTTCAAATGCAAAATACCAAATAGTTTTGCGTTTTGTATTTGAAATGCTAAATGCAAAATAGGTATTTTCAAAATACTTTTTTCAAAATAAAATAGTTTCTTATCTATAGATATAATGAATGTTCGTCGTTTTGGTTGATTTTTTTTGGTTCACTTCTTTCCGTACTTGTAAACGGAAAAGGCAAAGGCATGGTACGCCATACAGTCTGGACTTGAGGAAGTTTATCCTTTTCTATTTTTTCCTTTATATATCTTCTTATCCTGACTTGACTAACCTACCTCCTTTTGTTTCCCGCGTGAGCCGACTACATTATGATTTTTAATTCGAGTCAGATAAATGACAACTCCAGTGTTGCAGGTTTTTTGTCCCAAATAAATAGTGATGTGGTAAATCAAGATTTTACACTAAAAACTTAGTCTGGATTGCACTTTTTAATTCAAATTGCGTATATGTATATAAATAAAAATACAGGGTGGAACAAAAGTCAGTTTATATTTGAAATAATGATAAAATAAATAATTTCAGTAGGTAGATTAAAACTGTTTATTGTAACAAAAACTAATTACGAACGCTATGTTGTGGAAGAATTGGCCGCTGAATCGCGGTGCCACAATCCTGCGTCTGCCCCCCTATCACTGTGAGCTCAACCTAATAGAGTTAGGTGCGTATTCCAGAAGGAAACTCAAGCATTGATCTCTGCTTAAACATTACTTAAAACTAGTTTTAACCAATCAAGTGGCTTGAATCATGACTTAAGTAAAGATTGAGTTTTGAGTGACGTTCTGTAATACGGACCTTAGTTTGGGCTCAAGCAAAGGAGTACGTCGTCGCCAGGAAAAACAAAACTTGACACCGGAAAATTGGAGAAGTGCATCAATCATGCCATAAAAGTTGAAGATGAAATGTGTCAACTCGACCACATCATGGATGAATGTGCGGATTCATAATTTATAAACGTAACTGATGCTGATTCGAGTGGTAATCAATAAAAAAGTAACGAATAAAAACGTATAAAATGATTTGTATTATTTCTTAATTGCTCTGAATCTCTTTAAACATTTTTTCCCCAGCTTTTGTGATAATGTTGTAGTGAGTTTAATATCCTGGTAAGGCCCATATTTTTAAAATCATATTGTTAAATACGGTATGTATTACATATTATTTACAATAAAAAACCGCTTTGATACCTAATGAAATAATGCATGACTAAATGTAAAAATGTCGTGGTGGCCTAGTGGTTAAAACACCAGCCTCTCAAGTATGAGTGGGCGGGTTCGATTCCAGGTCAGGCAAGTACCAATGTAACTTTTCTAAAGTTATATGTACTTTCTAAGTATATATTGGACACCAATGACTGAAGGTGAAGGAAAACATCTTGAGGAAACCTGGACTTTAAGTCTGAAATCGCCAACCCGCATTCAGCAAGCGTGGTGATTATGCCCAATCCTTCTCTGTATGAGAGGAGACCTATGCCCAGCAGTGGGATGATAAAAGGTTGATGATGAAATGTCTAACAATAAGGTGGACCGATGACCTGGTGAAGGTCGCGGGAAGCCGATGGATGCAGGCAGCATAAGACCGGTCATCGTGGAAAGCCTTGGGGGAGGCCTTTGTTCAGCAGTGTCTATCTCTAAGTCTATTACTACTATACTAAATGTCTAAGTCTATTGATTGCCGAACATCACTATTGTAGCGGGTCACCCTTATTCATATCAGTGACACTTGCCCTTGTCATTTTTCTGACTCGAATTAAAAATCCCACTATAGGAGGGGTTTAGGGTAGTCATGATGTGGCCACTATGCTGCAATATTTCAATGTTCTTTATAAATTATTCACTGAATGCACTTTTTACTACTTATATCACGCGCTTTTATTTAGTAAACAACACTATAAATAATTTTAAAAGTCCAATGAAAAATGAGCGAAAAATGTTTTTTTTTCAACTGTCATTGGCGATATCCGCCATTATTGTGAAATCAAATTTTCAAAAAATTTCTATAATTCGTTACACGTGTTATTGGCACAATTGTGGTAACTATTCCACAGGGGCCATTGATCAAGAGTTGAAGTAGTATTCAATACTTGATCGTAAAGAAGAAGGAGAAGAAGTAAAAATATGGAATAATGGCAATACAGACGTCATTCGCTCATAAATTTCATTTTGTTTTACTGGTAATATTGGCTAAACTTTTATCACAAAGTATTTTGCATTTTGAAATGAATATTAAAAATACAAAATATATCTCGAAAGGTATTTCAAATAAAATACAAAATGCTTTTTACTAAAAAGCATTTAAATACAAAATAGCTATTTTGCATTTTGTATTTGCATTTTAAATAGAAGTATTTCAAATAAATCGCATCTCTGCATATAGGTACGGCTACATTCAGTTTTATTTTAACACAAGCCTAATTGGTTGGTTCCAAGTGAAGGGAAGTCTGAACCATATAATGCTATAAACATGCTCTGTGTCCACAGGAATTCACCAAAGCAGTACTGCCATCTCCTTCCGGTGGGCCCACTTGGACCGCGGAAGAATTGAGGGCGGCCCTCGCGGACCCTGCGACGAAGCAGGAGTATATGCCAGCTCTGTTGCAAGCGGTCAGCTACGTGCAACAAAATAATGAAACTGGAAATCTAGAAGTAAGCACTGCTTTTATCAACCTACTATCTATCCCTAATCTGATTCGCAAAAAATGTAAACAAGTTGTAGCGGCACCTACAAACGCCACATGGAACAACGAGCCATACTGACGTCACACGAATTCTACATCTCGCAATCAGAGTTTACGGTGCAACTAGCATACATTCAACTTCCCAATTTAAAGCATTGGGCAAGTGCCCGCCAGACATAACACCCATCTGATCGGAGGATCCTCCCTTTTCTGTGGAGGATGAGTGAACTTTACTCCCTGTTCCTCAAGCCTCCACAAACTAAATATGAATTAATCGAAAAATAATTTTAACTCCTTCATGATAAAGTTCAGTATACAATATAACTTCAAGCTTAAAAAAGTTTGAAGTTTTATTCTATACTGAACTTTTCAATAGCTAGTTTGAAATTAACGTAATTTTCATTGATATATGTAAAGTTGATATTTGTTTAACTACTATAAGTGTTCATCCACACGAGTCCGGTATGCGTCGTTGGGAGACAAAACTGCAACCGTCGCGGTCGATAAAATACTCCTCATATATATGAGCATCATCAGCTACTTGGCAGCTTGGATTCGGTAGACAGGCGTGCGAAGAGGCTACTGCGACCAGCTCAAAACGGTTTAAAAGAAAACATTTTAGAGTGAGTAATGTTTGTGCACTATAGTCGCACGCGGTTTATTGGCAATTACACCCTACATTTCGTACGTAGTTTAAAAGTTAGAGATAAGTCCGTGTTTAGTTATTTATGGAGTTCATACATGGTCTGCGAGATTTCCATCTTCACCCGCTTGGGTACGCCCCTGCATGGAATGAAGAGGTCACTCATTTAATGATCTAAAAAAAATATTATTTAAAAACAAAAAACCCGCCTGCATAAAACTCTAACGAACTGAAAAGATAGAAACAACTACTTTTTCCAAAATTTTAATAGATTCTGGTCGGGAAAAAATTTCAACACCCAAGAGGCAGTATAAAATGCCTTTGAAAAATTTGTTGCCTCTCGTCTAGCTGATTTCTTTAAGAATCACTAAACTGCCACTGCGTTGGCAAAAATACATTAATTGCAAGGGTAATTACTTCAATTAATACAAATAAAAAATACATGAAAAGAATTTTTTCGTATAAAACGGCAATTTTACAGGTAAAGACTTAATATATAAAATATATTTAGAATCAATATATTTTTTTTTTATCAGTGATTAAAATCCTTCATTTTGATACCCAACTCGATATGCTTGATAGAAAAAAATACGTAATTCTTTTTTTGTTCCATTTAATATTAAGTTATATACATATTTAGAATCAGTGTTTAAAATCCTTCATTTTGATATCCCACTCGATATACTTGGTAGAAATTTATTTCTTTATGCCTCACAATATGGCGTCATACATCCGCCATTTTGTTTTTTTTTAAATGTCACCTATCTAGTAGCAGTTGGGTAATTAAGGCAAATCTAACGATACCTCAAATGTGAAAATCCGTTCAGCGGTTCTGGAGATACTAGGTAATAAAGAATAATACATACAAGATAGACGCTAAAAACATAACCCTCCTGGCAGTCGGGTAAAAAAAAACATAACCCTCCTGGCAGTCGGGTAAAAAATAAACTTAATTTAATCTTATATAAAGTTCAGATTTCGCTACCGGTTCAAATATTATCATGACTTTTTAAAATAGTAAATACTGTAATAGTAAATCAATTTAATTCGCTACTTAATCATGTTGCATGTTATTAAACTGAGCAAACTGTAGAAAGCATAGTTTAGTGTCTTTTTTTCTATAATTATGAACGAGTACTTGATCGCAATCCCGTCTGATGTTAAGCAGTGATGTAATCGTTGATGGTAAAGAGCACTGGTTTATTAAGTTCCTATTTACTCAAAAAATTCACTCAGTTGAATAGGAAGGAAGACACTGCAGTTGAGCGAGGTAATGCAATGTTAAACCCAACAACACGACCAACGATGCTGCGTCAGAGGGAGATTGACACGACCAAACTCACGACACAACAATATTTGGCGCATCGTACCTTGTACATCATACATCGCAACACAACTGTTTAGACCCGTCCTCCGTAAAGCTTCATCAGACATTATGTCGGAACACGACGAATCGCTTGGTGGCAAGACTTTGTCTGGTGGGAGGTAACTTTTGCCGGCAGCCAATGTTATGGCCTATCACCCATGTTTTTGACCACAGGACAGAACGTTTATTTAAGGGTAAAAATATTTATTATTATTTACAGGATACCGTGAAGGTAGCAATCCCAGCTTTGGACATATCGACCTGGACCCGATCAGATCTGAAAGAAGCTCTCAGGAGTCCCAGCACGAATGCGGCCCTTATGCCATACCTGGAGAAGGCACACATTGAGCTGAAGGAGGCTCTTGAGAAGGGAGAAGACCGGGTAACGATATTATGTCATTGTATTTCTCAGTATGCTTTGCTCGCCCAGTTGGATTCCACTTTGCAATGATATATTTTTTTCGGTCGAGCCGAATTTAGATTAATTTTCATAAGTTTCTACTAGGTTTGATTTTTTTGTGTCTAACATATGTAGACTTGAATGTGCTCTCGCTGCTGAGAATATGTGGTGTTCACTTTAATTCACTCTGGTGGTGGCGTGTATGTTAGATCATCCAGTTCTCATCAAATTGGTGTTCGTGATTGGGCGCTGATAGTGGGGATTGTTTATCTCTTAGCTGCCATGGCTTAATTTAATTTACGAATTGTTTTATCTATACTAATATATGAAGCTGCAGAGTTTATTTGTTTGTTTGAATGCGCTAATCTCAGGAACTACGGGTCCGATTACAAAAATTCTTTTTGCGTTGGATAGCCCATTAATCCAGGAAGGCTTAAGGCTATATAACATCACGCTGCGACCAATATGAGCAGAGCATAACTAACTACACGCGAACGAGGTCGCTGGCGGCCGCTAGTTATTTTTATAATGGACGCTTTTGACGTGCACATCATTCTGCAACGTGCTCACATGGTTATCTTTTTAAAAATTTATTATAAACTAGTGCTTGACCGCTATCCTGGCTGATGGTAAGCAGTGATGCAATCGTTGATGGTAAAGCGCGCTAGTTTATTAAGAACCAATTCACAACTCATTCGCTCAGCTGCCGTCTTCCTTCATTTTCATTCAGTTTTTTTTTGAGTTTATTGATTCTTAGTAAAATTTTACTAAGAATCAATAAACTGAAAAAAAAACTGCAGCTGTGCGAGGTGATGCAATGTTTAAGCCAACAACACGACCAACAATTCTGTGCCAGAGGGAGATTGATCTGGAGACCTTCCACGACCAAACTCCCGACACAACAATATTTGGCGCATCGTACCCGGCACAAATCGCAACACAACTGCTCAGACCCATACTCCATACGGCAATTCAATTCAATTCAATTCAATGTATTTATTTGCTTACTAAGTGTACATTAGTGGTCTTATATATTATGTAACAATTAGTCCTTACAACTTAGCGGCCTTTTTCAGGCATTGCAAAATTTGAGTTTAGTAAGGCTTACAATATTTTAATTTCAACATTTATAATTATAATTTATATTAACAATACCTTTTATACATCAAAGTAGTCATTATTTTTATGACCGCCGTATTAATTTTATAAATGTGGGTAGGTGTATTTTGGTCGGTGCCTTCATTATTCAATTATGTTGTAGTATTGTAGTGTTGCTAAGTAGTAACATTTATATAAGTGTAGGTATATATTGTCAAACGTTGTGTATGATCGTGTATCTGTGTGAGAGAGAGAGCGAAAGAGCACAACTACTGCACACGGCTTCACCAGACATCATGCCGGAATACGACCAATCGCTTGTCGGCAAGACTGTGCTGCTTTGGTGGGTTGGTAACGGCTGCCGGCAGCCGATGTTATGGATTACCACCAAGGAAAACTTAATTAAATATTTTAAATTTAATAAATGAATAATATAATCAAATTTTTATTACACTTTTATGATTTAAAAGTGTCCTTGGAGCTTCCTGCCCATTGTTCTCCACGATTTGGAATGGGCACCTAACTTCATCTTTTTGTTTCAAAAGTGCCTGTAATAGATTTACTTGAAAGAAATGCTTTGATTTTTTGGGTCGTGAAAACAAAAATAATGACACTGTAAAAAGTATGTAGTTTTAAAAAAGGCATATTCAATCTATTTATTATCATTATATAATCTACTAGCTGACCCGGCGAACTTCGTTCCGCCTTAAAGGCAATATATCACATGACTACTTTTTAAATTAGAATAATTTTAAATAAATAAATATTATTATTCAATGATTCTTTATTTGGGAGCACTATCCTGGCGGTTCTTCGGAAATCTTTAATGTGCTACAATACTCGCAAACAACATCCATTGGCCCAATGCGAACGCCATTGCGCTATATTATATGCGTATTGAAACGCTGCCCGATTCAAATCAGTATTTGATGAATTTCTTCTTGTGCTTCGTAAATCATCTAGCGCTTGATCTCTGAGGTTTGCTCGACGATTTCGCATTGCCAACCGAGCCGTTTCACGGGCTGCCTCCCTGTGCTCTGGTGAGTGAGAAGCACGAAGTCGAGCCATACTAAGGCTGCGCTCTTCAAGTGCAATTTCTTGCTCTTCTTCAGTTGTTTTTTTTTTTGTTTTGTATGGGAAATCATCAAATGACCTCTCCCGCTCTGGGCGGAGCGGAAGGGCGTGTCAGACTTTTATTGACTAAAACCCACCCGTGTTCCTTCACATACCTGTGCAACGGCCAGTGCCATGGTTTCTTTTTTATCCAACCCGCAGCCCTGTGGACCAGTCCTCGTGGACCCCGTCAAAGTGTGCTGATATCTCTTTGAGGCGCGTGTGAAACACAACGCGCCGTCAACCCGGGCCTGGTTCTTACCAGGAGGCTAGCTGCCTGTCGCTCGCCGCCCGCAAGCCCGCGCCTACGGTGGTCGGGAGTCCGATATTGCCTCCCGACCAAGGCGCTTCCTGCAGCGGTTTGAGGCGTGAGGGTAGTGGGATTACCGCTCCCTCACGCGCTCCGCCTCCTCCTTTGCCAGCATCACTGCTTCACAGAAGGAGGTGAAAGATTACCATGCACTCTTTCTTGCTCCGGACTATGGCCGGGACCAGGGTCGGACGCGAGAGATCGCCACCGATCGCCGCCACGAGGACACGGCTGTGCTCTACCCAAGCCGGGCAGACCTCCACCATTTGCTCCACTGTGTCGTCAGGGCGATGCACACAGTGGTCACCCTGGCGTTTACTCCCGCTTTATAGGGAACAGGAACCTCCCGAAACAGCCGCGTCCGGTGAAGACCTACGTCAGTCCGAAGGTGAGGACGCCGTGGCGCCTCTCTAGCTACTTCTCAAAGAGAGGACTTACCGCCTCTATTATGGCGTGCTCAGTGCTGGATTGCGACAATTACACTGTCCATGTCGCCATGAAATACCGCCGGAGCTCTGTCCGCTGTACTGCGATTTTTCGCGGCAACGGAGTTATGCCTCCTCTCGTCACTCCCACATGTGGGCGAGGGATAGTGTTTCTCCACAATTTAATGGATGTTATTTACATATAAACGTTTCTTTTTAATTACTCTATCTATTAAAATAAACCTCATCAAAATCTGTTTCGCAGAATTAAAGATTAAATCAAACAAAGGGACAGAACGGGACGGAACGGGATAAAAAGTATCCTATGTGATATGTCCTTCTCCCAGTTCTTATCTACCTCCCTAACAATTTTGAGCCATACTGGTTAAGCGGTTTTTGAGTTATACGAGATAGAGTAACTAACACGACTTTCATTTACATACATAGACTTAATTCAAATCGGACCAGGCCTTTAAGAGGAATTCAGTAACGTACACACGTACAGCAGATTTAGGAATATACCCATGGAAAGCATTGTCATTTACATTTGTAACAAAGATATCATACCTCTCTCTACCCCAAGAGCTCTTGTTTCAGTCTCTTTAAGTTAAATAAAAAATCTTAAATATTTATTATTTCTATTTATTTTTTTCTCTTTTAGTTCTTATGTAAGTACAATTTTCTTTTTAAGTAACTACAAAAATTAAAAAAACTATAAACTTGTCTAAAAACGAAAAAAAAAATTTGTGATTGCCCGGGTTTGAACCGAGGAACACCTGCCATCGCGAGTAGACTATAACACTATCCACTACGCCACAGCCGCTATGTCAAGCCGCGCGAAATTAGCGCCCATATTATGCGTGAAGTATTGCGAAAAAGAAAACTCGAAAACATGCGCTTTCCCAGACATAAGACTGAGCTAGATCGATTTCTCGTCCCCGAAAACCCCCACATATTAAATTTCAGCGAAATCGTTAGGGCCGTTTCCGAGATCACATGTTTTTTCAAGCGATCAGCGCCATCTACCGGGCTGATTTGTGAATCTAAACCATTCAGGTCGCCACTCAAACGCATACAGAAAAATTCATTAAAATCGGTCAAGCCGTTTAGGAGGAGTTCAATGACATACACACGTACAGCAGAATTATATATATAAAGATTAAGACAAATTTCATTGTCAAAACAAATCATATGAGCTCGAATTCGAGGGGTTTTTATGTAACCACTGAATATCCCCACTATCCACCTCCTGGCTCCTCTAACGTTTCTTTATAGTTTGAACTACATACAAAGTATTATTTCAATACGACAATAGGGATGTATCCAAAAATGAAAATCAAAAAAGTAATAAGTCGGTCTTATACATAAATAGCGGCCGCCAGCGACTTCGTTCGCGTGGAGTTAGTTATGCTCCGCTCCTATTGGTCGCAGCGTGATGTTATATAGCCTAAAGCCTTCCTGACCCCTAATCGGCGAACACATTTTTGTCAAATGATTGCGACTAGTTGGGATCGTTTGGATCGAACGTACCAATGGGCGGCCCGAAAGATACCAACTGATCCCAACTTGTCGCAATCATTTGTCAAAAATGTGTTCGCCGATTAGGGGGCTGGATTAATGGCCTATATAACGCAAAAAGAATTTTTCAATCGGACCAGTAGTTCCTGTGATTAGCGCGTTCAAACAAACAAAGAAACAAACTCTTCAGCTTTATTTATTTTGTCGAAATTACCAAAAACTACTGAGATATAGGGTATTAAAGTTCTTCCTAAGTATTTCAATGAAAGAAAAAATAAAAAATACGTGTTCAATATTTTTTATAAAGCTATCTGATGGGCATTATTTTTTAGGATACAGCCCAATAAAGTAGGCTAATTCAGCTAAACCCGGTTAGACTAGAAGCCGACTCCGATTCCCAACTACATACGTTGGGGAAAAGCTTGGCTTCGCTGTCTGCGATCTCTACTTAACAACCTTGGTATTTTAAGTGAACAGCTTGAATAAGGTGAATAATGGATGATTTGTCATGCTTTACTTTATTTATAGTCAGAGAGGCAAAATAGCAAGAATGAAAAATAAAACCTTGAAAAAATAATAATTTGTTACAGGAAACTGTCAACATGGTGACTCCCGTTGGTCTCATCCCTCCTAAGGTGGACTTCCAGTACTTAATAAAACGCATGAAGAGCCTTATCAAGAAGACAAAGAAAGGGTTATAAATAGGTACTCACCATATTATAAATGTCTAATTTTTCCTCATTCTCAAATTAAAGAGTGGACAGAAATGCTATTAGGTAGATGTTTCTTTTGAGACTTACATAATCACTCAATAATAGTATTAAATATATTATATATTTACAATATGTAAAGAAAACCCTGTCCGACCCATAAGGATAATAAAGGTTAGGTAAACACATGACCAAATATAATATAAAATTTTACGTAATCATCATAGTAACAATAGTAATGAATTTTGAAATAATCTTCTTTTCCCGCGATTTAATTCCAACTTCCCCGAAATTAGATAAATAAAAAAAAATACAACACCATTTTGACGGTCATATTATAAGCGATGCCATCACGTGCCACGGCGCCTGCCCCCCGTCGCCCGCACATGGATTGCCTACCGCACATGTACCTATTAAGTTACCTCTTTTTGCGAAATATTATGTATTTTTTAGGGTTGTTATTTTTTTTATGTTTAACCCGGCTTTGTGGATTAGTAGAATCAGTTATCGATACCTAACTATACCTCCACAGATCGGACAGGGTTTTCTTTACATATTATTAAATATATGTTACCGACAATGTGTATAATTCAGGTATTGTATACAATCCCTGGGGCGTCCAGGCAATGTATGAAATATCATGAATATCATTGTCCATTTCATACTTTACCTAGATATTGTATACAATTCCTAGGGATTGTATAGAATACCTGCTGGTTTACCGGTAATGTGTAAAACAAATAAATCTTAAGACTGAAGAATGTTAGGTAAGCCGGTTAATATGTGTGTTGTTGTATTTACTTGAATTATAAACTTTATTATCAACTTTAAAATCACAAAAAAATAACAGGAAACTTAAAATTCTTCTTGTTTGTAACATAACATTACAAGTATCTTTTAACATAAATTTTGTTATTGAACTTCACAAACAAAACAATTCTCTTTATAACAAAAAGTAGGTCTAATAGGCATTCACAATTTTAAGTAAAAGTAGGTTTTATTTATTCTTACGTGCCGCGGCAGCGGCCGGCGAAGCGCCAGAAAACGAAACATAAAAAGGCAGGTCAGTCATCGTTTGTCCACCCATAGGTTAGGTTAGGTTAGAACTGTGAGTACTGTGACCAAAACAACGCGCGAGCCGTGCGAGCGAAGCGAGCGTGCCGCGGCAGCACCGGCAGGCGAAGCGTCAGAAAAACAAAATGTCGCCTCTAGGAAGTGTGTGAGGGTTCTATGAAGCTTACCGTACTTATTTGTTTGTAATAACCAGAATTGCGTTCGAGTGTTACATTACCTGCTGCAAGTTTGGCATTGTATAGAATACCTAGGTAAAGTGTAAAATAAATTCTATTTCATACTTTACCTGCCCGTTTTAGGTATTCTATACATTGCCTAGGTAGTGTATACAATACCGGATTATACACATTTCCGGTAACATATATATAATACCGAGACCCCTTCATGCCTCGCAAAACACGTTAAGACAGGTCCCAAGGCGAGGATCCAGCCAGTAGGCAGGCCGCCTCATAGAAGATCGTGTGATACTCATGTATGACTCTGATGGCCATCGCTTTTTGCGGTTGTCGCGGTAGAATGCCGGTTTTCTAAACTAACGTTTTTTTTTGACGCTGTGGAAATGCCTTTACGCACCATACCCGCCGCGGCGGGCGTGTGTGGGACTCGCACAGCCGAAGCCGGGAATACCCTCTAAAACCACAGCGGCACATCGCCATCGCCTTAGTGTCGAGGTCGTGGGAAATAGCAGAGCCTGCACTACCAATTCCCCGCCGGCGATTCACGCCTAAAAGGCGGGCCCACAGTGGTCCCTCCATAGGGTACGTCTTCTTGTGCGAGAAGACCCAGCAGTCATGGGGTTTTTAGCGAGGTGTCCTTCCTCATGGCCCCACTCGTTTGCACGAATGCAAACGGGGCCCCCAGCTCCTCTCAATGAGGAGCCCGGGTTGTCCGATGATGACCCGGAGTTCGGGTCACGTCAGCCACTTGGAGTGGTGTCTAACCCGCCGCACGTGTGACCGCAGAAGCGGTCCCCGCGTCTGGCTTTGGTCCACGCCGGTAAACCGGTAACTCCCATATCTGGAGGCTGTTCCTCTATCCGCCACCTGTCCCCAGGCGATGGCAGGCCAGAAACTGCACACGGATGCCGGTTTCCTAACCTAACCTAACTATGTTTGGGGTTGGATTCCAGTCTAACAGGATGTAGCTGAATAGCAGTATTATACATGGAGCGAGCGTCTATCTGATTTCTACAACAATAAAACTTGATGGTCGTGGTCTTGGTGGTTCTCATGGTTGTCGACGTCGGTATCGCCCTCGGCGTTTATCATCTAAATCGGCTGAATTATATACTTACATTTTTATTCTGAACATGTATCTAACATTACCGTTTTTAATTTCAGGTAATTGGTTTGCGCAATGCTTCAAGAAATTCAAGCAATTTGGTGTGAAGAAATTGTAATATTAAAAAGGTCTTGGTGGTTTGAACTCTTGCATGACGGTATTTTAAATAAATTTTTAAAATAAAATAAGTTGTTTTATTTTTATAGGTATGTGATTAAAACGCATTGAGCTATTGTGTGAAGCTAAAAACAAGGTATCACTTGCTTAAATTTACGAAGTCTAAAACTTGGACTGCCTTATTGGGCTAGTGGACTGCCACGTTAGTCTAGTTTTCTGTTTCATTGGTCTAGTGGATTGTCATTGGTCTAGTGGACTTTGGTCTAGTTCGTCCAGTGATCGTATCCCAGGTATGGTTGTGTTGTCTGGAATAAAGATTAGTTCCCGATTCACGACAATAGTCACATAACTGACAAAATATGAGTGTCATGTGTACACTTCTGCCTAAAACATCTTTGAGTATTACAGGTTTGACGTTATATCATGTAATAAGAACGCATTGAGCTTTTGTATGAAATTAATAGCAAGGTATCATAGTTTAATCTAAGTCTGACTAAAACGTGAAGAAGATAGTTCACTTCTTGATAAATAATTTTGTTAATCGGCGATAATCCGACGCAGCGCTCACAATCAATCAAAAAAGGCGCAATCGCTATTAATCGAAACTTGTACCTGATTCAATGATTTGTTGTAAAAACACAGATTACCTTTTATCCCAGAAAAATTTGATATTCTATCGGGCGAAGTCGCGGGCGGAAAGCTAGTTACTAATAACATTATTATTACACAGGTATTAGTAAACAGAAGCTATAAAGGTCTTATGAAGTACGATTTTAGTGAAGTATTCTAAACAATGTAAACCTTTTTACCTAATTTAAGTGATGTGAAAGTTCTAAAATCTAAAGAATGCCATGCGATGTTGAATCGTCAACATCATGCTGCTTGATATTCTGCAATACTAGATCGATACCAAAATTTATCAATATTTTGAATACTTTCTCACCTCTAGTCAAAGGGTACCGCCGTGCCGCTAGACGCTAGACTATCTATTTTTATGAAATAAAAATCATTTTTATTTTAAATTTATTAGTTTCGCGTAGGTATCGCGTCCGTTTAGACGTATCGTTTATTGTGTGATCAAGTCGTTTTCTAACGTAGGTAGAGTATTCTAACATGCTTATGTGTCTGGGTGTGATTAGTGACTGCTTTTATGCAGAAGCTCGTAGAAATTATGAGATCCGTTTTGTATCCCGGTCACGTGTGTGAGTACTCGTTTTGTGGCACGAGAGCTGGGCACTTACCATATGCAAGTGTGGAAGGTCATGCATGAGGTCAAGCGAGTACATGACCTTTAACACCGCCACGGATAAGCACGTGACCTGTTTCGTCATTCGCGCATTGTATTGCCATTCGTGAGTATATCTTTTTCAAAATAATATTTATTTTTTAGGGGATTTTTTTTTTTAAGTTTAGCCAGGGTTTGTATGCATTAGTAGAATCAGTTATCGATACCTAACAACACCTTCACGGGTCGGACAGGGTTTTCTTTACATATTGTATATGCGACATGTAAATATGGTGTGACTCTATCTAATTAATTCATTAATTGCTCATTATGCGTTGTTTTCACAGGTGTAGGTAATAGTGAAATGAATTTAAGAAAGTTGATATAAATGTAATCAACAAAGACTGCATAACTACAATATAAGGATATTTACAACTTACTGCAAAAATATATGTATCTTTAAAAATAAACTTAATTTTTAAACCTACGCATTAACTTACAGTTCCTTCATTTTTATAGTAAATTCCTAACTCGCATACGACATTAGTTCCTGTAGCTCTGTTATCGAATGCCCGTATTTAACCCAAGTAAAGATATATACAATATGTAATGAAAACCCTGTCCGATCCGTGAAGGTATTGTTAGGTATCGATAACTGATTCTACTACTGCCTACAAAACCGGGCTAAACTTAAAAAAATCCCTCTAAAAAAATAAATATTATTTCTCAAAAAGAGGTAACTTATAACATGTGCGGTAGCCTGGTAGGCCAAACAGGCGCGGGCGAAGAGGGGCAGGGCACGCGGCCGTATCGCTATTCGCTCAGAATTATACCGTCAAAAATGATGTTGTCACTTTTTAAAAATCACCAAATTTTGGGGAAGTTGGAAATAATTCGCGGGAAAAAAAGATTATTTCAAAATTCACTAGTATGGTTACTATGATGATTATGTAAAATTTCATATTTTATTTGGTCATGTGTTTACCTAACCTTTATTATCCTTACGGGTCGATCAGGGTTTTCTTAACATATTGTATAGTAGAATTTTACTGTATATATTGTACCGTATATGTTGTATTGTGTACTGTATATACACAACCATTGGTCGTGATGGGAAACTATGATGTCGGCTCCTATTCACGAGTCGGGTCGTGAGTTCTTCCTCACTGCTCTTGAAACAGCGAAGAAAAATATTGATATGTCGTGGCACAAAAATACAAAGACAATTTGTATGCTGGTCTGTGAATGACCAATGAAAAAATGTTTGTTTATTATAAACAAGTTATGGTCAAATAAGATTTCAACCAAACCTTCCCAAAAGAGTCGCAACCTTCAATACCCCACCTGAAGTGATGGCAGTTAAAGTTCGCTATAATAAGCACCAAGCATTCTATGTTTTCCAGGGTACGCTTTAGGATTGCAAGGAAACTGGTAAGGATGAGCAATATAGACGGACAAGAGCGTTATATCCTCTACCCTACCGGCCCAATGCCAATATCATCAATGAAATACAGCCACAAACGGAATACGATTGTTCAAGCAGAAAGACGACCCGCCAGCGCCATTAGATAATTCACATCTGAGAATATTGAAGAAGCGTAAGAACTCGGAAACTAAAACTCGTAGTATCAGCGAGGGAAAAAGCTAAGGGTTTGCATTTGTTCAGAAGAATGTGAGCTAGCGCTTCATAGTCCGCTCGTTCCTCACATTCCATTGAAGGATCAGGAATTGAGGTGGAAAAGGGCAATGTTGGACGGTAACTGAATTTTATTAGAATAAGACATTAAATAAAAAAGGAGTTTACTAAGAAGTTAAATTATTGGCAACAAGTGTTCAGGAGATTCTGTTGGGTGATTATTGAGAGCATATCCATTAGGCTGAGAAGATTGAGGAGTGCTACTGACTTAACTTTCACAGAAAAACGACAAAAATTTGACCACAGTTGTTAACCAAAAGCAAACTGTGGCGAAAATTCTTTCGTCTCTGGCTGTACGTACTAACAGTTAAACGTTTGTGATTAAGTGACGTCAGGCACAGCGCCATAAAAATGAGAGCTTCATGAAAAGCTTAAGTATATTATCAAAATAATGATTTTTTCATAAAAAGTATCCCGAACATTACGGAAAAGTATTCCGAAATAATTCGTCACACCGATCGAATACAATAAAGTGCTCAAGAATGGTATCATCTTAGCTATAAATATTGGGTTTCCGAAAATATCGCCACATTCTCAACCGCAGGTAAGTTTGAAATACATATTAAAATTCGTAAATAATTGTAAATTATAACAACTGCCTCTCGCTGTTTTCGTAAGCAATACTGCTAGGCATGTGATATTGAGTTTTATT
This sequence comes from Sesamia nonagrioides, assembly GCA_017933935.1. Taxonomy (NCBI): domain Eukaryota; kingdom Metazoa; phylum Arthropoda; class Insecta; order Lepidoptera; family Noctuidae; genus Sesamia; species Sesamia nonagrioides. The sequence continues at coordinate 4,720,855 of JADWQK010002002.1, read as the reverse complement.
CCTGGTTTGGGAGAAGTTATATATTTTATTGTTTTATTTATATTCGGATTCTACCCTGTGCCCAGTGAATGACACTGGGGTTGTCCTTTACTTTAAATAATACTTAGCACTGGACGTAGACCTTTCTTCCATTGAACTTTGTTAAAAGGAAAATGAAGGTGTTTCTTGCGTACGAACGTGATGCATTGTCACGTTTCTAGAGAGCTCATTGTCATGTATCATATAAATATCGCGATGTATATATTATTTCTCGGCTTCGGAAATTATTTATTTAAACAGTATAACAACTAACAAGAAAATGTTTTACTGTCTTTACTTTCATTGTAACAGCGACTAACAGACAGTAGGGGTAGACAGTTGACTGTTGTTAAAGACGGTACGTTATTTTTTGCCTCTCAGTTTTAAAATAAAAAAAAGTGGTAAAAAGTGGAGATTATGACATTAATATACTGTTAACTCGAAGACAGTAAAGTGACCTAGTGAATGGTGTGATTTCTTTTTTAAATATGTAGACCGAAGTTATATTAGAATTAAGTTCTGGAAAAAAAAAATCATATTTAAAAAGTGTATTTAACGAACTCTGTCCATGACCTACGACAACCCGCGGCGCGCTCGATACCTCCCGCGCCAACCGCTACTGCCCCCGTCGTCGCCCGCGCATTACTCACAACCCAGAGCGTAGCCAGCACAAATTTCGACGCAACAACTAAAGTCTCGTTGGCAGAGCGGTGTACGTAGCAGCTTTGCTACACTGCACGCCGTGGTCATCGGATCAAACCCCGCAAGTTGTAATGTTTTTTTTGGTATATTTAGAGTGAGTATTCAAATTGTTTTAGCGGATTAGTTCAAATAAAGTCCAATAACTGATCGCTTGTTATTAAGAGCTGCGGGTGACAGAAAATGGCGAATATGGAAATTGATAATATTACCTTCCGCAAACCATTAAGGGCAAAGTCGGTTGATAATATCCTAGATGCCAACATAAGCAATAACAGCGCAATACTCGATAGTACAATGATGAATTTGCCAAGTACTACAATGAATGATAGCGACGATGTTACTAGTTATAAAGAAACCATAAAAAAGTCATGGAATTAGAAGGCGCCCACTTAGAAATCGAAAATCTAAATAGCGAAAATTTTAAACTGAAAATGGATATAGGTCAATATCAAAGAATAATTGAAACTTATAAAAAGGTGAACCTATTAGATACTAAGACCTTTTCGCCGAGGTCAGCGCGCAATAGAAACAGGCTAAGAACAAGCTGTATTTCTACTCCGACCAAGCTAAGTCTTGCGCCTTCAATGACTCACCAATCAGACAATGCCGCAACAATACAGGCGTCATGTGATGCTGGGGACATCTCTTTTAATACAGCCGGCTCAATATCTAGTTTTGACGCAATGCAGCCCGCTCAACCACAACTTTGTGAAAAGAGCAAGAAAGACGATTTTAAAAGGTTATATTCTATGGACCAACGAAAGTCCCACCACAACATCACGGAAGATATTGCCCATAGAGGTTTAATTGACATACAAAAAGAGAGTGACAAACATAATATTATAATCTTCGGTGACCAGCAGGCCCAGGGACTGAATAAGATTATGACTCGTACTAGATTATACAAATGGAACGACATCTATAAAATTACTTCTTTCATCAAGCCCCATGCAACAAGTGCTCAGATTCTAAATAGCTGCAACGACGGCCTATTAAAGACATTGACCAGGGATGACATTATAGTCTTAGTGATAGGGTCCAATGATAAAAACCCTTACTCTTTTATGACGGAATTATGTAACACACTATATAAACTGCGTAATAATACTGTGTACATTACTAACGTTCAATATAATCCTTACCTGAACGAAACAACAATCAATTACAATCTTGAGCTAATTCTACAAAACTACAGAAATTGTAAATACATAAAAATACACAATTCTGAATTCCAACATAATACTTTCACGAAAAATTATCACCAGAATTATCTGGCACATTTATGTTTAAAATTGAACTCTAGAATTGATTACAAAAAATACCAAGTGGAGATACTAAATCAATTTAAAAAGAAGCACGATATCCAAAACAAAATAAATACACATACGGCACCGCGAAAACATACACAAACCAAAATTACTGCCTTCTTTGACAAAATAAGGCAATACAAAAATACCAAGGAAACTGGGTTTTTTCTCGAACGAAAATAATAGAACGGCTCTCACCTTAATTCATCAAAATATTGCTGGTGTACTTAAGAAACAAGAATTCATCGAGGTAGCCATCGCGAACTTACAAAAGGAACTTGGCTCCGTAGATATTATATGTTTAACAGAAACGTTCCTTAAAAGCGGTTGTGAATCTAACCTTAGGATTAATAATTATAAACTGGTATCCTTCTTTTCTCGAGCAAACCAACGCCGGGGAGGCTCATGTATCCTATTGAAAAACAACCTACAATTCAGAGAAATTAAAAATCTCACCCAGCCTATCCCCCTTCAATTCGAATGCTGTGCTATTGAAATTATTAAATTTAATCTTATAGTGGTATGTATATATAGAACACCTACGCGTGATACGTCGATATTCTTGAACAATCTGGAACAAGTAACCAATAAATTGTGTAGGAAAAAAAGCAAAAAAGTTATCATATGTGGCGACTGGAATATAGACATACTGAAAACAAACAAAACGTCTAATGATCTAATTTCCATTCTTAATAATAACAATCTTAAAAACCATATAAAATTACCTACGAGAAAAACCGCATGCTTGGACTTAATTGTAAGTAACATACATGACGGTAAACCTGGACTTCACTATCTAGCGCTTTCAGACCATGAAACTGCACAAACAATAACAGTTAACTTAGTTACTGATTATCAAGTTAAAGACATGCACAACTTCTGGTTTAAAAGTATACGAGAACTCAGTGACGAAAATATACTTAAATTTAAAAACTGCATGACAAACCTATCATTTTCTGAAATATACGAAGCCCAAAATACAAATGACGCATTCGATAAACTACACGATACAATTACCTTGTTTTACAATTTATGCTTCCCTATAGTGAAAGTCAAAAATACTTCAAAAACAATAAAAAATAGGGGTCTAACCAAAGGCATAAAAAGATGCTGCACAAAAAAACGGACATTGTACCTTAAATATAACATTCAGAAACATAATAAAAAACAAAATAAAAAATAATATGACGACTACGCGCGAATACTGAAAAGATGTATATATAATGCACAGCAGATTAATAGCATGCGCTACATTAATAAAGCCAAAAATACATGCAAGGCAGCATGGAACATGATTAAGACAGAGACAAATAATATGACATATAATTCTGAAATTGACATTATTAATATTAATGGTAAAATGTATGACAACCCAAACGAAATTTGTAATTTATTTAATGAATATTTTGTATCCCTAACCAATTTCACAAAAACTACTCATAAAAATATCCAGGACACTAAAATAACAATTCCTCAAAATCCAAATAGCATTTTTCTTACACCAGTGGATGAATCCGATGTTTACAAAATAATCCATAATTTAAGAAACACTAACTCGACTGGGTATGACGACTTAAGTACTAAAGTGCTAAAAAGATGTGCGAAGAGTCTAATATCACCTCTAGCTTTCATTATAAACCTTTCCCTAACAGAAGGAGTATTCCCAAATCGTTTAAAAACATCGGTTGTAAAACCTATATATAAGAAAGGTGACAAAACGAACATGAACAATTACCGCCCAATAACTCTAACCCCCATTTTATCGAAAATACTTGAAAAAGTTATGTGTATTAAAGTGGAGAACTTTTTGACAAAATATGAGATTCTCAAAAAAGAACAGTTCGGTTTTAGGAGGGGTAGCTCCACGGCTTTAGCATGTTTCTCGCTATTGAAACATATAACCGAAGGCCTAAATCAAAAATCAAAAATAAGCTGTGTATTTCTAGACATGACAAAAGCTTTTGACTATGTCTGTCATAGAACACTACTCACGAAACTTGCACATTATGGAATCCGAGGGAAAGCCAACGACTGGTTCAAAAGCTATCTTGCTGAAAGAGTACAATACGTGGAAATAACCAAAACCTGTAAACAGGAGCAAAAAATGTTTCGGTCGGGATACAAACAAAATAATTATGGCACACCACAGGGAGGGATTTTATCCCCGCTTCTCTTTCTGATATACATTAACGACCTGCCCGAAGCAGTAGGCAAAGATTGCATATTATTCGCCGATGACACTACTTTAATAATCAAGAGTGAAAATAATACAAACTTGGAAAAGGATACCGTCCTAGCGCTGAACAATGCAGTAAATTATCTAATAAAAAATAACTTAAAAATTAATATGACTAAAACAAATATAATACAATTTCAAACATACAAATCGAATACAATAAATAATCAAGACATCCAATACAAAGACTCTTACTTAACTACTGTGGATAATTGTGTATTTTTGGGTATAACAGTTGACAAAAATTGCAACTGGAAACCACTTAATGACAAAGTTGTTGTAAAATTGATCGTTTTGTCTATGTGCTAAAAAGGATTCGACAAACAACTAATCATGATACGGCAATGCTTGCGTACCATGGCTATGTATCGTCCGTACTTCGATACGGTCTAATAATTTGGGGGAACTCAGTGGAGGTTGATAGAGCATTTAAATCCCAAAAAAATGCATCCGAGCAATCTGTGGAGCTCATTTTTTAGACAGCTGTAAGCCATTGTTTCAAAGATTAAACATCCTGCCTTTACCATGTCTATACATTTTTGAAACATGCACTTTTGTAAAAAGAAATTACAATTTATTTGAAACTCTGGAAGACAGGCCAAATAGCCGAACACGACATAAAAACAGACTTCGTTTACCACAAATAAAATTAAAATTATTTAAGAAAAATGTATATTGTATGTGCATAATCATTTATAATAAATTACCAAATAGTTTACAAGAATTACCTTTGACATTATTTAAGAAAATGCTATTTAAATTTTTGTTGTCAAAAAATTATTATAGGATTAAGGACTATTTAGAAGACAAATTGATGGAATTTAGATAACGTAATTTTACTAATAAATTTGCACGCCATATAAGGCAGGATACGCTGGAAAAAATGCATTGTAACACCCTTTGTACCGTATTTTAGCAAATAAACATTTTTGATTTGATTTGATTTGATTTGAACAAAGTCCTTCTCTCTCAATAGGAAAAAAGAAAAAGATTTTTTTATAAAAGATGAAATTCTTCATTGTCTGCGTCGTCTTGGTGGCTGCGGCTACTGCCACTGACTACAGCTCCTGGACCCTGACTGAACTGTCTGATGCCATCCAGGATCTTAAGACTGACCGTGCCGACCTGCTGGACCTCGAACAGGCCTTTAATGAACGAATGGACTCTATGTTCAATGAGCCCAATGAGGTAAGTTAATTTTGGTTATGGATTTACCTGTTTGGTGGCACGTAAAGTAAATTAACACAGCATCATCTGCTTAGACTTTTCCCAAATATGTTAGTGTCTGCTTCCAGTCTAACTAGAAGCAACTGCTGACTAAAAAAACTAATTTCGGAAGTCGGTGTCTTTGGTTTTTAGGGTTACGTAGTCAAATGGCAAAAACTGTCCGTCGACAGACAGACATGACGAATCTATAAGGGTTCCGGTTTTTGCCATTTGTTCCGTGATGTCCGTCCGTATGTCACAGCCATTTTTTTCCGAAACTATAAGAGCTATACTGTTGAAACTTGGTAGGCAGATGTATTTTGTGAACCGCATAAAGATTTTGATGCAAAAATAATAAAAAAAAATATTGGGGGCTCCCCATACTTAGAACAGAAACCCAATTTTTTTTTTATTAAACTCATACGTGTGGGGTATCTCTGGATACGATGGATGGAGGTCTTCAAAAACGATATCGAGGTTTCTAAAATATATTTTTTCTAAACCGAATAGTTTGCATGACAGTGGCTTCCAAAATGGAAAAAGTTGGTCCCCCCCCTCTAACTTCTAAAATAAGAAAATGAAAAATCCAAAAAAACATATGATGTACATTACTAAAAAAACTACCAACGAAAATTGTTTTGAACGAGATCTAGTAAGTAGTTTTTTTTAATACCTCGAGTACTGTTCAGCTGCATCCAGTCAGATTGGATGCTGACGCTAATATAGCTGGGAGAAAACCTGTTATTTAAGCTAGCTAAGTATCCATAATAAAATAAAATATAAATAAGACGGGACTCAATTTCATGTTCAAAAAATTTATCTTTTTTATTTAGACCCCTGAACATATTAAATTATGTAAACATTATAATATGAAATAATTAATAAAATCAATAGCAATAAGAATCCATGTTGAACAAGGATAACACATGTACCGAAAAAGACTGTCTTCGCTTCACTATCGGCTAACACAATTTCGTTTTTCATTTCAGGACACCGTCGATGTTCCCAGCACACGCTTAGAACTCAGCCACTGGACCTTGCAGGAGCTGTCGGACGCTCTTCAGACCGTCCCTGCTACCAACTCTGATCTGAAACCATACCTGGAAAATGCCCGGAACAAAATCATGGATGCTCTCTTCTCTGGCCTCCAAGTTCCAGTAAGGAAATCAATCTTTCTCTAAATACGTAACGGGAATAGAAGTTCAATAGGCATCTTTACCCTTGGAGTTGAGTGTTCCTGACGGTGGTGTGGTGTGATGGAGGGCATTTTGCTAAGATGATGATTCATCTAGAGTTAGAGGTATGAGGAACAGGATGTAAAGTTCAATAATTCTCCGTAGAAAAGAAAGGGTCCTCCAACACGGGCTTTGAGATAGACCGACGATTTACGTTGGGGCAAGGCTTGTTAAGTGGTAAACTCTGCTTGCGCGATGCAGAATTCTGCGGCTGCGTAGCGGCATTATGATGCGTTAAGAGGGAACTCTAGTGGTGCTTTCTTTATACAAACGTCTTCCGCTGTTTTCTTCGTGGAAAATGCTTTTGAGCAATTTTTTTTTCTGTATTTTACACCGTGATTATACGTGCCCTATCATTTCATTTTTTTCCCAAACTTAATTAATAAAAGAAATACGATACTTCATAATCGCGAAAAATAACCCATTTTAACCGCGATGTTCAAAAAAGATGTGCCGCGATGTGCAGAAAAGAAAATAATAGAAGCATAGGTATACTTTTCCTCTAAATTTTGATATTAAAATATTTGAGATCTGTAGTGTTTTGAAAAAGAAAACAGCGGAATATGAAACGTGTTTTGGTTAACGGTTTTGTAGGTAAAATCAGCCTGAGCTGCAACTGTCCTTTTCGCACTTTACCGGGAGAGTTTGGAAACAGTGCGACGGCAATAGTTTCTTCAATTACCTATTTTCCAAATTCCTTGGCACTAGAGTCCCCTCTTAACATCGCAATAATGTCACGCAAAATACTCGAACACGTTCGTCGCGGACGTCTCTCTTGTTGATTCTATGATAAGACCTTTGAAAACAATACTCTGTGAAAAGAAAAAAGAACTATGTTTTCATTAGTAGTTAACTCGGATTGACTTCTAAGTTGCTTGAACCATCTTGGGATCATCATCAAACTTTTTATCGTCCTACTGCTGGGCACAGGTCTCCTCTCATACAGCGAGGAAGGATTGAGCGAAATCACTACGCTTGCTCAATGCGGGTTGGAACCATCTTGGGAAATTATTTCTAAATTATAATAATTACAAATAAGATTTTCATTGGCGTCGAATCTAAAATTACTACTAATTTTTTTTGTTTTCTAGGATTTTGCAGTCGTCATCGCTCCCGTTGGACTGGCTTCTACCAAGCTCCAGGCTGTCGAAAATACCGGCCCTATGATCCGCGCCTCGGCAGTTGAAACCACTCCGAAACCCACCGGGAACGTCAGTGTTGAAGTGCAAGATGACGAATAATTAATTCGAAATAATTTTCTAGATATATCTTCACGATTAAATACGGCTGGTTATAAAAAATGACTTTTAATTCTATGCGTTTAATTTTATTCAATTGGGTGAAACTTTTTCATTCACCATTCAGGTATTAAGAAGAATTTGAAAGCTTTAGCCATTGCTCAATACGTTTGATAAATTCGGCCATGGCTTAGCCCAGAGCCGGGCCCGAGAGATCGCCGCCGGTCGATCGCTGCGACGAGGAGACGCTGGTGCTGCGTCCTGCGAAAGTCTACCGTATGCTCCGCCCTGTAGTCAGGGAGATTCCTACAGTAGTGACACTCTGGCGTTTCCTCCTGCCTTATCCGAACCATGAACCTCCTGAAACAGCCGTGTCCGGTGAGGACCTGCGTCAGGCGGAAGGTGAGGAAGCCGTGGGGTCTTTTTAGACACTCCTCAAAGAGGGATTTACCGCCGCTGAATCTACTAAATCCAAAGTAGCCAGGTAGCATTTTGCATTTGAATTAGAATGTGAATGATGGTGACCTTTTTTGCTCACGCTAAAATAACAAAAATAATGAAAGGTTAAGAGAACTACCTATCGATGTTAGAAAGTTAAAACATCTTTGGCCCAAAATTCAGGTGAGTGAACCCGGCTCACTGATGCAGTCATAAGACAGTAAACTGCACAGTTGATAAGGTAGCTATGCGGCACAGGATGGATGGCGGTCTGTGGGAGGATGCAAACTTGGACAATCCGTACTATCTATGGAGATAGTCTTTGCAAATGTGTTTGTGCGGGACAAGATGGCCGCGCATAAGTTGTTTCTAGTGGACTGTAGATTTTAGGTGCGGTGCCGGAGAGCCTGCCAGGAGTTGGGAATGATAGTCGTTGTATGTTGTTGTGCACACCGTTTATTGTTATCACAAGACAGTTTAATAAAATCACTTACAGTACTAATCGAATGGACGCGTGCGTTTCGGTTGAAGGTCCGCAGTAAGAGAGCGAAATGTTGCAATGTCAAATGGAACGAGACGGCAACGCAAGCCAAAGACAACATTTTTATACTTTTTAATTTTATATCGGACTTGGTAAGACGATCCTTTTATGTTGTTCTCAACATAAGTTGCGGCCTCGGAGACAAAGGGTACAATGGTTTCTGAGATATAACGCTCCTATGAAGTTATAGTTCCAAATGTTAAGGATACAATACAATGATTTCTGAGCCATGACGCTCGTATGAAGTTACTGTTCCAAAAATTACATAAGTATATAAGTATTTAGTAGTAGTGTATAAGAGACAATGCTCTTGAACATTATTTATTATTATATATTGCTTATGTACAAGATTCTGTGAAACTCTGTAAAACTATGACAATATAACAGCAACTTAAGATAAGTATTTTAAACAAAGTCATACTGAATGTCGTACAACTATGTTTACATTTACAACATATTTTTAACTTAATTCTATAAAATAAAAGAATAAAAATGAAATAACTGCCTATCTAGGGCTAGCCTATGAGATAGAGATTTAAACAAAAATAGAAAATAAGACTGAATAAACTAACTAGTCATCTAGTGGCAATACACATATTTTTGTAATAGACCTATTGTGCCTATGGCCATTTGCTGTCTGAACTTCGACAGCACCAACCTTGCAGTCTTTGGCCGGAAATAGGTTTGTGATGCGAGCCATGGGCCAATGTAAGGGAGCAGCATTATCATTTTTTAAGATTACTAAACTGCCCATAGTGACATTGGGCATGCTATCCCGCCACTTAGGTCTACTTTGCAACATAATAAGATAATGTTTGCTCCAAAATTTCCAAAAGTTTTGCTTCATGCTTACAGTTGTAGACCAGAATTGAAGTAGAGACTTAGAACTAGCCAGACCATGTTCTGGAATAGTATTAAGAGGCGCACCAGTTAGAAAATGGCCAGGAGATAGGTAAGAAAAATCGTTAGGGTCTGAAGTTACAGCAGTTAATGGTCGAGAATTTAAGACTCCCTCAATTTCAACTAAAAAAGTATTGAGTTGTTCATATGTTAACAATGCCTTTCCTATAACCCTTTTTAAATGGTGCTTTACACTTTTGACACCGCTCTCCCAAAGCCCACCGAATACAGGACTATAGCTTGGTATGAAATGGAACTGAATGCCTTTCTCAAGAGCAAAAGCCTGTACTGTAGTCTGATGGCTTCGAGAGGCATGTAAGCGATACAACTCATCTAACAGATTCCTTGCCCCCTTATATGTAGAGCCATTATCACAGTAAACATCGCTGGGCAAATTTCGTCTAGCAATGAATCGCTTAAAACAAGCTAAGAAAGTCCCTGTAGTCAGATCAGAAGCAAATTCTAGATGAATTGCTTTAGTGGTGAAACAAATAAATAAAACTATGTAACCCTTTCCTATGATTGGCTTCCTTATTCTGCTGTTTTTGACTGAAACAGGCCCAGCGAAGTCAGTTCCAATTCTTTGGAATGCTCTGCCTCCAGCAGTGACTCGAACAGAAGGCATGGAACCCATCAGCTGAGTTGTCGCAGTCTGAAACATATTATACATTTATGTAATATTTTTTTTTACTGTCCTTAGACCATCTACAATCCAAAATCGTTGTCTAAGAGAGGTTAAGACTAGTCGTTGACCAGCATGGAGCAGTTTTAAGTGTTCATCTCTCACTATTAGAATAGTGATATCAGAGTCCTTAGGTAAAACAATGGGATGCTGTTTGGCATATGCAATAGGCGCATGATGTAAGCGCCCTCTCACTCGTACGAGACCAATATTGTCTAGAAATGGAGAAAGAGGCTTCAGACTACCACTAACAGGAGTAAGAGAGGTTAAACACTTTATTTCATTAGCATAGAATTTTTTCTGCTCATGCTTTACAATCATGTGCAATGATCTTTCAGTTTCAATTGAAGACAAAAAGCCTGTGTGTTTATCTACTTTACATTTAGTATTATTGTAAAATCTGAGTACATAAGCCAGTATTCGAATTATTTTATTAATATTTGAAAACCTTTTTAAATGTTCAATGACATCAAAGTCCTGACTACTGATAGTTGCACATACAATCTTACTATCAGTATGTTTTAATTCTGGCAGGACATCAGGCAGGTCGCACTCTGATTGAAAAGTACAAGTCCTATCTAACAAGAAGAATGGACCGTGCCACCATAAGTCAAAGTCTTTGAGCTCAAGTGGCTTGAGACCCCTGCTGAGACAATCGGCTGGGTTATCCGCAGTATCTACATAGTACCAATGACAGCCATGCGCAGACTCCAAAATCGCTCTGACCCTATTCCCTACATATGTCTGCAGTTTTGTAGCATCGGTCTTTAACCATGCTAAGACAATCTGAGAGTCGGAAAAGAGAAATGTGTCACTAACTTGAATACTTGTGGCTAGTGCTTGTGATACCTTGTGTGTCAAGCGGGCAAGTAGCAAAGCAGAATTCAGCTCCAGCCGTGGGATGCTTAGCTGCTTATGGAGGGGATTGATCCTCGATTTTGAGCAAAGGAGTGAAACATGCACTTTACCATGGGAATCAATGGTGCGTAAGTATAGAGCACAGCCATATGCCACTGATGATGCATCAGCAAAGCCAACCAGCTGCACCAGGACTGCATCGTGAGGCTTAACATAGCGGGGAACAGAGATCTGCCTCATTTGGGTCAAATTCTTTATAAAGTTCTCCCACATAGCCTGTATATTTTCGGGTGGAGCAGAGTCCCAGGTTGTGCTAGTAGACCAGATTTGTTGCATGATGATCTTGGCAGGCACAAGTATAGGCCCAATTAAACCCATGGGATCAAAAAATTTGGAGATATAGCTCAAAATATCACGCTTCGAGTTCGTACTACTAGCATAACGTTTAGGAGTAGTAGTTGTGAACATGTCTTCCTCTACATTGAACTGTACCCCCAATGTCTTGACTGACATATCATGTTTCTGCAAGTCAATCTCACCAGAGTGATGGCTATCCCTATGAACGTTTGAAAGTACCCTACCACAGTTAGAGGCCCATTTGTGTAACTGAAATCCTCCAAGAGCAAGCAATTGAATTAGTTCAGACTGCATTTTAAGTAATTGTTGTTCCGAGTTACTGTTCGATTGGATGTCATCAACATAAGTGTTATTTTTTAAAATTGATGATGCTAATGGGAATTGATCTTGATACTTATTTGCTAACTCAATTAGGCATCGAGTCGCAAGGAAAGATGAGGACTTAAGACCATATGTGACAGTGTTTAACTGAATGCATTTCACATCTTCGTCAGGGGATTCACGCCACAAGATGTTCTGGAGTGACCTCTGTGAGGCGTCCAAATCAATACATCTAAACATCATTTTTATGTCGCAAATAAAAAAGAACTTTTCTAGTCGAAACAATAATAAAATCTCAAATAAATCCCTCTGAACCACTTTACCATTCATTAATATATTATTTAATGTGCCAGGACACTTACTGTGCTAAGACAGTCCTATAATATTTGTTTTGGTGTGAATTGGTGTAACACCCAGCATGTCAACAACCCTGCTTGTGACAAATGAAGCTTGTGACCCAGAGTCGAGAAGACATCTCAGATAAATGTCAGTACCTGAGCTTGTTATTAGCTTGACCTCAGCTGTAGGCAACAAAACTTGAGCTTGTGCATCATTCTGATTATAAAGCAAGGTAACCGAAGGGCTGGGTTGCTCTGACTCAATTCCATGCAAAAGCGTGTTATGATCCCCTTTGCATTCTGTACATTTAAAATGAAATTTACATTTGCGCTTGTGTAGCGATAAGCAAACCCTGCATAGCTTGTTTGAGCGTGCAAATTCCAAGCGCTTGCCTTGCGTTGCAAGTTTGAACGTGGGGCATTTAAACAATCTATGATCAATAGACTTACAGAATATACACGTTGATGATGAGTTGGCAGCTACCGTGTGTGCTGCAAACTGGTGAGCCTGTGGTCGCTGGTTAATATCCATTGACTCCATGGCAAGCGCACGCTTCTCCAAGTACTTTATTAGCTCTTGAATGGTTGGAAGCTCCTTGCTGTCCCTATCAAGCTGAAAAGCGCGGTTCGTTACCATGTCCAGCTTCCGCATGATGATGCAGACGATGACGCTGTCCCATGAATCCACTGGCTCACGCAGGTTCTTGAGCGCGGCTAAGTTTTGTTTAATATCTGAGATCAAATTGCGTATATTAGTTGAAGTAGACTTTGTTATATTTGGTAAGTCTAGAATTGCACAAATATGTTCATGAACTATTTTGATTTTGGTATCATAACGCTCTTTCAATAATTTTAGGGCCTGCCCATAACTATCATCTGTTAATGGTAGGTTACTAACTAGAGACTGCGGTTCACCCGTAAGAAAACTTTTTAAATAGTATAATTTTTGCACTGGTGCCAGTGAACTGTCCTTGTGAATCATAGCAGTAAAAACATTTATGAATTCATAGTATTCAGTGTACATTCCACTAAAATTGGGTATTGACACGTGCGATTGTATTCTGCGTTGATTTTATTCTTGAATTAATACTACTAGCGATATGACACGTGCTCGCCTTATTAAGGGCTTCATCTATCGTAGCTATGAGCTCGATATAGTGCTCCTCGAGCTCGCTGGGGTCCTCAGCGTCTTTTTCACTAACCATGCTGATGGCGACACATAGCCTTGTATATAGGTACGCGGTAGGTATGTACTAGGTACGTAGTAGGAACGTAGTAGATACGTACTAGGTGCATAAAATCTTATTTGTCTATGCGCGTAAATACGTTAAAAAAGAAAAAAATCTTTTTTACTGTTAACCTATTTCACATTTGATATAATTATATAAACGCTTTACTATCCATTGGTGAAAACAGCATGGAAATCAGTACATTAGTATTCAAGTTGATTTTGATTACCTGGGTATAACTTGGCTCACTACTTCAAATAATAATACACTTCTGGACACATCTATTGGCCCACTTTGCATTTTCAGTTTCGTTTGGTCCTAGCTAAAATTTTATATTAGGTCGAGCAAAAAGTTTTTATGCAGTTTTGAACCTGGCACATTAACAATTTCATTCAATAGTCTTTTTTGAATTTCGGTTGTCATAAAAAATCCAATTTTCATCACATATCACATTCGATCAAATATTCCATCATTTCTGTTTGACAGCCTCCGTGGCGTAGCGGTAGCGGACGCCGCCGCTGCGCAAGGTGGCGCGGGTTCGATCCCCGCACAGTGCAAGTATGCATGAATATGAATATTTGCACTGCCATACGAACATCTAGTGGCAGTCGTTACGGGTCGTTGGAGCCCTCAAAAGTCCAACAATTGGTCTAGCTGCAATGCTTCGATGTCGCCTTCGGGTTGTGGAGGTCAGACGGCAGTCGCTTCACGGAAAATGTCGAAGTATAGCCATATCAGCAATTGGACTGGTAAAGCGGACCCCAGACTCCAAAGCTGAAACGGCTTCGGACGCGACTGGGATTAACGCTGAGATGATGATGATGAGTCTTTTTGAATTTCGAACACGTTTGTGTTAGCAAACAATCGAATACTAAGAAAACTTGGTTTTATTGGTTTACTTGGATTTAATTCTTGAAAAAATGATTGATATCTTTGGTTTTGCAACAAACATTAATTATTCTTACCATTAAGGTGAGGTTCTATCAATAATCTATGGATACTTCACCTGAAGTCGCCGCCCAAGCTGTGGCACTTATTCAGGCCGGACACAGTCAAAGAAATGTGAGTGCTCAGCTTAATTTAAGTCGATCTGCGGTCCAAAATGTTTATCGGAGGTACCTAGAGACTGGCAACTTTGTTTGTCGCCAAGAAAGGCCACGATCTCGGGTCACAACTGAAAGGCAGGATCGATTCATCGTGACGACAAGCTTGAGAAATCGTAACCTTACCTCCATTGAGATACAAAACCAACTTTGTGACTTCCACGGAGTATCTGTGAGCGCTCGAACTGTTCGGAGAAGGTTAAAAGAACGCGATATGGTACCACACAAGCCAGCTAATGGGCCCAAACTAACGCGAGTCCACCGAACAGCGCGCCTTCATTTCGCAAGCACTCATTTAAATTGGACACAGCAAGATTGTAGCCGTGTATTCTTTTCTGATGAGTCTAAAATCGTGTTACATGGCAATGATGGAAGGAAGAAGGTCTACCGACGTAAGGGAGAGCTTTTCGCACAATGCTGCTTTGAAGAGAGGGTGGCTTATGAACTGTCTGGGGCGGTATATCTGCGAGCGGCAAAACTCAACTTGAGGTTGTTACAGGACCACGGCTGCCAACATTAAATACTGAAAGGTACATTCGTGAGTGCTTAGAACCCTACGTGATACCATACGCGGACTATGTGGGCCCAAATTTCCTTTTTATGCATGATAATGCAAGAGCCCATACGGCCGGCATCGTCAGGGAATATCTTCGGGATGTGAACATCACAGTTATGGACTGGCCAGCCAGAAGCCCAGGCATGAACCCCATTGAACACATGTGGGACGAGCTAAAAAGACGTGTTAGGCCTCGTCAGCCAGTTGCCCAGACGATGCAGGAGTTGAAAACTACCATAGAAGAGGAATGGGAGATGATCCCTCAAAATTTTATAGAGCGGTTGATAAACTCTATACCTTATCGTATGAGAGCTGTGGTAGATGCTCACGGAGGCAACACGCGTTATTAAATTAAACCTTTATTTGATAAAACATGTTTTTTACTAAAAAATCAATTGCCTTTAACAAGGCGCATATCCGACTTGTTAGGCGTAGCTCCATGTCGTGTGTTATTCTGAATTCAAATATAAAACAATACGATCGAAAAAGATGGTAAAACTGCATCAATAATTTTTCTTCAATCTAGCAATCATATTTCGGTAGGGGCCATCGAAACCTTAGGTGGGCCAATAGATGTGTCCAAAAGTGTATAATGTGTCATTGTAGCCTTTTGTAGAATATTCAGCTATTAAATGGGGGTTTTGGCGGGAATGTCAAGATGAGTGTCACGCTCATTTTTCATTGGACTTTTAAAATTATTTATAGTGTTGTTTACTAAATAAAAGCGCGTGATTTATGTAGTAAAAAGTGCATTCAGTGAATAATTCATTAAGAACAGTGAAATATCGCAGCATAGTGGCCACGTCAAGACTTTTTCCCAAACCTCACTCGTAAGACGGGTCACGCGGCCGTCTTTTTCGCCATGAATACCTAATAATTCATAATTACGTGACATTGGCTAAATGCACAAACCGTGCGAAGCCAAAAAATAAAGAAAGAAAGAAAAGCTATTAAATCAACCTGCAACCAGAAGGTCAATCCCTGTTTGTTAACAGGTATCATCTCAGCGAAAAGGAGAACCAATGACGAAAATTTACAAAAATGTACCTAGGTAAATACTTGGTATTTTTGGCCGATTAAGACTATTATTACTATTAGATTATAATGAGGCCGATCGTATCACTACGTATTAAAAAACAAAGTCACTTTTATTTTCCCTATGTCGCTTTGTATGATTCAATCTTTAAAACTACGCAACGGATTTTGATAGGGCGTGTTTTTATAGTAGATAGAGTGATTCAAGAGGAAGGTTTTTATGTATATAACATTCATAATATATAAGAGGAACACTTATAATTTTTGAGGTTTCTAACACATGTCGCAGAATAAACCCGTTTTTTGAGCTTACATTGCAAACGCTCTGGCTGAATCCTATGAGATAGATCAAAATAATGTACTACAGTATTCGCGACGCCATATATCTACCTACTATAGTTTCTTCATTATGACTACTTTTTATGTCTGGAAAGTTAATTAAAATGCCAGTCGAAATCAGAGCCCACTATTTGTTCCTTATTATTAATCCTTATCCAAATAAATTGCGTCATATTAAAGATAGATTAATTTTAGTAGCAGCAGATCTCTTTTCGAATTATTGGAATTGGTTGTTTCATTTAGGAGATATCACGATTTATTCAAAACTAAACACCAGAAAATATCCGCGTGCCGATCGCCCCCCTGCCGGCCGCATGCTATTTGAGTGTTTCACTGCCTAAGCCGCGGAGTGGCCCGGAGCGGGGGACCATTATGTCGAACAAACTTGCTACCCCGGTAGGCTTTCATTCCGTTTGAAGGTGGTGGAACTGGCTAGCCATGGACAATAACGTCGATGTATCTTGCAGAGTCAGATATTGGCTGACGGGCGGCACAGTAGACATTATTTTTTAACCGACTTCAAAAAGGAGGAGGTTACTCAATTCGACCGTATATATGCTATTTTTTTTTTTTTATGTTTGTTCGCGCATAACTTCGTCGTTTATGAACCAATTTTGATAATTCTTTTTCTGTTGGAAAGAAGACGTTTCCAAGGTAGTCCCATGACAAGGATATCAGGGTTTGATGGTGAAAGACCAGAGAAAACAAGGGGAACTTTCAAAAATTGCAGAGGCGACTAGTGAATTTATTAGCATTTTCATTAAGTATTTTAAAGCACTACAATTTAATAAAGGTCTGGAGTAGATCTGATGATGGAGCCGGGAGACAGTCGAAGGAACTCCTCAACAATTCACAGCAGCTACCTTGTGTTTGTGCTTGAATAATATTGAGTTTGACAGATGTCACCGTGCGTATAGCATCAGCTTATTGTTGTTCCTCTAAATAATATTAAACTAACGTTCCAAAAGTGATTAATGTGCAAAAAAAAACAACTTGTATATACATTCACAGACGATCGCAATAAACCTGCACCATAATAAGTGTTCTAAGTACCAAATTGAATCGGAAATCTAAAAAAGGAAAATATTGTGCCAGACCTACCGCCAAAAACGAATTGTTGCCCATTGTGATTACACGTAAATAAACAACTTGTATGTACATTCACAGTTGAGTGCCTAAAACCTGCCTCATTATATAAGTGTTTTGAGTGAAATTCAATCGGGAATCTCAGTTAATATTTATGGGATAAAAAACAAAAACATTGTCACACCTACCGCCAAAATCTAATTGTTGCCCATTGTGACTAAACGCGCAAGCTCCGCTTATTCTACGGCGCTTGCGTCTTATGTGTTTTGTTTACTACCGTGGACCTTTATTAGTGTGCATTTTTGCCGTTACAATATCTGGACCTGTATTAGTGTCCTATTTTGAAATACCATACATATTGTAAATTTTTAGAAAGAAACCATGATTCGGACGGCAACAGAACCAGAAAGGTCTGTCTCCGAACCCGATATGATGGCCGCAAATCATGATGAGCCAGATTTGGAACGTTCTCCGAATCCGAACGTGACCCAAAGATGTAAACGTCCACGGTTCAGCATGGATTCCCCAAGCGGGGCGACTTACGCAACAAAGCTTGATGAAATACTGGAAAAGGTGAATGCCATTATGTCAGTTCAAAGCGCTAGACTTGATACCCTTGAGGAGCACATCAGGGAAGTGAAACACCAAAATGTTGGCATACAAATAAATAGTGCTGAAATAATGAAATCCGTCGAACTTTTTGGCAACTGTCTAGGGGACCTGGAGAATAAAATTTACGTTATGGAACAGGAGAGGAAGGAATTTACCGATTACTTATCTAAGATTGATGAAAAACTTGATCGGCTGGAACGAAATTCTATTAAAACGTCGGTTGAAATCAGAAATGTGCCAAAAGTTCATAAGGAAACCAAATTATCTCTGTACGACACGGCTCTGAAGCTTTTTAATTCTCTTGGAAACGCGATACCGAAATCTGACATTCGCGACGTGTACAGAGCTCCTAGCAAATCAACCGATAGCAAATCTACCATAATTATTGAATTTACAGACACTCTTACGAAGAACAACTTTTTAAGTGCCTCCAAGGAATTTAATAATAAAAACCCTTCGAATCGGTTGAATAATAACCACCTGGGTATTGGTGGAGAAAGACACCCGATATACGTATCAGAACACCTCACGGCTAAAATGAAGCGGTTTCACTTCTTAGCAAGAGATGTTGCCAAGTATGCCCACTACGAGTACTGCTGGATATCTAACGGTCAAGTTTACCTCCGCAAACGAGAAGGGCTGCCTTATATTAGGATCAAGTCAGAAGCACAACTCCACGAGCTTAAACTTGAACATGACAAGGAACATAAATGACTAGTCTTTACGTGTATTCATCCGAAGCTTTATCTAGTAAATTGCTGTAAATCTCTTAAAAAACCTATGACCTTTTGTGCTAAGTTAAAATATAATTATAAACCCCGCGAAATACTATCAACATACACTTTCATTCCTGGTTGCGCCTATCCACTCACAATTCTTCTACACATCAACACTACCATCCCCAGCATCAACATGGTGAGTTATTACCTTTTCTTTGCCCCTTCTGCATTAAATTTGTGCCAGAATTGCTTTTGTGTGATTATGGTTTTTCCTGATTCAGTACTTGCAAACTACTCATGTGGTGGGTTTAAAGTATGGCGTCTACTTTTCTTCAAATACCCACATAATAATGGATAGTGAACTACTGCGTAATATTGATGAATCTACTATGGTTGACTGCTTTCGTGTTTCCACTCCAGAAGATGTTTCGATGAAGCTAGGCAATCCTAATAACTTTTTGACTATCATAAGTCAAAATATTAGAAGTATTCGTAAGAATTTTGAATACTTTTCCATATTTCTATCTAGACTAGAATTTATGCCTGATATTATAATATTGACGGAATGCTGGCTCGATTCCGGTTTCGGCACGGTTGATCTACCGAATTACGACTGTCACTTCTCCAAAAAATATTTAAATCAAAATGATGGTATCGTAGTACTTTCAAAGTGTGGTTTATCTGTACAGGTGCGTGAACCAAAATTCCGGGACGCTAATTGCCTGCTCATTGATATCGAACCGGACTATAGTGTGATTGCACTGTATCGCTCACCCTCCATTCACGATATTTCTTACTTCTTAGAGTCACTAGAAGAGGTGATGGGTTTGGCCAAAGGACAGAATTGCCTTATTACCGGCGACATAAACCTTGATA
Source organism: Sesamia nonagrioides (assembly GCA_017933935.1). Lineage (NCBI taxonomy): Eukaryota > Metazoa > Arthropoda > Insecta > Lepidoptera > Noctuidae > Sesamia > Sesamia nonagrioides. The sequence continues at coordinate 4,700,923 of JADWQK010002002.1, read as the reverse complement.
TCAAAGTGAACACAGTTGACTGGAGAGCTATTGAGTACCTCAACCTTACTGCGTACAGCGGCTTTACACCTGGCCACAACCTTCCTACTAGAGGCCCTAGTTGCCTAGACCATATGTTACTCAGAACTAAGTCATCAGCCGTTGTCGTCGTTTGTGATTCTGACGTTACTGACCATGATACAGTAATCGCCGCTATCACCCTAACATCAGTTACCAAAACCGTTCCCGAATTCAACAATAAAATTGACTACCCGGCATTAAAAACGTGCATTTCCGAGACAAACTGGTCCATCATTATGGCCGAATCAGACGTTAATGCTGCCACAAATTGTTTCATCAACTTAATGACAGAAAAAATTAAAGACTTCAGCTCAAAGGTCAAAGTGCGTAATTCAAAAGCCTTACGTAAGCCGTGGATGACTGCAGGTCTACTTAGATGCATCCGAAAGAGAGATCGCCTACACTACAACTCCAGAAAAAATAAAGACGACATTGCAACCCAAAGATTGTATAAAACTTATAGAAATTACTGTAACGATATCATAAAAAAATCAAATGAGGAGTATAATCGCAAATTGCTAACCGAAAGTAAAAACAACACCAAGAAACTTTGGCAAAGTGTTAAGGATATCTGCAACATGAAAAAGAGAAACAGCACAAACGCAGACATCACTAAAATCCTTGAGGATCCTGTGGAAGCGGTAAACTCTGCGAATGAGTTTTTCAGTACAGTTGGTAAAAAATTAGCTGATACCATTCTGTCTGAGCTAAAAGTTACTGAAAAACAACTGGCGGATACCACAAGACTGGAAAGAACTACTGGAAACTCATTCTTTTTTACTCCGACTGACCCAGAAGAAATATCTAGAATCATTGACAACCTAAAATCAGGCTCTGCCCCTGGAAGTGATTTGATTAGCAACACGATATTAAAACAGTGTAAAATAACTCTTGCCCCTGTTCTCTCTTACATATTCAACCTAAGCATGTCTACGGGTGTCTTTCCGGACAGTCTCAAGGTAGCCAATGTTTGCCCGATCTTCAAATCTGGAGACCCACTTTTAGTTACAAACTATAGACCTATTTCCCTTTTATCTTCAGTGTCTAAAATACTAGAGAAACTTGTCAATAATCGGTTGCAAAATTTTCTAGAAAAAGAAAAACTGCTCTCTGATAACCAATATGGTTTTCGGCAAAAGATGTCAACAGAGGATGCAGTAGTATCACTGGTTGACCACGTCACTGAAAGGTTAGACTCTGGAAACAAATGCATTGGTGTTTTTATAGATATGGCTAAGGCATTCGACACCGTGTCTCGACCAATACTCCTGCAGAAGTTATCGCTAATGGGAATACGTGGTGTAACTCAGAACTGGTTTCACTCCTACCTTACAAATCGACAGCAAAGAATAGATTATAAAGGCAAAACAACAAGTGAGTATTTTGATGTCCACTTTGGAGTTCCCCAGGGAAGCGTTCTCGGGCCAACTCTATTCTTGGCGTACATCAATGACCTCTGCAACCTTAGATTAGAGAATGCTAAGATACTCACATTCGCGGATGACACGGCCATAGTATTCCATAGCTATGACTGGGCTGGGGTTGTTGACGTTGCCGAGAGAGGCCTAATGAAGGTAGTACAATGGTTGCAGCAGAACCTTCTCACGTTGAATGCAAGCAAGACAAAATACATGGCATTTAAAATATCAAAGCGCCTAGTGCCCGAAAACTCACTGCGAATCAGGCTCCACTACTGCAAGCACCTTCGTGGTGATCATTGCCAATGTGATGAGATTGAACAAGTTGACCATATCAAATACCTCGGTGTCTTGGTCGACAACCAGCTATCCTGGGTCAAACAAGTTGATGCTGTCACTGCGAGGGTTCGTAAACTTATGTTTATATTTAAAAAACTTAGGAACATTGCCGACCACAGTACTCTCAGATGTGTATACTTCGCTTTATGCCAATCTATTTTGAATTACTGTATAGTGGTATGGGGTGCAGCAGCTAAAACTCACTTAATGAAACTTGAACGAGCACAAAGGAGCATCTTAAAGGTCGCTTATGGAAGGCCCTATCGGTATCCCACTGACAAGTTGTACCAAGAGTGTGAGGTTCTCAGGATAAGACAACTCTACGTTTTATCTGTCTTGTTACGCTTCCACCGACAAGCACCTCAAACCCAATCCTTATCTAGCAAGACGTGCAGACAGAAGAGATGGAAAGCGCCCGCTACTCGCACTAAATTCGCTCAAAGAGCTCCAAGATTCATGGGCCCATTTATTTATCAGGAAACGCATAAACTCCTTGACATAGCGGATTGTACAAAGCGTACTTGTAGAGTTAAAATCACAAAGTGGCTTTCAGCTCAAGACTATGCACGGACTGAATCTTTCCTTACTCCCATGCATTGATTTCTCCCCCAAATGCTCAACCAGGTGCAACACTTCTCCCAAACACATCCCTTTAACACACACATTACACACACATTTGTGCGGACGACGGCACATCGGGCTGCTACGGTCTGTCGGATTTCCTTGTTAGATTTTCAACTTTATCTCTAAAGCATTAAGGCTCAGGGTTGGTTGGGAGGGTCTGGCGGTTTGGGGTGGCTTGACCTGCTGTCGTCCGTACATGCATACCGCACTACATTACACTCCACACAATTCTTACATGTTTTCTGTCATGTTTTGCATGTTTTCTCTAGTACATACTTTAAAAGTTTAAATATTGTTTAGTATAAGCAACCACTCGCACATATAAGGTGTCTACAACATTGAAGTAACTGGATCCCACGACACAGGGTATCCTAGTGTGGGATCTAGAGTTGCTACATTGCACGACATGTTTCTTGTTCATTTTGATTTGTATTTTCTTGCCTTTTGTCTTACTCTGTTGTGCTTATGCTGTCAACAAAATGTGTCTAAATAAATATTATTATTATTATTATTATTAATATATATTGTATTGACAAGAACCTTACACCTAGATGGGTGATGACTGTCATTAGGGAGCTGATGATGATGACAAAGGTTAGTTCAGGGAACTCCTAAACGATTTACAGTAGCTACCTTGTATTTGGACTCAATTCATTTATATTGAAGAGCCCTTTGCACCCATTGGGTTAAAATAATGGTCTGCAGTAAATTTGATAATGAAGACCATAGGCTGTTGAGGGAATACTTACGGGTAAAAATTAAAGTAAACAAAATTACGTCGTTTTCCAACTATATTTGCGTCAGCTTCCAGTCTGACCGGATGCAACTGAATACATAGTACTTTAAACAACTAAAAAGTGTAAAATAAAAACTTTTGTACAAAAAAACAACCGACTTCCAAAAACCACTACAAAGTGAAAAATAACTAATTTCGGAAGTCGGTGTCAAAACTGAATATACAAAACCAAAGACACCAACTTCCGAAATTAGTTATTTTTCACTTTGTAGTGGTTTTTGGAAGTCGGTTGTTTGCTTAGGTACCTATATCATTTGTCCACGTGCGAAGCCGGGGCGGTTCGCTAGTAATTAATATACTGGAATCGCGCCTCTGAAAAAAGGTAAGGAAACTTATATTTCGCGACTGACGTGCCTTATTTTAATGAATATGATACTTAAAATCAATTTAATGTTTAGATCTGAAGTGGTTAAGATACCAACCAAGACCAAGATGGAAAACTATGGTCAAACTTCACTCGAACGTGAAATTTGAGAAAAAGAGTATCGGAAATTGTAGATTTACTACTAATTATGAAGTTTCTTGAAGAAAGTAGTCAAGCTAGCAGCTAGATGAAGAGTTGTACTATCCATATCATACATAATTTTACTAATATTATGTAACATATTCTTCCTCTTCCCTCGGACCGCCGTAAGGTGCTAACGTGCCCTAGGTTCTGTGCTTACTTGTTATAAATCATTTTATAATTCAATTAAATTCATTCGAAATAATAGGAGTGCATAATTTAAGAAGAAATATATCGCAGAATATACTAACGCTGGGAACCTGCAATATCTCTAGGCGCCTGGTACTTAGCCCGACCAAGCAGCGCAGGCTCCGCCTCCAGGGACGCGTAAGAGTACCTACTTATAATATAATAAACGTGCTAGCGTTAATGATCATTGATTGGAGAAATTCCGTAATGATGACAACGCCCCCGGAGTAGCCGATGACACTATTATCCAATTGCATGTAATTTTTCACGTTTTATTCGCTAATCGGTGTGGAAGACATTCCTCTCTTTTGCGCACACGCAGCCGCACTATTAATAGTGGCCATATATGAGTTCGCCGATGAACAAATCTGCGTCAGTGTCTGAGCTTAGTTTGGTGGGCAAAGACTATCATCATAAGACGCCGCCTAAGTATGTATTCCAACGTACTAAGAGGAGCAGAGAGAAGAGTTTAAAAAGAGTTTAAATAATCCGGTACTTATACCAAAAACTATCTAGGCTCACCTTATAAAACTCAAATATTTATTCAAAAGATCATTTACATGAATATTTTCTGATGCCAATTTCACATATCTTACTAGAGTTCAAAATTTTGTAAATCTTAGTTAACCGTATATTTATTTTAAGATACGGGCAACCGCAGGTCAAGTTACCCGAAACTGTCAAGTATCACCCGAAACTGTCAAGTATCCAATCAATCAATCTTGAGCCATATTGTCTTAGATACAAAGTTAAGTTTCTAGGTGGTACGCAACAACATCAGCCGCCGGCATAAGTTACCACCCACCAGACAAAGTCTTGCCGCCAAGCGATTCGTCGTGTTCCGGCATGATGGCAAAGCCGTACGGAGGACGGGTCTGAGCAGTTGTGTTGCGATGTGTACCGGGTACGATGTGCCTAGTGTTGTTGTGTCGGGAGTTTGGTCGTGGAGGGTCTCCAGATCATCCTCTGGCGCAGCATCGTTGGTCGTGTTGTTGGGTTATACATTGCATCACCTCGCTCAACTGCCGTCTTCCTTCCTATTCACTCAGTTTTTTTGAGTGAATAGGCTTAATAAGCTAGTGCGTTTTACCATCAACGATTGCATCACTGCTTACCATCAGGCGGGATTGCAGTCAAGCACTAGTTTATAACTAATAAATAAATAAATAAAGAAATCTGGCAGACTGTAGAAGCTTGATGTGCTGTCGTCTGCACATGATCGATTCAATCGTGTTGCTACCCACTTTTTAAGACGAAAAAGATATCTTCAAGGACTATCCACATAGATAGAACGAATGGTCCAAGTGGTGTCGCATCATAGATTGCCATCCATTCTGTGCAGCATAGCTCTATACCCTATCAACTGTGTACTTGATTGTCTATCATAAGACAATATCACTGACCCACTTCACTAACGCAGTCATCTGCGTTAGTGAAGTGGGTTTTGCCACCTGAACTTTGGGCCAAACAAGCTTTAACTTTTTCTCATCGATACGCTTATGCATTTCTGCTAGAAATTACGAGTATCCAATGTGTTGCATTGGCACAAAAGGTTTTAGTTCAAAAGGTTTTGTTGAAAATGGAGCCTCCATTTTTAATAAAACCTTTCATTATGTTTGTTATTTTAGCGTGAGCAAAAGAGGTCACCATCATTCGCATTCTCATGCCGTTATCTTAATTTTTATTTTAGCTACCTAAATTTCACGTGTAGTAATTAGTGTGGCAACAATAGCGCCTATAAATAACTCTTTGTGGAGTGTCTAGAGAGGCACCACGGCACCCTCACCTTCCACCTGACGCAAATCTTCCCCGGACACGGCTGTTTCAGAAGGTTCCCTTTCCGGATAAGGCAGGAGGAAACGCCAGGGTGTCACAACTGTACGATCGGCGGCGATCTTTCGCGTCCGGCCCTGGTCTACACTATGACAGAATTCATCAAACTTATGGCATAGCAATGGATTTAGAGTTTGCTTTAAAATTCTTTTTAATACTTGAATGATGAATGAAAGAGTTTTGCGCAATTGGCCGTTCTGCTGCGCTGTTCTCATATAATTAAAAGTCATATTTTTTATAACGATACCATATTTAATCGTGAAGATATATTTAGAGGCGGTGAGCAGTGGGCAGCTCACCGAACAGTAAGGTCAGGCCCGAGTCGACGGCGCGTTGTGTTTCATGCCCGCCTCAAAGAGATGTCAGCACATCGTGACGGTGTCCACGAAGACCGGTAGCCCTGGCCTACAGGCAAGGGAAGGAACACGAGTGGGTTTTAGTCAGTAAAAGTCAGATACGTCTTTCCGCTCCGCCCAGAGCGGAAGTGGTCATTCGATGATTTCCCATCCCAAACAAAAAAAAAAAAAGGATACATTTCGAAAATTATTTCAACATAAAGCTTCCTCAGAGTCAACTTCGTTCTTGGGCCTGAGAGTAGTGCTCGCAGTGGGTTTAATAGTGGTGGTGCGACCGGCAACTTTGGTGGCGCGGATCATGATGCGGGTAGGGATAACGTTATTTTCGACAGACTGGGGGTTGGCGGGGGCCAGTCCAACAGGAGCGATGACGATCGCGACCTCCTGGAAAACAAAAAGATTTAGTAGAAATTTTATATTCGAAGACAATGAAAAGCTTCGAATTTAGAATGAGATCCTTATTTTTGTTTTCGGGGGGGAAACCTTCAAAATGCACCTGAACTCTGAGGACCGAGGCTGGGGAGTGTGGGATTTTTACCTCACTAAAACCACCCTGGCGATCACCATCCGTACATAGGGGTGGACCCGCATCTTCTTGAAAGGCCAATTATGGAACCGTCCCTGCGCAATGCCTGTAAAGGCACATCCCTGGGGAGACTTCCTTGTTCCTCATGCCTCTACAAGAATGACGTCATAGCAAAATACCCACCATCACATCACACCACCGTCAGGAACACACAATTCCAAGTGTTAAACAAAGATGCCTACAGAATGTCTATTCCTATTACGTATTTGGAGAATGATTAATGTCCTTACAACTTGGGTGCCAGAGAAGATAACATCCATGATTTTGTTCAGGGCATTTTCCAGGTATGGCTTTAGATCAGGGTCAGTGGCAGGGTTCTGAAGGGCGTCCGACAGCTCCTGTAAGGTCCAGTAGCTGATTTCTAAGGGTGTGGTAGGAACATGGACAGCGTCCTGAAATGAAAAACGAAATTGGTTTATTGGTTTAGCGGATACTGAAGTGAAGACAGTCTTTTTTGGCCTAAGGGTTTCATTTATTATTTTTCAGTTACATATATTTTTGTTGATATTATTTTATAATATTTAGATACACAATTTAAAAAGTTTGAAAATAATAATATGTTCAAGTACAAGCTTACTTATATTTTAATTTACTATAGAGACTTAGCTAGCTAGAAAGAAATTTGTTATTATTTGTACGTCCAATAGCATTAGGTACATTCCATCCTCTTTATTATTTTATATACCGACCACTATCATTGTACCAATATTCAACAAAATGAATAAATGAATTATGTATTATTTTATTACGTTACAGGGCGTCAGAAGCCCGAAAGTCTAACAAGCAAAGGATATCGTATTGTTCCGAATGCACCTTATGTCAATGGCATAAGGTTCAATATTGCGTGACATGCGATACGTAACTTTTAATTCCTATATCTTGAAACCTAGGCATTGTAGAGTTACGATGCAAAAACCCATTACATGACCTAGGATAAAACCTGTACCATTCGATAGGCCAAATAGTACAGGTTTCATCAATATTGTCAACGAAGTGTCGACATCGAAATTACTAGAAACTCGTCTCCTGTGAAGCATCTGTAGGTACCTGCTGAATATACTCGAAATTATGTGCTATTATTATTACATCTAGACAGACTCGGAATATTCGATGAGCTGACATATATATAGCGGCGAGGCACCAGCGCGCAGTCAGTCTGCATTAGACTATCGACGCGAAACAAGCGATAAAGAAGAAGTGATCTTTGAGAACATCTACAGCGACAACTGCAATATACACTTCAAGGACTACCTGAAGTAACTTTTGTGGTGTTGTTCTGTGTGTACGACACGGATTTCGTGGATATAAGGGAATACTTCGGTGTGACATCAGCTACATTCTACCTGCCATTGCCTACGGAAGCTGACACTAACATACACACATCAAAAGTGTCTAGGGATCAAGCATTTTTATGCGGATTTCTTGAGATTGAGATGTGGCTTTGTAATAAATTTATGATTTTATAAATTTATATGGATCCTTTTTGGTGCATTTCATAATTTGAATCAGGAACTGTGAATCAAATTCGAGTAAAAGATGAAAATCAGCTGTCAATATTTTCCCTATAAAAACATACAACGCATTGAAGACATTATTAGTGCTACTGTTTCCCTACTACTGATTAAAACCAACGTTATTATGGAGCGGCGACGTCATTTAAGCAGGGAAGAAATGCTCAGAGCCGTGGGAATGATAGAAGCTGGTTCCCGGCAACGTACTGTGGCTTTAGCTCTGAATACAAGTCAGAGTGTTATCAGTCGACTTTGGACACGTTACCGAAGCACTGGTACCGTGGCTGAGCGCCATGGAGGACGGTATCGCTGCACCACACGGAGACAAGACCGATACATTCAAATCTTAACTCGAAGAGCTCCAACAATAACCGCCATGATGTTAGCCGTGAGGCTTCATCACTCTTCAGGGAACTTAATTAGCGACCAAACAGTCAGAAACCGCTTGCATGAAGTGAACCTTCATTCCCGAAGACCGCTACGGGTACCACCTATAGCAATGCACAATCGTAGGATTCGATATCAATGGGCTCTTGAACACAGAAATTGGGCAGAAGAACAATGGCGTTTCGTGTGCTTTTCTGATGAGTCTCGTTTTGGTATGAGACCGGATACAAGACGTATACGACACTGGAGAACCCCTGGACGCCAACAGCGATTAAAATCCTGCCAGGAAGTCCATCCTTATAGTGGTGGAACCATCATGGTATGGGCGGGTATTTGGATCGGCGGAAGAACTGAGTTGATTTGGATCAGAGGCAACCTCAACGCTCAAATTTATGCTGAAACGATTGTATCAGACGTCATCGTTCCTCTACAAGTGCAAATCGGTCCCTTATTTCAGTTAATGCATGATAATGCACGACCGCACACCGCAAGAGTTGTAAGACAGACTCTCGCCGCAGCTAACATCAATGTCCTGCCCTGGCCTGCTCAGTCGCCAGACTTGAACCCGATTGAGCATGCATGGGATATGCTACAGAGAAGAGCTCTGCCGAATATGGAGGGTATCCAGTCGCAAGAAGACCTTTTTTTGTTGTTGCAACGAACATGGGCGGCCATTCCACAGCGTGATTTGGATGAACTCATTTTGAGTATGCCAAACCGATGTTCTTGTGTTGTTAGTGTTCGCGGTAGAAACACGGATTATTAATTGTTTAAGTTACCCAATAAAATTTTAGAGAAAACTGTTATTTCAGTCTTTTTTTCGAACTTTTGTGTTAGTGGTTCAAATGTCAAATATCCCTTTATTAGGAAAATGGCAAATTTCTTTATTAATGCAAAGGTGACTTGGTTTATCGTTACTGTGACAAACGAAAACACTTTATTTGATGAATCCTTAAAGAAAATTTTAATTAATATCAATCAGGAGAAAAGTAAGTAAGGTCTTGGTGGCCTAGTGGTTAAAACACCAGCCTCTCAAATATGAGTGCGCTGGTTCGATTCCAGCTCAGGCAAGTACCAATGTAACTTTTCTAAAGTTATATGTACTTTCTAAGTATATCTCGGACACCAATAACTGAAGGTGAAGGAAAACATCTTGAGGAAACCTGGACTTTAAGTCTGAAATCGCCAACCCGCATTGAGCAAGCGTGGTGATTACGCTCAATCCTCCTCTGTATGAGAGGAGACCTGTGCCCAGCAGTGGGACGATAAAAAGGTTGATGATGAGGAGAAAAGTTATTGCAAAAATATATGTTGATCCCTAGACACTTTTGATGTGTGTATTTGAGAAAAGTGTAAACAGATGATGCTGTGTTAATTTACTTTACGTACCACCAAACAGATATATCTATAACCAGAATGAACTTACCTCATCGGGCTCATTGAACATAAAGTCCATTCGTTTATTAAAGGCCCTTTCGAGGTCGAGCAGGTCGCCAGGGTCAGTTGTAGGGTCCTGGATAGCATCGCACAGTTCAGTCAGGGTCCAATAGCTGTAGTCAGCGGCAGTAGCAGCGGCCACCAAGATGGCAGATGGAAGATGAGAAGATGGAAGACAACGAAGAATTTCATCTTTTATAAAAAAATCTTTTTCTTTTTTGATATTGAGAGCTATTAAAAGACAAGGACTTTGTTAGTCACTGTTACAATGAATGTAAAGACAGTAAAACATTTTTCTGTTAGTTGTTATGCTGTTTATATATGTAGATAGATACCCTTTTTTTTGTTTTGGACGGGAAATCATCAAATGACCTCTCCTGCTCTGGGTGGAGCCAAAGGGCGTGTCAGACTTTTACTGACTAAAACTCACCCGTGTTGCTTCACTTGCCTGTGCAAAAAAGAAACCGTGGCCCTGGGCCAGGTTTCTTTTTAACCAGCCCGATAGCCTGACCCAGGAAGCATCAGTCTTTGTGGACCCCGGTACGATGTGTTGACATCTCTTTGAGTGCGCGTAAAATGTGGGCGGGCTGTCCACTGCTCACCGCCCGCAAGCCCGCGCCTGTGGTGGCCGGGAGCTCGATGTTGTCTAACGGCCAGGGCGTCTCCTGCGGCGGCTAAAGGCATGAGGGTGCAGGAATTCCCGCTTACTCACACGCTCCGCCTCCTCCTTTGCCAGTATCACTACTTCGCAGATGGAGGTGACGGTCTGCCATGCAGTCTCGCTCCGGACCATGGCCTGGGCCGGACGCGATAGATCGCCACCGATCGCCGCTACGAGGGCACGGTGGTGCCCTGCCGGTCAGACCTCCATCTTATGCTCCACCATGTCCACAAGGCGATACGATATGGAACAGGAACCTCCCGAAGCAGCCGTGTCCGGTAAGAACCTGCGTCAGGGGAAAGGTGAGGGCGCCGTGGCGCCTCTCTAGCCACTTCTCAAAGAGGGGACTTACCGCCGCTATTGTGGCGTGCCCAAAAATACCTTTAAGTAAAGAATTTCAGAAGCTGAGAAATATTTTTTTTTCATTTATTTATAATAAGCGTGTACGGACGACAACATATCAGGCTACCCTAAAATGTCAAATATACTCGACCTTCAGCCTTACTGCTGTAGCGATAAAGTTGAAAATCTAACTAAGAAATTTGACAGACTGCAATGGCTTCATGTGCTGTCTTCTGGACACTGTCATAATATTGCCAATGTTCATGAAGGGAAGACTACGATTATGACTTCTCTATGTTAGTAACGCGACACACGACATTACGTTCCTTCGCAAGAAACACTTTCATTTTCCTTTTATCAAAGTTTTATGGAAGAAGTCATTCACTGGGAACAGGGTAGAACCTGAATAAAAATAAAACAATAACATGTAAAGATTCTCCCAACCCGAGAACAAATCTCAATATCTCATGCCCATGTTGTGCTTACGAAAACAGCGAGAGGCAGTTGCTATAACTTATAATTATATTCGAATTTTAATATGTATTCTGCTATAACTTAAAATTATATTCGAATTTTAATATGTATTCCGAACTTACCTACCGTCGTGAAATTGGCCGATATTTTCGGAAACCAATATTTATAGTTAAGATACCATTCGTGAGCACTTTATTGCATTCGATCGGTATGACGAATGATTTTGGAATAGTTTTCCGTAATATGGGTGTACATTTACTATTTACGACAAAACCTTTATTTCGATATTATACAATTTAAAGCTGTTTATGAAGCTCTCATTTTCGTGGCACTGGGTCTGACGTCACGGGATTTAATGTTTACTAAATCAAAAACTTCAAATGCTATTACATGCAGCCAGAAACGAAAAACTTTAGGGTAAGAGCTGTGGTCGAATTGTTGTCGTTTTTCTGTGAAAATAAGTTTCTTCTATAATAAAACTGTTCATCAGCAGCTCACTAGTAACTTTCCTCAATCTTCTCAGCCTAATGGATGTGTTCTCATTAATAAACTAGCAGAACAAACTAAAAATATTTGTTATAAAGCCAGTATTTAAAAAGACTATTTTAAAATTGAACTCCCCTTTCTCTTGTACAGTCAGAAGCAAAAATATGTATACATTGCCAAGGCTCCAAAAATATGGAAACCTCTTCGACTTTAAGACGAAGTGCTCAACTTAAAGAGCATAAAATTGTAGCCACCGGTTCACATCATAAATATGTATACGCTCATTGCTTCATTAAATTATGCCCACCACGAAAGGAATAATACTATGTATGCACGCTTCCATCAAAGCATGTATTCACGCGTTGGTTCATAAATTAATGAAGCAATGAGCGTATACATATTTATGATGTGAACCGGTGGCTACAATTTTATGCTCTTCAAGTTAAGCACTTCGTCTTAATGTCGAAGATGTTTACATATTTTTGGAGCCTTGGCAATGTATACATATTTTTGCTTCTGACTGTACCAAAAGTCACAAAAATCGTTTAGATTCCAAGCCACTGTGTATCGATTATGTAGATGCTCCTGCTAAGGATTCTGTTATCTCCCAAACATTTTAAATATCAAGGCTACGATTTGTGGAGTCTGCCCAAACGACTTGGTAACCCCGTGGCAATTGTAGTGGCAAAATTCAAGTAAGAGTAAAGGTGCTTTTAAAAATGGAATGCAGCCTTATGTAAAGCCAAAGCCTTGGTTTTACCCCTATGAAAAATATCAAAGAAGTTAATATGAACTAATTCCCTCGCCTTTGTACCTATAAGTCACTTTTGTTCTCCGGTATTTCTTCACAAAATCCGGGTCAGAGATACATCACTCTGCGAATGTGGGTCAGATGAAGGTACTTTGGAACACATATTTTTCAACTGCTTCAATAACCCAGTTCATGACTTTTATAGCTATCTTCCTAAATTAAAAATCCCAGTCCTACTTCCCACTAACTTTCCATCCCAACTAACATATTTTGGGGCTCTGATACACTTTTTCTCTTTGGGGCTTTTATACACTTTTACTGTGTCAACGACATCAAACTGATTGACACATACACTAATATAACATCAATGCAAATACGTAATAAATATCTGTCAGAACTGCACAGTACATTTATACACAAATAGAGCAGTCACAACAAATTACAGTGAATTTATTATAAATCTACATTAGCGTGACATCAATATGGTTAATTGCAGTATTATAAACTTTTATCACGCCTGTGCTCCTCAAAGAAGTGTTAGGCACAGGTGCACCCGTAATGACACCCGTATTTTGTCAGTTATCCTGCCTGGAAATCGAACTCAAGACTCCGTGCTTAATAGTAGTTGCTTACGATCACTGCACCAACGAGGTAGTCCACTAGACCAATGAGGCAGTATATTTATTATAATTAATATTAGACTTAACACGTTAATTTTTCTTTCTCTTGTTCTTAGACACTTTTGCCTTTATTTTTGTTTTACTTCTACTTTCGTAGAAAGTCTACTAGAAGAAATTTCTTAACTAATTATAAAAAAAAAATGCACCTTTCATCATCATCATCATTTCAGCCGAGAGACGTCCACTGCTGGGCATAGGCCATCCATAGGTCCCCCAAGGATCTCCACGACGACTGGTCCTGCACCTCCCGGTGCGTGGTCGTCATTCGAGAACCCGTCGGCCCCATTGGGCATCGGTCCTACGGGCAATGTGCCCGGTCCACTGGCACTTTAGTGTTGCAATTCTTCGGGTTATGTCGGTTACTCTCGTTCTTCTGCGGATCTCCACATTCCTGATTCGAACACGCAGTGAAATCCCAAGCATAGCCCTCTCTATTGTCCGTTGAGTGACCTTGAACCTTCTTATAAGACCCATTGTAAGGTCATGAGACACTGCAATATTTCGGACGAGAAGATTCTACGTAGCTTCCCGAAATCAGCCTAGTTGAGTTGGATTCGACGATTGACCTTTTTCTCGAAGTTGGACCTTCCTAACTGGATAGCTTGTCCCAGGTATACGTAACTGTCAACGACTTCGAGAACAGAGTCTCAAATTTTTATAGGAATCGGTACAACATGGGACATTAGACATGACTTTCGTCTTGTCCATGTTAATTTTTAGACCGACTCGCTCGGAGGCTCTGCTGAGGTCTTCGAGCATTGTACTCAGGTCCTCCGCGGTCTCAGCCATGAAAACGATATCATCAGCAAACTGAAGGTGTGTAATACAATCCATTGATGTTGATGCCCAGTCCTTTCCAGTGCAGAAACTTGAGGACATTCTCCAATGCAGCGGTGAACAGTTTTGGGGAGATAACATTTCCCTGTCTGACACCACGCTACAGAGTCTGGTCCTGTATTCGGATTGACATGGTGGCGTTTTCGGACAAACCCTTCAGTGCTTCAATATACCGATAGTCTATTTGGCACCACTGGAGAGACTGCAGTACAGCCCAGGTCTCGATCGAATCAAAGGCATTTTCGTAGTCCACAAACGTATATTTATATGTGGTCTACAGTGCTGAAGCCCTTTCGGAAACCGGCTTGTTTGGGAAGCTGGAAGTCGTCAAACCCGCAGGCGAGACGATTCGTGAGGACTCTCGAAAACTACTTATAGACATGACTCAGAAGTGAGATGGGTCTGTTGTTTTTCAAAAGGGTGTTGTCACCCTTTTTGAAAAAGAGTACCACCGCACTTCTGTGCTATGCCTGTGGCGTTTTTCCCTTGACAATAACGAAATTAAATAGCTTCTGAAATGCCCTAAGGATCGGTTCACCACCCGCCTACAGTAGCTCACTCGTTATTCCGTCATCGCCCGGCGCCTTGTTAATTTTAAGCTGTTTGAGAGCCAATCGAATCTCTTCAATCTCGCCAATCTTCGATGTAATGTCGGGTTAATCTTGTTTTAGTCAGTTATTGTGTGTACATAAATTATAAGATAGTAAAAATAAAGTGTATATTTAAATATCCATATATTTTTGCAGTAAATTGTAAATGTCTTTATAGTTACGCCATTCTTCTCATTTCAGAGTAACATCTGCGAAAACAACCCATGACGAGCAATTAATGAATTAATTAGATAAAAAAAAAACAGACCATTCATGCCTCATATATGTACATATGTCCTAGACTGAACAAATAGGATCACATACGACGCGTCGGATTATCGCCAGTTAACAAAATTATTAATTAAGAAGTCATGAACTATCTTGTTTTACTCATACTTAGTTTAAACTATGATACTTTGCTAGTAACTTCGTACAAATGCTCAAAGCATTTTAATATACATAACATCACGCCTATACTCCTCAAAGACGTGCTAGGCAGAGGAGTACCTATAATGACACCATATTTTGTCAGTTATCTATTGCCATGAATAAGATACTAATGTATGTTTCGGATAATATTTTGTGCTACCTGGGAATGAACCTAAGATCTTAAGGCGCTGTGTTCAGTAAAAATAGGCTTCTTAAAACAATTTTTTAGCCAAATGTATACATTTCAGAGCAGCCAAAAATTTATATGTTAATCTTGATTATATGTAGCAGAAAACCATTGTTTTCAAAACACGTTTTGAATTAATTTTCTCGATAGAAAAAAATCCTAAAGTAACCCCTAAAATTGAATTTATAACAGTTGTAACTGTATTATTAATCATCAAATCTTGATAAAATTGAGAAGAGCGATGTAAAATATAATAGTAAATGAAACCATTGTTTTTGTTTATCGATTTAACTAAGATATTCTAAAATAAATAATGTATTTAATGATAAATAACGTGAACGAAACGTCGCTCCATCGCGGCGTCCATTGCCTTCTCTTTCACTTCTATGCTTAGCGACAGTGACCGCTGAGGCGCTGTGCTTGTCGGACCTATGTCACTTTTTGCTTTACCCCGCACAGAAAATAATTATATTTACGTGTCTGTTTGTTGATGAATAATCATATTTCGTTTTTGCCCGGGTTCAAACCCCAGGTTTACATTATATGCTTTTTGTAGATTTTAATTGAAATAAATGCTTTTTAATTTACTGTTGTATTTTTGCCGATATTTTATTTGATTTTTTTCTGTAATTATTCTTTTTACTTTTTCCCGGCACATTTTTCTTCACCTGTATGTGTTCGGGTTCAAACCCCAGCTTTACGTTGTATGCTTTTTGTTGGATTTCTTATTTGCAATTGTTTTTTTTTTTAATTATTATTAATTTATCCGATTTTCTGTATTTTTTGTAGTAATTGTTCCATCTTTTTAAATATATTCTTTTTGTAACTATTATAATGCAAACTAATATTTAAAATCAATTCATTATAATTTTCTTTCTACAAATTTCTAGAAATTAATAATAAATAATAATAATAAGCCTTTATTTAACCATGAATTTCTTAGTTCATAATATAATTTAAAAAAAGAAAAACAATAAAAATAACAGTTAATTTGATAATAGTTCAAAACAGTAAATTTAGATTTCATTTTGTTGCATTATTCATGGCCCCTTTCAGTATAGGCCTCCTCCAAGTGCCTCCATCTATTTCACTCGTACAAACCCGATTTCGATAAGAGTTGCAGTTTTGAAGAAGAAATCTTTTATTTTTTTAAATATCCGAAAATGCATTTTTTTTAACAGTTACTGTAAACAGCTGTTTATAAATAGTATTTTCTAGAAATGATATATTTCTAACAGTTTCATGAAAAAAGGACATAACACAAAAAAATTAAGCAGGACGGACAAAGCGCATTATAAAAATAAAAAAGAAAACAAAAAAAATAATAAAAAATGAAAATATGTATAAAATACACATTTTCGAAAATCGCAAGGTAAAGTCGGATTCGATCCTGGTGCTCGTCTAATGCGAACCGGGACTGTGACGAACAGAGCCAACCATGCTTCGGGGTTGGGTTGTGAAATAACCCTTCTAAATGTAGATGGAATAGAAAAGAAAAACAATAAAAATAACAGTTGATTTGATAATAGTTCAAAACAGTAAATTTAGATTTCATTTTGTTGCATTATTCATGGCCCCTTTCAGTATCTCCTCCAAGTGCCTCCATCTATTTCAATCTTTTTGTGTTGTGTTATTCTAAGCACTCGT
This sequence comes from Sesamia nonagrioides, assembly GCA_017933935.1. NCBI lineage: Eukaryota > Metazoa > Arthropoda > Insecta > Lepidoptera > Noctuidae > Sesamia > Sesamia nonagrioides. Next base: position 4,683,798 of record JADWQK010002002.1, on the reverse strand, counting down.
ACAAACCCGACTTCGATAAGAGTTGCAGTTTTGAAGAAAAAATCTTTTATTTTTTTAAATATCCGAAAATGCATTTTTTTTAACAGTTACTCTAAACAGCTGTTTATAAAGAGTAATTTCTAGAAATGATATATTTCTAACAGTTTCATGAAAAAAGGACATAACACAAAAAATTTAAGCAGAACGGACAAAGCGCATTATAAAAATAAAAAAGAAAACAAAAGTAATAATAAAAAATGAAAATATGTATAAAATACACATTTTCGAAAATCGCAAGGTAAAGTGAACGGATGTGGGATTCGAACCTGCTGCTCGTCTAATGTGAACCGGGACTGTGACGAACAGAGCCAACCATACGTCGCGGTTGGGTTGTGAAATTACGCTTCTAAATGTAGATGGAATAGAGAATGGTTGGTATAGATTTAATAGAACGTGCGTATTTCTCGATGCACGACGCCTCACCTCACGCATCGATGTACTCGCGCAGAGCGCCCCGCGCCCCGCAGTGGGCGGGGCTAGTCGTGTCCCACTTCGTCTGCTTCACCCCCTCAAATACCTAAAAGTTTGCTATTCACAGCGTATTAAGCTCAAAAGTAGTGCTTACGATCACTGGACTAACGACGTAGTCCACTAGACCAATGAAGTAGTCCAATAGACCAACGTGGGAGTCCACTAGGCCAACGAAACACAACACTATACCAACGAAGCAGACCACTACACCGGTATTTTTTAACCAAACCAAATGGAATCAAAAACTTCAAAGTTTCAGTGGTTGATCAGTTTTATCTGTTTTACAGACTGAAATCCCAAGTCAGAAACAGCGAAGGAAAGGGGCTTGCGAAATATTTTTGATAATAAGAACACTTCTAATAAAAAAATATTGAAAAATACTGTACTATACCAAAGTGGCGGTCCAATCATAATCTGAGCATATAATCCCAGTTGCATCCGCGGCTTTGGCGCCTCCTGCCCATAACTTAACAGAGCCCCCACCATAAGGTGTGATTTCTTCGAAACATGCCTCTGCAAAGCATTCTCCTTGTCTTCTTAGCACTCGCCGACGTTGAACTTCACAGACCAGAGATATCCTGGCTTCATCAGAGAACAAAACCCCATTCCAATCTTCTTAAGTCCACGATTAACAATTTCTAGCGAACCTAAGAATGTAACCTCGGTACTCACGACTTCGTGAGCACCGCCCGGCCTGCGGCCCCAATTTACTCAATTTTCAAAACTGCGAATATTGGCAACAAGAAGCCTCCTCCTGACCGTCCATAGACTAATATGCACATTTCTTACTTCTTGGAGGTTGTTCTTAAGATCGTCATACGAAGATTTGCGATTTCTCAATGCGCGACTCACAAGAAAACGATCATCCCGTGGTTGAGAACATGGTTTTCTTCCAGAACCAGGCCTTTTCTCGACGGAACCAGTCTCAGATATCGCGGCCAGGTCCTTTGGACCGTCGACCGACTAACATTTAGCCTCTTAGCCAGCGGTAATTTTGGTAGCTTTTATCACTTTATCTACCATTTTTGAAACAGGAATAAATAAAGCTTTGATAGTCAAGGATATGAAATTAATCGATAAAAATTGAATAAAAGTTATGAAAGTCGATGTTAACTTCTGGAACTTCGCGCCGAAAATGTAGGATAAAAAAGGGTTTTCTGTAAAAAATGAGCATCAAATGAAAATTTAAAACCGGCCAATAACGTGTACAAACGATTGAAACATTTTTTGTATTTCGTCTTTTTAAAGATGAATAAAAATCAAAACCGCTCGTTTTTTACCTATTTAAATCCCTTTCTTTGTCTTCTTGATAAGGCTCCTCATGCGTTTTATAAAGTAGGTACTGGAAGTATACCTTAGGGATGAGACAAACGGGAGTCACCATGTTGACAGTTTCCTGTAACAAATAATATATTTTCAAGGTTTTATTTTTCATTCTTGCTATTTTGCTTGTCTGACTGTAAATAAAAGAAAGCATGACAAATCAGCCTTATTCATCTTATTCAAGCTGATCACACAGCGAAGACCACCCATTGTTTTTAGTATGGTATGGTAATTTTGTATTTTTTTTTGTATAAATGCAATAAAGACTCTTAATCGAGGTCATCATTTATATTAACGTTCTTTTATTAAAATGTACAATATATAAAGAAAACCCTGTCCGACCCGTAAGGATAATAAAGGTTAGGTAAACACATGACCAAATAAAATATGTAATTTTAGATAATCATCATAGTGACAATACTAATGAATTTTGAAATAATCTTTTTTTTCCGTGAAGTAATCCCAACTCCCTAAAATTAAGTATTTTTTTAAAAAGTGACGACACCATTTTTGACCGTATTATGTATTATGATTGAGCGATTCCTGCGCGTGCCGCGTGCCCCGCCCTACTTCGCCCGCGCATTTGCTGCCTACCGCACATGTAACATGCCTAACGCAATTTGAAACTTCTAGTGGATAAAAACAAACAGTAACATGATTGATTGATTGTTTTGATTGGTTGATGATTGATTCGTCGTGTTCCGGCATGATGTCTGGTGAAGCCGTACGGAGGACGGGTCTGAGCAGTTGTGTTGCGATGTGTGGCGGGTACGATGCGCCAAATGTTGTTGTGTCGGGAGTTTGGTCGCGGAGAGTCTCCAGATCAATCTCCCTCTAGCGCAGCATCACTTGGTCGTGTTGGTCTTGGGTTTAACATTGCATCACCTCGCTCAACTGCCGTCATCCTTCCTATTCCTAAGTTTTTTAAGTGAATAGGCTTAATAAACTAGTGCGCTTTACACTCGACGATTGCATCACTGCTTACCATCAGGCGGGATTGCAGTCAAGCACTAGTTTATAATTATTAAAAAAAAAAAACATACCTGTTTTAGCAACTGTTCAAGCATAAATATCATTCATATTTGATAAAAGTTCAGCTTGGTGTACTAACAAACATTGATGATAACATTTAAAAATAATTTCCCGAGCTCCACTTCGGTTTGTTTTTCTCATATTTAACACATTTCTTCGATGTTTTGTTTAAATAGAATTGAAAATTAATACAAATTTCAATAAATAAAAAGAAACAAACCCATGACTGCCCATGACATCCGATGTACTTGTACTTGGTAAGGTAGTCTTGCATGACGATGATATACCTATTCCCTTCTTCAGTAACAGGGAATGGCCCAGATATATCGACAGCAACTCTTTCCCACGGTGCACCAACATTATACACTTTCAGCCGACCTCTGGCCCTCGTTTGCCATCCCTTTACTGAGGAGCAGGCTACACATTTTCTACACCAGTCCTCTACGTCTTCGCGGCAATGCACCCAATACAATCTTTTTCTCACCTTCTCCAGGGTTTTCTTTACTCCTAAATGTCCTCCAGATACTCCGTCGTGCACCTGTCTTAACACTGACGCGACTTTATCGCAGGGGACAACTATCTGTAAGGTGACCTCCTGTCCACTGGGTGATTCCCATTTCCTCTTGAGAACTCCGTTATCAATTATCAGGCTGTCGGCAATGACTGGCCTGTGTGGCAATGACTGGCCTGTGTGGCAAAATGACTGGCCTGTGTGGCAATGATTAGACTGTGTGAGTTTGACTGACGTTTGTGACATGTTTTGTAGAGCTCTATGTTATGTGTTCCTTTTACAAAACATTTCGTTCTTATTGTTTTCTTTGTACTTGAACTTAAAATTTGTAATCATTATGAGTTGTTGTATAGCGGGAACGAAGGTAGCGACTTTAGGAGTCACGGAGACCGAACGGAGTGTATTATAAAAGACACTATGTCTTTGATTTATATATGAAACCCATACACACGAGGACGTTTGATAACGCAAGACGGTTGTGACGGCGCGCTGATTATTAAGACTAATAAGAAAGATCATAACTCGATTTAATCAATATTATTTTAGGCGACTCGATTCCAGTAAATTTAAAATATGAGCGGGTAACACCGATTTGAAGGGGTGGCGACTGTCATATCCAGGGGGGGTTCACTTAGAACATCAGCAACTGAAGCAAAGTGACTAATGACATCTTTGAACGTGAACAGCATATCTAAACATTGGAACCCATGGCATGCCGATAGGTGCCGCTATAATAAAGTTTAACTTTTCTAACTAGACTGTCGATAAAGCAGTGCACTGTGGTTTGTGGTCACGGCTTGCACGTGTTTGTTTGTTTCGTATCCATTTTGCGCATGTTTCTTGGTTTTCGAGAGGATTTCTGTGTTATTAACGTCGAGTTGAGATCTCTTGGGACCTCCTCCGTCCTGATAATCAGTCTTACCCAGAAACCAGTTCAGTCTTCGTAGTATTGTACCTGTGCGCTGTGAATTGTGATTCCATAAGAAATTGTGAAATACAATCTTATAATTGCGAAAAGACGCTTGTGTTTTGTGAGTGTGTTTTAAAATAGAGAAAATGCCGCATCACTGTGCTCTTGAATGTAAGAACATAAGACAAGTTTAAAAGTAATAAATACATTTTTTGTTATTATATTTTATTAAGTGGTTTTATTTCTATTATATTCATTACATTAATGTTACTTCCGCTAAAAGTTATTTTGTTTCAATGGTTTATAATCTCTGTAACTTGCTGAAACAAAATAGCTTTTAAGGAAGTAACATTAATAATCTCTAATCGATAGGACTATAGAATATACCTGTCTATAGATATGGTATGCGTAGGTATATTTATATTAATGTACGTTCAGAAAACCAGGGGGCGCTTTCAAATGATATGCATAAAATTCCCTCGAGAGGGCTCTCTTTTACCCTATTATTATTATACTCTTTGGTCATATAATTGAGAGCTGCCGACGGAGAAGCACGCGCTCTAACCTATTGGCTCTTATCTGTTTTAATCTGAGATTGTCATTGTAATCCCTTGATATTAAAGTGATCTAAGTGTCCGTACAGTTAAAATAATAAGAATCGAACATCACACTATAGTTATTTTTCAACGTTTTATCGAAATACCGCCCACGATGGATGAGAATCATAGGATGAGAAGACACTCTAATTATTCTGAACTTCGGGCTCGCTCTCCTGACGGTTTTACCCCGACATATATATTGCACCTGTTTTCAGCTTTTGGGAGTTGAGATTTCCTCGAACCTTAACTTTGGGCGGTTCATTGAGTCCAAGGCCAAGGTGGCTGCCAGGAAACTTGGCGTTATCGCAAAGGTCCGGCAGTACTTCACACCTGGGCAGCTTCTAATGTTATACAAAGCACAGGTCCGTTCGTGTGTGGAGTACTGCAGCCACATTTGGGCTGGTGCTGCCAAATGTCACCTGGCCACTTTGGATTCAGTGGAGAGACGTGCAAAGAGGCTGATTGGTGACCCTGATCTAACTCGAGTTGGTCTCCAAAGCCTAGATAGAGCACAGGCGTAGAGTAGCCAGCCTTTCGGTGTTCTATAGGATGCATTTCGGGGAGTGTGCGATGGAATTGCATGATTTAATTCCCCATCTCCGTTCCACCAGCGGACGACCCGTCGTACGGCTGGTTTCCACCCTTACGTTGTTAACACCACTACGATCCGGACGAAGCGTTTCGCCTCCTCCTTTATACCGCGTACATCGAGGGACTGGAACAATTTGCCAGCGGCGGTGTTTCCGTCGGACTACAATTTAGTGTCTTCAAGGCTAGAGTGAATAGGCTCTTAATAAACTAGTGCGCTTTACCATCAACGATTGCGTCACTGCTTACCATCAGGCAGGATTGCGGTCAAGCGCTAGTTTATAATATATGTATATAAAAAAAAAAACATATCTATAGAAGTCCTCTTTCAGTTTAAAGACTACTTAGGCCGCGGCACACTAACGCATTATTTTTTGTGTGTGTGCTGCGCTAGCAGAACTTACCTAGTAACTATGTGTAGTGTTGGGGTCACCAAGATACAGGCTGTGCCTAGTTTGGGATCCGCTGTTAATTGTAACTAAATGAAAAGCTGTTCTGCTGTTGTAACTGCATGCTATTAATTCTTGTAATTTTAACAAAGTGTAAGCATAATAAAGACTTTTTTTGTCATATTGCAACCAATCAACAGCATGTTGTGTAGTATCGCTACGAAGAATTAAAGACGTAGTCTATGCTAGACAAGGAAAACAATATTAGTAAACCCTTTTCTTATCGCTGTCTTCGTCTTTCTTTAAAGTAATGCAAAATTTCGTCACTTCACCTGAAGTTAACTTAGCTAGATCGGTGAACGACTGCCGGGAGGACACGGCTTAGCATACGCTGGCAGAGTATGCCGCTTGGGAGGAGCTGCGCCGTGATCTCTGAAGTAGGCAGTGACTTATCGCTGCCGGCCATAATCAAGTCGATGGTCGGTAGCGAAGAGTCCTGGGATGCGGTGGTTTCCTTCTGCGAAACAGTTGTCTCGCAGAAGGAGGCTGCGGAAAGGGACAGGGAGATCTCATCCTCTCATGCAGCCCGCAGCAGGCATACCGGGCGTCGGCGAAGGCGGGTAACGTCCTCTATCCTTCCTCAGCCTATAGATGTCCACTGCTGGACAAAGGCCTCCCCCAAGGCTTTCCACGATGACCGGTCTTGTGCTGCCCGCATCCATCGGCTTCCCGCGACCTTCACCAGGTCATCGGTCCACCTTGTTGGGGGTCTCCCTACGCTGCGTCTTCCAGTACGTGGCCGCCCCTCCAGAACCTTTCTGCCCCATCGGCCATCGGTTCTACGAGCAATGTGCCCTGCCCACTGCCACTTGAGTTTAGCGACTCGCAGAGCTATGTCGGTGACTTTGGTTCTTCTGCGGATCTCCTCATTTCTGATTCGATCACGCAGAGAAACTCCTAACATAGCTCTTTCCATTGCCCTTTGTGTGACTCTGAGCCTTCGTATGAGGCCCATTGTGAGCGACCACGTTTCAGTTCCGTAAGTCATCACTGGCAACACACACTGGTCAAAGACTTTCGTCTTGAGACACTGGTATCTTGGACGACGAGAAGATGTAGCGTAGCTTCCCGAACGCTGCCCAACCGAGCTGGATTCGCCGAGACACCTCTTTCTCGAAGTTGGACCTACCTAGTTGGACTTTCTGTCCCAGGTATATATACTCGTCAACAACTTCGAGTGCAGAGCAACCAACTACAATTGGACTGGGTGCGACATGAGAGTTCGACATGATCTTCGACTTATCCATGTTCATTTTTAGACCCACTTGTTGGGAAGCTCTGCTGAGGTCATTGAGCATTTTGCCCAAGTCTTCCAGGGTCTCAGCCATGACCACGATATCATCTGCGAAACGGAGATTAGTGATGTACTCGCCGTTGATGTTGATGCCAAGTCCTTTCAGTCCAGGAGCTTAAAGACATCTTCCAACGCAGCAGTGAACAATTTAGGAGATATGACATTTCCTTGTCTCACTCCACGCTGCAGTTGGATCGGTTTCGAGTCCTGATCCTGGAAACGGACTGACATGGTGGCGTTTTTGTACAAACACTTTATCACCTCAATGTATCGATGGTCAATTTGGCACCGCTGGAGAGACTGTAGCACCGCCCAAGTCTCAATCGTCCTCTATCAGCCCCCCTAAATGGGTCCACGGGCGACAGACTCAGGGACATCTCTCGCCGCCAAACATCAGGACCACAGGTGGCGGCCCGAAGTGTTCCACGCGCGCCTCTCTTAGACGTCACGGGGGGGAGTCCTACACCTCACTCCTCCCTCTGACCCGAGGAGACCCACAGTGGCGGACCAACACCAATCGGAGGTTGCTGAAGTGTGTAGGTGTGAGATGGAACACCGGGGTGGTTTTTAGTCAGTAAGAGTCTGACAGACCTCGTCGCCCGCCCCAGGGCGGCGGACATCCATGAGGATTTTTCACCCGGAAAAAAAAGCTAGATCGGTGAAGGGGCGGCACTTAAGAGGGAACTCTAGTGGTGCTTTCTCTATACAAACGTATCCCGCTGTTTTCTTCGTGGATAATGCTTTTAGAGCAATTATTTTTTTTCTACAATTGTACACTGTTATTATACGTGCATTTCATATTTTCGCTCAGATTACAATTAGACAAACGTGATAAGTTTTGCCGTGTGTGAGTGCCGTGTGGTGACGGCCTAAGAATACATTGTGTCATCACTCCAATACTTGCCCGGGATGTCGTAGGAGGCGACTAAGAGGCACTTATGCACGTAACATCTGTGCGAGAGAAGGAAAACTCGAAACAAAACCCTCTACCAACCCGTCTGGCCAGCGTGGTAGTAGTAGGCCATTACCCTTCATGACAGGCACGACAAAGCGATGGCCCCCAGTTCCCGGCGGCCTGGATTAGATAGGCCAGGATTTAAAAGTATCGGAACCGAAGTCGGAACCGAAGGTAACATAATACTCCTGACTTAACGGAGTCGGTGTCGAAGCTCCGTAACATCCCTGCTTTGGATTCAGTGGAGAGGCGTGCGAAGAGGCTGATTGGCGACCCAGATTTAACTCAAAACGATCTCCAAAACCTGGAGCACAGGCGTAGAGTAGCCAGCCTGTCGGTGTTCTATAGGACGCATTTTCGAGAGTGTGCGACGGTATGCAATTCCCTCGCATGATTTAATTCCCCTATCTCCGTTCCATACCGACGACCCGTCGTACGGCGAGTTTCCACCCTTACATTGGTGACACCACTACGATCCAGACGAAGCGTTTCGCCTCCTCTTTTATACCGCGTTCATCGAGGGAATGGAACAATTTGCCCGCGGCGGTGTTTCCGTCGGACTACAATTTAAGTGTCATCAAGGCTAGAGTGAATAGGCTCTTAATAAACTAGCGCGCTTCACAATCAAGGATTGCATCACTGCTTGCCATCAGTCTGGATTGCGGTGAAGCACTAGTTTACAATTTATAAAAAAAAGCGGAATATGAATCATGTAGGTTGTTAAAAAATTACCTACTGTACTGACATTATTTGTAGAATGCAATTAGGCTCAAAAACTTACTTCTACCGTAAGGGTACCTAGGTATGGGCTTGCCACAATAGCGGCGGTGAATTCCACTTTGAGGACTGTCTAAAAAGGCAGCACGACGTCCTCATCCAAAAATAAAGTAAATTGTATATACACCCAAAAGTAAATTATTGTAAACATTTTCATTTTTTAACCGACTTCAAAAAGGAGGAGGTTACTCAATTCGACCGTATATAGGCTTTTTTTTTTTTATGTTTGTTCGCGCATAACTTCGTCGTTTATGAACCGATTTTGATAATTCTTTTTCTGCTGGAAAGAAGACGTTCCCAAGGTGGTCCCATGATAAGGATATCAGGGTTTGATGATGTAAGACCAGAGAAAACAAGGGGAACTTTCAAAAATTGTGGGGGCGACTAGTGCAATTCTTAGCATTTTCATTAAGTATTTTAAAGCACTACAATTTAATAAAGGTCTGGAGTAGATCTGATGATGGAGCCGGGAGACAGTCGAAGGAACTCTTCAACAATTCACAGCAGCTACCTTGTGTTTGCGCTCGATTTGTATTGATAAGAAGTTTACACCTAGATGGGTTGTGACTGTCATAAGAGCTCTGATGATCAAAGGCCAGTTCCGGGAACTCCTCAACGGTTTACAGTAGCTACTTTGTGGTTGGAATTCATTCATTTATACTGATGAGACCTTTGCACCTATTGGGTTAAAATAACGGTCTGCAGTAAATTTGATGATGAAGACCATACGCAGTTGAGGGAATACTTACGAGTAAAAATTAAAGTAAACAACATTAAGTCGTTTCCCAACTATATTTGCGTCAGCTTCCAGTCTGACCGGGTGCAACTGAATACATAGTACGTTTAACAACTTAAAAGTGTAAAATAAAAACTTTTTTTACAAAAAAACAACCGACTTCCAAAAACCACTACAAAGTGAAAAATAACTAATTTCGGAAGTCGGTGTCAAAAAACGAATATACAAAACCAAAGACACCGACTTCCGAAATTAGTTATTTTTCACTTTGTAGTGGTTTTTGGAAGTCGGTTGTTTTTTTGTAAAAAAGTTTTTTAATGTCTGAACTTGAAAAAAGACGATGATCCCTGAGTTTGTTTCGGCTTTTACTTCTCAGAGGTAGTCAGTTAGGAAATGCCGGCTTCATCTAGCTAAAAAAATAAAAAAAATAAAAACGTGACGTGTAAAAGTGATCAGTGATCCTACTTGCTTAATAAACGATTTCATTTCATTTCATTTCACCCTCCGCCTGACGCAGGTCCTCACCGGACATGGCTGTTTCAGGAGGTTCATGTTTCAGGAGGAAACGCCAGGGTGTCACCACTGTAGAAATCTCACTGAGGACACGGTGGACGCTCGCAGGACGCAGAACCACCGTGTTCTCGTGGCAGCGATCGGCGGCGATCTCTCTCGTCCGGCTCTTGTCTAGGCCATGGCCGAATTTATTAAACGTATAAAGCAATGGATTAGGAGTTTGCTTTAAAATTCTTTTTACCTGAATGGTGAGTGAAAGGGTTTTGCGCAATTAAATAATATTAAACGCATAGAATGAAAATTCATATTTTTTATAACCATGCCATATTTAATCGTGAAGATATATTTAGAAAATTATTTCAAATTAATTATTCGTCAGAGTCCACTTCGTCACTGACGTTCGCGGTGGGTTTCACAGTGGTGGAGGGGCCTTCAACTTCGATGACGTTTCTAAGGCTGATAGGTTCAACGATATTTTCGACAGCCTGGGGCTTCGTGGGAGCCAGTCCAACGGGAGCGATGACGACTGCGAAATCCTAGAAAACAAAAAGGTTTAGAAGAAATTTTTGATTCGAAACCTATGAAAATCTTATTTGTAATTATTATAATTTAGAAGTAACATCCCAAGATGGTTTAAGCAACTTAGAAGTTAAGCCGACTTAATTACTAATGAAAACATAATTCTGTTAGCAACACGTTACAGCAGGGAAGGTTCACGAATACCGGTGATGGTGCGAAACATGTACATAGCTGAATTTTGGGCAGAGTCCATTTAGATTACCATCGACATGCTAAGAAGAAACCTACTCCAATAATTACACAGAACAAGGTATTTCCAAAATTGTGAACCATTAACCATCAGAAATATATTGCTCTCTTCTTCTCCTCAGCCATAGAGGTCCACTGCTGGACAAAGGCCTCCCCAAGGCTTTTCGTGATGACCGGTCTTGTGCTACCCGTATCCATTGGCTTCCCGCGAACTTCACCAGGTCATCGGTCCAAATAGTTGGGGGCCTCCCTACGCTACGTCTTTCGGTATGTGGCCGCCATCCTTTTTTTTTGTTGGTATGGGAAATCATCAAATGACTTCTCCCGCTCTGGGCGGAGCGGAAGGGCGTGTCAGACTTTTAATGACTAAAACCCACCCGTGTTTCTTCACTTGCCTGTGGGACGGCCAGGGCCACGGTTTCTTGTTTAACCAACCCACAAACTTGACCCAGGAGGCATCGGTCTTCGTGGACCCCGTCACGATGTGCTGACATCTCTTTGAGGCGCGCGTGAAACACGACGCGCCGTCGACTCGGGCCTGGTCCTTACCGGGCGGCGAGCGGCCCACTGCTCACCACCCGCAGGCCCGCGCCTACGGTGGTTGGGAGTTTGGTGTCATCTCCCGACCAGGGCGTCTCCTGCGGCGGCTAGTGGCGTGAGGGCGCTGGGATTCCCGTTGCCTCACGCGCTCCGCCTCCTCCTTTGCCAGCATTACTGCTTCGAAGAAAGAGGTGACGGCCTGCCATGCACTCTCACTCCGGACCATGGCCTGGACCAGGGTCGGACGCGAGAGATCACCGCCGATCGCCGCTATGAGAATAGGGCGGTGCTCTACCCAAGCCGGACAGACCTCCACCGTATGCTCCACCATATCCTCAGGGCGATCCACACAATGGTCACACCCTGGCGTTTCGTCCCGCCTTATACGGAACAGGAACCTCCCGAAACAACCGTGTCCGGTGAGCACCTGCGTCAGGCGGAAGGTGAGGGCGCCGTGGCGCCTCTCTAGCCCCTCCTCAAAGAGGGGACTTACCGCCGCTATTGTGGCGTGCCCAGTACTGGGTTGCGACAATCGCACTCTCCATGTTGCCATGAGATCCCGCCGGAGCCCTGTTCGCCGTACCGCGATTTATCGTGGCAGCGGAGTTATGTCCCGGCGTTTTGCCTCCTCTCGCCACTCCCACATGTGGGCGAGGACTTTGGCCTCCAGATCCCATGGCGGCAATCCGGCAAGAAGGCTCACCATCTCAGCGGAGACCCTACGGTATCCCCGGAACAGCCGAACGGCCATGACACTCTGGGACATGGCCGCCACCCTAGAACTTTACTGCCCCATCGGCCATCGGTTCATGGTCGGTCATCAGCTATAAGTAAGAAATACACCTAGGGGAAGACGGGGTACATTGCTACAAGGGGCACATAGATACAGTCAATATTCGTCGAAAACAAAACGCGCTAGAAGAGCCTTCCGCCACCGATAAGGACGTATATAGTAAGGCCTACGCGCACACTAGCGCAGAGCAATGTTCACTCGACGACTAGCGACTAGCACGTAAAAAACTGTTTCTGATGTTCGCAACAAAATTTTCGTACTTTTTTTTCGGATGTAATTCTTCTAATTTATTTAGTGTTACCTGTGTTATATTAAGACATTTGGTAAGTACATATCTGTCATCACATTAAATACAGACGCTTAGTGTCGGCGATTCTGTTGGCCACCACTCAACTAGCCTTGCCCCAACATAAATCGTCGGTCCATCGCAAAGCCCGTGTTGGAGTGCTCTTTCTTTTCTATGGAGAATTACTGAACCTTACATTCTGTTCCTCATTCCTCTACAAGAATCACCATCATAACAAAATGCACACCATCACACCACACCACGGTCAGGAACACTCAACTCCAAGGGTTAAGATGCCTATTGACCCTCTATTCCCGTTACGTATTTAGAGAATGATTGATATCCTTACAACTTGGGTGCCCGAGAAGAGAGCATCCATGATTTTGTTCAGGGCATTTTCCAGGTATGGCATCAGATCAGGGTCAGTGGCAGGGTTCTGAATAGCGTCCGACAGCTCCTGCAAGGTCCAGTGGCTGAGTTCTAAGCGTGTGCTGGGAACACCGACGACGATCTGAAATGAAAAACGAAATTGTGTTAGTGAAGTGAAGACAGTCTTTTTCGGTACATGTGTTACCTTTCTTATTATTTTTAAACATGGATTTTTGTAGCTGACAATTATTAATTATTTTATTTTATAATATTTATATAATTAAAAAGGTTTCATAATAATAATAATATGTGTCTAAATAAAAAAGAACAATTTTTGAATATGACATCAAGTCCAGTTTTCTTTATATTTTATGTTATTAGAAACTTAGCTACCTTAAAAGAAATGATTGTTATTATATTGGTGTACCGGAAAGTTTTTACCGGATTTTTAAATGAAGCGGTCCTTAATCGTTTCTTGTGCCTTAACCGTTCTCCCAATTGTTTTTGACTTTGGGGTGGGTCTTCGTTCAATAACTCCTGCTATTTCGCGTCCAGAATTTTTGTTTTGGCCGAACTACCGTCTACTGTCGTTTAACTCACACGTTTTTAGACTTGGAGCATGCTCTCCGTAACTTTCTACCAGCAAACGATGACTTTCAATGGCCTTTTCTTTTGGTGAAATAAGAAAAGCAATGCATGCCGCAAATGCTGTTTGTACAATACTATGACACTATTATTTAGTCAGAATGTACTACTTCAACTCTTGATAAATGGCCCCTGTGGATAGATACCACAATTTTGTCAATACCACGTGCAAACAATTATAGAAATACTTAAAAAAAAAAAATATTTCACAATAATGGTGCATATCGCCAATGACAGTTCAAAAAACGGCAGCGTGAGCCGTCTACGAGGGAGATTTGATGCAAAGTCCTGATGTGGCCACTACGCTGCGATATTTCAATGTTCTTTATGAATTTTTCACTGAATGCACTTTTTACTGCATAAATCACGCACTTTTATTTAGTAAACAACATCATCATCATCATCAGCCTTTACTCGTCCACTGCTGGACATAGGCCTCTTTCATGGCACGCCAACAAGCTCGATCCTGAGCAGTTCTCCGCCAGTCACTACCAGCCACCTTTTTGATGTCGTCGCTCCATCTCGCCCAAGGGCGTCCCACGCTACGTTTGCCGAGACGCGGTCTCCACTCAACAACAAGTAAACAACACTGTGAATAATTTAAAAGTCCAATGAAAAATAAGTGTGACATTTATCTTAGCTTTCCCGTCAAATCTACTAAATAATGACTAATTATTTTATTCCATACTGACGGTTAGCGGCATCTCTCAGAGAAATCGTTATAAACTTTCACCGGAAAGTTTATAACGATTTCTCTGAGAGATGCCGCTAACCACATCATCATCATCGACATCAGCTGATATTTGTAGGTCTTCTAACATTACATAGCGCCCTCTTTATTACTTTATGTACCTACCACTATGATTATACCTATATTCAACAAAATGAATATATGTACTTATGTATTAATTTATTGTGTTATGGGGCGTCAGAAGCCCGAAAGTCTAACAACCAAAGGATATCTTATTACCCAACAACTGCATTGTCGAGGTCAGGTAAGCATTAGCTTCCAGTTAGACGGAAACCTGACACTAACATATCCATAACCAGAAATAACTTACCTCATCAGAATCATTGAACATAGAGTCCATTCGTTCATTAAAGGCCTGTTCGAGGTCCAGCAGGTAGGCACGTTCAGTCTTAGGATCCTGGATGGCATCGCACAGTTCAGTCAGGGTCCAGGAGCTGTAGTCAGCGGCAGTAACCGCGGCCACCAAGACAGCGAAGAATACGAAGAATTTCATCTTTTATATAAATTTCTTTTTCTTTTTTTGCTATTGAGAGAGAAGGGCTTTGTTAGTCACTGTTACAATGAAAGTAAAGACAGTAAAACATTTTCTTGTTAGTTGTTATGCTGTTTAGGTAGATACCTTAAAATAAATAATTTCAGAAGCTGAAAAAAAATGTGTATCGTGATATTTATATGTACCCACATAATAATGAGTGTTCTATCTTAGACAGTGCATTATGTTCGTACGCAAGAAACACATTTTCTTTTTAGCAGTTTTATGGAAGAAGGATCTATGTCCAATGCTAAGTGTTCCATAAAATAAAGGACAACCCCAGTGTCATTCACTGGGCATAATCCAAATAAGGTCAACCGGGGCAATTGCGTCTTTGGGGCAATTGCGTCTAATCGAAGTTATCTTAAATCTATTTGAAAACCCACTCTCCTGCCATCTTGTTTTGTTTACTTTGAATAAAATACTATAACGTATAGATGGCAGGAGAGTAGGTTTTCAAACAGATTTAAAATTATTTCGATTAGACGCAATTGCCCCCAAAGACGCAATTGCCCCGGTTGACCTTATAAACAAAACAATAAAATATAAACCTTTCCAAAACCAGGAATAAAACTTAATATTACATGCCTAGCAGTAGTGCTTAAGAAAACAGTGAGAGGCAGTCGTTATAATTTACAATTAATTACGAATTTTAATATGTGTTTCGAACTTACCTGCCGTCGAGAAATTGGCCGATATTTTCAGAAACCCAATATTTATAGCTAAGATGATACCATTCTTGAGCACTTTATTGTATTCGATCGGCGTGACGAATGATTTCGGATTACTTTTCCGTAATGTTCGGAATACTTTTTATGAAAAAATCTTTATTTTGATAATATACTAAAGCTTTTCATGAAGCTCTCATTTTCATGGCGCGGTCTGACGTCATGGGATTTAGTGTTCGCTCGCCAGTGTGCTTTTGCAGTGGGTAACAAGTGTGGTCGAATTTTAGTCATTTTCCTATGAAAGTTAGGTTTCTTATATAATAAAACTGTTCATCAGCAGCTATTTAATAAATAAATTTATAATTATTCGTATGACTTTACTACATGAAATCAGAAATAATCCCTAAGTCAACATATTTATTAAAAGTAACAGCTAGATAGGAGGCTACAATGTCTATTATATTACTTAATACTTTAATGGAGATGTCCCAGTAACCACCGGTGTTTTTAGACTTAAGTGCGTTAAAAACATTTACTGCATCACGCTCCATTATGCAAAAGGTTTTCAGCTTTGAAGGGGATGAATTTAAGGAGCGAGTTGTAGCTATTGGTATGTTAGCAAAAAAATCATTGAATACCTCAGCTACGTCAGCGGTTTATGAACTAATTTGTTGTTGACCATAATTTAAGGTTGTTTATCCTGTTTAACAGATTTACTAGTCTCATTGTTAACACTTTTCCAAGTGCTTTTCCTTTATTATTAGAATTTTTTATTGTTTATTAGAATTTTTAATTCTGTCGCTTAGAAGTTTTGATGTAGCAAACACATACTCTAGAAAAGGACTTTAAGCCGTTGGTCCCGGTTGCCCTGCGAACATCTAATGGCAGTTGTTACGGGTTGTTAGAGCCCTAAAGTCCAACACTTGGTCTAACTGCAATGCATCGATATTGCCTTCGGGTTGTGGAGGTCAGACGACAGTCGTTTAACAGAAAATATCGAAGTTTAGCAAAAATCAGCAAGCAGTTGCACTGGTAAAGCGGACCCCAGACTCCAAAGCTGAAAAGGCTTCGGATGCGACTTGGGTTAACGTTGTGATGATGATGATGATGATACTCTAGAAAAGGAGTATCAAACCTGTATTTTTTCAAACCATATAACTCGTGCAGTGTCGCTCTTCTTTTATAAACTGCGATGAAAAAGAAAAGTTATAGGCGTGTAATACCTAGAAATGAGGAAAATATTGTAAGGAAAATTTTGAGTATGAAAGAGTAGGGAAACACCAAAGAAATTGGAATGTGTGAATGATGATATGATTAAGAAGGGGGTGATGGCATCTAATAGAGAAGTATAGAAGAAAAAGCCATACTGCACCGACCCCAAATAAATTGGGATCAGGGTAAGGATAGGAGGAGCGAAGGTGTTTGTACATGTCGCAAACAAGAAAGTAATATGAGATAGTAAGGTAAAGAAGAAGAGAAAGTTTAAAGAGGGGTAAAAGGAAATCAATATTTTTGCAGTAAATTGTAAATGTCTTTATATTGTAGTAATGCAGTCTTCGTTGATTACATATTAACTTTCATAAATTAATTTCACAATAACACCTGTAAAAACAACCCATAATAAGCAATTAATGAATTAATTAGATAGAGTAACTACACAAATAGGGATCACATGCGCCGCGTCGCATTATCGCCGATTAACAAAATTATTTATCAAGAAGTTATGAACTATCTTCTTTACGTTTTAGTCATATTTAGAATAAAATACGATACCTTGGTAGAAATATCATACAAAAGCTTAATGCGTTCTAATTACTTGATATAACATTACGCCTGTACCTACTACGTGCCTACTGCGTACCTACTGCGGACCTACTGTGTACCTACTGCGTACCTACTGCGTACCTACTGCGTACCTACTGCGTACCTACTGCGTACCTACTGCGTACCTACTGCGTACCTACTGCGTACCTACTGCGTACCTACTGCGTACCTACTGCGTACCTACTGCGTACCTACTGCGTACCTACTGCGTACCTACCGCGTACCTACTGCGTACCTACAGCGTTCAAGCGGCTGATAAAGATGTGTCAGCGGCGGACTGGAAAAAGTTTTTAGAAAACTGGAAACTGGTTCAGACGCATGAAGCTTTGTATAGAGAGTACTTTGAAAAGATGTAAAAAAAAATATGTGTAAACGTAAAAAAAAAAAATATCGCAAAGCTTTCTGAGTGTCCCACGTATAATATAGTCAGAAAACCGGCCTGTCCCAGTACCAATGATCCCAAAACAAATGTCATTTACCAATCCGCACTGGATCCGCGAGGTGAATTACAGTGCAGTAACTCTCACAGTCGTGATGGCGTAGTGGATAAAACACCAGCCAGTTAAGTATCAGTGTGCGAGTTCGATTCCAGGTCAGGTAAGTACCAATGTAACTTTTCTAAGTCAGATGTACTTTCTAAGTATATCTTGAACACCAACGACTGATTACAAGATGAAGGTAAACATCTTAAGAAAACCTGGACTTTACGTCTGAAATCGCCAACCCGCATTGAGTAAGCGTGGTGATTACGCTCAATCCTTCTCTTTATGGCCTGTGCCCAGCAATGGGACGATAAAAAAAAGTTGATGATGATGATGAACTCTCTCAGGTAGGAGGTTCGTGCCAGCAGCGGGAGCATTACAGGCCGATTATGTGATGGTTATGGTGACAAGAACTTAACAATGTACCTCTACACAAATATGATCACATATCTGAATTTCCAACTTTTTTTTCCAAAAAAAAAAAAAAAATTTTTCCGCAAGACCGTGAACCGTTGGGGTAAACGAGTCCTTGAGTGGAGACCGCGTCAAGGCAAACGTAGCGTGGGACGCCCTTGGGCGAGATGGAGCGACGACATCAAAAAGGTGGCTGGTAGTGGCTGGCGGAGAACTGATCAGGATCGAGCTTGTTGGCGTGCCATGAAAGAGGCCTATGTCCAGCAGTGGACGAGTAAAGGCTGATGATGATGATGATGATGATGATGATGATGATGATGATCTGAATTTCGTACAAAGTAAGAATTTCAACTCTACAGCATTTTGTTTAATCCTAAAACCCCCTCTTATCTTAAAGAACGTTTTAAGTTCCTTCATGACACACATTATAAACGTCTGAGGTCATCGGAAAACCTGATGTTAGAGATACCGATGCATTCCACTAGTTTCTACGATAAATCCTTTACTGTACAAGCAGTACGGCTATGGAATGACTTGACCGTGTTCATAAGGCGTGCTCAAACTCTGTCCACTTTTAAAAGTATGATGAAAAAGCACTTTCTCTCTCTTTAAACATGGTATTATATTTTATTTGCTCTTGTATGTTGTTTATTAATTAGATGTATATATTTAATGAAACTAGTATGATACTTTTAACGTCCGTATTTATTGTATACTCTATGTAAATAGTACACTGTAGACTACCTACACTATTTCTCTCTCCTTTCCCTTAGTATTCTATCCAAAGGTTGTCTGCAAAAGATCGGTCTTAGCGATAAGACCGCCCTTTGTGTAACCCTTTGTAAAATCTTTATATTTATGTTCTGTAATCTATCATAATCATCATCATCATTTCAGCCGAAAGGCGTCCACTGCTGGACATAGGCCTCCCCCAAGGTTCTCCACGACGACCGGTCTTGCGCCTCCCGTATCCAGCGGTTTCCCGCGACCTTCACCTATGGCCTACCCACGCTACGTCTTCCGGTGCGTGGTCGCCACTCAAGAACCCGTCGGCCTCATCGGGCATCGGTCCTACGGGCAATGTGTCCAGCCCACTGCCACTTTAGTGTTGCTATTCTTGGGGCTATGTCGGTTACTCTCGTTCTTCTGCGGATCTCCTCATTCCTGATTCAATCGCGCAGTGCCCCACGCATAGCCCTTTGAGTGACTTTGAGCCTTCTTATAAGGCCCATTGTTAGCGACCACGTCACGTAATCTATATGGTATACATAATAAAGAGTATTCTCTACGATGACACCTATATATACGTAAGTACCTAAAAATTCGAAGACATTTTCTCAATACGGAAGTCACAAGTTTATATTGCCGGCTTCTTAAAGTAGTGTAAATTTTTCGTTGTGATACGACGCATATTTTGATTAGGAATGAAATATAATAAAAATAATATATAGGCAAGTAAGTACATAATCCCATTTATGGTCGTCATAATTGAATTAGAGAGACATATTTATCACAACAATAACATTTTTGCCATCTATGAATTGATAATATATGTAGATCGCAAAAATATAGTAGATACTTTTAGATAATATAATGTAATAGTAACCTATGATGGTCTTAGATGTTTATCTATACAATATGTAAAGAAAACCCTGTCCGATCCGTGAAGGTATTGTTAGGTATCGATAACTGATTCTACTAATGCCTACAAAGCCGGGCTAAATTTAAAAAAAATCCTCCTAAAAAAATAAATATTATTTGGCAAAAAGAGGTAACTTAAAACATGTGCGGCAGACCATACAGGCGCGGGCGAAGAGGGGCAGGGCACGCGGCACGCTGCCGCATCGCTATTCGCTCAGAATTATACCGCCTAAAACAATGTTGTCACTTTTTAAAACTTACCAAATTTTGGGGAAGTTCGAATCGATTCGCGGGGAAAAAAGATTATTTCAAAATTCACTATTATTGTTACTATGATGATTATGTAAATTTTCATATTTTATTTGGTCATGTGTTTACCTAACCTTTATTATCCTTACGGGTCGGACAGGGTTTTCTTAACATATTGTATATGTATCTATTATAGATATAGTATCGTTGATTTAGTATTCCATAACACAAATCTCGAACTTACCTTGGGGCTAGCTCAATCTGTGTGATTTGTCCGTATATATTTATTTAGGTATATCATCATCATCATCATCAACCTTTTATCGCCCCACTGCTGGGCACAGGTCTCCTCTCATACAGAGAAGGATTGAGCATAATCACCACGCTTGCTCAATGCGGGTTTTTGATTTCAGACTTAAAGTCCAGGTTTCCTCAAGATGTTTTCCTTCACCTTCAGTCATTGGTGTCCAAGATATACTTAGAAATACATATAACTTTAGAAAAGTTACATCGGTACTTGCCTGAACTGGAATCGAACCCGCACACTCATACTTAAGAGGCTGGTGTTTTAACCACTAGGCCACCACGACATTATTTATTTATATATTTTATATAAATAAATAAATAATTTTATATTTAGCTATGGAGCGGGCTATGTTGGGCGTCTCTCTGAAGGACCGCATCAGAAATGAGGTGATCCGACAGAGGACCAGAGTTAACGACATAGCTGAGAGGATTAGCAAGCTGAAGTGGCAATGGGCTGGTCACATATGCCGTAGGACCGACAACCGTTGGGGTAAACGAGTCCTTGAGTGGAGACCGCGTCTCGGCAAACGTAGCGTGGGACGCCCTTGGGCAAGATGGATCGACATCAAAAAGGTGGCTGGTAGTGGCTGGCGGAGAACTGCTCAGGATCGAGCTTGTTGGCGTGCCATGAAAGAGGCCTATGTCCAGCAGTGGACGAGTAAAGGCTCATGATGATGATGATGATGATATTTTATAATTAAAACAAACAATATTGGACAAATAATATTTATTTAATTGTTTATTTCTTAGATTAACGTGCTCCTTTTTCATATTCGTATGTCTTGTGTGTTCCAAATATATTGCAGCACTTTCAAACACTTCCAAAAAATAGAAAACGACTTCATAAAACACTTAAAAGGAAAAAATAATTTTACTTTCGTCATGATGTGATTTTTTTGAAGTCGGTTTCTATTTTTTTGTAAAAAGTTTTTATTTCATGCCTTTCAGTGTCTTAAATCCCTATCTCAAAAACTACTGAACCGATTTTGATGAAACTTTTGTATTCCCTAAGTTAAACAATACATAGTACAACAAAGAAATAATTACTTAAATCGGACTTGTAGTTCCGGAAATATGTGCGCACAAACATAAAAACATACATGCATACACTTGAAATTTGGTTAACATACATACGGGTCGAATTGATAACCTCCTTTTTTTTGAAGTTGGTTAAAAACTACCGGGGAAGCACCATATTGCCAAGCAGCACTGCTACGTTTTAATTTGAAGGCACATGGTGCATTTTTGCATGGTACAGTGGAATGTATTTGGAACTAGCGGCCGCCCGCGACTTCGTTCGCGTGGAGTTAGTTATTTGAACATTTTATTATAACCCCAAAAGAATCGATTTCTATAGATACATAACTCTAAAGATAAATTGGAAGTAGATATGTAAAATGGGTCCAACCAACAAAAATCGTTTATTGAGTTACTGTCGTGAATGTCTAAAATCTACACATCAACTTTAGTATATGCAATGCATCATACATACAATGCGGTGACTAAGTATACCTCAGGTAGACCGTGGGCTTAAAATTTTCCATCTAGTGTGTAATAAAGATAAAAACTTGTATGCTGTGCTGTCCCGTGAATGACCTTTAGGTTTTGTTGGAAAGTGTTAAATAAAATAATATCTTTCTGTTTGTTAAACGTATTTCTTACAAAACAACGTGGTTATTTAATCAAGATTTATCAACTAGATATAATTGATCGAATGCAATAAAGTCCTCAACAATGGTATCTTGAGCGCTTTATTGTATCTCGATTAAGAAATCGTATAAATATTGGATATTCGAAAAATGCTGCCAAAGTCTTGACGAAAGGTAAGTTAGAAGTACATATTATAATTCGAAGATAATTTTAAATAATGGCCACTGCTTCGTGATATGTTCATAGGCTTAACAGTAAGGCATGGGGTTCTCGATTTTTTCCCTGGTTTCGGAGAAGAGTCATATGTCATAGTTTCTTTTTATTCGGAATCTGGAAATTGTGCCCAGTTGGAGCTGCCCCCTATTTTATGGAAATTTTGTATCAGTGTGGACCATTTCTTGGCCTGCTCTCTTTCATATGACTTTAATAAAACGAAAATTAAATTGTTTCTCTACTTACAAACGTAATGTATTATCATGTTTCTAAGTTTAGACTGACAATGTAAATGAGTATCTATTATCAATGCCAGGACAGATATTATTTCCCATTATGTAATTTATTCAGCGCCTGAAATTCTTTGCCTCAAGGTATCTTAAAAATTACAAGGACTTTTTTATTTTTATTGTAACTATAATTAATAATAATAATAATAATAATAATAATAATATATTTATTTGCATAAAACACGGTATACAAAGATGGTAAAAATACAATTTAGACCAAGACATGTTTTGCCAATTTAATATAAGCATGCAAATTTTTCAAGGTGTACTAGACATTAACATTTTTTGTCGAGGAAATCCTTAACACTATAAAAACTATTAACAGACAGCCATTCATACAATTTCTTTTTAAATAATTTGGTATTCACATTTTTGAGATCGTTTGGTAACTTATTATATAAATGTACACACATTGCAAGGCAACTTTTATTATATTTAGTTAGCCTTGGAATCTCACTTAGTACGAGCCTGTTGGGGTCTCGTCGGTTTCGGACACAAATGTCATTTGCTTTGACAAATAAATTTTGATGCTGCCTGACAAACATACATATCTCATAAATATAAAGAGACGGCAGCGGTAGCAAACCAAGTCTTTTAAATACTGGTCGACATGAGTCATCCGGTTGAAGGCCACATATTGCCCTTATGCATTTTTTTTGAGCGACAAATGCTCTATTTATTTATTACTAATAAATTCCCTTTTTTCCATTAGCAAATAAAAATGAAATTCTTCGCTGTTTTCGTCGTCTTGGTGGCCGCGGCTGCCGCTGATTACAGCTCCTGGACCCTGCCCCAACTATCAGATGCCATCCAGGACCCTGCAACTGACCCTGCCGCTCTGCCGGCCCTTGAACAGGCCCTTAATGATATGATGGATTCTATTTTCAACCAGCCCCAAGTGGTAAGTTAATTCTGGTTAAGGACATTACCTGTTTGGTGTCCCGAAAAGTAAATTGACACTCCCACATAACATTTTATTTTACGTTAACATTTTTTGGGTGCTTACAGTTATAAACTCTATGCAACAAGTTGTACGAAAGTTCAAAAAATATGGATGTTACATGATCAACTTTGTAATTGGTCCCATTATTTTTTTGTTTGCTTTGATTCCATCTATCAATATAGGCAAATCAATGCGTGGCCGCCATTATAACATCATTTTGTATTATCATTTTGTCCACTTTTAGTTTCGCGGCACTTCTCCCTAAAAATAGCAAATAAAGTTTCAAACTGTAACTTACTGAGAAGAGCAGTGCCCAGTTAAAAGACTTTCTCACGAATCGATGTATATGGTTTGATCAAGTTTATGTCTAGACTTTGAGTTTGTTTCGGTTTTTCGATTGACATGTTTGTGAAAACTTACAGCAAATGAATTATTTATAATTTTTCAATGACGCACGCATGAAAGTTCAACACCAGGTCGATGCGTTATTGCGTTGTTGCGTAGTAGACTTTCTCACTAATAGTGTGATTTCATGGCTATTTATCGTAACGTAATCTACAATCGCAATACTCGTCCTAAGAAACGAAAACATGACTGGAGAAATGTGGGCATACCATGTGATTCAACTTTTTCTATATCTTCGGGGTTTAAAGGCATCCACGTCATGTTAAGTATTATGACAGCAAAAACCCGCCACACATTATCCCACCCACTGCAACTCCTGAAAGCCAGCAATAAAGCTCGACGAGTCCCGGAGAAACGATTCAACTGTCTTGGGTCCCGCAACGAAATTAATCAGGAAACAATAGCGGAGGAGTAAGAATTATGACAAGTATTATGACAGAAGAAAATCTTTTCCATTTCAGGTACCCGTTGATGCTTCCGCCCCTGTTGACCTCACCGGCTGGACCCTGAACGATCTCTCCAATGCCCTGCAGGATCCTGCGACCGACCCCGCTATGGTTCCCTACCTGGAACAGGCTGTGAACGATATGATGGAAGCCATACACGCTGGAATCCCTGTTGTGAGTTCCTTGTTTCAAAATATGGGACTACATAAAGAAGAGAATGAGAAGTTCCCAGACGTTCGACGTCAATTCGACACATGACGTGTCATAGTAGGATACCTGGCATGAAAAACATAAGTTATTTATTCATTTGTTGAATATAGGTATAATAATAATGGTATATATACTAAGATAATAGAGTATGCCGTGTTATGCCAGAAAACATACATTTCGCAAACATTTTTATCAACTGCTCTATAATAAATTTATTGTTTTTTATCATAAAATTCACTGCAGACTGGATTTTATGATAAAAAAAAAATATAAATAGCTTATTCTACATTTCATTGTCCGCTAACACAATTTCGTTTTTTATTTCAGGAGGCCGTCGGTGTTCCAGCCACTCCCTTGGAAGTCAGCCACTGGACCCTGCAAGAACTGTCTGCTGCTCTTCAGGACCCTGCTACTGACCCCGCTCTGGTGCCATACTTGGAAAATGCTCTGAACAATATGATGGACTCTATCTTCGCTGGCAACCCACTTGTAAGGACATCAATAATTCTTTTAATATCGAAGAGGAGGGTAGAGTAGAGAAGGAGTAGAGGTACTATAGGCATCTTTGCTTTATCCTCGGAGAAGAGTGGGCCCGACGTTATCGTGTTGTACTTGTTGGGGCACAAGGAACAGGGTCCAAAGTTCACTCATTCTCCATATAAACAGGAGAATCCTTCGGCGACGGCACGACTATTGACGTTGGGACGTTATTTATATGCTAGTTGAACCGCGAGCCGTAAACTCTGCCTGCGCGGTGCAAGATTTTGCGTGACGTCATTATGATGAGTAGCATACATGTATATAGGTTTCTTCTTTCTTAGGATGTCGATGGTAATCTACATAAATAGACTCGGCCATCACTCGGGCATCCTCGTTCCTTTGCTGCTGTACCGTGTAGCTAAGATAACTATGTTTATCATTAATTTTTGGGTCCCTATGTCTATAATAAAATCAACTACATTCTAGACGTTTACCCCCTCACTAGGGTTCGTTGTAAAGACAGAGTGAAGAAGTACTTGCTGACCTTAACATATGATGACACTGAAAAATTGTTAATCGTACCAGAGTAAATAGGCTCCTTTGGGCAATTTTTCAGATATTTTATTTTATTTTTATGTTTTATTTTTTTGCTCTTCATCTTCATATTACTTAAACACACATACCTGAGTACACTCAACTTTTCACACCAAACATGCACACACACTCACTCTAACACTCACCACCGTTTACACATTCATGCACCCTTCTCCATACATAAACACCAACTCACTTAGCTTTCCTTGTATTTGTTTTAACTGACTAAGTTTGAGCTTCTTTCACTGTATTTTGTTTTTTTTTTGTAAAACTGTTCTAACAAACTTAGTTTTTAGCTTAGTTTACTTTATTTTTTTGTATTTTGCTTTTTCATTTATCGACATAAAGCTGTTCGCGTTAGCTTAATTTCTTATATTAACTTGCTGAGAGGTTTGGCGCTGCACGCCGAGATACAGGTTTTACCTAGTTCGGTTGCAGATGCTCCTATTATGTACCGTATGTTTTTACTTATATAGTTACTATGTTTTATGTCGTTTTGTAGTTTGTATATTTATTGGTGAATAAATTTATTATTATTATTATTTATTTACTATCATAGTTAGTTATTTAGTTATTAGTTAACTACTAATAACTAAATAACTAACTATGATAGTAAATAACATCGAAAAATGAAAATAACATCGTCAGTAGGACCAAGCACCTTAGAAAGCAAGCCAAGTAGTTAACTTGGCTTGCTTTCTAAGGTGCTTGGTCCTACTGACGATGTTATTTTCATTGTCTACGAATCTAAAATTCATACTACTTTCTTTGTTTTCCAGGAGGTCGCAGTCGTCATTGCTCCCGCTGGCCTGGCTCCCGCCAAGCCCGAGCCTGTCGAGATTCCCATTGCACCCACCCCTGTCGTGGTTGATCCCTCTCCCATTGCCCCCAACCCCGTTGTGATATCTCCCTCCCCCGTTGTACCGCCCAGTGTGTCCAGTGGCAGCCCCCTAGTCCAGATCGTCGTCAACATCCAGCAGCAAGCTTAACTTTGTTGAAGTAATTTTCTAATTATTTCATCACGATTAAAGTCCGCATCAATATAAATAAATTATTTAAATTTAAAGCATTGACTAATTAATGAAAACAGTGTTCCTATAAAATGTCGTGGTGGTTAAAACACCAGCCTCTCAAGTATGAGTGCGCGGGTTCGATTCCAGATCAGGCAAGTACCAATGTAACTTTTCTAAAGTTATATGTACTTCCAAATTATATCTTGGACACCAATGACTGAAGCTGAAGGAAAACATCTTGAAGAAATCTGGACTTTATAAGTCTGAAATCGCCAACCCGCATTGAGCAAGCGTGGTGATTACGCTCAATCCTTCTCTGTATGAGAGGAGACCAGTGCCCAGTAGTGGGACGATAAAAAGGTTGATGATGATGATGATGAGTGTTCCTATTGCGTAAAATCACCATTCGAAGCATTTTAAAGTAAACTGTTAAATCATAGCTCTCATAGACTCAACAAGGTAAATAACATCGTTGTTAAACTGTCCAAATAAAAGGTATTTCCATGGTATATTACCCAATTACACAGCTAGATATCCTGGCCTGATAACTATTATATAATTATGTCGTGGATCGTCGAGATCATTTGAAGAAAAGTTGCTTATTTGAGTTACATGGTAGTAGGGCGAACGCTATGACGTTAGTTTGTGATGGTGGTACATGGACAGTCATTTTGGAAAGTGGGGACTGTCGAACGGTCACTTCGCATTGAGACGCAGACCAAGGCACTTCTCCGGGTCGGTTTGCCTATTTAAATTGTTATTGTCAAGATTGGAAGGTATATTTACACCTCGTGCTTTAATTTAAAACTCACCTACAAAATGGAGCCCTTACCATCATACTAAGATGCTGAAGACCTCACCGCTCCGCCGTCCCTGACTCCGACATATATATAACTAATTAATATAGTTTTGTTACCTTTTGTCGTATATGAGGGAGTTGAAGATGTTTGATTTGAAACGACGTGATTTAATTTAAATAATACATAGTTCCATCTTTTATAACAATGCCGATTTCTTTACAGAATATTGGAAACAAAAATATGTAAATTAACTTAATAGGTGTAGGAAACTACATCATTTATGATAAGTTAAAATCACATCGATTTAAAATTGACAATATTGTGAATGCTTAATATGTACATCTTTTATTTATTATTAATTTAATAAAAAAATACAAAATTTTAATAAATTATAATCATGCATTTAATTGGGAACCTATCAATAGGTATAGTAGGTAAATGAATTCTATAGGTACTGCCATTATACCTTACTCTTTTTGATAACAAAAGCATTAGCGAGCTATCTCAGACCAGCAGGCAGCATGTTTAACCCCTGTCTATAAATCTATGGATTTGGAAAGAAATATTAACCAATAGCATCAACAACTAAAAGATACGAGGAGATATCATGAGACGATTTGTCCGAGTCTTCGCGGGCGTGAATGTCAGCAATTATACTAGGGGAACTACCGCGATAAAAAATCTTTTCCTAATCTAGGTTATGAAGTGGCGGTCTGCCAAATTTAATCGAAAATCGCTCAGTCATTAAGTCTTGAAAAGATACAGATAGGTAAGCAGATAGTTAAAACTTTGTACCTAGGTCTATGTATTAATAGGGATGTATCCAAGGTATGAAAATAAAAAAAATAATTAGTCCGTCTTATAGATAATAAAAAAAGATTAAGACCCGTATGTTTTATTTTATCGAAATTACCAAAAACTACTGAGATATAGCGTATTAAAGTTACGGAGTGGGGGCTAATTACATTACACTTAAAATACTGGTATTCAGCTGCCTGCGGTTATACTGCTAGCTGACCCCAACATAGTTGGGAAAAGGCAAAAAATGGGAAAAGGCAAAAAATGGGAAAAGGAAATGATGATGATTATGATTATGAAGTAAGTATGGGTATAGATTTAAATATAAGACCTTAGCTCTGGTATGAATCATGGCTTACCTAATCTGTACTAATACTAATCTATACTAATACATAAAGCTGAAGAGTTTGTTTGTTTGAACGCGCTAATCTCTGGAACTACTAGTCCGATTTGAAAAATTCTTTTTGCGTTGGATAGACCATTTAGGAAGGCTTTAGGCTCATAACATCACGCCGCGACCGATAGGAGCGGAGTAAATAATAAAAAATATATTGAAACCTACGCGGGTGAAACACCGGGGCGCAGCTCGTTATTAATAAAAATAAAGAGCTAGATGCCAGTATGAGGTGATATAACAAAAGAATGCACT
Source organism: Sesamia nonagrioides (assembly GCA_017933935.1). Taxonomy (NCBI): domain Eukaryota; kingdom Metazoa; phylum Arthropoda; class Insecta; order Lepidoptera; family Noctuidae; genus Sesamia; species Sesamia nonagrioides. Next base: position 4,654,842 of record JADWQK010002002.1, on the reverse strand, counting down.
ATCTTTATGTACAATAACAGCATCATAGAAAGACTATTTTAACCTTATATAACAATCTCTTATTTCATGGAAAGAAACATAAACAAATAACGCATCAAGACATCTTTATCTTATCTCCTCGATAAGATAAAGATATAAGAGTGACAGATCGATGTATCTTCAAAGAAGAAGATAAGGTGTTAGTGGTCTGTGTATGGGCTGCAGGTTATTCTAAAGAGACCCCGTGGCTTCTCGCGCACTGGCAAGTGAAGGAATACGGTAGGGATGAAACGGAGGTAGTTATATCGGAACCGAATCCGGAGTCGGAATTTTTAAATTTGATTTATTGGAGTCGGAACCGGAGGCGGAGGCAGGGTTAGAACTGGTGGTAGGAGAGAGATATTTTATTTAAACACAAAAAACATTATTAAGTCATTTTTTTTTATTATAAAATTAATAACAAACAGAAAAAGAAAATTGGCATGTTTCCAAATGAACAAGAAATTAAATGAAATTAATAATCCAAAGTAGCATATTATACTACATTAAATGAACAAAAGCTTTGACACAAATTAAGTCAAATGAGTTGAGTCCAAAAGTAGCGAAAAATCAAAACAAATGTCTATAACCTATATGAACGTGTCGTGTACTTGCAAGTGAAAAAATAATTGACGGTAGAGTCACAGTATAAAAATCATACAGTAGGTCGACGCCTTTGATCTCGTGTAAAATGCCGACATCGTCTTGACAGTAACGCATCGGCCAGGGTTGTCACAAATAAACAATATTTATGAAATTATTTATTTATTGCAGATCAACATCGATAGCTGTATTATATTTAATTAATTTGCTATTTTTACTAAGGGAACAACTCAAGACAGATTTAAGTTATTTAGATGGTGTAACGGTTTCGTTACTCTTTTCCTTCAAACACCCTTTCCTTTTAAACATAAATTTATAAACTTTAACTAAAATATTAATTAATAGGCAAACCCGCGAGCCGCGGTATGTTTAGTTTGGAAGGATCTGGAGACATCGCGCGGCGCGGTGGTATGTTTGATTGTGGACAAAAGCTACTGAGTCGACACGGTTGTCGGACGTGCTACATTCCTCTAAATTGTTTTCTCCTACCTACGTTATCGAAGAAAAAAACTTTCATTATATCTAAATAATATAATTTATTGAATTATAAGTGCTTGGCTAGTAAAGTACATACAGAAATACAATCACTGTGTAGTGTTTCACCCCGAATCGGGGTTCACCCCTTCGGTACCGGTAATCCTTGCCTGGAACAAGGTTTCGGATTGGCACTTCCAGCTGGCTATTCAACAACGAACGTCTGGGATACCCAACGCCTACTACTGAACACGCTCACCGGAATATAATACCAGGGCAGTGGTCTTGATTTTTGACACCTGTGACACTTTGGTCTTAGGGGGTACTAAAGAACCCACTGTTTGTTCTTTACTGTTATTATTATTATATTCACATATTTTGTAACAGCTGTTTTATTTAAATCTATTTTACCAAAAAAAAAGGACAAGGTTACAATGGCATTTTCGTTACCAGCACCCCAATCGACCTCGGAATTAACACCCATATCATATTAATATACATTTAAATTGTAGTCCGCCATCTTGGATTTCAGAAAGGTTAGCTTTTTCTAACTAACAGTTAGGTACGGTTTTTCCACAATTATATTTACTTAAAATTGACACCCATGTTAAATTATAAAAAAATGACGTCCGCCATTTTGGATGTCAAAAAGGATGGCTTCTTCGTTACAAGCACCCCAATTATACTCAAAATTGACACTCATATCAAATTATATAATAAACAAATAAAAAACAAACACGTGTTAGCCCTTAATGATAGATACCGAGTTACGAACATCGTATTGTTCGCAGCTCGAGTGCCGCTTACCCGCGTCTCGTCCCTCACACCCCGTACGATTGCTCTGTCTAGACATCTTCGTCGGACGACTGTATGATTTTTAGACTGTGGTAGAGTGCACGACTGCACGTAGCAGGAGTCAGGCAATTCCCCGCGCGACATGTATAAAAATGCAGGATAATTGCGTAACACACTATCAGTAGCAATTAATTTTAACAATTCAACAACATATTTACGTTGTTGAGCAGATACGTTTTCAAAAATATGGAGTAATGGAGTAGCAATATGCTTCGAAATAATTCCAACTGATAGTAATAGCATGTTACGCAATTCGGGACCTGTTCATAATAAATTCAGAGATCTAGTCTGTCCCCAAAAGCAAACAAATCATGCTTTTGTATCAAAATTTTACCTGTTCCTCGGTCCTCTCCTCTATAATAGACTAAATGCGAAAGCAAACTTCTACTCCTTAAATTACACATACCTACTGTAAAAAAATCCTTAGGGATACTCTTCAGAAATTGTCCTATGAAGATACAGAGAATTTACAAATTGTGCTGAAGTGACTGTATTTGTACTTTATATATATTTTGTTTCTTAATATTGTTTATTTATTAATTACTTTAGATTGTTATTACAGCTCTTATCGCTTGAAACACAGGATTTCCTAGTTCAGGCACCTAAGACTTAGATTTATGAATTACAATTAAGGCTAACTGTATTAATTTGTTATTTTAGAATTTTGAATAAATATTATTATTATAACAGTCGACAGGCCGCCGCCGCCCTATAACCTCCGAATAAAACCTCCGATTTAAAAGCATCGGAACTGAAGTCGGAACCGAATTTATAATTATAATCGGAAGTTCCGACTTATCGGAGTCGGAGTCGAAGCTCCGTAATATCTCTGGAATACGGGTGGGTTTTAGGCAGTGAAAGTCTGACACGCCCTCCCATGCTGGCCATCCGCAAAAAAGGGGTATCTGTATCATGCAGATATAGTATGTAATGGAAGGCTCAGTGACATGTCACGATGGAATGTGTTATGTGACATAGACCGCGTAACCACTGGTTAGACCAACCAGTGTTCACGCGGTACACTCCTTCGACTCACATCCTTTTTTTTCTCTTATGGCTTCGCACGGTTTGTGCATTTAGCCAATGTCACGTAATGAATTATTCATGTCGAAAAAGACGGCCGCGCGGACCGAACACGGAGGAAGATTTGGTTCAAAGCCATGATGTGGCCACTATGCTACAATATTTCACTGTTCTTTATGAATTATTCACTGAATGTACTTTTTACTACATAAATCACGCGTTTTTATTTAGTAAGCAACACTATAAATAATTTAAAAGTCCAATGAAAAATGAGCGTGGCACTCATCTTAGCTTCCCGTCAAAACTTCCCTCACATCCTTTAAAAAGTGATAATGGCGCCAATTCTCATGTTCAGAAACTAAACTAATTTTAAGTTAAGTGCATCCTTTTCTTTCCATTTCGTTAAGAAAAGGATAGAACATACAAGAACTGGGATAAAAAAATACATAATGTGATGTGAAAATCTTATGAGATTCTGAGGCAGGTCCATCCTTCTCTAAAAAAATTAAAGTAAAAACATTGGTAAAATATTAAACTAAGGTTAATATGTCACTAAGGCACTGAAAATGAAGCGTACAAGAGAACGTAAATCCAGCATCTCGCTTTAGTCACTCTCGATACACTCGTAAAAACAAACGACAAACACTAACAGCGCAAACGACAAACACTAGCCATCTTTTTCTTCTCTATGCTTTAGATTGTGCCCCATCTCACTCACACTGTACCAACGTGTGAAATGTACGCAGAATAAAAAATTTGAATGTGTATGCTGTTGTTCCGATAGGCACATTTATTTTGGTTAATTTGTTAGAGCATATCATATCTGTTTAATATTATATCAATCAGTAAAAATCCGAAAAATTTTGAGGAATTATAGCAAGTTATAAGGATTGACTCACAGAAACTGATGCAATTTTTTCGTGAAATTTTATGAGTTGGAAACTTTAATCTCATATAAAACTGCGGAGTATACGAATCATTGAGATAAATGCTATTCGTCAGTGATGTGTCATAGAAATGAGTGTTCAGTTCCAATGTCACCTTGTTTCTAGATCTGTGCTTTTGTCATTTTATCTTTGGAAGTCAAATATTTGAACAAATTTATTGGAATTTATTTATTAACAACTAGCTTTCCGCCCGCGGTTTCGACCGCGTGATCGTCGGTTATATCGCGCTTTTTAGATTTTTTTCCGGGAATATCAATTTTTTCCGGGATAAAAAGTACTCTATTACTTAATCCGGACTTCTAAATTTACGTTTGCAAAATTTCAAAGCAATCAGTTCAGTAGTTACGGCGTGAAAGCGGAACAAACAAACAAACTCACTTTCCGATTAATAATATTAAGTAGTAAGGATAAGTACCTACTGCCACATCACAAACATTAACATTTACTTAAACTATAATATTTAATTTACAGGTGACATTTTATTTAAGTTACATGTGACAATAATGGCGTACATAACATCGGCTCGAAGTTGGAATACAATAAATAATTAAAAAAAAAAAAACCTGATGAAAACATACTTTGAAATTCAAATTTAACAAATGGAATGTTGTGCACGTCTGTTAATGACACAACACCAGAATAAAACTGTTGAGGACAGCGGACTTCCCTTATTATAAAGTGAAAATAAATACTGAATAGTAATGAAAAACAGGCGGATACTACTACCAGATTTATTATCGGTATTTCCACAGGTTTAAATGTATACAATTCTTGGATTCGTGCAAGTATAGCCACGGTTACATTTTACGAGACTAACACTAACACACCCGCACCCTCGGCGTCTCGAAAACAGAAAGGGGCCGTTACCACAGCATGAGGGCGGAAGAGACCGATATTTTAACTCAACTTCCGGGTCTGAGGGTTTCTAGAACATTCGAAACGTGTCTACCTTACCGCCTCTAGTGCCGAGAGGCGGTCAACTACAATTTTTATTGACAAATAATCGTGATTCATTCTTAAAGCAGCGCCCCTGGCGTTCAAAGGCGGTACTACAATTCTCAAGCTCAATACTATAACCGTTTTCATTCTTAATACAGCGCCTCTGGTGTCGAAAGGAGCACCTACTAATATTATGCGTAAACTAACGAGTTTACGCATAATATTAGTAATTTCTAGTAGTCGAATGCCTGTTTTCACTTACACTAGGCGACACCAAAATAAAAACGAGCTGTTTATAGGTGCTCACTAACTACCGACCTCTGTTGTCGACGGGATGTGATAGCATCAATGAACGCATTGATGCTATCACCTCCCGTCGACAACAGAGGTCGCTAGTTGCCTATATCAGCCACAATATATATATCAGTCACAAAAACCTTTACAATGTTAGATAACCATGTTTCTGTTTGTTTTGTTGATGTGCCTTAAATAAATAAATAAATAAAATAAATACAGTAATAATTGTTGAAATATTAATATGAATATATAATTAATGTCATGTCATATAAAAAAGTAGAAATGTCAATATAATATCGATTAACAAACAAGTACCTAAGTTATAAATGAAACGAGTAACTCGTAACTACAGTGGCTGGAAATAATCCCTTTCCGTTACTTACCTACATTTCAACATCCGTTCCGATCCGACCAAAATGTAGACCCATTTTGGTCACAAGTGCGATTGGGCTTGGGGTTTTAAGTATGTAACCTAATTGGATACCACACTATCAGTAACAAAATCAAGCAATAGCTTATAATTATACTGACTGACTACTGACTTTTGACAGCCTCCGTGGCGTAGCGGTAGCGGACGCGGCCGCTGCGCAAGGTGGCGCGGGTTCGATCCTCGGACAGTGCAAGTATTTGTATGCATGAATATGAATATTTGCACTGGTCTGGTCGTGCCTCGGAAAGCACGTTAAGCCGTTGGTCCCGGTTGCCATACGAACATCTAGTGGCAGTCGTTACGGGTTGTTGGAGCCCTCAAAAGTCCAACAATTGGTCTAACTGCAATGCTTCGATGTCGCCTTCGGGTTGTGGAGGTCAGACGGCAGTCGCTTCACGGAAAATGTCGAAGTTTAACCATATCAGCAGTTGGACTGGTAAAGCGGACCCCAGACTCCAAAGCTGAAAAGGCTTCGGATGCGACTGGGATTAACGCTGGGATGATGATAATGATGACTATCAGTAACAATGGGTTTTATTTTGACAGGTTAACAGCATTCATTACGTTATTTTCCTTGTTTAGCAAATACATTTTTCGAATAAATGGAGCTTTGGATCAACAACATCCTTTTTTTGTTCTGGATGGGAAGTCATCAAATTACTTCTCCAGCTATGGGCGGAGCGGAAGGGCTGTGATAACTAAAACCCACCCGTGTTCCTTCACTTGCCTGTGCGCCAGGGCCACGGTTTCTTTTTTAACTAACCCGCACCATGAACCAGTAGGCATCGGTCACCGTGGACCCCGTTACGATGTGCTGACCTCTCTTTGAGGCGAGCGTGAAACACAACGACCCGTCGACCCGGGCCTGATAGCCTGTGCCTGCAGTGGCCGGGAGTTCGATGATGGCTCCCGACCAGAGCGTCTTTTGCGGTGGCTAGCGCCTCCTCGCTTGCCAGTATCACTGCTTCGTACAAGGAGGTGACGGCCTGCCATGCACTCCCGCTCCGGACCATGGCCTGGACTAGGGCCGTACGCGAGAGATTGCCACCGATCGCCGCCATTAGGACACGGTGCTCTACCCAAGCCGGGCAGACCTCCACCGTCTGCTCCACCGTGTCCTCAGGGCGATCCTCACAGTGAAGACACCCTGGCGTTTTCTCCCGCCTTATCCGGAAGAGGACCCTCCCGAAACAGCCGTGTCCGGTGAGGACTTGCGTCAGGCGGAAGGAGAAGGCGCCGTGGCGCCTCTATAGCCAATCCTCAAAGAAAGGACTTACCGAGGCTATTGTGACGTGCCCAATCAGCAACATCCTTTAAAATAAAACCCATTATACATTACCCGTGATAGTGTGTTACGCAATTAGGGTGTGGCGCTAAATTAAAGCCAGTCTACACTATAATTATATAAAAAAGTATAAGTATCTATGATTTTTGTGGACAATCTTTACTGTACCTCAGAACCCTAAATCGCTTAATACAGGTGTGATATGTACAAATATAGACAGCAATGCTGAAATTATGACATTATTTTTCGTTTATTTTTCTATACCTACATACATATTAAATTGTATTTTTAAACATTACAATATGAAAAATAAATAAAAAGCACTTAAAAATATGAAAAAAATAGTGAATCCACCGATGTCGAGAGCAGGGTCCAAGCTACCGGTTGTTTGGGCTCCAGAAACAAGAACCTTTTTCCTAATGCCGGCCGTATCGAGGAGTATTGTCTTTTGCATCAGAGCCTTGATCCAACTGCCTGACGACTCTTGGTTATCAGACCGTTGGCCGATACAACAATCGGTACAATGACAGCCGAGTTCATTCTAAACATGTCGACCATCTCGTTTGCCAAGTTGAAATATTTAATTTGTTTTTCTTTCTCAGCTTCAATCGTAAACAACACAATCATAATCATAGCAAGGCGCACTAATCGTTCTATCACTACTATATTAGGCTTTTAATATTATTATTTATGAGATTCATAAACATTAAGTCTTCCGGGAAATCAGTATGAATCATTAAGTAAAGTTAAAGTGATGTAAGGACACATTTATTGGTATTACGTATCGTGGATTCCGGATATCAAAGTATTTTATGACTTAACTTTACTCATTTAAAGTTTCATCGTTTTCTGTATGATTGGATGTGATTGAGGTGTCCATAATGGCAGGAATTTATTAGGCCAGTATACGTTATGTTATACAGTGAAATGAAATCGTTTATTATGCAAGTAGGATGAGTGATCGCTTTTACACGTCATATTTTTTTAAACTTTAGCCGGTATTTTTAACTGACTACCTCCGAGAAGAAAAGCCGAAACAAACTCAGGGATCATCGTCTTTTTTCAAGTAGAGACACTAAAAATTCAAATGTTTACAATAACAATATGTGTTTGCTTTGTATGTATCACTCTTTTGTCAACTAGTTTTGTCGTCCTCCGTGGCGCAGCGGTCAATATGCCTGCCTGCGACGTGGAGGCCCCGGGTTCGATTCCTGGCCAGCTCATGATGGAAAACGATCATTTCCTGATTGGCCTGGGTCTTAGATGTTTATCTATATATTATGTATTTATTATAAATATAGTATCGTTGAGTTAGTATCCCATAACACAAGTCTCGAATTTTGGGGCTAGCTCAATCTGTGTGATATGTCCGCAAAAAAAAAAGAATCAATATGCGTGACTTTTAAAAAGAAAAAATTGTGTTTATACAATATGTAAAGAAAACCCTGCCGACCCATAAGGATATTAAAGGCTAAGTAAACACTTGACCGAATATAAAATTTTACAAATCATCATAGTAATAATACTAATGAATTTCAGCTTTTGGGAGTTGAGATTTCCTCGAACCTTAACTTTGGGCGGTTCATTGAGTCCAAGGCCAAGGTGGCTGCCAGGAAACTTGGCATTATCGCAAAGGTCCGGCAGTACTTCACACCTGGGCAGCTTCTAATGTTATACAAAGCACAGGTCCGTTCGTGTGTGGAGTACTGCAGCCACATTTGGGCTGGTGCTGCCAAGTGTCATCTGGCCACTTTGGATTCAGTGGAGAGACGTGCAAAGAGGCTGATTGGTGACCCTGATCTAACTCGAGTTGGTCTCCAAAGCACAGGCGTAGAGTAGCCAGCCTTTCGGTGTTCTATAGGATGCATTTCGGGGAGTGTGCGAGGGAATTGCATGATTTAATTCCCCCATCTCCGTTCCACCAGCGGATGACCCGTCGTACGGCTGGTTTCCACCCTTACGTTGTTAACACCACTTCAATCCGGATGAAGCGTTTCGCGTCCTCCTTTATACCGCGTACATCGAGGGACTGGAACAGTTCGCCAGCGGCGCTGTTTCCGTCGGACTACAATTTGAGTGTCTTCAAGACTAGAGTGAATAGGCTCTTAATAAACTAGTGCGCTTTACCATCAACGATTGCGTCACTGCTTACCATCAGGCAGGATTGCGGTCAAGCGCTAGTTTAAAATAAGTAAAAAAAAAAAAAAATGTGTAATTTAAAAAAAAAAGTGACAGCACCGGTATTATTATAAGCGAATAGCGACGCGACCACGTCACAGGTGCCGCATGCCCTGCCCCCCGCCGCCCGCGGAAGGGGTTGCTTATCGCACATGTTTTAAGTTACCTCTTTTTGCGAAATAATATTTATTTTTTAAGGGGATTTTTTTTTAAGTTTAGCCTGTTTTTGTGGGCATTAGTAGAATCAGTTATCGATACCTAACAATACCTTCACGAATCGGACAGGGTTTTCTTTACATATTGTATAACAGTATGTTTAACTTAACTCGGTCTTTATAATACTTTATTAAAGTAAAGAACCTTTAGGAAAATTTTTTATGGAAATATTCAGTAGCTTCCAAAAGTTAGTTAACACTGTGGAGGTATGAGGGACAGAGTGTAAAGTTCAAGTATCCTCCTTAGAAAAGGGAGGTTTCTCCGATCAGATTGGTATTGGCACTGATTCTGTTGTTCACAAACTAAACTAATTTCAAGTTAAGTTTTTTTTTTTATAAGTTACTAGCTTTCCGCCCGCGGCTTCGCCCGCGTAAATTTCGGTTATATCGCGCTTTTTAGATTTGCCTCGGGAACATCAAATTTTTCCGGGATAAAAGTTAACCTATGTGCTTTCTCAGGGTCTAAAGATTGTGTGCTTTCCGCCCGCGTCTTCGTCCGCGTGGTGTTCGGTTATATCGCGCTTTTTAGATTTCCCTCGGGAATATCAAATTTTTCCGGGATAACAGGTAGCCTATGTTTTTTCTCAGGGTCCAAAGATTGTCTGTGCCAAATTTCATCAAAATCGGTTGAAAGGTTTAGGCGGGAAAGCGTAACAGACAGACAGACAGACAGACAGACAGAGTTACTATCGCATTTATAACATTAGTATGGATAAACTAGCGCTTGACCGCAATCCCGCCTGATGGTAAGCAGTGATGCGATCATTGATGGTAAAGTGCGCTAGTTTATTAAGAGCCTATTCACTCTAGCCTTGAAGACACTCAAATTGTAATGTGACGGAAACACCGTCGCTGGCAAATTGTTCCAGTCCCTTGATGTATGCGGTATAAGAGAGGAAGCGAAACGCTTCGTCCGGGTCGCAGTGGTGTTAACAACGTAAGGGTGGAAACTCGCCGTACGACGGGTCGTCCGATGGTGGAACGGAGATGGGGGAAATAAATCATGCAATTCCCTTGCACGCTCACCAGAATGCATCCTATAGAAGACCGAAAGGCTGGCTACTCTACGCCTGTGCTCCAGGCTTTGGAGACCGTTTCGAGTTAAGTCTGGGTCGCCAATCAGCCTCTTCGCACGCCTCTCCACTGACTCCAAAGTAGCCAGGTGCATCTTTTTCTTTCCATTTCACAGAAGATAAAATGTCAGTTTAGACCTGTCAAGTTAGTACGCTCCTGACGTAAACTGGCGTATTTTTACCCGACTACGGCAAAGCAAAAGGAGGGTTATGATTTTGACAGGCTATGTATGTATGTATGTATGTTGTACTGTACATAAATTACAAGGTTGTACTCTAGATAAAGCAGTTATCGATCTAGGAAAGTCATTGTTTGCTAAAGGACAGGCCTATGTCGCTCTCAGTAGAGTCAAAACCATAGAGTGATTGTTTATAACTGGCTTGGATCATAATAAATTACTTAAAAATCCACATGACAGTCGATCTTTACCAGAATTACATAGATTATGAAATCTTCCCAGGTCCTCTCAATATATGAAACATCCAATTTATTTATACTTACTAACGACCTCATCCACTAATTCATGACCCATTCGCTGCCTTCGACGCGACGCAAATGTGCGTCGCTACTACGAAATACTGGGAGCTTCATACGGGGAAACCATTGCTATACGCGCTACGATCCACGTGCTACGAAATAGTAAAATAGGATATCTCTACATATTACTATGCGCCGATACATAAGTCAAAAGAGATGTCGTATGTTAACTACCTAGTTTTAGTTCGTCATTTTAACTTTTGTTAATATCACAGTATAAAATACATACAACGACATCGTCTAGACAGTAACGCATCGGCCAGGGTTGTCACAAATAAACAATATTTATGAAATTATTGCAGATCAACATCGATAACTGTATTATATTTAATTAATTTGCTATTTTTACTACGGGAACAACTCGAGACAGATTTAAGTTATTCAGATTGCATATTCGTAACCAGCACCCCAATCCACCTCGGAATACAACCCATATCACTCACCCATCACTCACCCATATGATCCATATCATATTAATGTACATTTAAATTGGCGTCCGCCATCTTGGATTTCAAAAAGGGGCTTTTTCGTAACAAGCACCCCAATTATACTCAAAATTGACACTCATATCAAATTATAAAAAAAATTACGTCCGCCATTTTAGATGTCAAAAACGATGACATTTTCGTGACAAGTACCCCAGTTATACTCAAAATTGACACTCATATCAAATTATAAAAAAAATTACGTCCGCCATTTAGGATGTCAAAAAGGATGACTTTTTCGTGACAAGTACCCCGGTTATACTCAAAATTGACACTCATATCAAATTATAAAACAAACAAATAAAAAAACGAACAGGTGTTAGTCCATATTGATAGATATAGATACCGAGCTACGAACATCGTTTTGTTTGCAGCTCGGGTGCCGCTTACCCACGTCTCGTCCCTCACACCCCGCACGATTGCTCTGTCTAGACGTCTTCGTCGGACGACTGTATGATTTTTAGACCGTGTTAATATTATGCACCACAAATACACTTTAACACCAAAATAGTACAAATAATAAAAAGTAAAAAAAACTAAAACCCAACTACGACAAAAAACGACGCTGAAAAAGTATAAAACAAGATTTTCAGAATACTGAACGGAACAAAGTTGCTAATGTAGTTGCAAGTAAATGGACAAAGTAGACTCTACCAAGATGGCTTCGTTGTAAATTGACAATAATGTCATACAATACTATTCTGAAGTATGCCATATTCACCAAGTACAGATAAATTTTCATGTTTGGAAAGGCGTAGTCACACGTTCTCAAGGTGCTACGGTAGGTAGGTATATGTAACGTGTGACTACGTCTTTCCAAACATGAAAATTTATCTGTACTTGGTGAATATGGCATACTTCAGAATAGTATTGTATGACATTATTGTCAATTTACAACGAAGGCATCTTGGTAGAGTTTACTTTGTCCATTTACTTGCAACTACATTAGCAACTTTGTTCCGTTCAGTATTCTGAAAATCTTGTTTTATACTTTTTCAGCGTCGTTTTTTGTCGTAGTTGGGTTTTAGTTTTTTTACTTTTTATTATTAGTCGCCATGTTTATAACCGCGTCTAAACTGTCTATGGAGTATCTTAATGTCAGAGTCATTTATTCACTAACAACAATCATTGTATCTGAAATCACGTAGTAAAGAACGTGACAGGAATAAATTTAAATTTTATCCTTTATCCTTTTCTTAACGAAATGGAAAGAAAAAAATTTACATAACTTATTTATTTATTTATTAACAAAGGAACACCATCAGCTTCTGTATATAAAATAACAAATAAAGTAATTGTGAGTAAAAGGCTTATATAGTTGCCATTAACAGGTGAACCAACATTCACCGACATAAGTCGTAACTTAAACTGAATACATGTCATCATGTCATGTTATGTGTTACTAATATTAGCTGGAAATAAACTATACAAAGACAATAACAAGGTTAGACTTGTACTTAAGTAAAAAAAAAGGAATACAAAGCTAAAATTAAACATGAGATCAAAAATTAGAACAAAACTTAAAAAATTTAAACTAAGAAACTTACAAAATTAAATACAAACTTCAAATTAGTTTAGTTTGGGAACAACAGAATCGGCGCCATTGTCTGGTGGGCACTTGCCCAGCCGTTGATATCGTGAACTTGTATGCATGCTAGTTGCACAGTAAGAAATGAGTTTTGCGTGACGTCACTCGGCGTGACGTCAGTATGACGCTATGTTCGTATGTTGCGTTGTAGATAGGTACCGTCACAACATTTTTACATTTTAGCTGTAATGCTTATGTTACTATGATTTAAAATACATATAAAAAATAATTTGGTAACCCTATGAGACAACTTCATTATCTTTTCATGATAAATCAAAGTCAGTTGTTCGTACTATAATATTATAAATGCGAAAGTTTGTGAGGATGTATGTATGAATATATGGATATTTGCTAGTCTTTCATACAAAAACTACTAAACGGATTTGTATGAAATTTGGTATATATATATTTTATAATAAGGTATAACACATGGTATATTTTTATCTTGATATTCATAAAGCATCAAAACTTACGCCGGTGAAACCCAAGGGCCCAACTCAAGGGGTCAATAAAAATGTTTTAGCAGTTCAAACATTTGAATCATAAGAATTTTAAAATCACTATCACACTACTTCAATTTAGTTAGTTAGTTTAGTAGCTTACAAGCTAAAGTAGCTTACAAGCTAAAGTTAATCCTGTCAAATTAGTCTTCTTCTTCTCTCTGGTGAGATTCAATCTCAACCCTTGATCAATGGCCTCTGTGGAATAGATACCACTATTTTGCCAATAACACGTGTAACAAATTATAGAAATTATATGAAAATTTTATTTCACTATAATGGCGGATATCGCCAATGACAGATGAAAAAGACGGCCGTGTGAACCATCTATGAGGGAAGTTTGAGACAAAGTCATGATGTGGCCACTTTACTGCGTTATTTCAATGTTCTTTATGAATTATTTACTGAATGCAATTTTTACTACATAAATCACGCTTTTATTTAGTAAACGACACTATAAATAATTTTGAAAGTCCAATGAAAAATGCGCGTGACACTCACCTTAGCTTTCCCGTCAAAAACTCCTGTCAAATTAGTCAGCGCTTGAAGTTATTTGACGTATTTTCAGTTGCAATGTTTATTATCATATCTAAACTGTCTAAGCAGTATCATAATCTGACAAGACTAAAACAATATTTTATCTTCTTGTCAGCTAACTTTTGAAGGTCATCGTACCATTGATACTCGTTGGTTTAGGTAATTATAGCAGTAAGTAATAGTTTGTACGCTATTAAAAATTGACAAAGAGTATGCTGTTTGTTCCGCTTTCACGTAACTACTGAATGAATCGATTGCTTTGAAATTTTGGAGACGTTAAGTTAGAAGTCCGGATTAAATAATAGGGTACTTTTTATCCCAGAAAAAAAATTATATTCCCGAGAGAAATCTAAAAAGCGCGATATAACCGAACTCCACACGGGCGAACCCGCGGGCGGAAAGCTAGCAATATTATAAATGCGAAAGTATCTGTCTGTCCGGCTTTTACGCCAAAACTACTGAACCGAATGTAATGAAATTTGGTACACAGATAGTCTAGAGCATGAGAAAGGACATAGGCTATAAAACATCCCGCTATGATCAATAGGAGCAGAACAAGAACAAAACATGTTGAAAAAACGGGAGCAAACGCGGACGTATTTTATTATGTAGGATAGGATATTGCTCCCATTACTGTAACAAGCGCTTATTTTATATCAACTGAGCTCTTTCCTCTCGAAGCTTACGCGGGTGAAACCGCGGGGCATAGCTAGTATACAATATGTAAAGAAAACCCCTTCCGACCCATAAGGATAATAAATGTTAGGTAAACACATGACCAAATAAAATATGAAATTTTACATAATCATCATCGTGTAAATATGAAATTTTACATAATCATATATCGACAAAAGGACCTATGAAAATGACATAAATAACACTTTGATAAATATAATACGCTGGCTTGACCAAAATAATTTAGTAATCAATATACCAAAGACTAATGTAATGCATTTTTATCAGCGAATCCCACCAGAAGACTTGCATTTACACTTCAATGGACAAAAAGTTGACCAAGTACTAGTTGCAAAATTCCTTGGCATAATGATAGATAGCCAATTAACTTGGAAGCCACAAGCAGAAGTAGTATGCAAGAAACTGAGTACAGTTGCGTATGTACTCTTTAACTTGTCTAGAAAAGTAAATATGGCCACAAGGTTAATAGCATACCACGGTTTGGTCGCGTCGGTCTTGAGATTTGGCATAATATTCTGGGGAAATTGTAGTCTGAAGGAACAGGTGTTCAAGGCTCAAAAACGCTGCATAAGGGCAATGTGCAATCTATTAGTAACAAATAGCTGCGTACCTGTATTTAGGTCCCTAAACATATTAACATTTCCATCACTTTATATTTTCGAACTGTCTGTTTTTGTAAAGTCTAATATGCATCTTTTTAATAAAGTCTCCGAAAATAGGAACCGGCCAATCAGAAGTCAGTATAGAAATCTGCTCATTGTTGGTAGCTCCGATACCGCCCTATTAAAGAAAAGTGTAATGTGTATGGGCCCGATTATCTTTAACAAACTACCCGAGGCAATAAAAACAGAGACATTTTCATTATTCAAAAGGAAATTGACGATTTTACTGATAGAGAAATGTTATTACTCAGTTAGCGAATTTTTATCAGATGAGAAGTTAAATTGATAATGTGACATCCCTGTATTACTGACTTGTAGATCTGTGCTATACCTATTGACCATAAACCGGACATTTTTTTTTATTGTTTTTATTTTATTTTTTTGACTTGACTTAATGAATTGTATTGTTTTTAATTTCGTTTGACATGGTTAATTTATATTTATTTAATTTCTATTTATTTGATTTGACAATGTATATTTATAATATGTGTTGAATGAGAATATTATCGGAAATTTATTAATTTTAGATTTTGTTTGCATGCCTTAGTTAAGGTAGTCAGTATAAGCACCTTTCGAAAACTTAATATCTGTATTTTGTACCTACTTACTATCAAATAAAGAACTATTCTATTCTATTCATCATACTAACAATACCTACTAATGAATTTTGAAATAATCTTTTTTTTTCCGCAAATCAAACTTCACCAAAATTTGGTTATTTTAAAAAAAAAAAGTTACAAACCATTTTTGACGGTATCATTATGAGTGTCCTGCCCTCCTTCGCCCGCGCATATGTTGCCTATCGCACATGTATTAATTTACCTCCTTTTGCGAAATAATATTTATTTCTTTAGGAGATTTTTTTATAAGTTGAGCCCGGCTTTGTAGGCATTAGTAGAATCAGTTATCGATACATAACAATACCTTCACGGATTGGCCAGGGTTTTCTTTACATATTGTGTTACTAGCTTTCCGCCCGCGGCTCCGCCCGCGTGGAGTTCGGTTATATCGCGCTTTTTAGATTTCTCTCGGGAACATCAAATTTTTCCGGGATAAAAAGTAGCCTATGTTCTTTCTCAGGGTCTAAAGATTGTCTGTGCCAAATTTCATCAAAATCGGTTGAGAGGTTTAAGCGGGAAAGCGTAACAGACAGACAGACAGACAGACAGAGTTACTTTCGCATATATAATACTAGCTTTCCGCCCGCGGCTTCGCCCGCGTGGAGTTCGGTTATATCGCGCTTTTTAGATTTCCCTCGGGAACATCAATTTTTTCCGGGATAAGAGGTAGCCTATGTTCTTGCTCAGGGTCTAAAGACTGTCTGTGCCAAATTTCATCAAAATCACTTCAGAGGTTTAAGCGGGAAAGCGTAACAGACAGACAGACAGATAGACAGACAGACAGACAGAGTTACTTTCGCATTTATAATATTAGTATGGATTAGTATGGATATATGGAGCGAGCTATGTTTAGGGTCTCCTTGCAGGATACAATCAGCAATCAAATTATCCGAAAAAGATCCGAAATCGCCAACTTAGCTTGCAGAGTAAGCAAACTGAAATGACAGTGGGCTGGTCATTGTCGAAGCGCCGATGGTCGGTGGAGCAGACGGATCCTATAATAGAGACCACGTATCGGCAAGTGTAATCAAATCAAATTCTTTTATTTTGGACCCATCTTTGTAGTTCCTTTATACACAAGACTTAGAAACTTCTGCTAGTACTTTGTTTAAAGAGTGACGAAATAATGGACTGCATTTTTAAAGGTCTGGTATATTGCCGTTGATAATAAATTCTATACATATAACAAAATCCCGGACAAACAAAGATTAATTTAAAACGAGGTGTGTGTCGCGGCGGGGTCCGTTGAAGCGAGTGGTGAGGTCCGAGCCGGTCCACTCACTCGGTGTGTCGGTCGTGTCCCCCGCCCGCGCCCCGCTCCCGCTGCCGATGAAGACTGCTTTCGCCGCTGGCGCGTGCAGACCGATGTTGGGTCTCATTCCCAACAACTTACATCTATCAGAAAAACAAACTTTTCATTACTAGGTACGCAACATTGGCATGTAGGTGTATTCAATGCTCTAGTGTGGGGCTGTCCCACCTATCAGCTATAGTTTTCAGGATTCTGTAATAGTGTAGTAGTAATGTGGGACGCACCCCAGTTAGAAAGACAAACCTAGAGAATGTGGCTGGCTGGGACACACCGGATGCGAAAAACAGAGGATATAGTGTTTTGGCGCAATCTAGGCAGGCTGAGAGGCTTATGACAAGCAGTTCACAGTAATAGGTTGTAACGTATAAAAATCGAAAAATTAGTAAACGTTATAAGCAGCGACATCTAGCGGCAAATTGTGGAATTAATTAATGATAGGTGCCATGGGTTCATAAAGATCCTTACTAATCGATTTTTTTTTAAGAAAATAATAATTTAAATTAGAAGAAATGCATTATAGATGCATTTATTAATATAATAATGATAAAATAACTAAAAAGAGTTTTTTTCTTGACAAGTAATTAGTGTTGAACTTTAATATTGTAAAAAATATATACAGCCTGTGGTCGTGATAGATGACGTCTATAGAAAGTCTATAACTTTGAAGAGAAGCAAGGGGCTACGGTCTATTTTTGGAATAGAAGTTTTTTTGATAAACTCTGATTTAATTGATATTTAAAATAAAGTAAATGTCGCGTAAGCACAAGGAAATCAGCCCTAAAATTCATTCATTCATTCATTCTGTCCTTCAGGTCAGTGTTAGAGATTGGACCACGACGTGTACGTATAAAGTAGATAGAACTTTTACTGTAATGCCGTTGGATACATGTAAATTGAGAAATTCACATATGATATTTTCTTGTTAACAGGGTTCAATTAACTTTATAATAGTTTATTATAAGCATTTTAAAGAAAATAAGGTCTCCTCAAGAGTTACATACGGCTGCATGTAGGTTGCATTGATAGTTTGCATCAATGAGGTGAGGTAACAGGCAAATGCTATGTCTATATGGATCACACAGGCTGGAGATGCTGTCTGCGACGTCGGGTCCATACCCATTGTAAGTTGCCCTGAACCTTCTTATGAACTGCAAGAATCATAGTCTCAGTTTAGTGTACGCCTTGTATCCATTAAAATTCTTGAGAAAACTAAATTTTATTTTGTTTTATTTTTGTCAAGATCTCATGCGTAACATACCCAGGTCTGATGAAGGTGCTCCGATGAGCCAAACCGGTGGTAACTGACCCCGAGGTTGTTACAAGGCTAAGTTCTTTGGTAATGTTGTAAAAATGCATTTAGACGTACATTCTATTATCTATAAAATATTTGAAACAACATCATAATATAACATATTGCTTCAAATTTTTAACAAATGTGTCTGCTCAAAAACAAAAAAAAAAAATATGCAAAGAACGTTGCCGAACTGTCAAAATGAAAACCTGATTGCTGATGATAGTGTATTACGCAATTACCCCGCTGGTCAAAAGACTATGTGAGGGTGCGAATATGTGCAAAGGACGAGGTGGAGCGCGTGAAGGAGCGGGAATCTCAGCGTCCTCACGCCTCTAGCCGCCATAGGAGGCGCCCTGGTCGGGGGACAACATCGAACTCCCAGCCACCAAAGGTGCGGGCTTGTGTGCGGAGAGCAGTGGGCAGCTCGCCGCTCGGTAAGGACCAGGACCGGGTGAACAGCGCGTTCTATTTCACGCTCGCCTCAAAGAGATGTCAGCACATCGTGACGGGGCCCACGAAGACCGATGCCTGGGTCAGAGTTGCGGTTTCGTCAAAAGAGAGAATATGTGAGGATCATTATGTAGTTTCTTTCTTCCTATGGGTATGGGAGAGGTTTTAAGTGTGAATGCTGTTCATAGATTCATCAAAATATAGTAGGTACCTACTTTGTCTTGCTTGATACAAACAAAACAACATTTTTTTTTTAAATATCACGCAGGTTACTAGTAGCCCCAAAGTAAGTTCGAGACTTGTGTTATGGGATACTAACTCAACGATACTATATTTATAATAGAATACATATATAGATAAACATCCCCGCGCGGACCCCGGGCTCCAACGCGAAAGCCGCGGGTGCAACCGGGATAAACGCTGAGATGATGATGATGATGACATATATAGATAAACATCCAAGACCCAGGCCAATCTGAAAAAGATCGTTTCCCATCATGACCTGGCCGGGGATTGAACCTGGGACCTCTACGTCGCAGGCAGGCGTGTTGACCGCAGCGCCACGGAAGCCGAATTGTTCTAATCTCTAATGTATAATATGTAATTAATACAAAACATGTCAATCTTATCATTCTAAATAATCGAAATATGAATTATGCGTTGGCATGTTAAATAATAATCTTATCAAAACTTATCATACCAAGTATTTACTTTCTAAGATATTTTACACGTAGTCTATGTTATCGGAAAAATATATGACTGAACGCTAAATTCATAGAAAAAGTATGATTTTTCAGGGCCGTTTGCCAGAACGGTAAATCAGCATTTTATGTGGAGGGATTGCCTATCTATTCTTTTTTTTATTGTCGCTGGGGGAAATGACAATTACGCATCCCCCTCGTCGGGGGACGGGAGGGGTATGTGGGACTCCCCGGGAGGAAGCCTCCCGGTATACCCACTAAAAACCCCAGCGGCACTCCGGCGTCGCCTTGGTGGCGGGGGACTGGGAAAAAGCGGAGCTTTGGCTACCAGCCCCCCACCGGCGATATGCCCGCCTAACACGGCGGGCCCTCATTTGCCCCTCCACAGGGAAAGCCAGAGCGCACGCCGCTGCGAAGCCCACCGAGGAATTGCCTATCTGGCCTAAGCTTACCTAACCTTTTTTATCCTTATTGATCGGACAGGGTTTTCTTTACATATTGTATCCATGACTTCCAACTCTTTCGGACCTGGACTAATGCGCGTTGCGTCTGCATTGCGTCCCGCCGCTGCAACCTTAGTCATCACTTGTATGTGTGCTTGCTTGCTTGCTTGCTTGTTTGTTTGCTTGTTTGTTTGTTTGTTTGTTTGTCCGTCTCTAACTCTTTGGACTACGAGTGAGCGGCTCATAACTGTAAAATATCCCACCGTTTTCAATAAGTTCGTTCGTTCGTTTTTTTTAAAAAAGAATATCGAACTAAAAAGTTGAAAATAAATATAGTTTAAAAAAACTAAAAAAAACGTGCTTTTAAAGAATATCAAACGAAAAGTTAAAAATAATTTAAAAAAAAGCGTGAGGCGCTTTCTGGGCAATATGTAACTGGATGTAGAATAACGATCCCAACTAGTCGCAATCATTTAACAAAAATGTGACTGCAGGTTGCATTCTTGCTCATTCCTCATTCTCCGCCATTTCGCGCGATATTTAGTACCCTGTAGTGTGAGATTGTTGGCACGCATGTCATGATGTCATCTCTTACAACATCAAGCCCGCACTTCTCTACAAGCCAGCGGAGGCGCCATGGCAAGACATTTGTTACCCACGTAACATGCATTTTCACGTAACGTGACCGTACCAGCGTAGGCAACCCGAAGACACGGACACGAAGACTGCCTCGGATGCGGGAGTTCCTGATTTGGTCTTGCCGCGTAACAGCTCACTCCCACTGCCCCATATTCACCAGTTATAATTATATACCCAGAGATACTCTCATCTCTGGGTAATATGTATTTATCAGGTTGTAGAATTATGGTCTTCTGATTACCCGCAATGATCATTGCGTGACAGCCGAGACCAAAGGCTTAACGTGCATTCCGAGTCTTGATAAATAAAGACGGTCATCTATCATTATGATTGATTGACCTGTGCGACTGTTAATAAGCCTTAAAAAAAAAAAAAAAAAAAAATGCTTAGAATGGTACCAACCCATATCCTCCCGTGGGTGTCGTATGAGGCGACTAAGGGAACTCTCGCCAGGGAAGCAAGCAGCAGCGCTTCTCCTGTGGAATATCAAATTACTGCGATCCCCAACCCGCCTGCCAAGCGTGGGGATTATAGAACACCTCCTGAAAGCAATGAAAGCCTTTGGGGAGCCCTTTGTCCAGCAGTGGACCTCTATAGGCTGAAGATGAAGAAGATAAAAATGGGCACACGTTGAGATAGGTGCCGTATGGCCTCGTATAGGAATTTCTGATGTTTTTGTTACTTTTTAAAATATTTTATTGTTATTTCTACATTTGTGTTTAATTAACTTTAGTTTTATAATCTTCCTGAACGAGTCACATTAAATACTTTCCTTTTAAAGCTTTCAAGTTAATCATTGTACCCAATACACCAGCAAACTAATAAAAGAATGAAGTCTATTCAAAATGAACCTTCGCATTAATTATATAGAATATTTTTTTGATTATTAAAAAGTAGGAATATCGAAAGCCCCATTTACTTTATAATCGCTCTGTTGTATAAGGGCGATTTTCATTAAACTTTTATACCTAAAATATTTATTAACTATAGTCTATACAGTATGTTAACTAACAGAGGGCGTTCCCGTTAACCCGAAGTAGTATAGCATACATACATGCTAAAAAAAATATTACCATTCGAAAACAAAATGTTTTAAAATTTTTTCCAATAAGAAAATATTCAATAAAAATTTTAAATTGACATGTAAAAGAAACACACTTTACACGTGAACATGAAAGACGGCAACGTCGCAATTTATTTATACATGACGACTACTATTTTGATTTAAAACAGGAGGTTTCAAATTTATTTCCAATTAGATTTTTTTTTTTTCGGATTTTTTTATGCTTATTTTTCTATGCTGATATTTTTATTTTAATCTATTAATAATATATATTGACGAGTTTAAGGGAACGCCCTCTGTTATTTAACATACTGTATATTGTCGTCGTGGTGGCCTAGTGGTTAAAACACCAGCCTCTCAAGTACGAGTGCGCGGGTTCAATTCCAGGACAGGCAAGTACTAATGTAACTTTGCTAAAGTTATATGTACTTTCTCAAGTATATCTTAGACACCAATGACTAAAGGTGAAGGAAAACATCTTGAGGAAACCTGGACTTTGTAAGTCTGAAATCGCCAACCCGCATTGAGCAAGCGTGGTGATTACGCTCAATCCTACTCTGTATGAGAGGAGACCTGTGCCCAGCAGTGGGACGATAAAAAAGGTTGATGATGATGATGAGAGTCTATATACTTATACAACTATAGTCAACACAAGTATAGTATAGTCTTAAACTGAGAATAAATTTAGATTTTTTGGCAGCTTTTCCGTACTAGAACTGTTAGACATAAACTTCATTCCACGGATATAAAAACACACATACATACATTAAAAATAAGGAAATTAGATCGAATGAACAAAGTCATAGGCGAAAGATCTGACAAATATTCTGGCAAAGGTTTGACACCATTCTAGTGTTTTCACAGAAAACGTTATCAATTTGATGTGCAATTTTGTAACGCTGCATCAGTATTTTACCAAGATATTCTTTATCTGTAGTGCCTGAATCATGTGCGAATTTTTAGCCACGACTTGCGAAATGCTTATCAGCTGACCGATAGTCTGCGCAGTTTTTAGGGAACCATATTTATTGACAAAAACGGTTGACTCATGGCGGTAAGGTGGGTTATCCATACTATCCATACTTCCATACTAATATTATAAATGCGAAAGTAACTCTGTCTGTCGGTCTGTCTGTCTGTCTTTCTGTCTGTTACGCTTTCCCGCTTAAACATCTCAACCGATTTTGATGAAATTTGGCACAGACAACCTTTAGACTGTGAGAAAAAACATAGGCTACCTTTTATCCCGGAAAAGTTTGATGTTCCCGAGGGAAATCTAAAAAGCGCGATATAACCGAACTCCACGCGGACGAAGCCGCGGGCGGAAAGCTAGTCCATACTAATATTATAAATGCGAAAGTAACTCTGTCTGTCTGTCTGTCTGTCTGTTACGCTTTCCCGCCTAAACCTCTCAACGGATTTTGATGAAATTTGGTACAGACAATCTTTGGACCCTGAGAAAAAACATAGGCTACCTTTTATCCCGGAAAAAATTGATATTCCCGAGGGAAATCTAAAAAGCGCGATATAACCGAACACCACGCAGGCGAAGACGTGGGCGGAAAGCACACAATCTTTAGACCCTGAGAAAGGACCTAGGCTACCTTTTATCCCGGAAAAATTTGATGTTCCCGAGGGAAATCTAAAAAGCGCGATATAACCGAAATTTACGCGGGCGAAGCCGCGGGCGGAAAGCTAGTAATATTATAAATGCGAAAGTAACTCTGTCTGTCTGTCTGTCTGTCTACGCTTTCCCGCTTAAACCTCTCAACCGATTTTGATGAAATTTGGCACAGATAATCTTTAGACCCTGAGAAAGAACATAGGCTACCTTTTATCCCGGAAAAATTTGATATTCCCGAGGGAAATCTAAAAAGCGCGATATCACCGAACTCCACGCGGGCGAAGCCGCGGGCGGAAAGCTAGTATCCTATAGTTTAGGTTTTTATAAAAATGTCTTGTGTTTAAGTCACTAAAGCTTTTTTGTTTCTGAAAGGAACTATTTTTGTACAGACGACAGCACATCACGCATTGTCTTTGTCCTGCACCAGCAGTGCGATTCAGTTCGAACTTTGCGAGCAATGTATTGCTTACCGCCCCGCGCCCGGTAAGAGCTAGGGCCCAGGTCTATGGCGTATCGTGTCCCATGCGCGTCTCAATGAGATGTAAGCACCTAGGGACGCGGTCCGCAGTGTTAATATGATTGTGCAAAAATGATTCCGTAGCCCCTGGCATAGGCAACTGAAGGAACACGGGTGGGTTTTAGTCAGTAAAAGACTGATACTGACTTACGCTCGGCCCTGACTGGAAGAACGCATTTAATAAAATCCCAAGGAATACAGAAATACAAAAAAAAAAAAAAAAAATAAGCCCAATCTTGTTGAACACAAAAACATTAAAAACCATGTCCTGGAGCTGAATATCGCGAGTCGAGGAACGATTTCGATAAATTAATCTGAACAATCATATATTCCAATAAAACAGGCGTTTTTATGAGGCTTTATATGAAGCCCTAAATATCTATTTAAACAAACAATACATAAATAATTTATTGTTAAATAAATATATATTACATACATATATACGGTACATTTTTAAATAAATAATTTATTGGGATAGGCCAATAAATTATTTATAAATTTTATTGTTTATTCCACTGGTGCTGCTTATTTTCTCATCCCTGCACTAGTGCTGCTTACCCTTTCATAAATAGAATCTGGGTTAGAAAATCTTTGTCGAAAATCATATTAAAGCCCATAAGACCTACAAAGATCTTACATTTATAAAATCCTTGTTCTCATCCTATTGATACCTATTACACAGGAAATACTCCATGTTTGTTAGGCGCGACGCTCATACGAGCTGAGTCGAAGCGGCGTCAAGGCAAAAGCAAAAATTACGGTTGTATTAAATGAAATGAAATCGTTTATTAAGCAAGTAGGATCACTGATCACTTTTACACGTCATGTTTATTTTTTATTTTATTTTTTTAACTA
Source organism: Sesamia nonagrioides (assembly GCA_017933935.1). Lineage (NCBI taxonomy): Eukaryota > Metazoa > Arthropoda > Insecta > Lepidoptera > Noctuidae > Sesamia > Sesamia nonagrioides. The sequence goes on along the minus strand of JADWQK010002002.1, from coordinate 4,629,981 downwards.
GATGAAGCCGGCATTTCCTAACTGACTACCTCTGAGAATAAATAGCCGAAACAAACTCAGGGATCATCGTTTTTTTTCAAGTCCAGACATTAAAAATGAAAATGTTTACAATAATTTACCTTATAATTAAGCATATTGCTTAATAACAATGCTTAACAGAGCGAGCAGCTCAGTCCCAAGCTTTTTCGTCTTCTAAATAATCTGATTATACCTCTTTCATTAAAAACTTTTACTCAGTTTCATTATTTAGCGATAAATACATAGCCATGTAATATTTATCTATCCTGTGGTATATCACTAAAATACACAGAATAGAGAGAATAGAAAAAATACATTGAACACTAAAAAATATGCTATGGGCGGCCTTATCGCTATCTTTATTAAAAAAAATAACTTTAAAATGCAGTCATTTGAACAATTTTACACAATAACTGTTCTTAATTGGCCTTTAGAGGGAATAAAGGGAGTGTAGGTACAAGGCAAACAGCAATCCTATTGCGTTTATATGTGGTTAACATAATTTACAATCATGAGACAAGCATTGCGGAGTAATGTTCTAAACTGGGAATAATTTAATTACCTCTCTGTAGTTACAGTTTGTGAAGTTTATGATTAGTTACAATAATATTAATATCCCAACTGTTTCTGTTATTGAATTACACATATTTGTTTATGTTTGAGATACATGAAAACCGCAAATTTGTGTAATCTATGGTGTCAATCGAATAACTGACGTAAGTATTACAATAATAATATTATTATTTTAGACAAAAGAGTATATTAAAATCAAAATCAAAGCATTTATTTCAAATAAACCAGTTACAGGCACTTTTGAATTGTCAGAAGGTCGGTCAGTCAATAAGATGAAGCTAGTCGCCCATTCCAAAGAGTAGGTACCTATGGAGAAGAACGGGCAAGTAACTCCATGGACAGTCTTTTAAATTTTCAAGCTATTGTTACAAATATTTGATTACATCATTCATGTTGAAATCAACCGTGTGAGAACGATGCAGAAATATATTGTACGCTGAGAGCGTCCATTATGGAAAATACACAAAAATCAATTCAGAATTTAAAATACGCCGTGGCAGCTAAGAGATGACCAGTCCCCTCCGACGGCTTCCGTTCACGAACATGACGTATGGATAAGCATCATTCAGCTCAACCATATTGAAGGGAACCTAATGACCCAACACACACGCCACCATCAGCGAGACATTTGAGTAAGCAGGACATACTCTCAACAGCCAGAGCACAATCAAGTCAATAAAAAAGACTAACCCAACAAAATAATAATAATATAATGTCGTATATAAACGCAACATGTGTTTTGTAGTTTCTGCTTATCATCGAAACAGGGGGGAGTTTTTATGTATTCATTTGTTTTGTGTGCATTGAATTATATTTTAAAGCATTTACAGATATTTTATAGTCCATCATCATCATCATCTCAGCGTTAATCCCAGTGGCATCCGAAACTTTTTAGCTTTGGAGTCTCGGGTCCACTTTACCAGTCTAACTGCTGATTTTGGCTAAACTTCGATATTTTCCGTTAAGCGACTGCCATCTGACCTCCACAACCCGAAGACGATACCGAAGCATTGCAGTTAGACCAATTGTTACTCTAACAACCCGTAACGACTGCCATTAGATGTTCGCAGGGCAACCTGGACCAACGGCTTAACGTGCTTTCCGAGGCACGACCAGACCGGTACAAATATTTAAATTCATGCATAAAAATATTTGTACTGCGCGGGGATAGAATCCGCGCTTCCTTGGGTTTGGTTTGTTCGCTACCACTACGCAATGGAGGCTGTCGATGTTTTTGGCGGAGATGTTTTACACTCCTAATGCTTTTTTGTAGAATTGGTCCGTCCTGTCTATAACAGTGTCTTACCAAAACTAATTATGAATACCTATTATCCAATTTTACGAACTTTTTTTGACAGCTCAAGTATTTATTTAAAAACAGTCCTTGGAAACACCGTACTTTCTACTCAAAACATATTTTTGGCATAAACATAGAGCAATAACTACACTTAAATACAATATTGATAAAATTCTACGGAACTAAAAATTCTACAACAATTATTCTACAGAACCTCAAAGGTTTATCGCTACACTCTTGACACACCCATGACAAATTGACACGTCCCACGTCCCTATCTCGACACTCGCCGATTGGATGTGATTTATATACTGATACCCAAACTATCGACGTCAGTACAACACTAAAGTTCCAAGGACTGAGTTCTAGCTGAAAAGAACTATGTGAGTAATCATAGACAAGGAACTCCTTGTCTACTTTTTTTTTTCTTTCTGATACAAAGGTATCCGCGTCGAGTGGTTTGTCTAGAGTATGGAATTAGTATGTATCTAAAATATTTAGTTGGTCTAGTTCAATTTATTTGTTGAGTGTCGTTGTTTTGTGTATTATCGTACCTACTCAATAATAATGATACGCTACCTCAATGTTAATACGTTTTATTATGATTTTATTTTATAACCGATTATATATGTTATATTTTTATCGCTATACATTAAATTTTATTGACATATTTAGGTGCGAACTATGGTGTTGGAAGCTACTTTTCAATACAACTTTGGATTATCAATATTTAATTAAATTAGGTGCAGTATTTAATTGTGTAAAGGAATTAGCTAAGGTTACCCACACTAGTGAAATTGTAGGTATTAATTAGATTTTGGCAGCTTAACGGTCAGCAAAATTTACTTTATATTTTATGAGTATTATATTATGCACTGTAATATCATGGTGGCCTAGTGGTTAAAACACCAGCCTCTCAAGTATGAGTGCGCGGGTTCGATTCCAGGTCAGGCAAGTACCAATGTAACTTTTCTTAAGTTATATGTACTTTCTAAGTATATCTTGGACACCAATAACTGAAGGTGAAGGAAAACATCTTGAGAAAACCTGGACTTTAAGTCTGAAATCGCCAACCTGCATTGAGCAAGCGTGGTGATTACGCTCAATCCTTCTCTGTATGAGAGGAGACCTGTGCCCAGCAGTGCGACAATAAAAAAGGTTGATAATGAAATGAATGAATATTATGCACAGCTAACTTCCACAAGCAAATAGTTTGAAAATTTATTCGTTACATGAAATTTTGAGGTTAGTGAGGGTTGATAGGAAAATTTATTTCCTACTGTATATATTTCACCAACAAAAAGGTGAAGTGAATTATTATTTCGTGTTAAGCCCTGCGTATTAACTGGACATTAACACGGATTAACAACTCATTTAACCGTTTTCACGATACGTTTTTATGATGGTAGCATCCAAAGGAATGCCACCTTAGTTCCAGTTCAATTGTTTTCATGATGAGATTTTAATAGAATGCGTTATACACTAATAGTAGTAACATGTTGATGTGTTTTTGTTAATATTGTTAGGTCTTTATGTACTTCACCATAGCGATCAAGCAATATTAACAAATTATTTAATATTAATCATTATTAACAATGTTAATATCACATATATCATAATGCCTATAATGTTTCCACTGCTGGGACACAGGCCTCCTCTCGGTGAGAGGGAGTGGGCCGCAATCTACCACTCCTGTCCCTGCGCGGGTTGGTACATTGTTAGGTAATAATTGTATATTAATCCATACTTCCATACTAATCCATACTAATATTATAAATGCGAAAGTAACTCTGTCTGTCTGTCTGTCTGTTACGCTTTCCCGCTTAAATCTCTCAACCGATTTTAACGAAATTTGGCACACACAATCTTTCGACCCTGAAAAAGAACATAGGCTACCTTTTATCCCGGAAAAATTTGATGTTCCCGAGAGAAATCTAAAAAGCGCGATATAACCGAACTGCACGCGGGCGAAGCCGCGGGCGGAAAGCTAGTTAATAATATTAACAAAACCTAGTCTTGTTTATTCTTATAATAATAATACTAGTCTGTATTTCGTTTTAATGCTTTGCTTCGTATACCTAGTATTTGTAGTAAATACCAAAGTGTACTTTCAACGTGATATTTTCGTTATCTTAAGTAAATAAATACGTTTGGTGATAAATTTGACACGTGTGGATAATCTCAAATTGAATCTTGTATGTAGTGGTATAAAGATTTGTTAGGTAATGTACACTGCGTGTACCTGAAAGATCAACATGTGTTGTCAATTCCGTATTTCTACCTTCCAAAGAAATAATTTTTATGAATTTAAAATTGGTCGTGGAGGATTTCCAGATCAATCTCCCTCTGTTAGATCGTTGGTAGTGTTGTTTGCGTCTTCCTTCCTATTCAGTTTTTTGAGTGAATAGGCTCTTAATAAACTAGCGTGTTTTACCATCATCGACTGCGTCACTGCTTACCATCAGGCGGGATTGTAGTCAAGCACTAGATTATCCATACTAATCCATACTAATATTATAAATGCGAAAGTAACTCTGTCTGTCTGTCTGTCTGTTACGCTTTCCCGCTTAAACCTCTACACCGATTTTGATAAAATTTGGCACAGACAATCTTTATACCCTGAGAAAGAACATAGGCTACCTTTTATCCCGGAAAAAAATTATATTCCCGAGGGAAATCTAAAAAGCGCGATATAACCGTACTCCACACGGGCGAAGCCGCGGGCGGATAGCTAGTAATTTATAAAAATAAAATGCATTTAGAAATAAATTTATCTCTTTTTTTCTATTATATATTATTTATCTATTCATAAAATTCAGGAAGAATAATAGTTTATTTTAATTTTTTTCCATCTCCAGATAACCTTTCTATAGTAACGTATTTATTGGAACGTTAATGTTTAATGAAGCCTTTTCCTATGTTGTGTTTGAAATATATAGGCAATTTAGCAATGGGCTCTATATCAAGATTCGGTTTAACGATTCCACTTCACCGTATTTCGTGTTTATAGGAACATACCACATTTCAGATACTAAGTTATCTATTTAGCTAAACATCTATTATCTAAAGTGTCATCGTAGATAGCTATGTGTT